>OZ023279.1:18873110-19542968 GCA_964007245.1 Hypomecis atomaria
AAAATTTGTCTTAGTACATTCATCTCGTTGAAACATCAAAATTTAGATTGAGTCGAGACAATTAAAACATAAACATCAAACATAACTACACATTTCAGAGATATCCTAATACTTTCACAAAGCTTTAAATATGAATAGAATAGAATAGAAAACACTTTATTGTACACAGTAAAAATAAGACAACATTAATACATGAAAATCTTATTAGTGTAGTTCAAGGCGGCCTTATCGCTGGAAGCAATTCCTTCTTCTAAGTATGTAACCTAGTCTTTGAATAAAATAGAACTCATACATAGTACATATACCTGCTTGTGTCACTTGCCTACAAAGATATTGTCACAGTTCAAAATAAATCTATGTTTACCGCAGACCTGACTGGGTTCGAACCAATCATATCGGACAAAAGGTCACTAACCCCAACCTAACCTGAATATAATTATTATGTATTACAGAATCCACACCTACATTTCAGTATAAAGCTCAAAACAAATACTATTATTTCAGGTAATAGCAGAATCAGATACTTATACAACTAAAAATCTCAAAAACATAAAAAGTAAAACCAGACACAATGATAGCGGCTAATATAGCTTAGAAAATAAACTTCACGACCCCCAGCCTACAAAATATCTAAACCAATGTTAGCGGCTAATATAGCTTAAAAAATAAACATCACAACCCCCAGCCTACAAAATATCTAAAGTGCTGATTAAATGCTTTTTCTGAATTATACAAATAGGGCTAAACATTTTAAGCTGCAAATATTACTACCATATATCTACATAAAATTGGCAATTCATTGTTAGCATACCTTACATGAAAGGTGTTACAAATATAAAACATAAATGAGACAGTAAGCATCTGGCTATAAACATCCGATACACGTTTTACAGTTGTACGACCTCCCCGTCTATCAAACTGAAATAATAAACCGGACTTCATTACTTTACTAAATCCAAAAGTGTTTGTCTGATATACTCATAACAACAAAACAAAGTATATTTTCTTAGCGTTAACATAATAAATGGCATTAATAATATTTTATTGTACTTACTCTATTTTACTACAAACCCATAACCATACCATTGCCTAGCCTGTGTCTGATTTATCTCAAACTCCAACCCCTTTTATTACTTAAATTGTTTTGATACATTGTAAACTTAATAAAACCTGATTCTGGTAAAGTTTGTATCTACCACAGTATAAATGTTAAGTTTTGAGTCCACAACAAATATAGGTACCTAACTACAGTTTCACTCATAAATTATAAATAGGTATGATAATATCACCGAGTCCACTATCCCTAGGTACTTTACAACAGGCACTAAATCACCAAAACGTTTTGATAAAATCACTTCTAATTAATTCAACTTCTTTTTAGGTTAATTTCAGTCTTCTTTATCCAGGTTAATTTGACCGTAACGAGTTGTCAACTCATTGTCGTCTCTGCACAGACCAGCAGAATCTTCTTAGCATCACTAATTTCCTTTCCTGAAATAAAATCGATGTTTTTAGTCAAAATTCACAAACAAAAGTTTTCAAAAACAAACACTTGAGCTATACTGTAACCAAACAAAATGCAAAAATAACAAGACATTAACATACCTTCTTCTTCTCTAAACATTGACCAACAATCGCTGGTATTCTTTCCTTTCTTCATTTCTTCAGTAGAACACGTTAATACCCGGTAAAATTATATTTTATGATTTAAAAATTGTCAAAAACAAACAAGCCATTTCGCGCTATGTATTTGAAATTCTGATGTACCAGTGTTGCCAGTCAACAATTCAAAATCACGGTTTTTTTTTCAATAAAAATTAAAATATTTTATATTTAATTTATCGAAAGCTGAATTATTATTATTTTTTTTACTATAAGGACGTTATTATTGTTATTAAGAGCTTACTAACCCAAGTACAACAAAAATAGTTTACATCTCACGACAACTAGCTTAGAATCACAATTCTCAATAAAAAACCGCGGTTGTTCCCTACATGTTTACATTACGTTGTATGAGCATTGAGCATTATAGATAACCTGGTTTAAAACCATCTAGAATCCTCTAAAGTACAATGGTATCTCATTCCCATAGCAACCAAATACTTAAAATATCGTACATTTACACAATATCACAGACATGTAACTGGTATTCATAGAGATTTAAGTGAGTGTCGAATTAAGTTGTCAATAGAACTTTTTTCCATGCAAAATTCTGATCCTGGAAACTAAAGTGCAAAGGCCTGGTATTTGTTTATACTCACTTTTATTGGCCAGACTATACCTATTGATTTACAAATATTCAAACACGAAAGCTAGAACTGAAAAATACCAGATAAATGAACTGATAAGTTAAACTTATTATAATTGAACCGTTATATGATAAAATTCTATAGTGAAACTTCATATTATTTTACTTCAATTAACAACAATAAAACCGTAGTAAATTAAATCGACCCCCAATTCCCTAGACTGTAAATAAGTTTCATAAAATCTACTTCACGTGACAAAAGTTTAACTCTTTTTTCAGTATGTAAAACCTAAAAGTATGTTCCTGCTAACTACTACTATATTCCAAATCACCTCGTTTCCATTCCACAACAACAAATTGTGTTCAGATAGTCTGACTACTGAACACTGACCTACTTATACCCTAAACCGACTTGTTCAAACCCACCTATATATATAAATATAACCAGAGTAGTATTATCTTAGATATATTGAACTGTAATAATGAAAATAATAACTGTATATCCATAATAACCTAGGTCCAAATCCTGTTCGCGGCACCAACCAAATTGTAATAAATGTTCTATCAAAGGAAAACTAATTTGAATACACTAATTCCAGCAATACTGAGAATTAAATTACACTAAACAGTGCACATTTCTTTTTACAGGATCGAACTGTAAAATTATTTGTAGTAAATGATTCTCAATCATATTCGCAAACATACGACATTTTCCTTCAAATGTTATTAGGCTTTAGTAAGCTCTTAATTTTTGATATCTTTAGATTGAATAGGTACTAAAATTGTTAACAACAAACATTTCGAATTAAGTTCATTATCAAAAATGAACTAGTTAATATAGGTCGCATACCGCAAAACAAATCATAAAATTAAACAATGAGTTCATACATAATTCGCAATGCAAAGTAAAAATAATCGCACATAATAAAAATAGAGCAATCATTATACAAAGGGAAAAAGTATTAAAATATTATTTCAATTCAAACAAGAAATAAACATGTCACATTTAAAATAGATAACAAAATTATATTGAAAGTCAAAACTCTGATTCTGCAAATTTTGAACATTTTCGTTATTAAATTTCAGTAATGAAATTTAAGCAAGATTCTTAGATCTCTTTACAACTCATGAATAACCAGAATTGACTCACCCGGCTTTTACTAAAGATTTAATAAAAGAAACAATCCAAACAAAACTCGTTGTCCACTAAATATGAAACACTAAAGTACTTAAAACTCTATATCACAATATCACTTTTATCGATAATCCAAATGAAACTTGATTCTAAATCTGTTTCACTTAGAATTCAGTTTACTGTCACAATATCGTTATCGTATTTTCTCTATAATTGCTCTATATTCTCTGTCCCGGTCGTCAAAGAATAATTCACACGTTCTCGCGGACGAGTATCTCACTCTATCAACGCTCAACAGTTACTGCCCCATTTCCCTCGCGTTTCCCTCAGTTTTTCCTCCTCGTCCCCTGTTCTTAATATCCTTGACAAGCTCTTAATCCACGTTCTCTTGAAAGTTTGCGAAATCTGTCATCGGCTCTATATTCTCGAAATCCCAGAAATCCAGGAAATCACAGCTTATGTCACTTTGCAACCAACTCCACTGTGTGCCCACTCATAGAAGCAAATCGGTATTTAAACAGTTTTCTTGTAAGTGGTACACATACAATTCTATTTTCTTCGCGTACTATATAAACTTTAGAATGATTAATATATAGAAAACTATAGAAAATTTAATCTGTTATTTACCTTTAACGCTTTTCCCGCGTTATCCTAGACCAAAAGTTAATTAACAAAACATTATACCGTAAATGTTCTCTTATTTTTTCAAATCATAAGCTAGCAACACTGATTCTCAGCAATTACAAAATGTCAACAAACAAATGTAATAGAAAATTATTAAAATGTAAAATAGTGTTTAAATATTAGTATTTTTCCTATACAAATGATAAATATATCTTCGGCAAGAATAGAGATATGTTTCAAAGAAGCAATTGTGCTGTGATTATTTACAAAAATCTGCATAAATATAAACTAAAAGTGTCGAAACAACATTCAGTGCAGTTATTATTCAAATGCAGTTTCCAAATGGATTTTCAGTTACAATTAAAGACTGAAAGCATTAATTGACCTTTCTAGAGCCTGCCAGAAGGCTTCTTTTGGAAATAACGACAAAACCGAGCTAAATCATTCTACAGTTTTGTTTGGAACAAAACACAAAAAATACGCAAACATAACCTCGGAAAAAGCGAAAAAGGTATTTATCTACAATGTTTTAACATTTTAACTTCTATTCAGTAGCTTTTCTTGAAGTATTTCATCAGTTTTAACAACAATCCTTGGCTGCAATCATTCCTTTTTAAAACAAATTGGTGATACATCTTATCACTGCTAATTCAAGCAAACGTTCTTTGATCCTTTGTTTGTATATGATTGAATTCTCTAATCGCTCATTCTCTGCAAATCTCGACGGTTAATTTTATAAATACTTGTAGTTTTTGAGTTGAAAATAACTTGATAATCTGAATAATATCATTCAGCATATTGTTTGAAATGCACCTTGAATTTTCACAAACATTTTGTTAATTCTCATGTCTTTCTGACTTTGTTTATGTGACTGCAACATAGAATTCTTATCTATTGTTTTAATTAATTTCAGCTTGTGGATTTTACAAGAAAGAAGCAAGTTCTTTTCCACTTGAATCCTGCGCCTCACTATCTGTCCGCCTGAAGTTCCTGGATCATTAATTCAATTCTTCTCCAGCGCTTCTTTTACTGTGGTAACACATTAATAAAGGTAACATATTGTCATATATTCCGTTCACTGCATTATTCTAGTACCTGTCAGTTTATTTAACAAAAATCTAGTTAAATTTGTTACAATTTTAATACATTAATGTAACTACTTAGTCTATTAGTGGGAGACTTAGTTTACTACCTTAATCATGCATCATATAGATACCTATTTATATGTGATCAGCGAGTACGATCTATCACAAGAGGTTGTGGAAAACTGAGATTAGAACGGTTCAAGCCTGGTTATTCTTGATAGAATGGTGGCAGCGTGCGTTACGCTGCGGAACGCCATGTCCTTCGCTTAAAGTTCTCTATAATTGTAATCATACGTAATCTTCTGTGCAATAAACTGATTGTTCGTGACGTCGCCTTTATCTCCTCGCCCGCTAAACCCACGCCACGCCACACTGAAGCATTGTTGGGTCAGTGGTATGAATCATTACCACATTGAAGCAGAATCATAACTGATGCGGTGTCTTTTTATGGATCCGACATATACATATAGCATTTTTGAGCGCACAACATTTTTTGTGACTTAAGCAATTATAAAAATGTTCGCCTTTACAGTATGTTGTATATAATGAATGAAAGTTAGGACAGCCTTTATCTTCAACGTCGATCAAAATACATTTGTCACATAACTCCTTCAACCATGTTTGTTTTTCAAGACCCTTCATAATTATTGTTTTAGTCTCCAAAAGTTGTTTTATTATTCTTTTGAATTCTCTATAGTCAATATGTTCTTCCCTCCAGGTAATACCTCTGTTGCGTTCAATCCAACCAATTCTTCTTTTTTCTTCCGTCGATAGTTTTGCATATGGGTATGGTGGTTTTATTAAAAAAACCTGAGTAAATTTTAAGGTTGAGATAGCAAGCTCTTTTAATATAAACTGGTTAAGCGAATTTTTGAAACCTTGTACATCGACAAAAACTGATGAATTCATGATATTTTTCGAACTATGTTTGTTAACGGTTTATATTCCACTAAGCAATCATTCAAAATAAGGCAATATGCTGAAGTATGATCAGGTATCTCTTTATCACTCTCTAATTCAAGGCGAATATTTATTACTGGTCCAGTTTTTATGTTGTCGTTTTGTCGGGAGCAATCTATTACAAACAATGGTGCTATATCTTTAAACTCTTGGGCACTGAGCAGACAGCTAGATCTACGTCCATAGTAAGACTGTTGAAAATTTACATATTGTTCATATATTAAAGCAAAATTGTGTTTTGTAAAGTTGGTATTATAACTTTCATAAGGGTAATAAGTAGAATTCAAAAAAACTTTAACGTCACGTATGTCGCAGTGATCAAATTGGGACATATCTTTAAACCCATTATTTTTTCTATTAGTCTGCAACGCTAAAATAACATACCTAGGTTTTTCGATTTGTGATGAAGTTTTAATTGACCATGTATGTTTTGTGGTCTTAGGCAACATAGGGTACTCATAAAGATCCCAGTTTCTGAAAGCTAACTGAATAGGTCTATCTTTTTCTAAAAGCTTGAGTAATTTTATTTTTTCTCTATCTGACACTTTAACATGGGGCACTCGCCAAATCAGTTTGTGAATATCAACACTTAGCATTATCTCTCCCGCATTAAGTTTCAATGCATTAAGGTCAGTATTGCTCCGCAATAAAACGAGCTCATGTTTACAATTAACAATAACCTTGTTATAATCTTCTGCAAATCCCAAAATGTTCCTGAGAGGTACTGACGCCGCAAAATGACCTCCGATGTTGTTTTTGGTTCCATGTATATCCCAACCCCATACTTTTGATATTTTTGATTCTGTATCATTCATAGATAGCAACGATTTCATAGTTGTAGTTATGCCTGCATTTTTTACTTTATCTATTTCAACACCATTCAGTTCGTATCGTATGTCTTGAAACAGATACATTAAGGGATTATTTGTAAACTGTACGATAGGTACTGGTTCTTTGTTGTTATCATTTTTAACAACATTGATAACAGCCTCTACATACAAAGTACTTGCACATGGTAGTAAGTATAGGTCTTGTTGATTTATCGGAATTCTGATTTCATCATTCCTGTTGAAACTTGTAATATACGGCTTGTATGAATGAAACTCAATACTCTCGATAGAGTTATCATACGCAGGTGAATTTGTGATATTTAAGACATTCATTTTATAAGTCCAATTGATTTCAGAAATTGTCTATTGCCAGTCGATAGTTTATTTTTTTTATTTCGAGTATGTGTTATCTTTCTGATCGCTTGATTGATACTAGTCTCCCGAGTGCATAAAGTTGTATATTTATTGTAATCGATCATATTTTCTTAGATGCAAATATAACTGTATTTCTTCACCGCGAAAATTTACTAAATTGTTATTTATATCTAATATTCTTACATTTATATTATTAACGGTATTTCTGTTTACAGGAAAATATATCGTATTTTTTGGTATTTCTATAATTCTGTAACCTGGTGGTACATTAGGAGCAAATTCATGTATAATATGACTTGGTTTCCCGTTAATATACGAGCCACTAATGATATCACATTCGACCCTCACCACAGTTGTTGATAGAATGTTCACTGGAAGGGGCGATTCGTGTAATATATTACTTTTAAGAACCACTTTACTAAAACCTAGTAAAGCTCCAACTGAGTTAGGTTTTTCAAAGTGAAGTTCTTTATTGCAGAATATAGATGTTTTAAGTGTATTATTATTACAATATAATTTAAAGACGCAGTTTTTCACTTTAGATTGTAAATAGTCGCAGATATCTTGAAGTTCGTAAGCCCCTTCAGGAATTTCAACAACTTCATTAACATCGTAATACAGTTTATTGTTATTTTGTGTTACATTGGGTGTGGAATTAAAAGTAGAGAAATGTAAAAGAGCACACTCGTAGTTGCCATTAAGGTCCAAAGGAGGTGTATATATTGTAGATAATAGCGAACTATTCCCAGTAATGGACAGTGTGACAGACATTGTAGAAATGATTACCAATAAAACGCTTCTTTAATTATATAGCATCTTTATTCCAAAAATTATGTAAAAATTGTAGACATAAATGACCACATACAATAGTATCAAAGTTTTGAAAACGAGTATAGTTGTAATTCAGGTCTATTTTACCTAAATATTTTACTAATTCTTTCGGTGGTTTTAAATCACCGAAGCTATCAAAATATTCACAATATCTATTTATTTTTGCATAGGCTACCCAGTGTGTCCCACTACTTATATAATCGTCCAAGTTAACAATACCACACTCCACTACCTTTGGTTTAGCTGGTAATCTATCTCTCATGTAAACTCCGCGGAAGTATGGTATTCTTTCAGCGTATTTGACAATGTCAAGATTTGTCAAAGCACGGTGAGGTAGCCGGTGAATTAGTTTTTTGTATGTTTTATCATTAACCCCTCACCTTTTTTGTATGGCTTAATGTATAGACCTTTCCCTATAGCTATGGCTTCCATAGTTTTGTTGTGGCGTTCCGATTCTTGTAAGTTATCTCTTGCATTTTTAAAATCGTTTATAGTTTTTGCTACACCAGCTGCACCACCAGCCATAGCGCCTAGTGCAGATAAACCGGCAAAAATTGGTATCAATGGTAAAATTCCTCCTGTTTTAGGCATTGGTATAATTCTTGGTAGTCGCACATGAGATTTTTTAGGTATAAGTTTCTTGGCAACTTCATAAGCATATTTGATAGCAGTTTTATTATTTTTGTGCTTTAATTTTTTTATTTGAGACCCTATGTTAGATACTATGCTTCTAAATTTCTTAATTTCTGTGCCAGTTCTGAGCTTTGTTTTCATAATTTTGCTGACCAACCATGACGCTATTTTTTCTCCTTTCCCAGTGTCTTTGGAATTTAATCTGTTTTTAGCCATTTTCAATAACTCTAAATCTGCTCTATGACGATCGCTTAAATTATTAGAATTAGAGTATGCAATATCGTGATATTTACAAGCTTCATCCAATTTATTGATTCCTTTGTCACCTCTCTGTAATTTTTCTTTTAATTTTGTACCCGGTCCACAATAATTATATCCTGGTAGGTGAAGCTCGAACGGTATATTATTTATTAAGTTATTAACGAGTCCTCCCCATTGCATTTCTAAATAAACAATGAATATCGTGTTTCATTACTATGATTTATATTATGATAGAAGTTTTATCAACCCAACTATTTTCATGATGAGGAAGTCCTAACCATTTCACTAAAAGTTTGTTTCCTTTTGTTTTTATAATTTGTTCAATTCAATATATATCAGGATACTTTGTTTTTTGCAATTCCTCTTCATAGAACGAACCTAATATGTCTTGTTTCCTTTGATCTTGTATATGGTATGTGATTGGGTTTGTTTTATTAACAGTTTTAATTGTAAATATTTCAGTTGACCAGTTAGGTGTGTATCCTTTTGCAAAACTACTCTTATATTTGCTTATTCGAACACAATCACCTTCTCTAAATTTATTTTTTAATAGTTCTTTTCGTTTTTTCTGGAATTTCTTTATATTGTTATTTACGAGTGATTCATTTTGCATATTAATATCAACAGGTTTGAATTTAGTCACGCGATGCTTACTGTTATTATAAGCAATTAAAATGTCTTTCAAACATTTTCCTATCCACTTATAGCTACCTCTATAACTGAAACTTTTGTATAATTTATTCTTTAATGTTCTTATCAATCTTTCTACTATGGATGCTTTTTTAGTTGAATAAGATGAATAATGGTTTATTTTTAACAAACGCATCTGTCTTTGAAACACGTCATTATAAAATTCTGTGCCCATATCAGTTTGCAAGTTTTGTGGTATACGACCACTACTTTTGGTGACAAAGTTGAATGCATCTGTTACTTCATTTTTTGATTTAGTTTTTAATGATACTGCCCAAGCATATTTCGTAAAGCAATCAATAACAACTAAAATAAAATTGAACCCATCATTGTATTTTTTTAGAGACTTAAAATCAATGAGGTCTGCTTGCCATAAGTCATCAATTCCCTTCAACAAAACAGAACGCCTAGGAAAATTTCTGCGTGCTGATTTGTGAATTTCATTTACCACTTGCTCTTTGGACATTTTGTGGTTTCTTAATCAACTGGTCAACGTACTCTTTAGTACAACATTTTTTTTCAAACTGCTTAAAATTGATTCGTACATCTTCTTTTATTGCATTTACTAATGTTGTTATTTCGTCAGATATTCTTTTATCCACATACTTTTTGCTCACAGCATCTTCAGGTTTCACAGGATCTTTTATTCCGGTTAATGAAGAAAATTGTAAATCAAAATCTCCTGCTTCAGTTTTAACCAAACAATTTTCTGAGTTAACCAGTAAATCGGATAAGCGTAATCTTTTATGGACATGATGTCCAAATTTATCGATATTCATTTTGATAACTCTTTGTCGCTAGAGGTCGAATTCTTGAATAAAATATATCTAATTATGTTCTTTAATTTATAATACCGCTCTCACGTAACTCTTCTATAATTGAAATAATTTCATTATCAAGTCCTGTGTTGCCAGCATCTTTGGAGGCTATCAGCAACTTTAGTCTATCTACAAGCTCATTAGGATTATCCCAATAGACATAATCAGTATTTTTGAAATATTTTTTCTTAATCATTAATCCTTCTCCTTCTGTTAGATCATCAGAACTGTTATCTAATGATGATGCAGAAGATTTAGGTTGATTACGTGTCTTAAAAAGGGGCTTGATGATTTGCAAATACTTCAGACCCTTATTGAACTTTATTGGTTTACTGGGATCAAAATCACGTCGATGAGCATTTGTTTCTTTTAACATAATTTTGTAGTTTTGACAGTCATTATTTGTGATTAAATTTATTTGAGGAATCTTCTTAAATAGTAGTTCCATAAGTCCCGGTGTTTTTTATAGGTAAGACCAGCTATGCATATATTTTTTTCATTAATTACAACACGCGAAGTACCCATCATTAGTCTACCTAGTTCTCTTCTAACTCCAAATGGAACATCATCGAACACTTCTGAAGTTAGAGACCAAGATGAACAATCCTTGAGAGAACTTAAGGTTGAGTCGTCCGTTAGGACCGATGCTTCGTCGATATTTATTTTTCTAGTTTTGTCGCCATTTAAAAAAATGTCCTCAGCATTATTGATTTCTTCATCAGACGAATCTTGTGCAGAAATGATATCAGAATTTCTTTGAAGTGTTTTATTTAAATAAGATACCGGAGTAGAAAATTCATCCTTCATTGTGGGAGATTCAATCACCGTATCTGAATTATATTTCGAAGTTTTGAATTGTTGATTGTCTTTGATAATAGTATTAAGTGGATCTGTAATAGGTTTGAAAACAGTCCCTAACATATTTTCATTATAAGATTCCATAAGACGCATGTCTTTTATTTTCTTTTTAACAGCATCTGCAACTTGAACAACTTTTGCTTTTAATTCAGTCTCCATTATAGTTTCACGTTATTTGTCTAACGAAACAAAAATTAAAATGAAACTATTCGATCATGGGAACCTTTTTATATTTGTTTGTTATTCAAACTTTACAAACGTGTCAAAGTTCATTCTATAGCAGCCATTGTTTTTTGAACAATCGTTGTTGATAATAACATAGTTGTAGGGTTTACACCATATTTTTGAACACATTTCTCGAAATTCTATCCACGTCATATCGGTATTGACATGTTCATCATAAATATGATGCAAATTTATATCATCTTGTTCAAATAATATTAAAAGGTTTGTATTATCTCTGACAAGCTGTTTAGGAATTTTGCTGTAAGTTTGATTCAAATAGAAACAGTCTATGTTTTTATGTCTACCCAAAGCAAATTAGTCCCTCATATTAGATTGGTTTTCACAAGCAACATCGTCAAATATAATTACTGAATCACATTTTGCATCATGCGGACTCATTATAAGTTCACCAGCACTGAATTTTTCAAACGATACATCCGGTACTAGATTGAGTACTTTTTCTAAAAACAAATATTTAGGTTGGTATAATGTTTTAGAATACAGATAAACGTTCCTAAAACGTGAACCGCTTTCATGTAATAAGAGACCTATTACAACGTTCGTTTTCCCGCAATTCGAAGGACCACAAACTATACATCTGATTGTATTAGGCAGAAGATTCCCATGTCGGTTTTCAGATGTTTTTGATTCCGGACATATTTCGTCTAAATGCAACTTCTGAGATTGCTGTATGAATTTCATTTTAAAAGTAGTGGTTATCCGGAATTCCTTCAACAAAATGGCATAAATTCGTGATTTTATTTCTTATATACAGTACACACCGGCTCGGCACTAGGTGAGTTGCTTTTCTTTCCAATTGGTTATTGGGATTGGAATGAACGCAGTGAGGACAACATGATATCTTTGTGACGATAATATTAGTACAATAGCCTGGGGGCAATATAAAATTAAATAAAAAAACTTGTTATATAATTGTAAAAAAAACATATTTTATTTCCCAAATTATCCTCCTCCTCCTTCTCATAACTCGTTAACATAATAGGAACACTTTTTATGATAGAAATACATGTAAATGAAAGGACACTGACTAAAGTAACGAAGATGTAGCATCCAAGGATTGTCATTTTCTTCCCAGTCCTCTAGACCTCCACCACAATAGAAACACATAGTTCTATTTCATCACCGGTGTAAAAGAATCCTGCATCCGCAAGTTGACTTGGTTTTTGATGTTTGTCCTTGGGCCAATCAATAAAAGTACAGATACGCGCTTTTCTTGAAGTAAAGGATGGAAACTGAGGATAGCTTTTATACTCGTTCAACATTTTTTAACTGTTCGCTTTTTATTAGCTTTGAAACATATAAAACGTGCACTCTGACGGAGAATTCAATTTTAACTAATATAATTTAATACTCACAGTAAATTAATACACAATGATTTAATGCACCTCCCTTATCTATAACCATAATTTGTCTGTCGTCATTTGTTTTATATTTTACTGCATGTTGTAGAGTTTGGAATCGCGCTCCAGATGGTGATTGGTATGATTGAACGCTAGTCGGTGCAGTGATAAATGAAGGATTAACTTTGATTTGGGTTTGCTTTAAATGTGTTGTGAGGGAACAATCATCTCTAGGTGTCAAAAATTTGACACGAGCAAACGGCCTAGAGATTGATTCATCCCCTGAACAATCGGTCACAACACAGTAAAGACACCCAACTTTGTGAGAAAATTTTCAACAACTATCTATAAATTGATTCGGCTGTTGAAATGTTTTCTGAGCAACCAGCCACATTGAATAGTCAATGTAATCTTTCACAAAACTGTGCTGATTTGAGTTTACTTAGGAAAAATATGTGTTGTGAAGGAATATCATCTCTAGGTGCCAAATATTTGACACGAGCAAACGGTCTAGAGACTGATTAATTCCTTGAGCAATCTACAGTGTTTTTCAAAAAATCGAAAAAAGTCATTGGGAATTCAAAATCCAACCACCTACTCATAGTTTTTCAATGTAACTCTGGCGTTACAACCTTTTTCTCTCTTCACGCAGTACCAGTAGGACTTCTCCCTGTACCCCGACTGTTTCTTGAATCTGTATCCATTCATCATCACGCCCATGTTACCTCTTTGGTTTTTAATGAAGCACACTGCAAAGAAACACTTTTGTTAGGATGCGATAATATTTTTTTGGCTACCAGAGAAATAAGTCGTTATTATTGATAGAAAACTGATCATATGTGTAATTATTTTTCGGAAAAAATCGCAACACCAACTTCCACCGTGTACAGAATTCGAATAATTTACACGAATCAATGTGACGTCCATGCACATTTTCGTTGATTTATCAAAAACGGCTCAGCCGATTTCGATAAAATTTAAATGGGACCACCTAGGAAACTCTTTCAGACTCTTTAAAACTAAAAAACATATTTTTAATCTGTTCTCATTGGCTAAAATATCGATGAACACATACAAAAAAATACATACAGACGAACATAATACCTCCGCCTTTTTGGAAATCGGTAAAAATAATAATGTATGTTTCAGTTAAGCAGTTATGTCAGAGGCCATCAGGCGGCTTAAAAACTTTGACACCAGGGCTAACCACCATACGAGTACGATCTTATTTATTTACCCGTGCGGCCCTTGGCTACTACTCAGGTGGGTGCGAATGAGACTGTTTATGTGAATGAGTCTGGGTGACTGTATCCTCGTAGGTGACCACGGTCGCCCTGCAGGTTGCATCCGCTTGGCTGCAGCAGGTCCACCAGACTTTCTTGCCGCGATCTCGGAACCTGATGTAGCGGAACCCGCGGTATACAAGATACCGCTTGCCGTTGGTATCGTTGTAGAAATAAGCTGAAAATGACAAGAATTGTTATTGAAATCTTAAAACTCTATCGATGACGTATTGTAAATAGTTACTTCAACCTTAATTTATGTATTGCATATTAATAGTTTGTGTGTGTCAAGTAGGTGTCGGAAGGGTGTGGTTAAATAAAAGTTGATTTGGGAAATCAAGCAATATATCATTACCGAACTCACAGGAAAACAAAACACACCATGCAGTGAATGAAAAAACACAATTGTATTTAACAACATTATTACAATAAAGGTAATATTAAAATTAGGAATGCAAATATATAATAATAGTTCATTCGCTATTATTCCATTACGACTCGGTATACCTAATTGGTGTAATCCACAGAGCTATTTAGTTGTTTTAGCTCTGTGGTCTAATCAGAACCAATCGGGTCAGCACACACATAACGAAATTATTTTATCGACGTGTCAGAACGAGATAAGGTTATGATGAAATATATAATATAATGTCACTTTTTCACACGTCGACAAATATTATCTCGTGATACTTACGTATGCTAGGCTGGCAGCTTTAAATTTTAACTTGGAGCACTTTGGCCAAATCTTTGAACTGTAAACTTTGGCTTAAGTAATTTGTTTTTATTAATTAGTACAAAAATCCAATAACACGATCTATAATAATCGCTCCCATAAATTATGGTCTAAATTGTAATTTAAATGCATGTTTACTCAGAAAAGTTTTTTCTAATACTAAAATTCATTAACTACCTAAGTATACTCGTAATAACACTTCACACTTACAGCACAAAACACATTGGTAGAATTCGTTGTTCGTCCTACAAAACACACGTATAAGACTAGAAAACCAACTAGGATTCCAGAAATAGTATAAATTACTTTAGTGCGAATGAGTTCCGGTTGTCTGAATTATGTCGCTTTCAAGAGTAGAAATTGTAACTTTACAACCTCTTTTACAATGGTGGCACACCCAATATCTTCGTTGACCGTATTGATGTTTCAAATGAAATCGATGGTTACCGACCAATAAAACAATTTTGCCTTTTTGACTTCGGGAATACTTCACGCTAAGCTCTGAAACAAATTTGATATAAGTAAGTTATATACAATTCTTTACTGTACTGTACTGATGTACTGACACTTCATTGAAACTAGCGCGACTATTTATCATAATTATAAGAAAATACGGCTAAACTCACAAACTAACTAAATACGGTTGAGCCGCTGGGAACCCGACCGGTTTCGGAGTATTCAGTACTCCATCCTTGGGGAATACGAGTACGTGCACCCCCGTCGAGTGGCGCGCGCGCTTTGAAGTCTGCGGCGCCTGCCCAGTGCCCGCCGACGTCGACGGGGGCGTACGTACTGTACAGTACCAGCCGTTTGCAGGACGTAGGCCTACCCATAAAAGGTGATTAGGCAATACTACGCTATAAGGCTAAATATTCTGTGAAAATTTCAAGCATCTACCTGGTACCATTATTAATATAGAGAGAAAAACGTCTAATAATTCAGGTTTGTTGTATGGGAGCCCCCCTTAAATATTTATTTTATTTTGTTTTTGTATTTGTTGTTATAGCGGCAACCGAAATATCATCTGTGAAAATGTCAGCTGCCTAGCTATCATGGTTCGTGAGATACAGCCCGGTGACAGACAGACAGACAGACGGACAACCGGACATCGAAGTCTTAGTAATAGGGTCCCGTTTTTCCCTTTGGGAACGGAACCCTAAAAAAAGGCATACATTTTGCACGAAGTGAGACGAAGTTCAAAATCGGCGATGCTTTCTAAACGTTAGACTTTGAAGTCAAGACTAACCAGTTCGGAGTTTTCTATTTATGAAAAATAATAGGGTCTGGAAATATCAGTAAAATAGTAGAATTATACGCTTAGCTACCATCAGAGGTAAACCATGTTGTAAAGTCGTTATCGTTTTCAGGTCCAGTATTCACAACGTCACGCAATGGAAAGCCTGTCATCCACTGGAACGGCGGGCCGACCGCCGATATCGAAGCTATCGCTATTGCTATTGCCATTGCTATTGCAATTGGCAATTAATTGCAAATAGCTTATTGGTACCGCCCAACATAGAAGTAATTGCTTTGGTAAGAATTGCTATTAGCTTTCACAGATAACCTGTGTTTTTGTAATCTGTGCTCTAACACATTCTGCGTTTTGTTTCCGCTAATTACAATTGATTTGCAGAATGTTTGTTTATTTGTTATTTACTCAATAATATGATTAAAAAAATATTACGGATAAGAAAATAATATTTCAAATGAATTTCTTCTATGAACTTATAATCAAAGTATCAAACATGCGAATGGGATTTTTTTTTAACTCCATGGCATATTTGCATAAATGAAACGCATTGACATTTTTCACATTTTGACTTATTTGGAGGGAAACATAGACGTCAATATCTTTGACGTTTATTGTACAAAGCGCCCTCTAGCCACTGATGCCAACTTAGCTATTTTATAGCTAGATCTAGCTATTTTTGCACGCCTGTCAGCTACAATTTCTAAAAATTGTAGCTAAAAAATCTAGCCACTTTTTTAAGCTATTTTTCAATACATCGACTTCGTCCACACTTTGTTAATTTTTAGGGTTCCGTACCCAAAGGGTAAAAACGGGTCCCTATTACTAAGACTCCGTTGTCCGTCTGTCCGTCTGTCTGTCTCCAAATGTATCTCATGAACCGCTATAGCTATAAAGCTGAAATTTTCACAGATGATGTATTTCTGTTGCCGCTATAACAACAAATACTAAAAACAGAATAAAATTAATAATGCTTGAAATTTTCACAGAATAATTAGTTGTATATTCATTTCAATAATAAATAATACAACTAAAATAAAATTAATATTTAAGGGGGGCTCGCATACAGTACGGAACCCACCGTGCGCGAGTCCGACTCGTACTTGGCCAATTATTGAATGAATAAACGACCTACGACAATAGACAAAACTATTGTCGTAGGTCGTTTATTCACACATAGATTCTGCTTAGTTATTATTTTTACCGTTTGAGTTCGCTAGTCATCAATTTGTGTCGTAACTATTGTAATGAGAAAAATTAAGTAACTAAAGTACCGTTAAATCTGGCAAGTTTGCCACGGGATGTTAGCTTTGCCACTAGCAGTGTGATCACACAAATCCTCTTATACCCGTGAAATTGGCAAGTTATTTTGGTTGTGGCCATACTTGTCGTAAAATAGGTGAAACAACCGGCAACACTGCATGGAACGAAGCACCTAAGCGTCCATCTTTACCAGTCATTTTAGATCCGAAATCGCGACAGTAAAGTTCCCTCAAATTCAGTGCTCCGGGACTTTTGAAATTTATGTCACAAATACTGGATCTACGTAAGTAAAACTTATTAAAAAGGTTACTTTAATGATCATTATTAGAATTATTACTTTATTATTAACGTAAGTGTTGAATTTTGTCTCAAAATATCATTGGCAAAGATGACACACCCGTTTGCCGATAGGTGATGGTAACTTTACCAAGTTTTGGAAGGGCCTAGGGTTGTCACTAGCATGAAGTTATTCAAATATTTTTGTTTTGTTTTAGTAAATGGGTCGGCGTAATCGTCGAGAATTCGGATGCCGACATTACAAAAATTATACTTAGATAAATACCTATGATTAATAAATTATTGAATAAAAATAATGGTCTCGTAATTTTGACAACCCTGACAACATATTCTGACTTTGTATGAAAATAACTTTATTGGGTGAGCAACTTTACCATTTTGTCTGATTTTATACAATTTTGAAATATAAAGTCCTTTAATAAAACGGTTTGGACATCTATCGAATGTAAGCTTGACAGTTACATTTATGTTTTGTGCAAAATAATTCAATTTCATGCAATAGACCTGGTGGTAAAGTTGCCACAAGGTAGAGCCATCTTTGCCATTTTTGTTTTTACACTTTTTTGTTCGCTACTTGTAGCCATTCCAGATTTTTTTGACACGAGTATGTTAATCGACAAATAAGTGGTCCATCCCATTGACTGAAAAGGTCTCTGACTCATATTAAAATGCCAAAAATTTATTTTAACTCATCGACTCATGACAAAAGTGGCAAAGTTGCCAGGTTTGACGGTACCTAACTAGAAAATATTAGGACTGCTAACTTTAAGAAATTTCATATTAAATATTTTGTTTTCCTCTTTTATTTCTGTAATAATTACAGAGACAAATTATGGAAATGTCTATGTCGTTTGTATAACTTATTTGATCACATTAAAAACAAAACAACAACGTAAAACACCGGTACGAAAGTAAAGCCGTGTATTTTTTAAATTCACATTGTGGCAACACTCGCACCAACAATATTTTACAATACAAAATTGTTTGGTTTTTGGTTTTTATTTCTATCGTTTTGCTACTTAGTTTACGGTAAATAATAGTCCTGCCAGCCAGCGTAAAACATAAATATAGAGGATCCAAAGGCCTTATCACACATAATACTCGTACCTAATGCTGCGGCGGACAAGAAATGTACAACGAATTGATCATGACAAGCAAAATAGTACACGGCTTTTTGAGCAGTTACTAAGCTAAACAGGCTGTAAATAGGTAGGTATTCGCTTATTACAGGAAAATACAGACTCCTATTGTCATCTTGTTTCAAGGAAAATAAACTTTTCTCAAAACTCAAAAAGTTGTAAGTATAATGTTGTTTTTATTTTCAGATCAGCAGCGGCTAAAATTTCGTCTGCAGGTGGTCTACAGCAATTTCCAAGCTTACTAATAAAGATTGAAGCATTGAAAACACCAACAACAGTACTCAGACAAACCATGAGAAGGCAAACGCCCTAAAAATGTGAAATTGTGTAAAATATCAGTGTGTGTGTGTGTGTTAGTGCTAGATGCAGGTTGCTTAAAGGTTCAATTGTACAACTTGGTGGCTGTGATGTTAGCTACAAGCTGCGGACAACCCAACTCTAGCGCAGATGTAAAGTGAGCTTCAGTCAGGATTGGTCTCTCCGCAGTTTGTAGCTAACATCACAGCCAACAAGTTGTATGATTCGGTCTGTAAAATATTTATGTTCTTCTAAGTTAGCTACAAGCTGCACAAATCTCAAACCTTGCGCAGATGTTATGTGAGCTTGTCAGGATTGGGTTTTGCACAGCTCGTAGCTAACTTCAAAGCAGCCAAAAAGTTTGATTTAGCCTATAAAAGTCCTTAAATATTGTATAAATAGACCGAGACATACAACTAGGTAGCTGTTATGTTTGGCTGGTACACTTATCCTAACCTAACCTAACCCTAGCGCAGAGGTGAAGTGAGCTTCAGTCAGGATCGGGCTATCCGCAGTTTGTAGCTAACATCACAGCCGACAAGTTGTATGATTCGGTTTGTAAGTTGATTTAGCCTATAAAAGTCCTTAAATATTGTATAAATAGACCGAGTCACACAACTAGGTAGCTGTTATGTTCGGCTGGTACACTTCCCTACATCCCTACCAAGCTACGTTAGATAAGAGTTGTGGATAACCAAAATCCTCACACAGATGCTATGTGAGCTTCAGTAAGGATTGGGAGCCTGTAGCTAACATCACTGCTGCCAGGTTTTATGATTCGACCTATATGATGCTATAGTTTACATTTTATATTTTCTTCCATAAATATAATCCATGATTAGTCATTACTACTATTTTTAACACAAGTTCTAAATCATTAACTGTAAATAAGAGGTTGTTTTGTTACATTCTACTTATTGATATAAATATTGTAACCTGACTTGTACATAAATAAGACACAAAATAAATGAATTTGAATATTATAGAAGAAAGCATTTTATATTATATTTGACATGGCGTTCTTGTGATCTTTTATTGGACAGTTATTTGTTAAGCTGAAGCTTACTGAATACTAATATATTTTTAGTAATTAACTACCTTTATCAAGTAATAGGTAAAATAAAGCTGATGGGTAATAAAAAGTGATTGATATTAAAAATGCCCGGTAATTGAATGACTGTAGCGAATAATTATTATTGTATTGAATTAAATCTTTTCTTACTGTAGTTTTGCTTTGCCCTGCCAAGGAAAAATACAAACCACAATATAATCAATAGTCTATCATATATTTCACCTTGATTGTAATATGTATCATACATGCACTTGGTGCGAATTTGATATCAACTAATTTAGCCGATATAACAATCTGTTTCTTCCTCATCTTGTTATGGCTCCTGGTTGAAGTTGTGACACGATGATTTAGGGTGATGATTACATATTAGTGCCATTACTATACATCGAACTGGTTCACAACTTCCTAGTCTTGTTTCTAAAGTTGGTCATCGAGAGGTATCTGGAAATTAAATTAATCGATAAAATGTGTTTAACTACTACATAATTATTTGAAACATAGAGTCAATAACAAAAATACCAAAATGTACAACACCTGATAGCGTTCTCTACATATATTATATGTAGAACAAACAAGCAACCAGAACATGGGTACTGAATAACAACTTATAAAATGTAAGCAATAAATAATTTCCAAATTACAATTATTATGTACCCTAGTGCAATATTTCACTATTCTCACTGGTATAGGCCGAATCAAACTTGTTAGCGGCTGTGGATGTAGCAGCAAGCTGTGTGAACCCAGTCCTCATGCTGCTTGTAGGCTGACTGATGTCAGGATTGGGTTTTGCGCTCCTTGTAGCATATTTCACAGCGGCCAAGAAGTTTGAGATCCGCCCATAATGCCGGATACTATGCAGGTTTTAGCAAATAGGGTTTTAAGTTTGTTTACAGCACATTTCTACTGTCATAGGCTAGCCCACAAAAGAATTATTAATGACATAGGCCTCCACTAGAGATGTCCAATAAGACTAGATGGAAGCGGCTTACATTAAGTACAATCATGCGGTCTTGATAACATCTGTACACTTTGACATCTACATACTCTGCACTTGCCGCATTGTGATCTTCATTTGAGAACTTCTTGACTCCGTCGGTTGCCCAAATATGGGCCCTGCCGACAGCTAATTCAACTTGTCAATCCACGGAGCTATATTAATTACTTTGGTTCTTCTATGCATATCCTCATTTCTAATTATATAGATGTAATGGATAGCTTATTATAATGAGATAGCAACTATTAATACATTCCATCCATCCATCATATGACGTCCACTGCTGGACATAGGTCTCCCCTATGGATCTCCAATAAGATCAGTTGGAAGCGGCTTGCATCCAGTTTGATCCTACGGATTAATAAATTGCATGTGTGTACAAATGTACTTCTTACCTTTGCTTTCCACAAATGGCAATCCTTTTTTTGTTTCAACAAAAAAGTTTGCATCATCATCCATGGCCTTTGTGCATAGCCAGAATCACCTGTAATAATTTAACATTTTTAAAATACTTGTTGTTGTTAGGTTAGAGGACTCCTCTGGCTGTAACCAGTGATAGCTAGAATAAGTATGTCATAGGCATTAGGTATATAATATTAGCAAACATGAGTTTATTCTTCCGCAAGACAATCAGACACAGATGTC
Source organism: Hypomecis atomaria (assembly GCA_964007245.1). Classification (NCBI taxonomy): domain Eukaryota; kingdom Metazoa; phylum Arthropoda; class Insecta; order Lepidoptera; family Geometridae; genus Hypomecis; species Hypomecis atomaria. The sequence continues at coordinate 18,895,017 of OZ023279.1, forward strand.
TGTGACAATCCTAAGCTGAAGTCATTGCCTACACATTTTTGGTAGCTACCACTAGCATAAAATTGTAATGCCGCCAATATCTATAAAACAGTATATACTCAGGTCAGTGTCTAAATAAGTTTTTGTCACCTAATATCACAGTGTGTAATCATTGCGGAAGTTAATTAATACGATAAAATATATGGTTATTAGCAAAGGAAGAAGAACCGAGTACCTAGAGAGGAGAGTACAATCTATACCAAAGTGCACGGTTCCTCTAACAAGAAAAATACTCAAATTATATGTATAATTTAAATAGGACCACTTCGCGATTATATCCTATCGAAAAAAAAAGTATGTTTCTAATTAGCGGAAATATCGTTGAACATACACAAAAAACAAATACAGACGAACATACTCCTTTTTGGAAGTTGCGCAGTAAGTATGTAGCAATATATTCGTACGTTAGCGGCGCAATCGAGGATATTTGCGCAGCTTGTAGCTAACAGCTAACTTCCCAGAGGCTAAGAACTGTGATTGGGCCTATAGCTATTGGTTTCTGCATAATTACTCTTGTCGGGACGTTTACCAGACGAGTGTGTGTGAAATCCCTTGATCCGAATTATTTGCTCAGCGTATGTAGAAATAGACACTTTACAGCCTTTGTTGAATTGATCGCAAATCCAGTTCCTCCTCACGCCGCCGTACTCATGCTTCAGATAGAATTTGTAACTACCTATATGTAGTACGCTTTTACCCGCTTTGCTTTTTGAATACCAAATTTTTGACCCTGAAATAGAAAAAAGGTTTTTAAAAACCGATTGTTATAATGATTTATGGATGGTGGTAGGGTGATTTTTGCATATTTTAATTAAAATGCAACATAATTAGGCGGGACTCACGCGTTATTTAGTTAAGTACACAGACAGACGGTAGACAAGTGGTAAAATTACTGTCTTCTAAATACCGCGTGAGTAACAGCTTTGTTATAATTTTGGTACTTACAATGCATTGTTTTACTTTTAATAGGTAGGTAATTTCAGTCAAATCTGAAAAAGTCGAGCGATACTCGGTAGGTACTTACTTAGATGGTTTCGATGTCAAGTGAAGTGATTTAAAAAAATCCTGACTTTTAAACACCAATATTGATTCCATGCATTTTATAGGTTTGTACTCACCTTCTTCCAAGGTTGTTCCACTTTGTTGTTGACAAAATACAAAGGATGCGGTCAAATTCTATGGACATTTAAGTAGATTTTTCTCAATATACATTTTCAAATTCAGGGTAAATGTAAATAATTGGCCAAGTGCGAGTTGGACTCGCGCGCGAAGGTTTCCGTGCAGAATGGAAAATTTAAATAAATTAGCCCCCTTAGTAAATTTTATTATAATTTAATCATTTATTTTTGAAGGGAATGTACTCAATATTCTGTGAATATTTCAAGCATTTTCCTATTGTCGTTATTAATATCAAGCAAACAAATTAGGTTTCTGGTATGGGAGCTCCCCTTAAATATTTTTAACATTTTAATTTCGTAATTCATTTTTAAAGCGAATATTCAACTGAATATTTTGTGAATATTTCAAGCATTTACCCGTCACCGTTATCAATATCGGGCAAAAACGGCTAAAACTTCATATTAGTAAATATTATTATTTTTGAAAATTAATAAATAAATAATCCAAGTATAGAGTATCTATTCAAAAATCACCCACACAAAATCATACATTTCCTTTATTATTTTTTATTGTAAGTACTTGCGCCATTTACAATGTTAGTGTGAATATACTCGTAATAACATAATAGCATACGATTACAAAAGTCATTTTCAAACATATTAGACATGTATTTTTTCTTTTGTCAATCTAACAAAATAATCGGCCAAGTACGAGTCGGACTCGCGCACGGAGGGTTCCGTACTGTATGGGACCTTAAATATTTATTTTATTTTAATTTTATTATTTATTATTGAAGTGAATTTAAAATTAAATCTTCTGTGAAAATTTCAAGGATCTAACTGTTGCCATTATTAATATAGAGCTAAAAAAGTCTAAAAAGTCAGGTTTGTTGTATGGGAGCCCCCCTTAAATATTTATTTTATTTTGTTTTTAGTATTTGTTGTTATAGCGGCAACAGATATACATCATCTGTGAATTTCAGCTGCCTAGCTATCATGGTTCATGAGATACAGCCCGGTGACAGACGGACAGACAGACAGACGGACAGACGGACATCGAAGTCTTAGTAATAGGGTCCCGTTTTTTCCTTTGGGTACGGAACTCTAAAAATGAAAAAGATAAACCTTGTCAAAGTTTAGATCGGCTCGTCGTTACGAGAAAAGTGCACTTCTTTGAAGTGAAGTTACGTGGAACTGTAACGGGCTATATCTTCATCAATTTTTGTTTAATTGACAAAAGAAAAAATACGTGTCTAATATTTTTCGATAAAAATCTATCTTACGGATAAATTATGTCATCTAGCCTATTATAGTCCCTGGACGTTCCCCGGGCGAGAACGGTCAGCTTGCTTAATGATGTACTAGGTCATCACATCAAATTACATGATGCTCAGTTCGGCTTTAGGGCCGGGCTGTCAACAGAAAATGCAATCTTATGTCTTAAGCAGGCTGTTAGGTACTACACAGGCAGGAAGACGCCTGTGTACGCCTGCTTCTTGGATATATCCAGGGCCTTCGATACGATATTGTATGATAGGTTGTGGAAAAAGTTGCAGGACGCAGGTGTGCCGGCTGAAGTTATTTTTCTGCTAAAATGGTGGTATCGCAGTCAGAAGAATCGTGTTCGCTGGGGGGGAGCCTTGTCTGATGCGTATGGCATGGAGTGCGGTGTTCGGCAGGGCGGCATAACCTCTTCTTTGCTGTTTAATTTGTATATAAATGACCTCATCGGTGAGCTCAGCAGCACCCATGTAGGTTGTTTTATAGATGGCATCTCTGTCAATAATATTAGTTACGCAGATGACATGGTGCTGCTGGGGCCGTCAGTGGGGGCAATTCGGAAGCTTATCAAAATTTGTGAGGCGTATGCGGCGGACCATGGCCTAGCGTATAACTAAAAAAAGAGCGAAGTGGTAATTTTTAAGAGTGGACGTCTTACGCCTGAACATGTTCCGCCAATCATGCTGAGTGGGGTGGCTCTGAAAGTGGTGAATAGCTTTAAGTATTTGGGGCATATAGTTAACGATGAGTTGACCGATGACGATGATATAGAGAGGGAGCGTAGGGCTCTGGCAGTCCGGGGAAATATGATTGCGCGAAGATTTGCTCGCTGCTCGAGAGAGGTAAAAATTACCCTTTTTAAGGCGTACTGTCAATCATTTTACACGAGCAGTTTGTGGACTAGTCATACTCGACGGGCTGCCAGCGTTTTACGTGTCCAATACAACGACATTTTTAGGATGCTGATGCGGCTGCCTCGCTTTTGCAGCGCATCGGAGATGTTCGCGGAGGCGCGCACAGATGATTTTCACGCCATAATACGCAAGAAAGTCGCGTCTCTACGGCGGCGAACGCGGAACAGTAGCAATGGCATCCTGAAAATGATTGTTGGTCGCTTTGACTGCCCCATCCAACATAAATGGATGCGCGTAGCTATGGGTGACAAATTATGACATTTTATTTTGATTTAATGTATATTTTTATTTGACTTTTATTGACTTTTTGACTTTTAGATTTGGTTTGATTAATTTTAGATGATTATTTATTTAATTTTATGTGATTTAATTTTTACTGTTGTGTTAATTTAGTTTCTTTTCTTAATTTATTATGGGTGTATAATTTCCTGAAATAAACGATTTAATAATAATTAAATATTTATTTTATTTTGTTTTTAGTATTTGTTGTTTAGCGGCAACCGAAATACATCATCTGTGAAAATTTCAGCTGCCTATCTATCATGGTTTATGAGATACAGCCCGGTGACAGACAGACAGACAGACAGACGGACAGACGGACAAAATTGGGAGGAATCGGGATATCTCAGAAATCGTTGAAACATTGTTTCATTTCGTTGTATCGGTAGAAAACTCGCCACATCAGTAGAAATACCTTAAAATCGGTAGGTTCGCGACGACTGCAGGCGAGCCGCGGCGCGTGATCCTGTCACTTGTACTTTGAATCGAACAGGTCATACCTACTTGCTTTAATAGTAGGAAGGATTGTCCGGCGGTAGGTTCCGTCCGGCGTTACGGAACTTCCCCCTAAATGTTGTGAGAAGAATACAATAACTTATTTCATTACACAAGTAATATACAGGGTTATCTGCTTACCCTGTACTAAGCCGAAAGATGGTGATTAAGACCATCATAACGAACAACTTTCACTATGGGGCCAATTCAAAATTCAAGAAAAAAAAACAGCTGTTTCATATGTGTCGATTCCGAGTTGTAATTTTGTATGGAACAGCTGCTTTTTTTCTCGAACTTTGTGTTGGCACCATAGTGAAAGTTGATGGTCTTAATCACCTCCTTTCGGCTTAGTACACCAGTTCTGAATAACCCCGTGTAAGCTGTGACAAGTAAATGCAATTAATATAAAATTAAAGTTTAAACATTTAATCAACAACCATAGATTCTGTAAAAAAAAACATATTTATTCTTAAACATTGAAAACATTATAGACATAAATAACAAAAGCATGGTCCATTGTAATATGTGATTTTAATGGTAACAAATTCGTTTTAATTGCACCCACGGGTTTCATCACTGACAATTTGATTAGATTTTCTCTTTATTTTTTTCATGTTTGACTTAGTTATTTAGAAAAATTCTGTTATATTTGTACAGTTCTGTACCGAACGACCTTTTTATAGTTAACTGCTAAACATAGGCTTACTCACGCTCACGAAGGGCGATGTAGCCACAGGCACCACGGTGGCTTAGTTCGGGTTAGATTCACACAAGCCAGTGATTTCTTTTTATGGGCGTATGCAGGTTACCTGTCGATGTTTTCCTTCACAGAAAACCTATTATTTAAGTACACAATACAACAACAACTGATTATTTCTAAACTAACTGAATCAATCAAATTATAACTCTACCTAGGGAAAATGATCCCATACAATCAGCTCAGCTAACTGTCGTGGATTTAATAAAAGTAGATATGTTTAAGCCAGTCCTAGCTCTTCAGTAGATAATGAGTTTATTGTTCCAACTTTTCTTTACTATAAAGATGCACTTTTTGGAAACATCGCAGGCACTGAACTTCCTCGCATTCCATGCAGAAAGTATGCACCTTATTAACTTTTCTTTTTGCCATGTCAGGGGCATATTTTATTCTTAGTAACTGGTAGCACTGCCTGCAATTTCTTCGCCTTTTAGTTTTCTCCAGAATGTGCAGCTTACCTTCAACTGCAGTGGCAAGAGCTGTAATATTTATAATCAATTGTAACAGTAAACAATGATGTAAGTATATAGATGTTAACGGAAATGTATGTAATCCGTCATTGTATACAATTCCTAGGAAATGTATGTAATTCCTAAAATCGCACGGAAATGTGTGAAATAAATTAAATTGGACACATTTCCTAGGAAATCTATACAATTCCTAAATAGCAATCGGAAATGTAAAACATTTGAGATATCAATGGGTACGCGGGGATAGCGGGGCGAGGGGAGGGCATTACTTCGTCAGTCTCAGATCAGTGACAAAGAATATACAGGGTTATTTCTAATCAATTATCATCCTATTAGGGGCTTATTCTGTACATCAAAACTAACAACTTTTGTTCTGCGACTTTTGTCAGAACTCGAAATCGAAAATTCCGATGCCCGCGAAATATTATAGGTGTAGTTTTGGCTCAAACTAATGATGAGCTCTATCAAATTGGTACCAAGAACGGAATCTTAAAACAATTATATTCTCGATCTCAGATTAATGTGTGACCAAGAGTTCTGCTTGATGCAGAGGATGTACCGAGTACGGGGATTGCACTACAGTCAGTTGCTAACCTACAATCCACTGGAACCGGCCAGGGATTTAAAAAGTGCCTTTGCAAGAAGAATTGTACTACAGCAAGATGACTGTGCTATAAAAATAAATTATTGTGTACTTCAAAGTGCCATTCCAGCTTACCCTGCAAAAATAAATACCTAGCCATATGGACTGCCTCGTTTACATTTAACATAGGATAATAATATAAATACCGACATAGCCCAGCGGATTGGCAGGTTGAAGTGGCAATGGGCAGGGCACATAGCGCGGAGGACTGATGACCGATGGGGTCGAAAAGTCCTCGAGTGGAGACCACGTACCGGCAAGCGCAGCGTAGGACGTCCACCCACAAGGTGGACGGACGACCTCATTAAGACCGCAGGTTCGCGCTGGATGCAAGCCGCTACCACCCGGTCTTATTGGAGATCTTTAGGGGAGGCCTATGTTCAGCAGTGGACGTCCTATGGCTGAAAGGAGGAAGAAGGAATAATATAAATCTTTTGTAGAAAGACGGCATGAATTTGTCCCTAAATTAGAGTGCTCAAGATAGACCAGTGTTTATGATATATTATTGTCATTAAAGAAAAATTACATTAAAATGTTATGTTGTAAGAAAAATTATATTAAAATGTTTAAATGTTATGTTATCCAGTCATTCAGCCTTACCTTTATATTATTTTTAAATAAAATTACGTAATAATTTAACATTAAAATGTTATACTTTTTATTTATATTTATCAAATTTATTGATTGTAAAATATTACATAAATTTATCAATGTATAACATAACTATAAAACTTACTTTAGGTTTGAGTTAGTGTCAGTATTCTCAATTTCATATTAATCATTATTTATTAGCACTATCTTTTCATAATAAATTTGACAACGTTGACGCTAAAGATTGGTGCTAAAGAAAATTATTTGTACTTAAATGTTTCAGTGCAGATTGTATATTCGAAGGCTGGGAACAGTATAATGGTGGTAGGTCAGTACAGGTACATCAGGAACCATCGCTCCCGAGGGCTCAAGGCCACCTGGTTCTGCGGGCGGAAGGGTTGCCACGCTTCAGTCGTCGCTTATGATAGTAAAATCGTATGTTTCAAGCAGAGCACATCCATTAGTCAAACTATTTTAAATCTTGCGTACTTTGACGCGTCTTGCGTACGCGTATTTTGAAAATGTGACACAAATGTAAATAATTTTCTGATCTCATTCCTGACTCTTTTCTGATGATTTTATAAAATTGATAATTAATAATTATGATGATTTGTAGTGAAATTCTTGTACACCATTTTTATGTTGTTGATTAGACACAATATAAAGATTTAGTTTAATAAATTCACACACAAACATGAAAAAAACTAGATTTAGATAACTGTGCGATTTAAGTAACACTCCTGAACATTAATTAATACTAATCATAATTTCGAACACTTCGTACTGATTTAAATTTTGTGTGGTATACATAAACTGTCACTACCGAGGCTACTTCTCGGGCATTTAAACATCCATTAGGTACATAATTATTTTGTATATTTTTATGTAAGTAGGAGGGTAAATAGTAAACATTTAAGTTATTTAGTCATGTATGCTGGAGCACCGACAGCAACTATTACTGTTGTCCACTAGCCCACTACCGAGAATAGCCAGACGGCAAAACCGCTGAGTGCGCGTCTGGCTCCACGGTGGTCCGGCATGCATTACCGTGGGAGGCGGTAGATAACACCGCTCCCGTTAGCTTTTAGTTTAGTTGTAAGTTAGTTATAATTCAACTCTTAATATGATCAGACGTATTAAATAAGTAAAAATCAATTTTTGTCTTTTTAAAAAACAAAACCCGCGATCCTCAATTTTGACTGGCGCAGCCGGTAGGATTGCTGGGATACGTCGCGTAAAGTCGTAAATTGATATTCGCGCGTACACGTAGTTACGGTTTCTTAAATTCAGTGACCGAGCTCGCAGCAATCCGAACCAACAAATAAATTTGTCTTCATTGGACGCGGCAGTTTTTACAAGGCACTACTAACTACAGCAGAAGGATGAAGACGGGTGTTATGTGAGTAAACCTTTTCGCATTCCATTCCCTGTTTTCATTTATTTCCGTTGGTTAGACCAAATAATCGTTATTTGATTTTCAATTGCGTACCGACATCGTCGCTATAATTTCAAGTACTTAGTTAAGACCAAACGGTGAGAATAGTACCCAAAGATTTATTATGTATAATACCTAAATATGAGGGGGAACAAAATCTGCTAAATCTTTTTATAAGAAAATCGCAGTACATTTATAACGGATATAGCTCAACAACTAATGCAGTACAGCAACAATATGTATTTCACGCAATTACCAGTAGGTTGCATGGTAGAGCCGCTGCTTTACTAAGTGAGCGCGAAGACATAAACTCATGGCCCGCACTCAGAGATGTATTAGTTCAGCATTTCGGCGACCCACGCTCCGAGGAGTGTATCGCGATTGAATTAGAACAAATGCGTATTAACAACGGAGAAAGTTACATAGATTTTTGTCACAGGATACAGCAGACCCGTAGCACACTCTTTGCCAAGGTTAATCTTTTAGCCGACGAAGGAGTAAAAGCGGCTAAAATGATCGTATATAATAACATGGCTCTAAACGTATTTCTGTACAACCTCACTGAAGACCTTATTCGCATCGTGCGCCTGAAAGGGTGCCCCAATTTAGAGGCCGCGTTGAGCATCGTCACTGAAGAAGTTAACTTCATGACGCAATTTAATGCCAAACAAAAACAGAGACAGGCCTCGGCCGCACCCGCTAAAACAGTAAGCAACATTTCTAATAACAACTTTAAATTCGGAATACCAAACCAAAACCAAGTCGCAGCGCCTAACCCAAGCTTTAAGTTTGGGATACCGCAACAACCCCAAGGTTTTAGATTCGGCCTTCAGCCCCAAAACACACCCCCACAGATTGGTTTTAGACCCAATTTTCAAATGAACACCCCGCCAACAGGTTTCAGATTTAATCAAAATGCCGGGCCCCAGAACTTCAGATTCGGCGCCCCACGGCCAAATTTCAATTTTGGACAAGGTCCTAGACCACCATTTAACTCAAACTTCGCAAGACCACCTATGCCGCAACAACATTTTGGCCAAGGATTTAAATTCGGCATCCCGCCAAACGCAAATCGCCCCAAACCAATAGAAGAACCGGACGTCTCGATGAGGACAGCCCGACCACTGAGGCAAAACATGTTGAATGCCTCGGCGGACACAGAAAACGAATTCTACAATAACGAAATTGTAGAGGAAACCACCGAGCAAAATGGCGATGCCGCATACTACGATGAAAACTACATGTACAATACAGAGGTCCCGGAAGCCCATGACATGCCCGGGGAGGCGTACGAATACGCAGATATGACGGGCACGGAAAATTTTCAGTTAACAGCCTCCAGTTTTCACCCGAAATAATAGAGCTAAATTGCAGTTCTGTTCTAAAACTACCGCATATAGTAATACCCGAAATTAAAGCACGCTTCATGATTGACACCGGAAGTACAAGGTCCTTCATTAACCCTGCAAAAGCGAACGAATACTTTTCAGCTTTCAAATATTACGAGCCGTTCGAGGTGATAAGTACACACGCCCGTAGCCAGCACAGTGAGGCTATCTGCATACCGCTATTAAAAACCTTCCAATGCGTAGGCAAGCACAAGTTCTATGTGTATGACGTCGATAGTCGCTACGATGGTCTAATAGGAAGCGACCTATTGAAGCAACTGGAAGCTAAAATCGACATGAAAAACCAGATCCTACAGACACCCTACGCAAACATACCAATTATATATAACCCACCGTACGAAATATTACTAGAGCCCCGAACGGAATCAAGAGTCAAAGTCCCAACCGATCTACAAAATGGCGAGGCCATCATAGATTTTGTTGATTTTGGACAAGGAGTAAGAATGCCAAGTGCCCTTGTCACGTGTGAAAATTCATTCGCCTACACCGTTATTCAAAATACTTCCGAAGACACCATTTCAATGGCATTTGCTAAGCCACTTAAAGTAACCAAACACGAGGGCGAAGTATGTAACACAAACATAACCTCGAGTAGTTGCGAGGTTGACCAACTCCTAAAAGAAAATCTAAAAAAGTTACGGCTAGATCACACCAATAAAGAAGAACGAGAAGCTATAGAAAAGTTATGCACTGAATATCGAGACATCTTCCACTGCGAAGGTATACCACTTTCATTTTCAAACAAGGTCAAACACGAAATTAGAACCAAAAATGAAGATCCCATATTTATTCGACCGTATAGACATCCACCCCTCTACAACGAAGAAATCCGAAACCAAGTGACCAATCTCTTAGAAAATGACGTCATAAGGGAATCGCACTCACCTTGGAGCGCGCCAGTACATCTGGTACCCAAAAAAACCGACGCATCAGGTGAAAGAAAATACCGTATGGTCATAGATTACAGACGTCTCAACGAAGTGACCACGGATGACAAATACCCGCTGCCTAATATCGCTGATCTCTTTGACAAATTAGGGAAATCTGTGTATTTTAGTACCATCGATTTAGCAAGCGGATTTCACCAGATCGAAGTGAGGGAAGAAGACCGACAAAAGACAGCGTTCTCCACGCAAGCGGGTCACTACGAGTTTACCCGAATGCCATTCGGTCTAAAAACCGGACCAGCTACGTTTCAGCGCGCAATGGACAACGTGCTCAGAAGATTACAAGGACTGCATTGCCTTGTGTACTTAGATGATATAATCGTGTATTCATCTAGCCTGCAAGAACACATTGAGAAGTTGCGTATGGTTTTCGACCGATTGAGGGAAACAAACCTGAAAGTGACATTGGACAAGTGTGAATTCTTCCGCAAGGAGGTACTTTACCTTGGCCATATGATAACTAAGGATGGACTTAAACCCAATGATGATAAGATACAGGCCGTTCTGAACTTCCCAATTCCAACAACGACTACCCAAATTAAAAGCTTTTTGGGATTAGTGGGATATTACCGTAAATTTATTAAGGACTTTGCCAAAATCACCCGTCCCTTGACGTCCTGTTTAAAAAAACGAAACAAAATAGAACTCACAGACGAATTTGTGGGCGCTTTTGAGAGATGTAAAGAGCTGCTAGTGAATGCGCCTATCCTACAATTCCCGGACTTCTCAAAACCATTTATACTCACAACTGACGCGTCTGATTTCGCGGTTGGTGCAGTAATATCCCAGGGCCCCATAGGCTCGGATAAACCAATAGCCTATGCCAGTCGCACCCTGAATGACGCTGAAACCAGGTATAGTACCGTAGAAAAGGAGCTATTAGCCATCGTTTGGGCCGTGAAGCATTTCAGGCCATACCTATACGGTAGGCGGTTCACCATCTATACCGACCATAGACCCCTTGCCTGGCTCAATAATATGAAAGAACATAACAGCAAGCTCACCAGGTGGAAGCTACGCTTGGCAGAATTCGACTATGACATCATCTATAAAAAAGGCAAACAAAATTGTGTAGCGGATGCCTTATCGCGTATCAAAGTCAACGCGATAGAGAAGGACGTCGACTCTATGAAGGTCAACGTAGAAAAGAAACAAAAGCAAATCCCAAAAAAGGAAACAGATAAAGAAACTCAAGACGGCGACAATATGACCGTCTACCAGATAATACTGTCAGAATCAGAAGAAGATCAAAGCGAAGACACAATCGTTTTGTCATCCGAATCAGAATATGGCCCGCTAACCCCTCTATACGAACCAAGGTCTCCTTTTTCTATTCCATCCGCAACAAGCGACACGTTGACAGCATCGGAACACTCGGAAACGGAACATTCCGTTTACGAAACGGATTCCTCCGGAATTCCCATTATGAACGAGGCCATAGATACTAAATCTAACCAAATCTTAGTACACACTTGGTTCAGAGGAGAATTAACAGTTAAGGACTTATCAAGGCCAAAACAAAAGATTTTGGAAGTCCACTAACCACTGGAAAGACCAGATTTAGTGAAACAGTTCCTTAAAGAATACATTAAACCAAAGGTGAAATATTTCATCTATTTTGAAGACGAAGGACACCGGAAACAATTTGCTGAAGTAATTACCAAATTATTTAAAAAGGATACCGTAAAGATTTTCGAATGTACCCAGAGGGTCATATACGTTGAAGATGAAAATGAGCAGAAAGAGATTGCGAAAAAGTACCACATTGGAAAAACCTGTCACCGAGGAATAAAAGAGACGACTACGCATCTGAAACGAACATACTATTGGAATAACATGGAGGTTACAGTAGCCACCATAATAAATTCGTGCGACGGCTGTAAAACTATGAAATACGACAGGAAACCACTAAAACCAGAGCTACAACTCACACAGACCCAAACAAAACCATTCCAAGAGATTTTCATAGATGTCTTCACCATAGAAGGAAAATCATACCTAACTTTAGTCGACGCTTTCAGCAAACTCGGACAAGCCATGGGGATTGAGAACAAAACCACACCTGAAATAATTAGGGCTCTCATTAAGTATTTTTCTATGTATGGAGTACCACATAAAATCAGTGCCGACTCCGGGTCAGAATTTAATAACGCCCTGCTGAAGGAAACCTTAAGCCTCTATAAGGTAGACCTGCATATTGGTACCCCACATAACTCAAACTCAATGGGGGTGGTCGAACGGTTTCATTCAACCCTTATCGAAATTTATCGGCTTGCCAAATACGAACACAAACTCACAGACGCAGCGTCAGTAATGACCTACTCGCTCATGTCATATAATCATACAATCCACTCCACCACAGGACTAACGCCTTTCGAAGTAGTATTCGGTCACACCGACTCTAAAAATCCATTTAATGTCGAATTTAACAGGGAATACACACAAAAACTAGTACAAGATCACAAAAACCGTATCAAATTCCTATACAAATATTTAACCGATAAAGCTATAAATATCAAAAAGAAAATCAAGGAGAAACTTGGAGGAGAAAAAGAGTTCAAAGTAAAAGAGGGAGATACAGTTTTCGTAAAAGGCGTAAACGTAAGAAGAGGCAAGGATAAACCGCGGTACGAAAAGGCGGAAGTCGTAGGTGAATTAGACAGGAACATAGTACCAATTAAAATGAAAGGTCGTGAGACTAAAGCACCAATTAAGGATTTAAAACGTCCTTCACAGGTGCGCCCTGGTCCTGCTGCAGACGTCAGCTGCCCTGGCCCTTCTACTTCAGCAGATCAGGGATAACCCCGGGATCTTCCCGATCAAAGAAGGTCAAGCCCTTATAAGTAGTGATAAGTGGTCTATTATTAAAACCCTAGATTTAAGTTTAATCAGAGACGATTTAGATTTTAATGTTAATAGATATGTAGATTTGAATAAGCATGTAGAGAACTATTTCGGAAACAAACCCATTAACGCAGGCATCAATGACATAAAGACTCAGACAGATTTTATCAAACATATTACACTGCAGAAATTAAACCAGCTAATTCCTGTTAAAAGAGTTAAACGCGGCCTCCTTAATCCCCTGGGATCGATAATCAAATTAATTTCCGGAAATTTAGACAATGACGACGCTATGAAGTATGACGCGTTAATACAAAATGTAAAATCGACGCAAATCGCAGAAAATAAAAGAGTAACAGTGGTCGCAGAAATGCTGAAGTCATTGGTGAATATTACGAACAATACTAAGAACAATTTCATTCAATTGGATAAGGCAATTTGGGAAGTTAAACAACAGTTAAGTAGTAATAACGCCACTACAGATACGCTCAAGATCATTAACACATATCACTTATTTTTCCATAACTTCCAAACTTTCTATACCATATTGAATGAGATTGAAACTACTGTAGCTTTTAGTAAATTAGGAATGTTACATCAAGCCATTTTAGACCCTAACGAATTGTTGTTAATACTTAAGGATGTAGAACGAAAAGGTAAACTCATGTTCACGGCTAACTTTGAAAATCTACTGAAATTAGAGCAATGTATAGAGCTAAAGGCTTACGCAAAGGAAAATCAAATAACTTTCATTATGGACATACCCCTTGTAGAAAACGATACATTTACATACTACAAGGTCCTTCCCCTACCTGTTACAAATTCCCGTAGCCAAACTCACCTTATCCTGCCAAAATTTCCTTATTTACTGACGAAAAGGTTGAAAACAGTGTCGCTATCACGCTCCTGTAAGGAAATAGAAGAATACCTATTTCTCTGTGAAGAAGACAACTCATCCTCCTTGGTTAAGGATACCTGCATTGCCGACCTGCTCCGATTCGCATCAGATACAACTCAGTGTCACCAGATACCAGTTGACGTAGAAGAGGTAAAAGTAGAGAAAATACAGGATAGCCGATGGATGGTGTTTGCTAGGACTGACGTCCTCCTCACTCAAAACTGCGGGAACGAGATAACTCACCACCACCTTCGAGGGACCTACATCGTGACTACAGACGACGATTGCGAAGCCGAAGTTAAAGGCTTAGTCATGAGAAGACATCGAGAGCACTCAGGAAGAATGTCTCTACCTGCATTACCCATCATAAACCTGCCTGAATTAATGCCGCTGGAGAAGACGCGCTTTGTGGAGCCGTTGAACGTAAAAGGGATGGACCTCACCAACCTGCAGCAACTATCCAGCATTTTAGTGAAAAGTGAAAGTGAAATGAGTCAATATAGTGAACGTGATAGTGCGATTAACATGAAGAGAATAAGCATAGGAACTTTAATTTTATATGTAATTTTAGTCATAGTTTTTGCATTTTGTGTCTCAGTATACTTTTACAGACGAAATTATCGTGGCAAAGAAAATCCGCGCGATAATTTCGATCTTAAGGAGGAAGGAGTCATGTATGCTGGAGCACCGACAGCAACTATTACTGTTGTCCACTAGCCCACTACCGAGAATAGCCAGACGGCAAAACCGCTGAGTGCGCGTCTGGCTCCACGGTGGTCCGGCATGCATTACCGTGGGAGGCGGTAGATAACACCGCTCCCGTTAGCTTTTAGTTTAGTTGTAAGTTAGTTATAATTCAACTCTTAATATGATCAGACGTATTAAATAAGTAAAAATCAATTTTTGTCTTTTTAAAAAACAAAACCCGCGATCCTCAATTTTGACTATTTATTGTTCATGATTCTAGTGTAAAGAAAAGTAAAAAAAAAATCACCATTACAGGTATTTATTTATTACAAAATATCAATATTTAAAATAAGAGAATAGTAGTAGTAGCGCTGTTGGAGAATAATAAAAAATATTGTGATTTAATAGTGCGTTTCATTTATACATTACTAGCGACCCGCCCCGGCTTCGCACAGGTTTATTATACATGTCGGATCCATAAAAAGGCACCTCATCAGTTATGTTTCTGCTTCAATGTGGTAATGTTTTATACCACTGACCCAACAATGCTTCAGGGTGGCGTGGCGTGGGTTTAGCGGGCGAGGAGATAAAGGCGACGTCACGAACAATCAGTTTATTGCACAGAAGATTACGTATGATTACAATTATAGAGGGTTAAACTATAGTCGCCCGGTACCCGCGGGGAGGGGGGAGGGGGGGCGGAGGGGGGGGGGAGGGGGAGGGGGTGAAGCCCCCCCTGCATCCCCCCCCCGCCGGAGGCCTTTAGTTTTTGAGTAATAATTTTTTTAGTACTTAACCTCACTTTCGGCTATATCAGTATTTTTTACCTATTTTTTGTTTCACACCTAATCTATTAAGGCGGTTCGCTTCTGGCACTTCGCCGGCCGCTGCCGCGGCACGCTCGCTTCGCTCGCTCGGCTCGTGCGTTGTTTGTCATGTTCTAACCTAACCTAACCTATTTTTTGTTTCACACCTAACTTATTAAGGCGGTTCGCTTCTGGCACTTCGCCGGCCGCTGCCGCGGCACGCTCGCTTCGCTCGCTCGGCTCGTGCGTTGTTTGTCATGTTCTAACCTAACCTAACCTATTTTTTTTATCAAATTTTAATCATAATTAATTTAAACTACGTTTCCGGCAAAAAAAAATTGCTGGAAGGGCTTCAGGTGGACCCCAATGATACCCCTAAACTCGCACCTTCATCAAAATCAGGTACCGGACGGCTATAGCCAACCCTTATAGAGAACTTTAAGCGAAGGACATGGCGTTCCGCAGCGTAACGCACGCTGCTACCATTCTATCAAGAATCACCGGACTTGAACCGTTCTAATCTTAGTTTTTCACAACCTCTTCCGAACAAGCTCTATTTACAACTCACTGACATCTGTCTGACATGTCACCTCGCATTTTCCTGCCCATCGGCCGATCATGCGATGTCAGTGTCACTTAAAACCTTCTTAGAATCAATCAACAGCGTTTGTCACAAGCGTTACCCCAGGAATGTTGCCACTTTCATTCCTAGTCCTTCGAAATTATACTAAGTGGCACTATTTAAAATTAAACTTAAAGCTATTGTCCCGTTACGGCCATCTTGACATTCGCACGTCCTCGGGTGATTATCATCAGTATCTGTAACAAAAGAGCAATGTGAATGTTTGTTTATCCACCAACCCGTACCCGTACCCGTTACGTGACTGGGCTAGCGTGGCGAGCGAGGCGTATGTTCAACATTGGACTATTCAAAAATGTCGGTATAGAATATTCGTTTACCGCTCGTCCATTTCTGACATAATGTTACTTTTAGACGTGTTCGAAATGATAACTAACTATGAAGGTAAAGAAGAGATGACTAGACAAGGTTTCTTTACATTAGCATAGGGTCTGAAAAACAGCGCTCATTAGGAATATTATTCGCCAAAACCACCAAATCCCATACCCGAGACCGGACAACACGTCCATTCCTTACATAATGTTACTTTTAATCGTGTTCGAAACGATGACTAGATAAGATAGTAAACAAGAGATGACTAGACAAGGTAAATAATAATCATTAATTGTTTCTTTACATTAGCGTTGGGTAGGAAAATCAACACTCACTAGGACAACTCTTTGCCAATACCACCAAATCGCACACCCAATATTGGACAACAGTGTCCCTCAAACCGCACTCACCACCCAGTAAATGCGAGAATCGGCAACTGTGTCTCTTTGACTCCAGTCCATCGGTATGAGACCGGATAACAGCGTCCCTTCGATCTTCGCAAGAACCGGACAACTGCATCCCTTCGACTCAGCCCAGATGCAACTTTCGTACAACCCACCTACGCTTATCAGATACCAGATCGAGGCATGAGACCGGATAACAGCGTCCCTTCGATCTCCGCAGAGAACCGGACAACTGCATCCCTTCGACTCAGCCTAGATGCAGTTTTCGAACTACCCACCAACAAAAATTAAATGAGTTCAGCTTTTCTTACCCTCGCTTTTATTATTACAGAGAATTTAAGAATCACTTAAAATATTTCCTTGACCTACCTCCGAAAGTAAAATGTTATGATACCGCGCGGTACTAGAAAACACAACACACAACACAACTAAGTCAAATTTAGTCAAAAACATGCAGAACTACTATCTAACCAAAATTGGACGAGCTCACCCGGGGTTTTGTCAGACAGCCTCTCGCAGATTAGAAGCTCAGGTGACCCTTCCCAGCTTCCCTGGAACCCGGACTCGCCTCTCCAAACAGGTCGCAGCGACATGTTCCGGCCAACCGCACACGAAGCAAGTTATATTCCTTTTCCTCCCCCGGTGCAGACTGTCTTGTAGCATAGTGGTCTTCTATGTTATCATTCGCCATTTTCTTTTGTGATTTGCTTGATAATATTGCTCTGATTCATAGGCGACAATGATTGATGCAGTCAAAGGATTTTTCTTGTAATCCTGCATCTCCTCAGGATCTAGCCCTTCGATCCCACCTTCTGATGTCGGATCCATAAAAAGGCACCTCATCAGTTATGTTTCTGCTTCAATGTGGTAATGTTTTATACCACTGACCCAACAATGCTTCAGGGTGGCGTGGCGTGGGTTTAGCGGGCGAGGAGATAAAGGCGACGTCACGAACAATCAGTTTTTTGCACAGAAGATTACGTATGATTACAATTATAGAGAACTTTAAGCGAAGGACATGGCGTTCCGCAGCGTAACGCACGCTGCTACCATTCTATCAAGAATCACCGGACTTGAACCGTTCTAATCTTAGTTTTTCACAACCTCTTCCGAACAAGCTCTATTTACAACTCACTGACATCTGTCTGACATGTCACCTCGCATTTTCCTGCCCATCGGCCGATCATGCGATGTCAGTGTCACTTAAAACCTTCTTAGAATCAATCAACAGCGTTTGTCACAAGCGTTACCCCAGGAATGTTGCCACTTTCATTCCTAGTCCTTCGAAATTATACTAAGTGGCACTATTTAAAATTAAACTTAAAGCTATTGTCCCGTTATACATATAAACCATCCTCTTGAATCACTCTATCTATTAAAACCGCATCAAAATCCGTTGTGTAGTATACATGGGGACGTGAGGACATGGGGACAGCGGAAGCGACTTTGTTTTATACTATGTAGTGATGATAGTGATACTACAACGTCTACGACTAATTTTAAGTATTTCGATTGCTTTTAAATATAATAAAGTTAATAATAAATAAATATTTCGGGACATCATACACACGGCCTCTGAGCCCAAACTAAGCAAAGCTTGTGATATGGCTGCCAGAGACTGAATAATAAAATCATTTGAAAGACTAACACATGTTTCGGGTGATATTATTTAATTTATAGAATTTTCAAATAACATCATTGCCATAAGATACATAGGAAAATTATCTGCGTGATATAATTCATAAAGGTAATGTTTTTTAGGGACTGTCCATCCGTTGATCAGCCATAGAATGTCCACTGTTTCAGGGACTGTATTCTACACTAAAACTGGCAGTCGATCGGTACAAGTATTACAGGAATAACCGATCTAAAGGACCCAAAGCCACGTGGTTCTGCAGCCGTAGCGGGTGTCCCGCCTCACTCGTGGCTTTTGAAAATACCATTATATGCTTTAAACAGGATCATAACCATTGATGAAAATAGACGTAGGAAAGTAGACCGAGACGGTTTGTGTCCATCGGGCCAAGGCAAGCATGTGAGTAGCATGCTCCTACTTGTGTGGTGCTTGTATTTATTTATTTATTTATTTATTTCCAATTAGTACATAATTAACAGTAACAGTACATTTGTATTGTATGAGTGATGTACTCTTGAAAGTTCCCTTGCCTTCAATCCTTAAAAAAATACGAATTAAGTAGATTGAAATAAAACATCGTCTGTGAATGAGATCATTTACCTCTGAAAATCTTGATTGCTTTTATGTAGTAGTAGCGTGGTTGGTGACCACGAATAGCAGTTACAACTGATGACATGTTAAATTGGGTCCCGGTTGTTTTACATGTTTTGCAATGTCCTTCAGGCAGCTTACAAACTGTACTGTTGTATTTCTTACTAAAGGACCTTGCCCTTTTAAATAATCGGCCCAGTATGAGTCCGACTCGCGCACGGAGGGTTCCGTACTGTACAGGAGCCCTCCTTAAATATTTATTTTATTTTAGTTTTATTGTTTATTATTAAAGTGAGTATACAACTAAACATTCTGTGATTATTTCAAGCATCTACATGTTACCATTATTAAAACAGAGCGAAAAATGGCTAAAAAATTAGGTTTGTTGTATAAGAGCCCCTATTAATTTAATCCTGTTTCAAGTGTTTGTTGTTATAGCGGCAACAGAAATACATCATCTGTGAAAATTTCAGCTTTCTAGATATAACAGTTCATGAGATACCGCCTGGAGACGGACAGACAGACAGACGGACAGCGGAGTCTTAGTAATAGGGTCCCGTTTTACCCTTTGGGTACGGAACCCTAAAAAGCAATGTGGTGTTGAACTTATAAAGTTGCACCTAGGAAAGCTCTTATTTGATCTGTACTACACGTATTTCAGGTGAAATAATATACACAAAGACAGGAAGAAGTGTATTGTTGGTTGGTAGCTACAAGTTCTACAGGAACAATCGTATTCGCGGCCCTAAGGCCACGTGGTACTGTAACCGCATTATCAGAGGTTGTCCCGCCGCACTCATCGTCATCGATGATATTATCGTACGTTTTAAGAATGATCATAACCATTGATAGTTATAACTCTAGATAGAAACGTATGTCGTATACCTGACATCCTAATGAAGATTTAAAATATATTCAGCTGCATATATTTTTTTCATTTATTTTGTTGAGAACCAATGAACGTTTGTATTTGTTTTTTTTTTGAGCTTTCGCAAATGGCCCCATCGTAAAACTAGTCAATAATAATGGTTTTATTGGCCGTGATCGTCTGATATCTTCTAACATGTTTTTCACTAAACCCACTGTTAATGCCACCTCTTGGAGACATCGAAATGGACATAGTTTTTGTATTTCTGGTAAAAGTTTTCTACATGCAGATAGACCTCAGAAGAACATGGACGATATGTACCTTTTGAAAGGCCCTATGCTTTGCAAAGCAACATTCTGTGTATTTTCTGTATCGTGATCCGTTATATGTATCTAATGGAGGCAATGGAGAAACCATTGGAGTTTATAAAATATCTTTATTAATCATGGTCTTTGTTTATTAAAATTATTAGTATGAAAATAGAGAAAAAATAATACGAAAAGAAATTAAAAATAAAAAGATACTTTCAATGTTTCAGGAGCTTAAAGCCGATAATTAATTATATTTTGTATGAACGACGATCAATCATGAAATTTATAAGTCAGTAGGTACTTCTGGTACGACTATAGTTTCGGCCGCATCAGGCGACCATTATCGCCTTAAAATATCTAGTCAAAGTGAAGTAGTACAGATACGAGTATTATAACAGTGGCTTTATTATAATTGCAGCTCCACGATTCGTACTCACTCGGTTTGGTAAACCTGCGATTCAGAAAGGCATTTACAGATTCAACAAAAACAACCGGACCAACGGACCCAAGTCCCTTTGGACTTGCTGTAGAGTCAGCTTGGGGTGTAAAGCTAATATAACCACCTTAAACGACATCATCTTGAAGGAAAAAACAGAACATAACCATTGATTTTGTATTCATACTTTTATGATGTAAGATTTTCGTTTGTTGGTTTAGATTTTTACATATTATTTGTGTAGACTTAGATGTGTCTTCATTATTTTTCTTTGTATTTAATTGTAATCTATAAAAAGGTTACAAAGTGTAAATCCAAGAGTATGGCTTGTTCGCTTGTTTTGATTTTTTATAAACCAAAACAGGCAACTCGATCACAGTTTTGGCTGATCAGTTTGCGTAAGTTTATACTTACGTTTTGTTTACCTTATGTTATGTATTTTGTTTACCTTATTGTAGATTTGATTGCGTAAATGAGATTATTGATTTTGGTCACATTTTAAAGTAAATATTTTGATACACTTAAATATTGTATATTTTGCTTGCTAATTTGTATTAGATTAGATTTTCTATCATATTATTTTTATTTTATGTTAACAGTGTTAATGTTGTTTTTAATTCTTAAGGAAATTTCCGTAAAATATAAATTATGTAAAATTAAAAATAGTAAAAATAAGGAATACGCGTTTTCGTCTTTTTTCCGCCAGAAGTTTAGACATCACTGTAGGTATTAACACCAGGGACAAAAATAGTGATAGTAGTTATTACTAATTTTTAATTTAATTCACTTATACAAAAAGCCGTGGGCCGTGGCAAAAGGGCCGTGGGGTGCCGGCAGAGTAGAATAGCACCCCCCTCTAGTACCAGGTGTCGTAAGAGCCGACTGAGGTACAGCGGAACCGACTAATGGCGGTATAACCATTCGACTAAAACGTAGCTAAAATGGCACAGGGCAGGGATGGGGAGCAGCATCCCTGTCGCGAAGCTACGTTACTGCGATCGCCACCACGCCTGCCCAGCGCGGCGATTATGGGCAAAAACCCCAATATGGAAAAATCAAATAGACCAGGCCCCCAGTCCCTAGCAGCTCCGCTAGCCCGGGACTACGGTAGCGGCCCCGGTAACGGCGGAGAAGGGGGTGCTAAGAATCGCTGGCAGACGCCCGGCTACCACTCCTGTAAACGACGACTGGCCCTGGTAACACACAACGTGCGCACGTTGAGGACTGACGAGAAGATTGCTGAGTTGGAAGAAGAGTTGAGTAGGTTGCGTTGGGATATTGTGGGGTTGTCTGAAGTCCGTAGAGAGGGGGAGGACACGATAACCTTAAACTCCGGCAACCTGCTTTACTACCGGGAAGGTGACCAACGGTCCCAAGGTGGTGTTGGTTTTCTCGTTCACAAGTCCCTCACCAACAACATTATTACCATCGAAAGTGTGTCAAGCAGGGTGGTATACCTAATACTTAGAATATCCAAGAGGTATTCGCTGAAGGTCATTCAGGTATACGCACTGACATCGTCACACCCAGATGATGAAGTGGAGACTATGTATGAGGACGTAAGTCGGGCCATTCATATGTCTAAGACCCACTTCACTGTGGTTATGGGGGACTTCAACGCAAAGTTGGGCAGAAAAAACGACGATGAGCTGAGGGTGGGGCAATTTGGATATGGGCAACGGAACCCTAGGGGCCAGAGGCTGGCTGACTTTCTGGAGAGAGAGGAACTCTTTATGATGAACTCTTTCTTCCAGAAGCCGCCTCACAGGAAATGGACCTGGATGAGCCCTGATGGTTCCACGAGAAACGAGATAGACTTCATCATGACCACCGAGAGACGAATATTTAATGATGTCTCCGTGATCCACAGGGTGAAAACCGGCAGCGATCACAGAATTGTACGAGGCACATTAGATATTAATGTTAAGCTCGAAAGGTCCCGCCTGATGAAGTCCACGCTCCGACCTACTCGTGAACATATCCAAAACCCCGAGGACTTTCAGCTCGAGCTCTCGAATCGTTTTGCTTGCCTAGAGAACCTTGCGTCGGTGGACGAGATCAACAACGGGCTCGTAGAAATTGTCCAAACGGTGGGTGCTAAGTTCTTTAGACCCCGCCGTTCAAATAAACCGCAGAAATTCTCCGATCACACTGTAAATCTCATGGCCGAACGACGCTCGCTAAGATTGCAGTCTTCCGATGATGCAAAGTCATATAGGCGTCTCAATAGACAAATTTCGAAATCCTTGCGGCACGACATCCGTCTTTTTAATACTGAACACATTAAAAAGACAATAGAGCGAAACAAAGGCTCCAAAGTGTTCGCAAGAGATTTGTCTATTGGGCAAAGCCAATTGACAAAGCTGAAGAGAGAAGATGGAAGTATAGCGTCGACCAAGGCAGAGGTATTAGAGGAGATTGAAAGGTTCTATGGACAGCTATACGCTTCGGTCGCTAAGCCTGTTAGCAGCGCGGCCAAAGATCCAAGAGCCAAGCTGACCCGACACTTCACCGAAGATATCCCGGACATCAGCCTGTACGAGATTAGAATGGCCCTGAATCAGCTTAAGAACAACAAGGCGCCGGGTGATGACGGTATCACATCAGAGCTTCTGCGAGTGGGTGGAACACCGGTACTAAAAGTCCTCCAGAAGCTTTTCAACACCGTCATCCTCGAGGGCATCACGCCAGAAGCATGGAACAGAAGCGTGGTGGTGCTGTTTTTCAAGAAAGGTGACAACACCTTATTGAAGAACTACAGACCCATCTCGCTTCTGAGCCATGTTTATAAGCTGTTTTCAAGGGTCATTACGAACCGTCTCGAGCGCAGGCTTGATGACTTCCAGCCTTCCGAACAAGCCGGTTTCCGAAAGGGCTTTAGCACCATGGACCACATTCATACGCTGCGGCAGGTTATACAGAAGACCGAAGAGTATAACTTGCCACTTTGCTTAGCGTTTGTGGACTATGAGAAAGCCTTTGATTCGGTCGAGACTTGGGCTGTGCTCGAGTCTCTCCAACGATGCCGTATTGACTATCGGTACATCGAAGTGTTGAAGTGCTTGTATAATAACGCCACTATGTCGGTCCGAGTACAGGAAGAGAGTTCCAAGGCGATCCCTTTAAAAAGAGGCGTAAGACAGGGAGACGTCATTTCTCCGAAACTGTTTACGGCTACTTTGGAGAACGCCTTCAAGCTCCTGGAATGGAAAGGATTCGGCATCAATGTCAATGGCGAATACCTCACTCACCTTCGGTTTGCCGACGATATAATAGCCATGGCAAAATCGATGGAAGAGCTCAGCACGATGCTCGAAGGCCTCAATCGGGTTTCCCAACAGGTGGGTCTTAAGATGAACATGGACAAGACGAAAGTCATGTGTAATTCCCATGTTGTACCCACCCCGATCTCTGTTGGGAACTCGGTTCTTGAAGTCGTTGACTCGTACGTCTACCTAGGACAAGTAGTACAGTTAGGTAGGTCCGACTTCAAGAAAGAGGCCAATTGCCGAATCCAACTCGGCTGGGCAGCGTTCGGAAAATTGCGTAGCGTCTTCTCGTCCGACATACCTCAGTGCCTCAAGTCGAAAGTTTTCGACCAGTGTGTGTTGCCAGTGATGACTTATGGCACAGAAACGTGGTCTCTCACTATGGGCCTTATTAGTAAGCTCCAAGTAGCCCAACTGCGAGATCGAATCAGAAATGAGGAGATCCGTAGAAGAACCAAAGTTATCGACATAGCCCAACGGATTGGCAAGTTGAAATGGCAATGGGCAGGGCACATAGCGCGGAGGACTGATGACCGATGGGGTCGGAAAGTTCTCGAGTGGAGACCACGTACCGGCAAGCGCAGCGTAGGACGTCCACCCACAAGGTGGACGGATGACCTCATTAAGACCGCAGGATCGCGCTGGATGCAAGCCGCTTCCAACCGGTCTTATTGGAGATCCATAGGGGAGGCCTATGTCCAGCAGTGGACTTCTTATGGCTGATGGATGGATGGATGGATGGATACAAAAACTATCCAATGATTCTAATTATGTTAATAAATTTTCGGTATGAGGTTAAAAGTTAAGACATCTCTTCAAATAATTACATCACAGTTAATATTTCAGGGGCAGCATCAGCATCAAAATTTGTAAAGCCTCTGCTTAATTTGAACGGTCACAGTTTTTTCTTAAAAAACGACCGAGGGTCCCGACGCTACTGGACTTGCAGCAAGTACAGGCTGGGCTGCAGCATGGCTGTGACAACTTGGGGCGACACGGTGGTCAAACAGAGCGGAAAGCACAACCACAACTGAGAAGAACCTGTCCTGGTTTCTCCGCTATTGAAAACTAATACTGATGACAAATTTACATTTGACAAAATTGCTTCAGATTTATTCTACACCCCTGAGGTATCAATACGACCGGTATCTTTACATTGCTGCAGCGATAACCACTTGGATTGTTGTTCGGATTTTGGACGCCCGTCTACTTCAATTTCTTTCCCATGTGATGGTAAATGCAAGTCTAAAATGGTCTTTAATTTACTTTGAGTCGTTTTGTATCAGTATTTGTAAGCCGTTATCTGAATCAATTCGTGGACCATTAGAAACCGAACACCAGAACATTTACAGTGAGAGTGCGCATTTAGAAGTTCGTAAAGTAGTTAGTTAGGTAGTAGTTAAAGATAGAAAAACCACATAATATAATAACTATGAATATAAATTACTTACAAGAAATCTAGTCATATGAAATAAAATATTGTAAATACTTGATGTGGATAAATAACTAGTATATTTGGATTGATGTGAAAAAATGTTGAGTATTTGACTATACCAGTTAACATTGTACAAAGTAAGCATTATTCCGCCTTTGTAGGTAAATTTCAAG
This sequence comes from Hypomecis atomaria, assembly GCA_964007245.1. Taxonomy (NCBI): domain Eukaryota; kingdom Metazoa; phylum Arthropoda; class Insecta; order Lepidoptera; family Geometridae; genus Hypomecis; species Hypomecis atomaria. The sequence goes on from OZ023279.1 coordinate 18,920,705, forward strand.
TACCAACATTTTCTATCTTAAAGTGAAAGATATATTACATGAAAAAGTATAAATGAAAAATTAAAGGTGATGTTTTAGTCATTATTAGTTAAACACTAACGTATTTGAAAAAAAAACGTTATGCCTATGAAAGTTAAGTTCATTAGTCTTCGAACACAACAAATAGTGCCAATTTTATCTTAGTCTTATATTTGTAAGTGATGAATTTTCTGGTATACTTTTGACATTAAAATTATGTTGCATTTAGGTGTCTTTCCACTGTAATATAGCATACAATAACCGAACGTATCAAACGCGGAAAACAACACGCTACTACGCTTTACTATGCCCACTACAACGTACCATCAACGTGCGTAAACAATAGTCGAGAATATTTTAGCGGTGCGGAAATGCTCCGTGCGTGGCACGCGATGGTGCTGGTCGGTGACGGCATGGTCTAGTGGGCATAGTCTTATACTTTTCAATGCAAAGAATATGACACGCGCCTGACACATTCCTAGCACGGTCATGGTATAGCACGTTATACAGTGGGCAAACACCTCTATTGTAAGAAGGGCCACTTACTATATTTTGTTCAAAAGAACAAATAAAATGATCCTCTAGCTAGAAATAATACACTTACACATGTTCTAAAACAATAATCTTTATTAATTAGAACAAGTGTAAGATATGAAAATGATAAAATATGATTGACATACCTATAAAATACTTTCACGTGTAATGAATTTATAGATATAAGTACTAAATCAGTAAGTTTTACTATGGAAATTTACGTGGTTTTCACACATTTTAAACTATAAAACGGGACTCACTCACGTGTTCGTATAGTCATAACACAACTATAGTTTCGATCGCGTTCGGCGACCTTTCTCAAGTTGGCGAGTGCTAGCACGCGGAGCCGTCTCGCAATGCACTGAAACTATAGTCGTGTTATGACAATACGAACACGTGAGTGAGTCCCGTTTTATATAGTTTAAAATTAATCAGTAAGTGTAGGTATATCGCAGAATATGCAACGCAATTGTCAAAACCACGACGAAGGTATTTTTTAGGATAGACACTGGGTAGTTTTGCATTTTTTAGGGTTCCTTACCCAAAGGGTAAACACGGGACCCTATTACTAAGACTTCGATGTCCGTCTGTCCGTCTGTCTGTCTGTCACCGGGCTGTATCTCATGAACCATGATAGCTAGGCAGCTGAAATTTTCACAGATGATGTATTTCTGTTGCTGCTATAACAACAAATACTAAAAACGCATTAAAATATATATTTAAGGGGGGCTCCTATACAACAAACGTGATTTTTAGGAGCTTTTTTGCTCGCTATTATAACGGCAAGAGAAATGGGGCTTCCATCCGGTACGGAACCCTTCGTGCGCGAGTCCGACTCGCACTTGGCCGATTTTATTTAAAACAAATTTATAGTTTAGTTTATCAGCGGTATGTATTCCTCTGCCTCATATACGGCGTGACTGCGAATTCATTAGAAAAACTCTAAGATGCAGTTGTTTTACAAAAAATCAACTCTTCTATAGAAAATGTTTTTTTTTTTTAATTTCAAACAGGTTTGCGTTTGACCGCATACTGCCTGATATTAAGAAGATATGTGGCCTAGGTTTGCCTAGATACCTATTCATTGACTCTCAACAAAAATCTGGCATTTTCGCGATTTCGCAGTTAACACATGAAGGACACCACTGAAAGTTCTTGCACTTTGTCAAGCAACACCTGTAGTGTGGCAATCTTGGTTTTCATAAAATTAACGAGCTACCGTGTAGACATGTGATGTGAAACCGCGGGTACCAATAAATCCCATATCAACTAATAAATAGTAATTCAATATGTAGGTATAGGTATAGGTAGCGGCGGGGACCCGCCGCTCGCACCTGTCTCTGTCCCTGTCTCGCGAGGTTCTCAGTTAAACGGTCAGACTGTAGTAGCTTCAATTGATGCAATAATCTATATGTTCTTCAGTGTTATAAATGTGAATAATGAGTGTGCTCGTATCTAGGTCACCAAATGTGTATCAACTCCAGTTCTTGGTGTGATAAAGTTTGAATGATCTCTTAGCTAAGATTATTATAAAAAACTTCAATGGTATAACATAATTACAATATTGTAATTCTATAATTTATTGTCAATAAATTACAGCTCGCTCTATGGAGGCCTATGTATGATGGTAGACGTTTTTTGTTTGGAATGACGATGATTATGAATTTATTGATTACACTGGATAGTGTACAAAATTAAGCGTAAGTTTTTCATTCGTTGGTTCCAAGAAAATTTGTGTTTATAATAATCTTGTACACACAAACCTATTATGTTATTATTGACTTGCAACGTCTTGGTACTTAACATAATCTATGTTCTATTTTCGTCACAAAAATGTTTTTCTTTCTTTCTGTAATGCAACTATAGTACAACCGTGGCATTTGATATACCTAGGAACCCTGTTTCCATATTGATTTCGCGATCGCGATTTTCGTTTAGACTAATGTTTTTCATATCAATTATGACGTTTTGAATTCTTACATAACATGTGTTTAATACCTACTATTTTGTTATAAGTAATTAAATTGTAAATTAAAATGATGGATACGCGTTATTTTGTGTTTTAATTTTTCTCAACACATGATATAATTTTGATAATAATACGTTTTACGCCAAAAAACGTTATTTGAAATTAAATGTGTAATCTTCATGTCATAAAACTAGTTTGTTAGAACTTGATAATGATGCATTTAATGTTTTAGACTTACAGATGTCCGAAATTAAGTTTTCGTACACGGCTCATGGGAAGCGTTTGCTTCTGTTCGACCGCTTTAAGTTCAACCTGCAACATGCAAACGGAAGTCGTGTCAACTGGTCCTGCAACCAGGCGCCGAAAGGGTGCAAGGCCTAATTGTTAACAATCGACGATACCATAGTTAGGTTGAGATCTTTCCACAACCATAACTAGTTACAATCTTCTATCAGATGCAGCATTTTATACTCTATTAATACCTATCATTAATTTTAACACACTTAAAGACATCATGTTACTATGTACCTACTACTTATATGTCGAAACGAACTTTATGGCGTCTGTGTTCACGAGGCGAGTTTATTGGACAATAGAAATTTCATGTTATCTTACCATTAAGTAAGATAGGTGTGAAATGGAGATGTGCCATTAAGTTATTCGGACTAGACCTATGACAGGTAAAACGCATTCCTAAGGGCACTCTATAACATATCACAGAAGCCTTACACATTCCTACTTATCAAAAACCGAAAAAAAGGAAACCTTCTTTCTTAAAAAGACAAATCGCATCATTTCGTTTGGCTGTTTTTTTTCATTTGGGCTGTTGCACGATTAACCCTGACCTGAGTACAAAAAGTAGGTACATGCCATTTGCCATGTAACGTCTTAATGTTGTCTGTATTATTTAGTTTAACTAAAAGGTATAGCAATTGTTTGTGCTATTTTGTTTTCATAAAAATCTAAAATTAAACATATTCCTATTATTGATTCGGGTAATTTTTGTAACCCTTGCAAAAAGCTTTTTTGGGCGATACAAAACTCCTATCTATGAATCGAACAGAAAAGATGGAGATAGTTGTTTCGATTGTTGGATGTTCGATTCATTTCTTAAATTGAAATGAATAAATCGTTTATTACCCTTCTTACTACTGCAGTTGAAAGTTAATTAAAAATTACTACTGTAAAACTTAAATAACAAAAACAAACAAATTATGACGGATTTGTATTTCAAACAAAATTGAAGTTGGTATCATGCTTTAAAAATATTCTTAGTTCGTATAATGCTTTTTTCAGCTTATTCTTTGAACTTTAAAATGTGTAAACATAGTTCGACCTTATTTGTGTTCCAGTGACGTACTCTATCACCAAGCAAGGCAACCGAGTGATGTGTATGGGCCAGTATAAACATAACATACGCCGCGCAAACGGACCCCGGTTGTATTGGAGCTGCAACCAAGCGCGCAAGGGATGCCGCCGCGTCGTCATCACATACGACGATGAAATTATTACCATTAGAAATGATCATAATCATTGATACAGATTGATGTTGATATATGTAAAGAATAGTAAAGATACAGCAGATATAACTAAGAATAAAATGACTGTAAATGGGTGTAGCGTCACGGGAGTGACGCTTACAGAGACTGCAGTCTTCCGATGATGCAAAGTCATATAGGCAGATCAATAGACAAATTTCGAAATCCGTGAGGCGCGACATTCGTCTCTTTAATACTAAACATATTAAAGAGACCATAGAGCAGAACAAAGGCTCCAAAGTGTTCGCGAGGAATTTGTCTATTGGGCAAAGCCAGCTGACAAAGCTGAAGAGAGAAGATGGCAGTGTAGCGTCGACCAAGGCAGAGGTATTGGAGGAGATCGAAAGGTTCTATGGACAGCTATACGCTTCGGTCGCTAAGCCTGTCAACAGCGCAGCCAAAGACCCAAGAGCCAAGCTGACCCGACACTTCACCGAAGATATTCCGGACATCAGCCTGTACGAGATTAGAATGGCCCTAAATCAGCTCAAGAACAACAAGGCGCCGGGTGATGACGGTATCACATCAGAGCTTCTGAGAGCGGGTGGAACACCGGTCCTAAAAGTCCTCCAGAAGCTTTTCAACACCGTCGTCTTCGAGGGCATCACGCCAGAAGCATGGAACAGAAGCGTAGTGGTGTTTTTTTTTCAAGAAAGGTGACAACACCTTATTGAAGAACTACAGACCCATCTCGCTTCTGAGCCATGTTTATAAGCTGTTTTCAAGGGTCATTACGAACCGTCTCGAGCGCAGGCTTGATGACTTCCAGCCTTCCGAACAAGCCGTTTCTACGGCTTCTACTTACGAGAGTGTCAATTTACTTGAGTGTCAATTTCCGATATCAAAATTTGTATTTTGATATCGGAAATTGACACTTTGAATGACAAATTTTTTATTTTTTATGTGTTTTACTAAAAGATTAATTAGGTATATTAGATTAATTTATTTCATTTACTATGTATTTCGATTATTTTAATTGTCAAATTTACCAAATCATGAAATTTAGATATCTACACTTAAGTACATCGATTTAAGAAATATTTTTAGGCATAGGTATTTAAATTATTTAATGCAATTGTTATCGAGTAATTTTAATTACATAAAGTGTGCCTAAGAAATAAAGAGTTTTTACCTTTGAGTTGAAAAATACCTGAACAATCCCTATACTTTTCCCTAAATTTTTAGAAATATTCCGGTAAATCATCCGACTGACGATATTATCTTCAGCCACTGCCCGCATTCTTCCCTCTGTATGTGAATAATGATAATTATATTCTGTGAGTTTTTAAACTATAATACAATTTTGATAGTATGCTAGGCTTTTTAAATATTTTTTTTATTATTTCGAATAGGTTAAAATAAATAAATACATAAATAAATAAATACTAGGATCATTCAAAAAACTTATTTATTCCGAGGCAATAAACGACTAATAAATTAAAAATAATGTTTCATTGAAATTATAGGTAAGCCCTAGAACGGAAACTATGCCCTCGAATCTAGGGCCTAGATGAAAGCTCAATACCAGTCGTTTTTGTTTAAACAACGAAGTGAACAAGGTACAAGGCATGTCAATATGTATGTCTACTTATAATAATAAATTTGAAAAGAGCTGCACTGTTAACATTGCATGCATAATTGTATATGTATCGCCTTGACGATAACTCTGTAGTCGATTAAACAATACCTCGTTAAGACGAAACGTCAGTGTTTTACCTATTTAATGTGGACAATTTTGAAGGCGCCGTCGTAAATTTAATAACAACTTAAAATATTGCTGTTTCTTTTTCACAACATACGAGTATATGTATTTGCAAGAGGGAACTATATTTCAAGTTGCTATTAAATTTACGACGGCGCCTTCAAAATTGGCCACAATGTCTACCTAAAAAATATAAAATGTATGTCCATAGTATCTGTTTTGTATTAGTCCAATGCTGAACATAGGTCTACCCACGAAAGGCGATAAGGCCATGTTCAACACGCTCACGCAGTACGGGTCGATTCACATACGAGTACGACATCGAATTTTTTAAAGAAACGTATACAGGTTTCGTCACGATCGCTTCGTTAGCTATATTCATGTGCAAGATTACATTAATGGAACACATGCTATGTTTTTTTTCTCTATTTTTACAGTAGAATTTGTGACATCTCGTCGAGGGAACGTATTACTGCGCGTTGGAAACTTCACGTATTCTCAAAAGAAACCGTACTATACGTCGTCCTCTCACGAGCAAAGGCTGCAATGCTGTCGTCTGCACGATCCAAAACGTCGTAGTACGTGCCAAAAATCAGCATAATCATGAACCTTTCAAATTAGGCTAGGTGTGCCGGCTTCGGCCACTTTAGTGTCGTTGGTCACTTTGAATTTTATGATTGTGCAGACAATTTTATTGTTAGTATAATATTCTTAAAGAAATTTTCAAATTTTGACATTCACACCAACAATATTTATGATTTTAAAATGTTTATAATCAATCTTGCAATAATTTTGACATCAAATGGCCATAAAGGGTACACATATCTACCGTACTAGCCATTTTGAACAAGAATTCTTAATATTTTATTGTTAAATATGTAAAATTTATATGCGGTCCTTGAGTAACATGTTCTTTATAGTTATACGCATACGCTATGGAAGCACTAAAATTTTATTATTTGTATTGGAACGGTTTATTATTGTTTTCTGATTGTACTAAAAAAATCGTATACTTAATGTGCCTCAATACTTAGTCCATTGCCGAAGTTCCACGAAAGGTAATTCGATGATTTCTATCACCGGAAAACCTGTGTGTAAATCCGTACATAGGTACATTTCAAAGCACTCATTAGCACTCATTACTTAGCAAATCTGTTAAGCATGACGTTATGACGTGTAAATATGCAATATGGTATCTATTCTTTGTTAGATATAATAAAGTATATGTTAGAAACGTATTATGAAATATAATATAATACTAAATAATCGTTCGCACTGCATAAAATAAAATAATAATTTAAAATTTAATATCGGATTATAAAACTTACCTGTATAACTATACTGTCCCACTCCTGGGCAAAGGTCTCCCCCATTTCCTTCCAGTATAGGTTAAAAAATAAATAAATAAAAAAATACTTATAGTGTTCGTTTAAATTGAGTACATACATTTAATTTTAAGTTGAATTGACTTATGTTACCTTATATCGTATTTTAATTTTCCAGAAATGCCGTACCGAATGTCATTGTCATCGAGAGGTACTCACGTGCTGTTGATAGGATCATACAAATTTTCTCTACATTTGAAAAACCAGTACAAGAAAAGGTGGCGTTGTGCACGACACAACCTCGGATGCAAAGTTTGTGTCTATACGGATCACAGTGATATTATCTTATCGATCAAAGGCTCACATGATCATTGATATATCATAAAGCATAATCATAAATAATTTACCTATTTTTAAACGATATTAAACGGGACTCATTCACGTGTTCGTATAGTCATAACACGACTATAGTTTCGATCGCGTTCGGCGACCTTTCTCAAGTTGGCGAGTGCTAACACGCGGAGCCGTCTCGCAATGCACTGCGGGCTGCGGCGCGTAGCGCTCGCGATGACAGCGGTTGCGGTGGCGGGACGGGGGCGTGTAGAGAGGATTGTTGTGTCGGCGCGCACTGAATATCCTCTTCTTCGATATAACGGTCTCCGTCGGGGATACTCCAGCACACTGAGCTCACTATGTCTCCACCAGTCCCACGGTCAAATCCTCTGGTTCCCTGAAGACACGGTCTCCACGTCGGTGGCAGTGTCCATCCCCCGTCTCTATTGAAGTTAGGGCGTCTGCTAATCTCAATAGCCTCCCTAACTTTACGGGGCACGAAAAACTTCTCTCGTGCTAGCACCTTCGCTCTATCAAATCTGATGAAGTGCTGTGCATCGGAATCGAGAGTGTGTTCCACTACCGCAGATCCATTTCTGTCTAAATTCTTCATTGAACGTATATGTTCCGTGAGCCTGGTAGACACATTTCTTCTTGTCTCTCCGACGTAACACTTCCCGCAATCGCACGGGATCATGTAGACACCGGGGACACCCAAAGGGTCTCTATCCTTAGGAGAGCGTAGCAATTGCCTTAGCTGTCCCGGAGGACGGAAGATGGTTTTAATGCTATACCCTCGGCGTAATAAATTTCCAATTCTGTCCGTCACTCCTTTAATGTACGGCAAATATGTTGTTACTCTCTCAACCGATGCCGGACGAGTCCTGGGAGATGCGTTTGCCAACCGCCAGCTCTGTTTCCACTTGTAACCATTACTGCTTACCACACTTTGTATGTGATCGAGCTCAGTATCCAGGTACTCAAAATTACACAGTTTTAGTGCTCTATTTATAAGTGTCCGTGGTACCGAGGTCAAGTGCACCGGATGGTGGTGCGAATCTGCGCTCAGGTATCTATCTGTGTGTGTTGGTTTACGGTATACCGTGTAAGAAAGTCGGCCGTTAGAGTCTCGTATCACCAACACACCTAGAAACGGTAGAGATCCGTTGCGTTCACGTTCTACGGTTACAGTAATGTTCGCATGTACGCTGTTCAGATGCGATAGTAGCGGATCTATTCCCGGACCTGCTAGTCTTGCCGGCGGATAAAGGTAATGCCGCCGTGATTGTAGATACTTCTGCCTATGAACAAAAGATGACAAAATTGGTAGAAGACGAGAATTTCCTCTAAAGTGCAGCGTAAGCTTCGTAAGATTCTCGTCCAACCTCGTATGAAAATATACACGTATGAGAATTCACCATACCACATCAAACCAGTGTGGCGGACATAGGCCCAATCTTTCTATGATAGACCTCCTTTTTTTCCTCTGATGTCCATTTGTACATTAATTATTATTCACCAGTAAATCATCCAGAAGTCTAATGCAGTACTGATCTGGCCGACTCGCAGGAACATCATCTGCTGAACAATTCTATACCTACTATGACATATCTATTTAAAAAGTGATACGATTATACGAAACCAAATCCTCTAGGAACATCCTCGTCCTTTGATCGAAAACAACTTTCTTCCAACTTCCACTTTTTAGACCAGGAACAAAATTCTCCTAGTTAGTAAACTCTTCTCTGCTCTTCCTTTCTCTGAATCTTGCGGTACAAAACTAAAAATATCCTAAAAAAATGAAATATTCCAACATTTTTCTATAATTTTCTCAAGTGAAGTCCCTGTTGTCAGTCCCGTCAAATTCTCTGTTCTTTTTTTTTCCTTATTTTAAATTCTCTAGTTATATGCAAGGCGTTCTGTAAAGAGTTTATATACCTTGATTGAAGATCTGTTGCTTTTTTTTAAAATGTTTTATTTGAATGGAAAGTTTCTTTAGATAATATTAGAAAGAATTATATCCTCATGTGAGATACTCCTGACCTACAAGAATGCCTTCTTCCTATGCCTAATTACTCAGATGTGGACGATCAAACCATCTGAGGTTTGTTACAGCACCCCCCAAAATTTTCGCAGATGAAAAGATGTTGGTAAACATCTAAATCGAAGTAAATTTTCCTAAAAAAATTATAATAACTTTAAATTTAATCAAATGCATAATTGTATTTATCAAAATTCGAGTTCCAACAGTGAAATTATATGTTTCGAATGTGAATGTATCCCTACTACAATATGCGATAATGTTTTTAAACCAGTCTACAAATAAACGTCTTAAAACCTCCTGCTCTCAGTTTGATTACATATCTACCATGAAGAAAAATCGCCTTCCCCACTAAATTGTTGTAATCTGCAAGGAAGTTCTGGTTCGGTGACAGAAACGGAGCCCTCGTAAGGGAATTCTGTTTTGAGGTAGAACCGACCTGAATGGTCGCATGTTGAGTAGTCTCAGCGAACCAATCTTCCGTTCGGAGATTTTCCCAACATACCCCTTCCAAACTACACGAATTGTCCATGAAAAAGGAAAATAATTCCGCATGGCATCAATGTCCCGCCAAGAGTGAATAGTTAAAATTCAATTGTCTATAAACTGGAGCATGTGCAGTGTATCAATCCAGAGTTTCCTACCTTGTAGAGTAAAAGATCCTTATGAAATCAACATATGTTGATGGATTGCCTGCTGGCCTACTCCTAACACCACACTCCTTCATAAAGATCTATTTGTTCAAGTGATTGCCAAAACTCGAACCCTGACAAACCGCTTCAAATCCCAGCAATGCTAATGTCGTTTAGTTCCTCTTGTACTGATTTAATATTGTCAGTCTAAGTCAATGTCACAGTGATATTCGTAACAATTTTTTTTTTACTATTTGTCATCCCTAATTCTCGCAAACCGCCTTTCACTATCTTCACGCCAACTTCACTACGTAGCATCACCTGTTGAACTCAAAGCGAGCCAATATTTGCACATTTCCCTTTACACCCCATAGCAAAATTCTTAAAATACATCCACACCCTCGTTATAAACTTCTACCTCACTGTCCTTACTAAAATATTAACAAGTTGGAGGTTAATTATTAATTGAACCTCGGTTCATTTTTTGATCATAACTTTAACCTGTATTTTTTTACAAATATTCAGCCTTGTGCTTGCTTTCCTACTTGCATTTATCTACCTTAGAATCTCTCACGTATTCTCATTTAATTTAACAATGTGCAAATAAAATTAAATGACAAAATGTTCACTAAAGAAAACTGATTTCCAATATATTTTTTAGCAATAACAGCTTCAGCTTTTAGAATGGCTTCACCCACTTACAAAATTGATCTAGTTAATAATGTGTCAATATGCCCAAGTTTTCAAGTAAGTAAAATTTACACTCTACTAGTGGAAAGGATCTCTTCCATATGGTTAGAGAAACCAATTCCTGGCGCGGCATTGCTTGGCCATGAGAGTTCTACCTACTCGAATCCTGACATATCTCCACCCGTACAATTTTTAATATTGAGTAAATATTTAAAACATAAGTTCAGCCAATCCATCAAGCTTACCCTTTTCTTCCTTCAAACTAGCAAATCTACTTAAATTCTTTAATGAACATTTGTAATGAAATATAATAAAATATAAACATGAACTTGATTTTTATTTTGCAAGTTTTTTTTTTAATAATGTGCTATTTTTATTTTCTAATAATATTCATTTTTCTTATCTTAGTGTAACTGATTTCTAAACATCTAACGAAAGTATACGACTGAACATAAATTTCATTTGAGATAAAGAAAACTATTTGTTGATTTACTTAGTTTAGTTTTCAGTATCATTAATTAATTGCTCACTTCTAACAGCAAAACAAATTTAAATCTATGTTATTGCGTTACATTTACTTACTTTAGCTTACACTGACATATCTTAAATCAAGTATCCTCACAGCTATGTTCTAACCCGTTTAGTAATTAACTAATCAGTTAAAGATACGCTAATAACAAGAGTTGATTTGATTGATAATCGACCATTTAAAAACCCAGCTTACTTTACTCACTTCAAGTGCATTATCTATTACAGTTTACCTGATTATTTAGACTTTGGAATAATCGCTGAAGATTTAGCTAACACCTGTTTACATTGATTATAACTGATGTCTAAGAATAATAATAATGTTTACCTACTATCTGAAAAGATTGAGCAAACGTTTCACCCCCCCGACTAGAATTTCCTTGCTTTAATTTATAAATCTACCTTTTATTTGATCAACTCTTTCGTCCCCTTTTTTTTTAAAATCGCAAAAAGTCTGCGTTTGACCACCAACTTTCCTGGTAAACAACTCTGTGACCGCAGATGTCGCTCACTGAGCTAGAAGATACCTATTCACATCAAATACAAACCCCATTTATACGTTTTTAGTCTAACTGTTGTATTACTGGGTTTTAGTTTATTTTCTTAATATTATTTACTAAGCCCAGCCTATCTCTGCTGTCTGAACTGCCTAATTACGTATTTGATAATACAACCCCCCTTTTTGAAATCTTACTTTTACAAATTAAAACAACTAAATTAACCTTCCTTTACGCTTTTCCAGATTCTACCCTGAAAAATTATCTATTCTCCCAAATCATCTTATTTTAAATAAAATTATTTAACAGCTGAATAATTTTGCAATAATAATCTCAATTTATCGTTACCTCAACCTGAAACCGATAGATTTTCAACAAAAATACATTTTTACCCGTTTATTTCACTGTTAAACTACTTCGATATAATTTTGATGTAAACCGAATGCTTATTATTACCTACTATTCGATCTATTATATTTTTGATGCAAGAGAAATAGACCTCTAAATATTTATGCAATCCCAATTAATACAAGTACACAATGTAAATTAACCCTATGTTTATTTTATAACATATTCTGATCTCTAATTTTCCTGTATGCAATTTAGTTTAATAGCCTGTTTGTCAGATTGAATTATTAAATTGATCTACTTGCTAACTTCCTGTGGTAAAAGTAGTAAAATACAAATGTCCAAAAAAATCAAAGTCATTCCGTAACCTACTAAATCAAATCTCTATCAATGAAAAATATTTCACATTTTATTACTTTGATTTACAGCGTCAATAGATTGTTAAGTGTACTTCTACCCTCGGTTTTCTTGTTTGCAATAAAATTATAAAACTGAATCAACTCCTTGAGTTTTTTTTATTTTATAAATAATATTAATAACATTCCTTGCTTTGTATGCATCATTAATAATCATATCTTTTATTATAATTGAAAATATTTATTATCTACAATTATTCAAGGTATACTTGTACATGAATCAATAAATAATATTATAAACACTAAACTACTGTACCATATCTACTACAAACACATTACATGAGTGACTAATGATCTTTGGCTAGACCCCTTATTTTTGTAACCTGAACGAAATAATTACCCATGATACAAAATGCTTGCTATTATTTGCAGTCTGTTTTTAAAACAAATCACCCCCCGACGTTTTAATCTGTTAATACGCTAAGACAATGATTAACCTGAAAATTGATGAGATATTCGTTACCTTCTCTAATAAACTCGCGATTAAAATTATTACGTAACCCTATTTATCACTAACCTATAAATTTTGAATCACCATCGTCTCCATTTCACAGCAACAAATTGTGTTCAGATAGTCTGACTACTGAACACAGTCCTATAATAAACCTAAATTGACTTGCCTAAACAAAGTTAACCTAACAAATCAAATATTTATGAGTTCCGACTATATTGTATTATCACGAAAATATTGAAACCTATTTTTATGATAAAACGAATCATTTCTATTGCTAATCCTGGTCGCGGCCAACCAAATTGTAACGATCCTGGTCGCGAAACCAAATTGTAACAATCCTATCCTAGTCACGGACGCTGAAATGTAACATACCTATCCTAACCTGCCTAATTAACCTCATTTAAAAACCTAAGAAGTGTAGAACCTTATTTAAGAAACCTGTCTAAAATAAAATGTCAGAGAAAATGATTATAGAACCTTGATTTGTTTTCAATGAATCCTAGCCTTATGACAAACTAGCTATGCGTCCTGATTCCACCTGATTGTGAACAAATTATAAATTGAACCTCATTAAAGAAATATCCTAAGATGTTAAGAAAGTATTAAATATCGAAACAGATATTCAATATGATCCCATCTTACTTTTCGTAATGATAAATAACAAGAAATACAAAAAACGTAACTATGAACCTCGCAGGTTCAAGGTAGAATTATACTCCTAACGCCATCTGCTAGATAAAAGACAGTCTACATTTTGATACTAGTATTCTGCAGTGTGATTCCTTATTTATTTACCTATTTATACGTTAGTTTGGCCAGTGTTCGTCTTGTGGTAGATCCTGCGTTATAGACCGCATAAACCCTAGGTAAAGGTGATTCGAAATGCCTAACAGCCTAATAGATTACCTAAGTTCAGAAGGAAAACCCTATGTTCTACCTATTTTGAGTTTCTATGATCCTGACAGTATATTACTATTCTCAGAATGAAATGAAGTTCCTACCTAATGTCTCAAGAGCTATATAGAAATAGTGATTATCGAGCTTCTCTGTTATATTTGGTGTTAATTTTGAATATTTTTGTATTACATAAATAAGCTTCAATAAAGCTAGGTATAAATTATTGACTTAATTGCATAAGAAAATATTGGACATGAGATAAGAAGGAAATTCCATTAAACTAGTACTCTAGAACAAAGAAACTCTATTATTGAACTAATGTTATTATCAAACTACGAATATAATAAAAGATTGGAATGCAAGAAAGAATAGTATTAATTTATTTCAGACAGTTAGTTTTAATATTTTAAATTTATTCAATTTTATTTAGGTATCAGAGATTTATTTTATTTTATGTTTATCTCTGTTTATTTAGTCATGGCGCTCGAGAGAGCTGAAAACCATGAAAATGACTCTACTCTGCTTTCGTAAATCTAACGCCATCCTGGAAAAAGAAAGCAGGAAAGAAAACCAGGAGTCGCGAGTGTGTCAGTAGTCATCTTATCTACATCACTTCATAAAGTCAGGAAAATCATAAAACTTGCATGAAATCCAGAGTGTTCACAAGAAAAGCTTCTAGATTACTATAGATAAAGGTTCGAGAATCGACTTCGCCTCATAAAATAATATTCAAATCAATAAGCTATCAATAGCTTTATTTCAAAGTGACCAGAATTTACACTCTTATACGGACACGGGATATCCCTCCATTTCGGAAATGAGAAACACTGGCCCAAGCTCTATCTGGCTTCAAGAGTTCTGCACACTAATGAAAATACAGCATTGATCAAGTAGCACTTACGGCTAGTATTTAAATAATGAGATGTAGCAATAATAAGATATAGCAATTGTCGACTCTTCAATCCCCATAATATAAATAAATGACATTTTATCTATGAACACTCTGTCCTTCGCAAATTGTACGAGTAGGTAAAGCACGTCATGTCTGGAAATTTCTCAATTTCTGGAAATTCTCAATCCGCATAGAATATAATATCTTAAGATTTTATGTTCACAAATAGTCGAAGCTGAAAAAGACAAATAATTAAAACATTTGTAATTCATACATAGAATCATAAAGGGCGAGAGTTAGAAGCTTCTATCTTCTACTCGTGAGTAAATGCTCAATGAAGGATAGTTTCGTCAGTAACATACGAGTACTTCTATAGAGTAGGAAACATCGTAAGTCAACTTATGCAAGACCGCCATAAGAACCTGAAGTCGGATGTGTATTTATCATCCCGCAACTGTTCTGCGTAATTACGCAAGTATATTCCTGCCTCTAAAGTGCAGCGTAAGCTTCGTAAGATTCTCGTCCAACCTCGTATGAAAATATACACGTATGAGAATTCACCATACCACATCAAACCAGTGTGGCGGACATAGGCCCAATCTTTCTATGATAGACCTCCTCTTTTCCTCTGATGTCCATTTGTACATTAATTATTATTCACCAGTAAATCATCCAGAAGTCTAATGCAGTACTGATCTGGCCGACTCGCAGGAACATCATCTGCTGAACAATTCTATACCTACTATGATACATATCTATTTAAAAAGTGATACGATTATACGAAACCAAATCCTCTAGGAACATCCTCGTCCTTTGATCGAAAACAACTTTCTTCCAACTTCCACTTTTTAGACCAGGAACAAAATTCTCCTAGTTAGTAAACTCTTCTCTGCTCTTCCTTTCTCTGAATCTTGCGGTACAAAACTAAAAATATCCTAAAAAAAGGAAATATTCCAACATTTTTCTATAATTTTCTCAAGTGAAGTCCCTGTTGTCAGTCCCGTCAAATTCTCTGTTCTTTTTTTTTCCTTATTTTAAATTCTCTAGTTATATGCAAGGCGTTCTGTAAAGAGTTTATATACCTTGATTGAAGATCTGTTGCTTTTTTTTAAAATGTTTTATTTGAATGGAAAGTTTCTTTAGATAATATTAGAAAGAATTATATCCTCATGTGAGATACTCCTGACCTACAAGAATGCCTTCTTCCTATGCCTAATTACTCAGATGTGGACGATCAAACCATCTGAGGTTTGTTACATGCCGTACATTAAAGGAGTGACGGACAGAATTGGAAATTTATTACGCCGAGGGTATAGCATTAAAACTAAATCTCAATCTAAATCAGGAGTCCGTAACCATCGTCGTGGGGTCCGTCGGGGGATGAATCGGGTCGCGGGAAGAGGCTATGGACAAACCAGACGGCAAATAAGTATCACTCGTATTTTTCACCGGGATGATTCCAAGATCAAAAATGTTTCCCGGCGAATCAAAATTCAGATCAAATTGACGAGCGAATCACTAGATCAATTGACTAACCTCTTTCGCCTTTTTTTAAACGCTTCCGCCCTAAGGCAGATGGATGTCCGGAGCACCACATGCTTCAACGAAGTCTCCAGAAAAAGAACCATTGTCGATCCGAGAAGCTTTTTGCAATCTTCTCAAAAATCGCTAACTCACTTGTCACCTTTGAATCGTTTCGAATCACGCATCCACTTATGACGTCACCGCACTTAATCTACTATGCCTTGTAAACAAATCATACTTATTTACGTTCCATTCTCCCAACAGGGTTATGAAAATACAGACACAAATAATTTCTTTTTTTTTCTTTACGGATCAGTCCGAACAATGACAGCGACAAGCAGTCCATACATGACAGCGTCAAACCAACTGTCACTTTTACTGTCTCATTACTTGCTAACTTCAAAGTCACTGCATTTGCAATTTCATTTGCTATTTAATGTTTTCGATTTGTTTATTAAGTAAAGTCCAAAAGTGCACAAAACGAATGATTGTGATGTTTAAGTGTCGTGCAACGAGAAAGAAATAAGTATTGTTAGTAGCTACGCTACACGTTGTAGCTTTATTATAGGTATATAAGTTTTTAAATGTAAGGTTTTTCTCTACACGGAATGATTTATAAATAGTGACATTATTCAATACTATAAAATCACTTTTACCTAAAAGCCGTAGTGGTTTAGGCCGGTGTAGTCTAAACCGTTGTGGGTTCAAATCCCGGTCCCGAAAAAATGAGTTATATGGAGTTCGTAAAATAGGTTCGTTACATTGCGATTCTAGCTAGTACACTTATTTTTCAAATTGGCTTGTTAGAATATTTGAATTTTTTGTGTTCCTGAAGTATTCGGCAAGTTATCTGTTTTGTAAGTAAAAAGTTTATTATTTATTTCGCTTGTCGCGAACATCCCCAAAATAGTAACTAGGTTCATCACACATATTCGGTTCCGCACTATCGGAACTGCCGAGCGGCAAAGTCGAATATGTGTTGATGGATCATTCATTTCGGCAAACGTGAATAATCGGCCAAGTACGAATCGGACTCGCGCACGGAGGGTTCCGTACTGTATGGGAGCCCCACTTAAATATTTATTTTATTTTAATGTTATTATTTATTATTGAAGGGAATATAAAACTTAATATTCTGTAAAAATTTCAAGCATCTACCTGGTACCATTATTAATATAGAGTGAAAAACTTCTAAAAATTCAGGTTTTTTGTATGGGAGCCCCCCTTAAATATTTATTTTATTTTGTTTTTAGTATTTGTTGTTTAGCGGCAACCGAAATACATCATCTGTGAAAATTTCAGCTGCCTATCTATCATGGTTTATGAGATACAGCCCGGTGACAGACAGACAGACAGACAGACGGACAGACGGACATCGAAGTTTTAGTATTAGGGTCCCGTTTTTCCCTTTGGGTACGGAACCCTAAAAACGGCTTTTGCTAGGCCCGGTGGCCGCGAGTAGCGCGTCCAAGTTATTTAAGCCGCACGAGTGTACTCG
Source organism: Hypomecis atomaria (assembly GCA_964007245.1). Lineage (NCBI taxonomy): Eukaryota > Metazoa > Arthropoda > Insecta > Lepidoptera > Geometridae > Hypomecis > Hypomecis atomaria. Next base: position 18,938,541 of record OZ023279.1, read on the forward strand.
TAGTAGCTGTTTCGGGGCTGCGTTGCAGTTCTACAAATCCTGCCGAACCGAATAATTATGTGTGTAATTTCCCTAGCACCTTCCAAGAGTGCCAAGTCACCACGCACCACGTCGTGCTTTCATCGCTACTTTACGGAAATCTGAGAAATTGCTTGCTCTACTATAAGTTGGCATATTGTGTTAATACAAGTACATGACATGATATACTTTAATTAAGCATTATTCTTTTATTACGGGAATAATCGCGCACTAAAATACCACAGGAAAAAACGGATAAATTAACTACTCAGTGTACACGTGACGTCGGGACAGTGACATTTATTTACATATTTTAATATTTTCAGACCGCGATTAATACTGTGATATAAGAATAGTGTGCTTGAATCGCGGAAGTTTAAAATGACATATTAAAAGCCAGCAATATCAGGGACCACAATTATATTATAACTCTAGATAAGGAAAAGCAAAAGAAATAAATCTATTTTATTTTTTATAGTTCGCTGATATGATTGTGTTGATTATTTACTCTGATGACTTCGGTCTGGAATGTAGTGATTGCAGCATTGCATTTCTTGCTACTGTGTGTAGAGCAAACCCAACGTTTTTTGACACCATAGCCTTTTTTCAGGCAATACGAATATCCATTCCACCAGGCAAGCTTTGTCCCTCTTGATGATGTCACGAAAGTCACTGAAAACATAAGCATTGCGTTTTTTTTATTAGTAACCTGTCCATTTCACCTGAAATTATCAACTGGTGATATACCTAATCTGTCTGTATAAAATTAAGCAATTCACAGCCGAATAACAAACGTCTTTTTCAGCAAACCTTTCAAAAAACTTCACCCATAACATAACGCACCCAATTTTTTTTTGTTATTTCAAATGGTTATATAGTTTTGCCGTAGTACTTAGAGCAGATTCATCGTTAATTAAAACCAACATACTAATAGAACATTAATACAACGTAACATTACTAAAAACGTTTTTAAGAACAAAAGTTTTTAATCAAAATATAAAAAAACTCATTACAATGGCATACCGTTATCAAAGTAACAAAATACTGTAAAGCAATACCTTACTACAAATTCTTGAAATAAATAAATAATCGGCCAAGTACAAGTCGGACTCGCGCACGAAGGGTTCCGTACTGTATGGGAGCCCACTTAAATATTTATTTATTTTAAGTTTATTATTTGTTAAGGAAGTGAATATATACAACTAAATATTTTGTGGATATTTCAACCATCTGTTACCATTATCGAGCGAAAAACGGCCAAAAATGCAGGTTTGTTGTGTGGGAGCCCCTCTCAAATATTATTTTTTTATTCTGTTTTTTAGTATTTGTTGTTATAGCGGCAACAGAAGTACACCTGTGAAAAGTTCAGCTTTCTAGCTATAACGGTTCATGAGATACAGCCTGGTGACAGACAAACAGAGGGACAGACAGCGGAATCTTAGTAATAGGGTCCCGTTTTTACCCTTTGGGTACGGAACCCTAAAAAGACATAGCTTTGATTTATTTATTACTCGTAAACAAAAATACACAAGTTAGTTGCCATTAGTCAACCTTACATATGAGACAGGTATGTATACAGGGCTTTCAGAACTGGTGTCCTAAGCCGAAAGGAGGTGATTTAGAACATCATAATAAACATATATTTCTATGGGGCCAACCCGAGAAAAGAAATCAGCTGTTTCATACATTTTGCCGATTCAGAGTACCAATTTTGTATGGAACAGCAATTTTTTTTCGAGTTTTGGGTAGGTTCACTATTGCAAGTTGTTCATAATTATGGGTTTAATCACCCTCTTGTAGCTTAGTACAGGGTAAGAAGATGACCCTATATACCTACTGTGTTCACAAATCACAGTGCCATTTAGCTTAAAACCTTTCACTGGCACTATATGTTCACTACATTGCACTGTTTTTCACTGCACTTTCAGTGGTGTATGCTCATCATCACATCACGAAAGTAAACTTTCTGTACTTATTTAACGAACATTTGTTCGTCTAATAAGTACAGACTAAATTGAAAAACATTTTTTACAATGAAGCCAATGGCGAAATCGCGTATTAAATCAAAAGTTTTATACACAAATGTTAATTGACTCACCTGAAAATAAGAGAGCAACTGATTTTTAATTTCACGATTTACGATTTGACACTTGGTCACATAGTAAAAGTTGTTTATAGTGATGAGCATATACACGTCTTTGAAAGCACTTGCACTTTACAAAATGTTTGCAAAACCTTTGTTTAAACTAGCTGTACATATGGCATGCATGAAAAAACATTTCTGTCATGCTTATTCAATAATTTTCATTTAGATTTTTCCGCATCGCAACTATCTATAAACTAGAGAATTAAAATAATTCTAGCGAAGTTTATATTTCTCGCAAGAATTAACGAGATCTTCAAATCTAAAGTAAACAACATATAACTTATAGGTATATAATTGAGTTTCATTTCAGACTGCGTTATTGCTCATTATTCTAGATTTTTGTACAACATAATCACTTTTGAAATCAAAAATGATCAGCAAGAACAATAAAATATTATAATTTTTTAATACTTTGTACAAGGTACGAATTTTTATCTTATTCTTACACACAATGCCGTGGTGGTCTAGTGGTAATGACACCCGCCTTACAATCGTGAGGTCGTGGGTTCAAACCCGGTCCCGTACCAATGAATTCCTTTGAATTTATGTACGGAATTTCACACCACTTGCTTTTCGGTGAAGGAAAACATCGTGAGGCAACCTGCATATGTCCAAGGAAGAAATTCCATGGCGTATGTGAATCCACCAACCCGCACTGGGCCAGCGTGGTGGATATGGCCCAATCACCCTTCGTGGGTAGGCCTACGTCCTGCAGTGGACCATTAAAAAGGCTAGTACAGTACAGTACAGTACACACAATGTAAAAAAATAAAATAAAGAATGAAGAAGACGGTGATTGAAAACATTTTTAATAGAATGTATTAGATAGTAAAACCGAGACTATCCTATGCCAAAACAGTAATAGCTATACTGTTAGTTAGGACTTATATTTAAAACTGCATCGCTTATTTATATGGGAACTTGGTTCGTGGTTATGAGTATTATTCAGTTTAACTATCATATTTTGGTAAGTGTGGACGGTAGCTCGACATTTTTTATGATTGTGCGTAGAACAAACCCAACAAGTCTTTAATCCTGACGTGGACTGGGCGCAAAATCTGAATCCTTTGACGCTGAGCAAAGTCTTTCCGCGTTGAGACATTAGACGCTTGTTATTAGTTGTTAAATGTATTGAACAGTCTAGAATTTTAATTACGTTCCTCCTAACCTAATTACCTCGACAATAATACATGAAGATCAGGGAAATATCAAAGTACATATAAGCCGAATCAAAGATTTTGGTGAGAGTCGAGTTAGCCACAAGCTGAGCGAAACCCAATCCTCGCACAGCTGTTACGTGAGCTGCAGTCAGGTTTAGGTTTTATGCAGCTTGTACTAACATCACAGCCGCCAAGAAGTGATTCGGCCTATACTTCACGTGAGCTGGGCTAGCTCGGGTAAACGCTGGAGGAGGAAATTCACAAAACGGCCCATGCAGGTCGTCAGTGCAAGACCTATCGGCCCTACACCGAACGCTTGAGAATTATTGGTAGAAATGATTGGTGTTACATAAAAAAACCATACAATGTATGCATAGAGCATCTTCTCTATTTTGAAGTCAGTCACAAATACTTTTAATGAATATGATCACCGTTGACTTTTACTATTCTACCGTTGTAGGTGTAAAGAGTAGCTATACAGCCTTTTTTGTGCGTAGAACACATCCATCTGAGTTTAACGCCTTTTTGGTCTTTTGTGTAGAAAGAGTACTTCCCAATCACAATTAGTGGTTTGTTTCTTATGGAAGTTTTTGGGAGGTATATGTCTGCAATGATTAACAAATATTCTTACTGAGTCAAGTTTAGGAAATTTAAACATTTTTTTGTTTGAAACAAAACGTAAACTTTAATAAAGTAAAAGGAATTCAGCGAAAGAAAATAATACAGAAATTATATCAACATCGCAGCATCAGGCAAGACGTAGTCAAATACTGTAGTTTATGATTTGGTATTAAAACTACAAAGAACTTTTGCTTAGATGCTTAAAACCCGTAGGAGCAAGGCTACGAATCGTCTACGGCTACGCAATACGTAGAGCACGTCTACGACAGACATTCTAGTTGTGATTCTATGTGTGCAATGATAAAGTACTAAGCTAAATAAAATTACGATTGATTAATGTACAACGATAATAGTTAATGTTATTTTTACATTTCCAAAATAATACAATACTTTTCTTGTATCTTTTTTATTTAATAAAAAACTTGAAACAATACAAATTCTCATGATTACAATTAACACAATGTTGTAACCAGGTCAAAAATAATTGAGTGTCGTATTAAAAAAATTGGTTTAGGAATTCTAATTACCGATATGCTAATATGATAACTACCAATAATAAATCACCAACTTCACTAGATTAAGTGCCTACTCTCACTTGTAATATGATTTATGAGATATTCCAGGCAAACACGGCCAGTTGATGTCCAAAATTGTACATTTCTTTTTACGCCCCATATCTACAGGATTATCTGCGTACCCTGTACTAAGCTTTTAAGGGGGTGATTAAAACCATCATTATGAACAACTTTTACTATGGGGCCAACCCAAAATTCTTGAAAAAATAATCTGCTATTCCGTTCAACACTGCAACTTTTATTCAATCAAATCTACAAAAACTGTTTTGTTTTTCTCGAGTTTCGGGTTGGTAGTAGAAGTTTTAATTAAGATGGTCTGAATCACCAGCTTTTGGCTTACTACACCAGTTCTGGATAACCCTATATAATATAATGACCTGTATTTTGTATCTATTGTTATATGTATTAAGCCATTCCACTGTGCAAATCGGTCTTATTTTAATTACGAGGGGAGAACATGTACAAGTATCTTGGTATTTGATTATCATTTTCTTATTCCCAGTTTTCTGTGCCGGTACAAGGTACTTTTCATACTTTTTAAGCTCGGAGCCGCTTGCAAGTAAGAAAGCCCTTTCTCTCGCAGGGATGCAATGAACTCGTCGTAAATAGTTTTAATCGGCGTGTCTTCAATGGCCGCTCGCTCATTGCACTCCGTCATCATTGATTTAATTTCGGCACCTATCGGATCTGATGGACATACGTGACCTGTTACAACTGTCACCTGACCGTTGAGTTGGTTGGCAGAGCCAGGGCAGCGGTAGGTAGGAGATTTTCTGTTAACACAATACCACTTCATAGTACCATCCACCTTTTGTTTCTTTAGACCGTACTCGTATCCATTATGTACGAGCAATTTGCCGCCGCTGTACAGTATTTTCCTAAACCAGTAATCACTCGACTCCGTTTCAATTACTCGTATTCCTGCAAATATATCATACACAATACACTCATTTAAAAAATATATGACTTCCATTTTATCAATTTAAATACTCCTAGACATAAATCAATTATTGCTGCCAATGTAATGTAAGAATATTTAAACAACATACTAATTAAAATTAGTATCATAGCTGACTATTAAAGTTAGATATAACTGTTTTTATTAAAATAACTTACTAGCTCCGTGTGGTAAAATGTTTTTTTCTTTAGCATTATAACGAAATAAAATTATCTTTGTAGTACGGGACTTATCGCGCAATAAATCATAAGATACTTGTATCAATAAATACCTCTATAATTATAATGTGTACAAATCGTGAAAGTTTAAAAGTAACAATTACAACGATAGATTACAAACATTTGAAAATCCGCACAGGAAATTTTTAATACGATTTACAAGACTGAAGTGATGATTTTTATTATCATCATATGGATATATGTATGTACATAATTATAAATCAAGAAACGTAATATCTCAAATAATTAAGCGTTCAATTTTATAACCTTTTTAATTGAAAATGACTTCATAATAAAAGTTAAATATCAAACTTAACGTAATTTACAAAAAAAATATAGTAATATTTAAATAAAATGACAACAAAATTTCGAGATTAACAACGTACAACGATTGATTGTGCTTCCACACCAGACGTTCACCCCGAATTAGTTGAAGTGATTATAACTAGTAGTCCTCCGAACAGTAGACCTCGAGGTACAAACCTATATCTCGACTCGCGTTTGACCGATTTGGTTCAAACTCGCAAATCTTGTTAAGATTTTGATCCTAAGCAATTTTTCCAAAGATTATCGTAATCGGCTCATAAATAGAGCGACAGCAAATTTTCTCCTCTTTAAGGGGAAATACTTTCCCAATCCAAAATTTCCGACGACAAAAAAAATCTATTAGGTAATACTTAGAACCTTGAGATTTATAAAAAATGCGGCATATGGACGAAAATATACAACCTGGTGAACAACGAAATCCAAATCGCCGTGCCGATTCGTTCGATTAATCATACAAATTAACCATACTTCACTTCACTAGATTACCATGAAAATAAAAAATAAAATAGTCTATCAATAATTTTATGAATGATATTGTTCAAAACACGGAGCCGCACACAAGTAAACGTTGCAAATTCTACACTTAAATCGAGTATGTTTTCGATCTTTTTTAGTAGCGCATTGCTTGCATCTTTGGTATTTATTTATTCCGAACGGCATATGTTTTGCTACTTTTTCCGGTATTTCACGAAGATTATTGTCGCTTCTGATTCTTGCTATGGACATGGATCGGAAAACTGCAAATAAATGAAATTGATAGTTCTCCGAACAGTAGATCGCGACCCATCTCTTTAACTGATTATTCATAAGCCTATAATCTCTATGCGCTCTCAACCGATTTGGTTCTTAAATGGGCAATTCTTGTTAAAATTTGAATATAAAACAATCGTACCAAATATTATCGAAATCGGCTGACAAATAGTGCACAGCAAATTGAGAGTAATACCAAAAATCGCCGACGACAAAAGTAGCTATGAATATATATAAAACCTGTGTACCAAGGTCTCGTGGTGATTTATTGAAAAATGGAGAGACAAAGCAAGATAAGATACTTATTATTCGCAAAAGATGGCAAAACTGCCTTCCATCGTGTACAAAATTCCAATATTTCGCTCGAACTGTTTACATTATTATTGATTTTTCAAAAACGGATCAGCCGATTTCTGTAAAATTTAAATAGGCCTTCCTCGGGAGTATGCCTTTTCGAATTATAAAATATTTTTTGATTTGGTTCACAATTGGCGGAATTATCGATGAACATACACAAAAAAATCATACAGACGAACATAGAACCTCCTCCTATTTGGAAGTCATTAAATACTCGTAGTACCGAAGTAAAAGTTAATAATTGAAATGAATGTATGTGTGTATCATTTCTGACTATTTGAATATCGGTTCTTTGAACCTGTCCTTTCAGGAATTCGGCAAAGGGATATAATTTGTATATCTACTAAAGGGATATAATTTGTTGGCTAGCGCCACACTGGGCGGAAAACTCGTGGCGGAATTTCCGTCTAGACATCCTTACATAGTATAAAATAAAGTCGCTATTTTCGTTTGTTTGTCTGTATGCTTATATTATCGCGGTTCTAGACTTTTTAGTCTGATAGCAACGCATAGACAGCATAGACCTACGAAAACATTATTTATACGAGTGTTTAGTCAACGCAACTACGCTTCGCATTAAAAACTAACATTATTTGCTAAATATTAGGTATTTATTTATATTTTAATAGATGCCCGTCCCTCCTTCGCCCAGGTACGATTGCTTAAACTGCAAGCCTTCTCGCTAAAACGCTCTAAAAGATAGTGAAAGAACATTCGAACCTTTTGTGTAGTTTGGAAGATGTTAATGGATACATAGACAGGCAGGCAGACATACATAAATAGCCACTTTGTTAAATAACATGTAGTGATATTTATTTTTATTCATTCATTTTTTTTGCAGAGCCAGTCTTCTGTCGGTCCCGCCACGGCAACATCATGATAAAATGCGGAGAATATAGGTTTTGCAAGCAATATTCATATGGCCTAAAATCAAGATGGTATTGTATTCACAAAAGAACAAAGTGCAAGGCCAATGTGGTTACGTGCGATGATATGTTTATACGATGTAACAACGATCATAATCATGAACCGTAGACATCAGAATAAAAAAAACTATGAAAATAATTGCTAATCCATAAAATTAAATAAATGTCATTCGAGAGATAACGTGAACGTTTTTTGCTATAGCTAATGTTACAAAAACATTTAGCAGTATGTCATGACTACTTTACACATTATGTAAATGTAAGTGTATTGTATAAATATAAACATGAGCAATTGCAATCAATTTATCATTATTACAGTTTCATTTCAAATTCACAGATCCAGAGTTCTGCGTGTCAAGACATGGAAATGTGATGATCAAATGTGGGCTGTTCAGATTTAGCAAACAATTTGCGTATGGTTCTAAAACCAGGTGGCAGTGTACCAACAAGAAATTCAAGTGCATAGCTTTCGTGTTGACCTACGAGAACCAGTTTCTTCGGTGGGATAACACTCATAACCACGAACCACCGCGACCTGATCGCCCAAGCTTTGATAATTATGTAGGCTGATTTCAATTAGCATATAATTAGGTAATTGCCATTTTTTCAGCAGCTTCATTTATTTATTTATTATCTGCTGGCAGCATAACAATAATGATGTGACTAGTGTCAAATATTTGTCAAGGCAAATTTCATCATATCTCTAAGGGAGTATTTGAATCCAATTTTTCATCTCGATCGCGCTATACCAACCAAATTAGGCATCCTGCAGACAGCTGCAGCCGGATCATCATGTAATCACAAGTCTTAATATAAACGGATTCTGTGATTGGTGGGGCCGCAGCCGCAGCTGTCTGCGGAACGCTTTAGTGAAAAAAGCACAACATCGCAATTTTCTAAAAATTGCATTCTAAGATCTACAATGTTCGCGTAGTAGATTTATTTTTATAAAAAATAATTAACTTAATTAACATTTCTTTCTAAGCCTAAAATTAACTAACCTACTTCAGCATTTCGGTTACAATAACACGTTACAATACAATCATACACGTTTTGTAATATTTTTCTATTATGAATCTCAAATGATTTTCATATTAAATAGCAGTTTTTGATTTTTTCCGTACAATAAATGAAAAGATATTAAAAGCAGCACATTTTTTAATACATATAATGCATAATGATTGATAAATGCTAGTTTTTTATTTTCTTATAAAAAAAGCCTTCAACTAACCTTCAAAATCGATGTATTTTAGTCACGATACACTGTATTGTTAACATTTGCATACGTTGTTTTTTTATTAATAGGTATTTGGTTTTAATCATTTATCATAAAATTAACATTGCTTTGAATGTTAACATTATTTATTTGGAATGCTCAGTTCAAAAGAAGGATGCAGCGAATGGACCTGTCGTTTTTTTTTTTTGCAAGTAGGTAGAAAACAAAACATCATTTATAATAATGATATGTGCTTCAAAAATTTAGTGATTTTTTGCTGTTTTCATATCACTAATTAAAATTAATATTAGACCACCAGAAAAATTACAATGATTTTTTATTGTTTTAACATTATAGATTACATACATAAGAAGTGGCGGTATGAGCTTAAAGGCTTTAGCCTGTCCAAAAATGGGCACATTATTTAAAAAATCACTATTTTATTACTGTTGCTGTCAAAAAAAAAGGAAATGTCAAATTCAGTCGATCAGATGATGTTTTCAGTATTACCAGATTTCGTTTTCGGTATTCCGACTTAGCAATTTTTTGGAGGGGTTGATATAATTATTTTATTTTTCAACAGTTGGTACATGCTCCTTCCTTAACTCGTTTTAAGTGTTTCAACTAGTAATTTTACGAACTGAGGTGTCTTTTTACATATTTTATAGAAACATACATTTTTGTTTACTTACTAAAAGATTATCAAAAAGAAAGAATACTTATATTTTTAGGTTTCACTCACTTTACTACTAACAAAAAGCTGCAGTTGAAATTATCCGAGATATTCCTGATTATTTTGATATTGCTCGTAATAATCCTTAAAGGTGCTATTCGAATCTCGGCAGCAGGCTACAGCTACAAACAGCACTTGCAGCAGCTGCGCGAAGCCGGCTGTGGCTGCACAATTGAGGGTTTAATCCAGGTTTACACGTAAATTGAAACTACAGCTGTTTCGGTATGGCCCTATACATTTTTGTACAGCGCCCCTAGCAGAAACGAGGAAGAAATAACCAAAATCTATGGAGCCACACGCGAACGCGAAAGTTTGAGTAAACTTCGCAAAGCCTGGACTACGAGTAAGGGCTCTGGTTATCTATGTAGTAGTATGAATTTCTGCAAAAAAGATTCCGATTGCGGCTCCGGCAGCACGTGCTACCGAGCCTCAGCTGCGAGTGTTGTTCACCTGTTTAGACAAGTCCGACGTGCTGCCTGTCGCAGCACGTGTAGCCAACCTCGGAATCACTCTCGACTGCGGAAGCAGGCAGTGGCTGCATTTCAGATGTGTGTTACCTGCAATCGCGACCTGCATCCGCAGGCTGCGGCCGAAGTTCGAATAGCAGCAAGTTGTGGTTCTTATACTATTGCTAATGAAGTGGATGAATACCGAAATTCATTATCATTCATTTTTTCGTAGTACCAGTCGTCGTAGTTACCATTTAGCGCTTCTGGCGCGTTTTTGACGTGCTGATAGCGAATTTTTGCCAAAAGGAGTTGGCAGCACTGCTATGGTCTATAATTCTATAAATCAAAGTAGGTACCTATAGCTTGAAAATTGTTTTCGGTTTTTCTTATTTTAACTTCATTTTAAACAAACTTGTACATATCAGAACAGTTTTAGAAGCGTCATAAATTACTCTGGTTAAGATAACATTTTTATAAATGAGCTTGGGAGAAACTGAGTGTATTCGTACACAACAGGTATTCGTATGTATGAGCTGTCGACATCCTTCTTTGCGCTTGTGAGTGATTTTGAAGTAAAGTACATAAAAACAACAATACGTAAATAGTTTTACCTCTGACGCCTAGGTACAATATTCTGAAAAACACTAGGTATATGGTTCTTAATCTTCTCGATACTAAAAATATACTTAAATAAACGTGGCCAGATTGCTGGCGAATGCAGCCAGCATTGCTCGCTGAATTGCAATAAGTAGTAAGTATTTGGCCAAAGTAGATGCCAGCAATCGGATCACGTGTCACGTCTACCAGACGCCTGGCCAGCTCTTTATACTATAAAATGTGAGCGAAAAGATAATATAAAAGACACTTTTTTCACAGTGCCAGTTTTCTGCACGTCGCGTAAAGGCAACAAGATGGTGAAAATTGGAAATTACAAATTTCGTAAAAACTATGCAACCAAATGTACTGGTACAATCAGGTGGCAATGTAGACAAAGCAGTTTTGGCTGTAAAGCTTATGTGTTTAGCGCTGAAGACCTTTTCTTTAAAGTGAATAATAGTCATAATCATCTGCCTGATGATAGATGATGAAATAATCCGAAATAATAAAAATATAATATCAGAACTAGCTGACCCCGTAATTGTTGTTTTGTTGAACGAACAGGCCTACACACGAAGGGTGATTGGGCCATATCCACCAAGGTGGTCCAGTGCGGCTTGGTGGATTCACATACGCCATCGAATTTCTTCTATGAACATTGAACGTACAACCATAACCATGACCATATAGTAAGTTATCCTCACGATACTTCATACTACTTACCTTCACTTCTCTTCACCGGAAAGCCGGTGGTGTGAAAATGTGAATCTAAGTTCCAAAGAACATATTGGTACGGAACCGGGATTTAAAACCACGATCTCACGAATGAGAGGCGAGTTTTACGACCACGAGACCACCACGATCTCACGAATGAGAGGCGAAATTTACGACCACGAGACCACCACGATCTCACGAATGAGAGGCGAGTTTTACGACCACGAGACCACCACGATCTCACGAATGAGAGGCGAGTTTTACGACCACGAGACCACCACGATCTCACGAATGAGAGGCGAGTTTTACGACCACGAGACCATCACGATCTCACGAATGAGAGGCGAGTTTTACGACCACGAGACCACCACGGCTTACCAATTATTTTGTAATTAGGTATGTTTTTTATGGACGTAATATATCTATGAAATTAATTAATTAATTATATATATATTATATTATAGGTTATCTACATGTAATATTTTTTTTGGAACAGAATACCGATGTATCCAGCGCAGCTTTTCTAAATTATAATTATTTAAACTAGTAAGTACGAGTATAACAGTAATATGTACATATCTTCAGGTATTTTTATTTGTTGTGGTATACCAGTTACAGATTTTCGTATTTTTTTGTTTAAAATGAAGATTCTTTATTAACACATAAAAACAAAAAAGATCTTAAATAACAATTTCCGCTATAACTAAACTAATACTAAAACTTAAAATAAAAACCTAGTCTAAAAGCCCCTCGGCAGAGGGTAACGTGGCCAGAATGCTGGCAGCATTGCCTCGCTGAATAGCAATACTCAGCTTTTGAGCGAAATAGATGCCAGCACTCTGGTCACGTGTCACCTCTACCAAACGCCTGGCCAAATCTTTGTAAAGAGTGTGTGCGTCCGGCCCCCACGGACCTAAAGTCTCAACCCCAAACGGCACAAAATGGTACATCCTGTCTAAGGACCCATATTTGTGCCGTTTGAGGTTTTCCGCTTTAGCTGCAGCAGCACCAGCCCTGTCTGCTGTGTCAGGAAGGTGAGACGACGCCAGTGTGTCGACGCACGTCGCGTCCCACACCAAAGGTCGTCCCACCCTCCATGGCACCAACGTCATTCCGTCGGGTCTTTTACCGTCGTCCCGCCACAGTCCATTAGGCTCTAGGACCGACGGGACGCCAGCACTAACAAAGGCCCGACGGATGATATCATTTAGGGTGGCGTGCCGCGAAAAGCGCCCTGCACTTTTTGTGCATGACAATGCGTGATGACCGAAACGATCGACCATATCGCCACATTGGCAGCGGTGCGGGACCAGACATGGGGCACCTAAACGGAGAGATACGCCTATCCGGAAAGAGTTATTATCCAAAAGGTTGCCAACGTTACTTGAAGGAAGGGCATGCAGCCAAAGCCCCGACTCCCATCTGGAAACGGCAAGCAAGCGAGCGCGCTCTGTGGTACAACTTGAGGTTTGAATTAGTTTTTGCAGTTCTAACTCACAGAGCGGCCCGTCCCACTGTCTCTGAGAATTGGGAGACTTGGGCAAAAGTTGGCTTGGGCAAGCTATTTTCCAACTTTCGACAGCGTCACTCAGATATGTAATTTCTAAATTTGGAAGAGAGGATGATAATATGTCTTTTACTAATTTTTGAGTGCTGAAAACTGAGGACAAGAAAGCTGGCAAAGATACACTGGAAATTTTGCGTATACCGAGGTCACCAAACCTTACAGGCAGTGAGGCTTGGCGCCAAGCGCGATCGTCTAAAGGGGTGTTTAGAATGGTGGTGAGTGTATCTCTTTGAACGTTATCAAGCTGTTGTAAAGATAAAGGATGATTCCAAAGCTGACAACATCTAAGAGAATACATAAATTTTGGAACAAACAGACAGTACCGAATAATGAAATAGGCTATATGAATGTTAATTTTTTGGAGACGGTTTGACACTGTGTAAAAATTTTGAATTTTATCGTCAACAAAATCTTTGATTGACTCATCTAAAATCGGAGAACCTAATAAGCGCAGCGATCGGTTTTCTAAAATTTTTATATTTGGAGCAATTTGATCGAAAAGCTTTGTTATCTCATCCTTTGGGACTGAGGAGGAATTTGGAATAAAGAGTTCGCATTTAGAGAAATTTAGGGCGAGCCCTATTGTACTAAACTCTGTTGTTAAATATTGGAAGTCTTTAATAACAGTGCTAACGTCGCCTCCAAGGGATCCATCATCTAAGTACCAGACGTTAAATTTCGATTCTAGTTTTTTGATGATAGGATGAATAGCTAATGAAAAAAGAGCAGGCCCAAGGGGGTCACCTTGCTGACACCCAGTTTCAGACAAAAGCACGTTATTTTTGTACAATAATTTGGAGGGTTCACCATAACATTGCCAAACAAAATTGTAAATGAAGGGAATTTTGTCTTTGATTTGGGCCAAAAAAGCGTTTCTATTGACGGTATTGAAGGCGTTTTTGACATCCACCTTCAGCAAGACTTCACCTCCTTGGTGGTGAAGGAAAGTTCTTAAGGCATGGACTGCCGCCTCACAGCCACCACGTGTACCAAAACCGAGTTGTACAGGTTGGTATTCATCCCAAAGTATTTTTTTTATATGCTCGACACATATTTTGGCTGTAAGGCGACGGTACACTGTACCAACAGCAATTGGTCTTATGCCGCCATCCTTTTTAAGAAGCGCGCATAGGTTGGCGCCGTATAACAATGCTTTAATGTCGCTATTTACTTTACCTGCGAGCATTAAATTGACTAACGTCGTCAGCTCTTTCAGTAGGGAGTCCCCGATCTCGCCGCAAGTAGCACTTGTGAGATCTTTCAAATGTTGTGGAGTGAGAGAGTCGAGTCCCCCCGCTGAGCCGCTAGGGAACGACGCAATGGCGTACGTGATGTCATCTACACTGGCAATAAGACATTCTTCTTCTTCAATGGTCGCAGGTAAAGTAAAAATTTGGTTAGCTGCTGATGGTGGATGTTTGTCCTTGAGTGCCAGCAAAGTGTCCGGAGTATTTGGTGCCAATGTGTCGTCGGAAAATAAAAGTCTCGCTGCGCCTCTAATGTCTCCTTCGCCCATCTTGTCTTCTACCAATCGATAGTTAGTATGAGAAGACGCTGGTTTTACCGCAATATGCGGAGGGAAGGTAAAATTAGGGCAAGATTTAGAATTTTGCTGACAATTTTGTTTAATTTTACTAGTTAGAGAATTGTGATCTGATGGGTTTTTCGAAACGTGGAGAATCCTGTAAGGGAAAGTTACCAAGTGCTCCCAAGCCTCATTAGAATTAAATGTACTAACATTTTTGACATCATCAATGAGACATTTCGCCACACTAAGTCGTGCGCCACGGGGAATCCTTTTAATTATTGGTAGGTTGGCTTTAAAATTTCCTAAAGTTTGTCCGAAATCTGGTTGGAGGTTTAAATTTTGAAACTGAATATCATTTTCTAAAGAAGGTAATCGATGACGCCTACTCGTGTGAATTTTGAGTCCACGATTACCTTTAAAAAAACGGGGCTGGGAGCACTGGTTACACTTTAAGAGGTTTTCCGACGACACGACACCACCTAAAATTTCACTATCGGTCCGGATAGTCGCATCTCTCTGCAGGGGCACAGAAGTGGGCGAGTTAACATTATTATTTAAAGTAATATTTTGGTCTTCGTTCTGCTGCTGATTGAGTGTGAGCTGCTGTCGCCTACAACGCCGAACACGCTGTGTTGGCGGAGGCGACATAGAGACAGAGTCTTCGTCCGGAGTATGGTAGATTTCATCGTCACAAGTTGGCGACGAACGATGCATAAATATCTATATAAAAACATAAAAATCCACGCAGAGGCGTCACAGCAACAATAAATTGTTCATGACAGGCAGCGCTGTTATTTGTACATGCGCAACAAAACGAATATGCGAAGCGGCCCGCCAATTGAGGCCATATTATTATTTCGAAAAAGTAGGTGTATACCAATTTATCTTTTCCCTTCGCTAAAATAGCGAGCAAAGATATTTATATTAATTTATTTGTAAAAAATTTAAAATTAGGCCACCATTTCACTTTGACTTTTCGTATTATTTTGCCACCGTGCGTCATGGAATCCCTACTTCCCTACTAATATTATAAACGTGAATGTAATATACGCAGAGCATCGGACAGACTTGATTTTTGGCATGGATATAGTTCAAAGATTGGAAAGTAACAAAGGCTACTTGTTATCCCGAAAAAATAAAAGGTTCCTGTGGGATAGCATGAAAAAAAAATTATATTTGGGAAAGTGTCACATTATCTATTGAGTCACATACTGAACTGCTGTACCATACCAGCTATTTTCGACATTGATAGTCTACTGCAGGACGTAAGCCTTCCCTCCACGAAGGGTGATTGGGCCAAATCCACCACGCACGCCCAGTGAGGGTAGGCCACATGTCTTACTCTTATGAGCTACTTTTTAAATAATGTAAGTAGTAACATGTGTTAAATATTACAATGTTGACTCATTGTGTTTAATATGTTATGAATAGAGACTGCTAGATAAAATTTATTGTTCATACTGAAGAAACAAATAATAACTAAAACACGAACTGATCTGGAGCTACAGGTGTTCCTTCCAGGCAACCATTTGATGTTTTTTTTTTTCATATAGGTTTGCGTTGTCTACACACTGCCTGATGTTAAGCAGATATGCGGTCTAGGATGTAACACGCTTACCTAGGAGGTATCTATTTACTGGTTGCCTGGAATGAATCGCTTTTAATAAAAGAGGTTCTACGACACTATTTTATGGACCGGATAAACCTTCTTGGGGTCTGTGAAGTAAACTACAAGTTGCGCGAAACCCAATCAATCCTCACGCAGCTGTCAAGTAAGCTTCCGTCAGGCTTGGCTTTTCCGTACCTTGTAGCTAACATCACAGCCGCCAAGAAGTTTGATTCGGCCTATATACCTTTTATAAATCTCTGACTATTTTTTCCAGGTCTTCACTTTTACCTGTCACATAATGGAAAGCCCAGACTGGAGTACGGCGGGTATCATTACATCAGAAATTATTCAGTGGGTTATAAAAGTAGATGGCAGTGTTCTCTAAGAGGCAGTAATGGTTGCAAAGCGCACTTGTTTACCTACCATAACAAAATCATTAAAATAAACGATAATCACATTCATGGTCCGGCATTGATTAAATATATGTAAATAAAAAGTGATGGAGTAGTATATAGATATAGAGTATGTATAAATATGGAGTATTGTATAGATAGAGTAGTAACGAAAGATTATAAAAATATGTTTTGTTTTTGTTCCAATTGTTTTCTTTATGTTTCGTTATATCTATGTGCATCTTATATTTAAGATTCCATTGTAATAAGTATGTAGGTGTGGAAATAAATAAATTATCTTATCTCAAATAAGTCTTCTCTCTCTTTCGCAAATCATCCTTATTTTCAACCATCTTTCAAAACGGACAAGGTTCTTAATTCAACTGTATGTTTGGATACCCGATGTTACCTATTTTTTCCGTGATATGCACGCCAATTATCGTGTCTCTTTATTCGACCTATAGAAAGAAGTTATTTCATATAGGCTGGGTGGCTAGCCCTGGTGTCAGAGTTTTTAATCCCCCTGAAAACCTCAAACATGGCTAATAGAGATATATCGCGAATGCGTCACATACAATTTTAATTTACGATGCCTCAGTATCATGAAGAAATGAAAAAAAAACAACATAAAATTATGACCAATAAAAATTAAAACAAATTAACAACATAAAGTTATGGACCTACTGAATTGAATTGCAAATATCGCTACTTTTGGTAGGTAAAGCTTTTTGGTTTGGGATGGCATTTAAGAATCGGTTGTACTTACGGGTAGGTACCTACCGTTTTTGTCAAAAAATAATAATCACTATATCTAGATAGGTAGTGTTTAAGTAAAAGATAGCATACTTATGATGTTGTTTAGTATCTAATAAGCTTATAACTTTCAGTTCCATACTTCTGCCGATCTCGTACTGGTAAGCTCATAGTCAAATGTGGAGGCTACACCTTCAGCAAGAACAACGCAGCAGGTCGCAGAGTCAGGTGGCAATGCTCTAACAGGAGCCGGAACGGCTGCAAAGCATGCATTGTAAGCTATCAAGACGAATTTGTAAAAGTTAAAAGTACTCATAACCATGACCAACCGAATGATAACAGAAAATAAACGTATTTTTAATTAATGTTATTCTTACTGCCCCAAATTAAGCAATACTTATGATATAAGTGCCAGTGTACATACTTATATTTTTTAATTCATAATGTTAAAAGTAATAAGTAATAACATACAAACAGAGCAAACACCTATATTCATCACAAAAATGCTTGCCTCGGGTGGGAATCGAACCCAAGCTTCTTTGGCACAGAAACCAGAGTCCCTAGCCACTGGGCTACTGAGGCAGGCAAACTAGTATGAATTAAGAGTCTAATAACTCAAAATCGAATAGCTTGAAGTCCATTATAATTTATTCTCATTAATATTTGGTGTAGGGTCGATTGGTTCTGCACTGAGAACTGTGTTTTATGTAGACACTAGAGTCTCCTCGAGTTGCAGAGAAAACCTCTTCCTTTTTTTACTTATCTTTTTGTTATTACTTTAGGTCTAGTACCGGTCTACGTGCAGTCACGACGTGGACGAGTGATGATCCTACACGACGGCTACTTGTATACCAGAGGCTACACACGAGGCTTGAAATCCAGATGGCAGTGCTCTACCAGAAGCAACAAGAACTGTAAAGCTTGCATATTTACTTTCAACAATGCTATGGTGACAATAAACGATGCCCATTCCCATCCTCGTCCTAATGGATTCAATGTAAAAGAATTACCATCTGACGTATTTGGATTATAATTAACTATTCTGTTTTTCATTACTTATTATATTATTACGGGTTGGGAGCACCGAAACAGAGAAAAAGCTCTGATGAAGAAATATATGTTTTTTAGTTGACTAAGATTTTATTTCATGTTCAAACTGTAGTCGTAGTAGCTCTAAAGTACAAACTTGACAACTCTAATGTTTGTTATATTGATTAAATGTTCATATTTATGGAGAAAAATAAGCTTTAATAGTTTTAGCTTTCTTATTATGTTATGTCTAAGTTAAACTGCATATTCCTAATTGAGTATGAATATGCTGAGTAAAAGTATGCAGTAGAAAATTCGTAGATGATTGACCATTCTAGAATACTCTACGCTCTTTAGGTAGCTAATATAGACACCAATTAAAAGAAAATAATATTAACAGAACCTTTCAATCACTTCGTATGCGTAGGCACGCGTGAAATGATGTTTACATAAAGGAGATATTGCAAAAATATATAGAAATTGGGCCACCAAAGGGTACAGCACTTCATAATTTGCTTCGTTTCTTTCGGATAATTATTTTCCCGTTATTTTTTACAATAACAGTGTCCATTAAAAGTAATTTCGTGTATTCGGATTGAAAATTCCATTGACATTGTTTAAAAATAAGACGGCCATACACTTCTTCTTTTATATTTTGGTGTCGCATGGTTTATGCATTTGCTAGTGTTACCTATAAGTATAGAACCTTTTTTTGTATTTTATCAAAATAGTTACAGTCTAAGTCACGTCATAGTCCGAAAAAGTCGCGGTGAAGTTAGACCTCTGTAAAGCATTAGCAAACTAATTATCACTGATAGAAACTTATTTCAAAAATAATAAAATGCGGCAACATGATTTTTCCCCGTTCCCGCCTAAAACCACGCAGCCATACTCGACTTGAAACAATAATAAAATATCACAAATAATAAAAATAGGCTGAAAGCCTGTTTAGAACCGATTTCTATATTACCCTGGATTCTTATAACAACAAAAAGAACACGTTTCATTGCAATTCATTGGATGATTTTTTACTATTACAGGATTTAAACACCTCGTAGTCAAAATATTTTATTCAGTAGTCTCCGATCTTAGTAATATATGGTTACAAACAACCTCTATTTCTATTCCTCGCTCCATTTTCACATCATTGATCCTCCTTAGTTTCTTCTGCCTTTTTCCGCTTTCCCGCCAAAAAGTATTCATACTTCATTCTCCTTTTTTTTAAATCTATCGATCTAACTTGTCCCGTGAGTTTGATTACTAAAGAGGTTTCTATGTGCTACGTGATCTTCATTCACCATTTTAAGAATACAGCAATGTGAATGCGGGGCAAGTTACTTTGAAATAATTCACAGCTGTTTGGATCCATTTATACAGAAATATTGGTTACTTTTAAGATAATATAAACAACATACACTTATAATAATGGTTTCACAAAATGTATATAACGACAAAATGTTCTTGATTATTTACGATAAACAGGAAAATAAAGACAAACCTCTTTAACGTTTGCCTTCGACTTTCTCGGTGACCCGCGACTTCACCAAGTTACAACTTAATCCTCCTGAGCGCCAGCGCAGTGGTTATGACTCGTAGGCCTAGCCTATGTTCAGCAGTATACTTTTAAAAATTACAGATACATGAAAGTTAGATACATACATATACAGTGTATCTCTCAGAGATCTAATAATACTGAAACCACCTATATGTGGTACCTACGTTATTATGAACAACTGAAGATTGCTGTTGGTCCCATAATAAAAAAAATTTTCATTATCATCAACGTATGCATGTCTGATAGTGCGTGTACTTTGCAGAGTAACACACAAAAGATAAACTAAACGTCCAGTATTTACATAGGATTTAAATCAATTTATATGTACACTCATCATTTTGAATTACTTTTACTACGGGTTCAACTGAAATATTGAGTAAAATATAACAGCTATTGCATATTTATATTGACTGTCGACAAAATAAATGTGGAACCATTGATTTGTTTATTAGCTTAATTACAGCTATCATAACCCAGTATAATTATGATGTTCATATGCAAGGTAGCCACAAAGATATTATGACCACAAATATTGATGTATGTTGGAGAACTGTTGAAGCCCTATTGCTGATTCTTGATGATGTAGCCAATTTCTCTTCGTTTCTTGCTAAAATTCCAAATTCCAAAAATAGTGTGGTAGGTACAGATCGTGTAGGCCAACCTGAAAATTAAGTAGGTACTTACAACATTTATAGCATGGCCAAAACAACCGACAATTCGTACCTATTTCGTAGATACATCGCAACAATTATACCCTGCAACTAAGAGAGATGATAATCGATTAAATTATGATTAGCTATCTAAAGATACATAGGCATAATTATGATCAACATCAACGACATAGATTTGAAGAAAATGTGATTGAGATCGGCTTATTTCAAACAGCGTTTTCTGCGGTTTCCCTAGATAGTCCTTTTTCTTCTTTTACATGTTAGCGTCACATGGTTTATGCATTTGCCAGTGTCAAGTATAAGGTTTTAATATTTTTCAAGACATTAATGATATTGTGAAACACCTTCACAGAGGCCACATACTTGAATTGAAAATGAAACTGAATTGATATT
Organism: Hypomecis atomaria; assembly: GCA_964007245.1. Classification (NCBI taxonomy): domain Eukaryota; kingdom Metazoa; phylum Arthropoda; class Insecta; order Lepidoptera; family Geometridae; genus Hypomecis; species Hypomecis atomaria. The sequence continues at coordinate 18,959,803 of OZ023279.1, forward strand.
TTATCAAAATAGTCGTAGTCATAATTCTAAAATGTCACGGTCAAGTCAAAGTAATACCTCATAATAGCTGTGGACTACTGTGGAGACGTCTCTACTCTCTTACTAGTGGCGTCTATGGAGTTTTGGTAAAACTAAGGAACCACACGATACACCACAATAAAGCACTTGTCTATACTCAGGCACGTAACTCAGCTCATACGAGGGTCAAACTGAAAGTTCTTAGAAAATCAAAAACTGATTACATTAGCCAGTTATTAGTTTTATTATATCTTTTCAAAATATTGTCCATTCACGTCAATACACCGCTGCATGCGATGGAACCACTGGGAAAAGCACTTTGCCCACTCGTCCTTAGGGGTCTCTTCAATGGCATCGCGATACGCAGCCACCGCTTCTTCAGCATTCATAAACCGCTTTCCTTTAAGTTTTTCTTTAATTTTTGAAAATAAATAAAAATCACAAGGCGCGAGGTCGGGGCTATACGGCGGGTGACCCAGTAATTCAACGTTTGATGTCGCCAAATAGTCGATCGTTCGCTTGGCGGTGTGCGATGAGGCGTTGTCGTGGTGAAGGAGGATCCTACTGCGAGGTCGTTTCTCTCGAACTTTTTCCAAGACAAGTGGCAAACAATTGGTAGTGTACCATTCTGCAGAAACTGTTTTTTGATCCTCTAACACAATTGTCGCGAAATGACCTATCCTTCCAAAGAACGAGGCCACCATTTTTTTCCCCGCACTTCGATCTCTCTTCACTTTAGTTGGCAACTCCTCGAAAGGAAACACCCACTGAGCAGATTGTCTTTTGGTTTCAGGATCATAACAGTAAATCCAGCTTTCGTCACCTGTTAGTATGTCGAACACAGCATTTGAGTCACCTCCGTTAAATCTTTCAATCATTTTACGGCACCAATCCACACGATGGAGTTTTTGAGCCTCAGTCAAATTATGAGGTATCCACCGGGCGCAAAGCTTCCTGACCGCTAAATGTTCGTGTAGGATTTTGTGCACTTGACTCATACCGATGCCTAAGCTTGTCCGAATCTGCTGATAGGTCACTCTTTTGTCAGTCTCTATCATACGCCGCACAACACAGATGTTATCTTCAGTCGTCGCCGTAGAAGGCCGTCCCTCACGTAAATCATCAGTGAGATTAGTGCGACCACGTTTAAACTCATTAAACCAGTTGTAAACAGTCGCACGAGATGGGGCTTCATCGTGAAAGGCCAATCGTAGTCTATCATAACTTTCTTGTTGACTTAAATGACATCGAAAGTCATAAAAAATCATTGCACGAAAATTTTCTCGTGTTAAATTCATGTTGACGTGACACAGACAATTTTCAATTTGCCGCCAAATCGTAAAACAAATGACAAATGAATGAAGTATATACTCAGTAATATTGGCAAAGAGTTCTATTTTCAAATTATAGAATTATTTTTTTATTATATTGTTTATAAGTGGCCAGTTCTAAGAACTTTCAGTTTGACCCTCGTAATTAACGAAATACCACAATTTATCACTAATTATCACTGATAGAAACAGGTTGAACAAACTAATACAATGCAGCGACATGCTTTTTCCAGAACGCCCCTAGGAAGTTTCAAAAATAAAAAAATGTTCAAGCCTGAAACATTGAAGTATCATAGGTACATAAACTTCATTGGACCTGAAAAAACACGCCAAAATTAAACAAAAGAAACGTATAAAGTCTTGATCGAAGTATAAAGTTCCTATTAACATATCAATTTGTTGTATCATTAACGTCTGAAAAGTTTTGCTAACAAAACTAAACTCTTCAGTGCATTTTTCACATGTAGGCTATTAATTCTATGTAGGTTATATCAAAAAGGTTACATGTGACCAAAATGGCAGTAATTCAATAACTGAGCAAAAATCAAATTGGAAAATGTGAAAGTACTCATAAATTAAGCATTTAATGCGGTTGTTTTACTCTGCGCATTTATTTATCGTAGTTTATCGGATTTTTTGAGCTACTGTACCTAGTCTTAGCCCTATTTGCAATATCTCCTTTATAAAAATTCGGGTCCTATATTAATTTTTATCGAACGATTGCCCAAAAAACGAGTGTAATATTTTCAAAGTTCGTCTAGGTATACATTACGTATGTATACCTGTAAATATATTAATTAATTAATATTATTTTTGTCAGACACTATGACTTTAGATAAAACATACCTCTGAAATGACAATAACTTACTTGGCTTATATCAGGTCCAACGTACGTCCGATCACGTCGCGGTAAAACTCAGGTGAAGTGTAATAGGTATTACTTGAGTAGAGGCTACAGCACCGGCGGCGCCAGGACAAACTGGCTGTGCTCTAATAGACGCCGACACAGCTGCATAGCTTTGATGGTGCAAAACATGACAATTTGGGGAAAGAGAACTTACGCCTTGCAGGGGGCTGAACAATAATGATAATTATGATTAGTACGCAGGCGATTGTTGACGGGATCACGCGTATTCTATGATGATAGAGTACGAGTAATAAGAGCAATTACTCCGAAGTCGGTTTGACACTTAGCAGTCCTACTGCTGAATTAATTGTGAGAAATACATAACACACTACGTGACCGGTAAATGTATGTGATATAGGGACACCGCGGTGACTAGTGAACTGCCGTGCGATTCTCGAATTACGCTTCTTTGGGTGACGTGAGGTCACCTCACTTCCCTCACGCCTCACGCTCGCTTAAGCGAACACCTTAATTGGTATTCTCAACCTAAAATAATTACGACCCAGGCGAGTCGATCATAAGTGACCAATGGTCGCCGAGGGAGATTTAATGGGTGCGCTACACGTCGTACTACTTCGAAATCGGTATTACCGGTCATTTAATAACTTGGTTTTCTTTAGGTTTTGACTTGATATTTTTATAAATACTCATCAATTATAAACTTAAAATACATACGCCATATAATTTGTATTAAGTTATTGCCTTAATCTACGAAAAATCTTATTATCTTAATATTGGCAAATAAACGTAGACGCAACATGTCAAAAATGGCAACCGTATTAAAAAAAATACTTTTGACTCTTCGATTTCGTAAACAAACGAGTAATTTACACAATATTTCGAAGTTTTTTGCTGTTAATTTGACTTGAAACCGAAGTAAAATGTTTCAAAAGTTACATTGGAATCTTAAGATCCCACCAAATGCTCTAAAAGTATCAAGATAATACGGTGTTTGCTCGGCGCTCCACATGTAACAAAAGTTATTTGGGTCAACTTGGATTCAAGTGTAGTTTTTGTGGCAAATATTTTCAACCCACTTCAATATGTTAGTGTGATTATATTTTAACAAAGAATAACTGCATAAGCTTTTACAACGCAGCTCACTACAGACGCTAGTATTTATATTATTCGAGATTGAAAACATTGACAGAAAATAATTTTCAACATGAGGTAAGTGCCTTTCTAATTGAATTTTTCTTCATGATAGGTACTCAATTTTACCTATTTCTCCCATTAGATTTATATATTATAATCACTACCATCCTGCAAGGGGTGGTGATAAGCGTTATTTTATTACCTAGGTACTTAGATTCTTATTAGATTACATATTAGATAAATTAATAATCTTATTTTATGAATGAATTATCCTATTAGATAAATTATTAATAATCACTCATTTGCTCTGGAATACCATCTCTTCTGTGTAACTTTTATGCATGTTTATTTACAAGTGTTATAATTTTTATTTCTTATATTTTCAGCCACACTAGTGAGCGGTCTATGTATCCAACTGCAGTTCAAATAGATATTCTCCTCGACCAGCTAGAAAAAAAATCCTGATCTAGCAAAAGGATATCTAAGAAATCAAAATGCAAGGCAAAGAGCTCAAGTTTTCTGGGAACAGGTCCCTACTGAAGAACTACCACCAGCACCAGCCACTCCTGAACCACCACCAACAGCAATAAGACAAAGGCGTTCACCAACGACACCAGCACAATCACCACGACATCGTCGTAGTTCTCTCCCAAACACACCGAGAAGACGAAGAATTTGGGCTCGAGCGTCGTCACCACCAACACCAAGCCAAAGGCAGAGTCAGTTTGTTCGTGTCACCGATCGATTTGTTAGCCTCGAAGAACGACGTATCGATTTGGAAGAGAGTAATACACATCTCTTTTAAGAGCTATTCTAGAACGCACAGCTCAGAGAGAACATGCATTATTGGAGGCTCTCAACAATGTAAGTACTCAGTTAATTGAGCGACAGTCATCACAAAATATTCTGATGGCTGAGGCCCTAAAAACTTTGGGCGAAGGCCTTAAAGCATTGAGTGATGCTATTAAAACACCTATGACTTAGTTAATATTTTATTTGCCAAGAGATTTATTTAATAATTAATTTTAATTATGTAGTTTCGAGCTTCTTTGTATCAGTTAATTTTCTGTTAATAATATCTACTCCTTAGAGCTATGGAATGTTAAATAATTAGGCCATTTATTCATTTTTCAATACATAATTCTCAATCATTTATACTTTTATAGCAACATATTTATATGTATAGGTACAGAGTGCATGAAGAAGTTGTGAGAATGTTTCCTAATCAATTTTTAAATCTGGATTCAACGGCCAAGCATTATGTATCATTAGAATATTCAGGAATATTCATTATACAGTACCTCACTGACAGTGACGACTTTTGGGTCATAACATTATGTCTAATGTCAAATAGCCATAGTTGATTATTAGAAAGTCTATAATAAAGTATTATTTGAAAAACAAGTCAGATATAGAACTATTATTGTAATTTTGTGCTGCATAGTATAAAATTGATTTGAATAATGCTATCAGTAATATTTTATGTACTAATTAGTTTTAAAAATTATTGTACAAATAAGAATGCATATCTTCTTAAAAACAATATGAAATAGAAGATTTAAACAGAGATGTTTTTATTTATTACCCTTAATAAATATATAATTTAGTATACCTATGTATGCTCAGTACAATTTGATCTGACAAAAAAACTGATAAAATAACTTTGTATGTTTTGTATGTATCGGGCATATGTGTCTGTGGCATCACAATATATCTCCTGTAGCCTGAAATAAATGAATTTTATTTTGTTTCCTTTACTAAGCAAAAATATATTTGTTTACCAATTTTTTTAGTAATTCTTTATATTAAGTGTTGTTTTACAAAATGCACTTACAGAGTTGTATAGAATTATTCTGAACTGAAGTAATATGCTGATTAAGTAATGGTTAATTAATTAATGGTGATTCAGATCATTGTAATAACCTAATTATACCATGGAGCCAACCCGGATTGGAGGAAATAAAATCAGCTGTTTCATACTATTAGTCGATTTGGAGTTGCAGTTTTGTATGGAACAACATATTTTATTCTCAAATTTTAAGTTGGCCCCATGGTAGAAGTTGTTCATAATGATCCTAATCACCCCATTGTGAAGTTTAAAAAGAATTGTAGTTACCTACTAAAATTATTTAAATATTTGTAATGGAATTGGTTAATGCATAGTACTTATTCATTATATTTTACAGACAGAAATTGCTTGGTTAAGGTTAGTACGGAGTGCATGTTCTGAGAATGTCAATTTTCAGTTTCAACGGCCAACCATTATGTCTTATGGTAAAGTTTACATTACTCAGTAGGTACCTTACTTACAGTTTCCAATTTTAAGTCATAATATTGTTATGTCTAATGTCAAATAGCCATAGTTGACCAAAAGAATGTCTAGAATAAAGTATTAACTGAAAAACATGCCAGATATAGAGCTATTATTTTAATATTGTGCTACGTGGTATAAAATTGATTTGAATAATGTTATCAGTAAAACTCCATGTATTTAATAATTTTAATGAAAATTATTGTACAAAAAAGAATGCACGTCTTCTTATAAACAATATGAAAAAGAAGATTTAAATGAAAACGTTTTTATTGATTACTCGTAATAAATAATGATAATTTAGTATTTGCATTCTTATTACAATTTGATCTGACAAGAAAAAAACTGATATTAACTTTGTATGTTTTGTATGTATCGGGCATATGTGTCATCATAATATATCTCCTGTAGCCTGAAATTAAAGAATTTTGTTTTATTTCCTAATTTATTAAGCAAAAATATATTTGTTTACCTATTTTTTTTTAAATAGTTCTTTATACTTACTAAGTTCCGTTTTACAAAATGCACTGACAGAGTTATAAAGAATTATTCTGAACTGATGTAATATGCGGAAAGAAGGTGATTCAGACCATCATAATGAACAAATGTTACTATGGAGTCAACCCGGAATTCGAGAAAATAAAATCAGCGGTTTCATACATTTAGTTGATTCCGGGTTGCAGTTTTGAATGGAACAACAGATTTTTTTCTCAAATGTTGAGTTGGCCCCATGGTAGATGTTCATAGGTAATGATCTTAATCACCCCATCGTGGCTTAGTACTGGGTGAGAAGATAACCCTGTATTGTATATTCATCATGGTTCACTTTTACGAAGGGGCCAACCTCAAAAGTGATTTTGTGGTTGGTCTCTTCGTAAAAATACGTCTTATTTACGTCTTATTATAAAAAGCTAATTGCATGGGTGCATGTCGAGCGAGAATATTAATAAATCGCCGATGTTCTTTTTGTAATATTTAAATATCGTGTTTACTAGTTTGGTCCCACAGTAAAACCTCCATAAAGATGAGCTTTTATGCCTCTGCAAATCCCAACATTTTGCAAAGTAAGTCTGTACCTAGGTATTATTGACTGCTTTAGTGGTTAGTGACCCTGACTACTGGATCAAAGAGAAATGGGTTCGATTCCCACCCAGGGCAAGTATTTATGTGATGAACATGGGTGTTTGCTCTGTGTCTTAACATTGCCTGTGCCACCCTGTGCGAAACCGGGGCGGGTCGCTAGTATTTTTAAAAATATGTATAATATCAGTCTCTGGCAGCCAAATGACAAGCTTTGCTTTGTTTGGGGTATTTGTTTATTTATCATTGACCGAGATAACGAAGTCAGAGTGGTCTCCGTTTTAATTCGACAATTTTGCTTTCGTATGCCCCTCTGTAGGTTTTATTTTTCATCTATATACACAGGTTCTCTATACTCGTATTATTTAGCAAAAGTAATAATAATCAAATTTTTTATTGTGGAGGGAGGGATTTCCTTTAAAAAGGGGGGAAAATTTGCTGTCGTGCTGTTTATCAACCGATTTTGATAAAATATTTGGCAAGATCGTTTGGTATCTCAATCCTAACAAGATTTATTTACAAATATGAAACCAAATCGGTCAAGAACGAGTTAAGATATAGACTTATAAAAAGACAGTCGAAGAGATGCGCCGCGAGGTCTACTGTTCGCAGAACTATTACTAAGTATACCCAAGTAATTTGTCACAGAAGGTAACTAAACTTCATTTTATTCAATTTCATTGTTTTATAACCATTATTCATTCATAAAACTTGTATTTTCTAAAAAAAATATCGATGTAATCACAAGCTCCCGCAAATCTCACGCAGAAAATAGCAACTTTTCATTTGACATTAGAAATCGAGATTCTTAGGCGACGTGATAGCTAGGTGAGGTGAGTTTGTGCTTGTAGAATACGAATTTCATAGACAACGCCGACATTGATCACCCAAGATTAGTTCATATCACTTCGTACTCACGCGGGGGGCGCTTGTAGCGCTAGATGAGTTTGTGGAATACGAATTTGACACCTCACCGCTAGACTGGCGCTCACTTCGATGGTCACCCAAGCGAGTTAAATTACAGAATCGCATGGCTGTGGTTAGTCCGAAACCAAGAGCCCAATATTTGAATTGTTAGAATCATTTGTAACGTTCATAGAGGATCGCATGCTTACCTCTCCTATTCGCACAAGCATAGATTTTTAATGGTCGTTTCTGCTCTTACTCGGCCCCGTGACCGTTTACGTAAATATACTAAATTTACATTCAGCTGTTCTAATGAGTTAATTATACAACCCCATAGATGTGTATGGAAGCGTATCGTAATGAGAGACGAGCTTTTCAATGTAACTTTTTTTTTTTTAAAATAGGTAATTAGGTATTTCCAGGATAATATGTATCCCGTCAAGGTAACACATAGCATCATTGAGTTGGGCCAAAAGTCAGATGGGTATGCACAAACAGCTACACACAGCTACCTACAAGGGCTGCAACATTTTATTTAGGTTATTTAATTTTAGTAGAAAATGATTGATTGATAAATTACTATTATTTCTTTTTTTGTAGGGCAAAAGCTTCGTATGTACTGGCATTTATTTTGTCATATACCGTGGCTCTAGTTAAAATACACCTCTATGTAAATAAAATAACTTGGTTGGCTTATTTCAGGTCCAAAGTTTATCCGATCGTGTCGCGGTAAAATTCAGGTGAAGTATAATAGGTATCACTTTAGTAAAGACTACAGCTCCGGCTCCAGGACAAAGTGGCTGTGCTCTAGCAGACGCCGCTACAGCTGCAAAGCTTTTATAATGAGCTATGGAAACGAGTTTGTCCGAATACAATACGTTCATAATAACGCTCCGCCGCGGATCCCTAAAATGAAACGGAATAGAAAAAAATCCGATAGTTTAGAAATATGTGATAAGTTTGGATAATTATGATGTTATATTATGGTTTTTATGCTAATTAAGGTAATATATTTATAAACACATTTTTTCTGTTTTTTTTTGTTACGTATCGCCTTATCGTGTCTTAAATACTTATTTACGAAACTGGACTTGTTGGAGTTGGAATAATATTGTTCTATTTATAACAGTACTATGAATAAAGGCAACGCTTGGATGAGTGAAATATGCAATGAAAATTGGCGATAGAGGACTTAGGCCTTGTGGTCAGCGGGCTGAGCCAAAATGCTAATGATGATGATATGATTAGTACGCGAGCGCCCGTTGATGGGGTTCAGGTATTCCCTGATGAAGGAGTACCAATTATTCCGTAGTCGGTTGGAAACCAGCGCTCGGACTGTTAAATTAATTATCATTGATACATATCATTTTAAGGTAAATATTGACCTTAACAACATATGAGATACTCTGCGGGGACTAGTCTTCGAGGCCACAGTTAAGTATGCGTTTCGTAATGAGAGACGGTCTTTTCAATTTTACATACTCGTATAATTATACAGGATCACAGGTATTCAACGCAAAACCTTTTAAAGGCGGGTCTAGAGCATCTAGACCAACAACTTCAGTTCTAGGACTTTTGGAAAATCACGAAGAAAAAATCAGCTTTTTCACACAAAAAGTTCGCCAACGCGCGACGTGTATGGAGAAGCGAATTATCAAAAGTCGTAGTACAAAAGTTGTTTGTGTACTAGACCCGCCCTATTGCATCACGTTCATCGCCATGGTGGGTCAAAATGACCGGCACTTGATCTACCCATTGGGGCCATGGGGGGTCAAAATGACCGGCACGACCGACCCTACTTTGCGAAGCCCGTTCGCGCCGCAGAATGCAAAAGCTGTGTATTTAATCATACAATATGACCGGCGCGGCCCCAATGAACACCTGTAACCAATTGGTTTTTTGATTTTTTGATGGCATACCTATTTTTAGGACTTAGAGAAAAAAGTTAGAGAATTAGTAATATGGTCCCGTTTTTACCCTTTGTGTACGGAACCCTAAACACCACAGGATTTCGAATTAAACATTTTTATTTATGTTATAAGTTGCATTTATGCAAAAAAACGAAAGGACAAAATTAAAGAAAAAAAAGAAAGACAATAAAACAAAAAAATGTTAGGAATGTTTTTTATTAAAACTTTAACATTACAAATCGTCATACGAACAACACTCAAACTCTAAAGATTAACTCAAAATGGTTGTTGAAACTTTTTAGTGGCATTTGTCAAAACATTGACCACGTATAACGCACGATGTCTCATCGATCGAACATTCCATCCATCAGCCATAAGAAGTCCACTGCTGGACATAGGCCTCCCCTATGGATCTCCAATAAGACCGGTTGGAAGCGGCTTGCATCCAGCGCGATCCTGCGGTCTTAATGAGGTCATCCGTCCACCTTGTGGGTGGACGTCCTACGCTGCGCTTGCCGGTACGTGGTCTCCACTCGAGAACTTTCCGACCCCATCGGTCATCAGTCCTCCGCGCTATGTGCCCTGCCCATTGCCATTTCAACTTGCCAATCCGTTGGGCTATGTCGGTAACTTTGGTTCTTCTACGGATCTCCTCATTTCTGATTCGATCTCGCAGAGAGACTCCGAGCATAGCCCTCTCCATAGCTCGTTGGGCTACTTGGAGCTTACCAATAAGGCCCATAGTGAGAGACCACGTTTCTGTGCCATAAGTCATCACTGGCAACACACACTGGTCGAAAACTTTCGACTTGAGGCACTGAGGTATGTCGGACGAGAAGACGCTACGCAATTTTCCGAACGCTGCCCAGCCGAGTTGGATTCGGCGATTGGCCTCTTTCTTGAAGTCGGACCTACCTAACTGGACTACTTGTCCTAGGTAGACGTACGAGTCAACGACTTCAAGAACCGAGTTCCCAACAGAGATCGGGGTGGGTACAACATGGGAATTACACATAACTTTCGTCTTGTCCATGTTCATCTTAAGACCCACCTGTTGAGAAACCCGATTGAGGCCTTCGAGCATCGTGCAGAGCTCTTCCATCGATTTTGCCATGACTACTATATCGTCGGCAAACCGAAGGTGAGTGAGGTATTCGCCATTGACATTGATGCCGAATCCTTTCCATTCCAGGAGCTTGAAGGCGTTCTCCAAAGTAGCCGTAAACAGTTTCGGAGAAATTACGTCTCCCTGTCTTACGCCTCTTTTTAAAGGGATCGCCTTGGAGCTCTCTTCCTGTACTCGGACCGACATAGTGGCGTTATTATACAAGCACTTCAACACTTCGATGTACCGATAGTCAATACGGCATCGTTGGAGAGACTCGAGCACAGCCCAAGTCTCGACCGAATCAAAGGCTTTCTCATAGTCCACAAACGCTAAGCAAAGTGGCAAGTTATACTCTTCGGTCTTCTGTATAACCTGCCGTAGCGTATGAATGTGGTCCATGGTACTAAAGCCCTTTCGGAAACCGGCTTGTTCGGAAGGCTGGAAGTCATCAAGCCTGCGCTCGAGACGATTCGTAATGACCCTTGAAAACAGCTTATAAACATGGCTCAGAAGCGAGATGGGTCTGTAGTTCTTCAATAAGGTGTTGTCACCTTTCTTGAAAAACAACACCACCACGCTTCTGTTCCATGCTTCTGGCGTGATGCCCTCGAGGACGACGGTGTTAAAAAGCTTCTGGAGGACTTTTAGTACAGGTGTTCCACCCGCTCTCAGGAGCTCTGATGTGATACCGTCATCACCCGGCGCCTTGTTGTTCTTAAGCTGATTCAGGGCCATTCTAATCTCGTACAGGCTGATGTCTGGGATATCTTCGGTGAAGTGTCGGGTCAGCTTGGCTCTTGGATCGAACATTACGCGTACGTAAGTACGCTGACCGGCATTGTGACCGGCACGGCCTGAATGTAATAATTATTCCGTTTAGGCCACGCCGGGTCGTTATGACCGGCACTTAAAAAAAAACTAAAATAAAGCCAAAAAAACCAAATGTCTCTGTAAAACTTGTATATATGAACAAATAGAACTGAAAATAATCATAAAAACCAATGTCATTTTTTTATGATTTTGTAAAATATTAGTCGGCGATGAACGTGTTAACACCATCAGTTATGACCCAGTATAAATATTTTAAATGCATGTCCAAGATAACAGGCGCGTCTCGTCAATGTAACATGATGGAGGAATATAGATAACTTATAGGTTCTCGAAGCGGCATTGTGTTGGGCCAAAAGTCGATGGGTTACAAACAACTACAAAGGCTGCAAAGTATCTTTATTTTGGTCAATGTTTGTTGAAAAATTTATAAATGTAAAGGAGTCCATACTGGTTCAAGCTTTTATTACCTTCCAGTTCCAATGTTCTGCATGTCACGATTGGGCAACGTTATGGTACAACACGGAAAGTATAGATTTACTAAAAAGCACAGCAGCGGGCTCAGGACAAGATGGGTGTGCACGAGGAACAATAGAGGATGCAGGGCAAACGTCTGTACCTACGGAGAAGAATTCATAAAAATCAATGATAATCATAACCATTAGATTTGGTCATTGTCTGTGCTGCACTGTACTATGTAGAGTACAATACAGTATACTGACTGATGATGAGACACTTGGCTTTACAGTTTTAACTAAGATAATTGTTATTTAAATAACGTGAAACGGGTTTACCTTAGTTCCCAATGATTATTTATTTATTACTATCTGCTCATCCCGACTTCGCCCGGATAATAATGAATTATAGCTATAGACCTTTCGAAAGAAATATTCTAAAAGACAGTGAAAATAGCATTGAAATCTGTGTAGTTTGGAAGATATAAGCGAAATGCGGATACACAGACAGACACACAGAAATAACGGTTTTGCTTTTATTTATTATCATAAGACTACAGTTTTTTTGAATTTATGTTTACTGGCATGTACCTACAAGGATTTAGGGCATTTGGGTGTCAAACGTATACTAGGATAAAAACGAAATATTATCAGCAGTTCTATAAAACAAATAGCTGAATCTGTACAAAATGTATAGAATAGCTGATTTCTCTCGAAATTTCACTGTTTGTATGACATCAACAATTAAACTTTAATTTAGAATAAAATTAATACCTACAACCTTAAACTTACATCTTTAAGTGAACCAGTGCCATAGTAAATGTTGATCAAAATGACTAATATTACAGTAATAAATCATCAAAATGACTAATATTACAGTCCTTGCAAGTAAGTAGATTTGCGGTAAAAACGTTGCCAAAAATGCTATTCATAAACAATAGTTTTCCAAGAAATGAGTACTCAATGCTATCTGGTACAGAAACAATACAATATAGCTTTATTGCACACCAATAAACAGTTGGAGCACAAAAAGAAGCCATTTTGAATTTTAGGGGTTAGGTCAGCTCAGCCAGTTGAGATTCTAAGAGCTTTGGTACATATCGCACGTTTAAATGACTTTTACTCATAGGTATTAAAATTGTAATGAGGTTTTTAGCTAAAACTTTTTGTGATTAATGTAAACATTCATTAAGACTTGATTAAGACGGTTACAAATACGTATGCTGCTCTATCGTGCTAGGTGAAAGATATTTACAAATAACTCAGCCACAGACGTGACTTAATCAACGATATTCTTGTTTGTTTTTAGATTTTCCAGACATGGATTTGGAATTCTTTCCGACCAATCGAGGCAAAGACATGATGTACTACAAAGGTAATACTTACGTCCTCATGCACAGCAAGACCAGGTGGTATTGTTCGAAGAGGCACAACTACAAGTGCGAGGCGCGAGTCAACACCACCAAGGATAGGATGTTTCTGGATGAACTTGGAGTGCATAACCACCCGCCACCGAAGATGTTTAGAACGTCTACCGGCCAGCTGCTCAGTATCTAAAGGAATAATGTAAAATCGTGGTGAAAGTCCGCCCACAGCAAGCTATGAGCTGCTATCTGTCATATAAACGATTCTGACTTTTAGACCCTCAAAAAAATTTTAAATAGGGAATTCGATCTATAATGCTTCTTCGCCAACCAAATTACAACTGCTTAATCGTCAATAAATCAAATAATACGCGCTAATCATGTACTCAATCATTTTCCAGAAAATAAAATGTATCATGTACCCCAATGACCCTACAAGACACATTTTCACCAACATAATTAATTAAAAACATTATGTTGCAGCTTGCTACACTTCTTTATTTACATATACTTTTTTAACTGCTGGGCAAAAAGAACTCCAGGTAAAAAGATTACAACACTTCACATAAAAATAACATTTAGTACAGTGCTTTAGTGTAGCTATGTTTACAAAGTACTATTTAATTATATTATTGTTTAATTATTTACTTACTTATAATAAATCAAAGTTTTAACTTTGGGATCGTAAAGGTATGATTCCGAACTCAACTGCAGGCAGCAGCAGCAGGCAGCAGTGCTGCCGCTGCACTACTGGTCCCCATACATTTACTATGAGTTTATATGAGATTACATTCCGAGCTAAACACAGCAGCACGGCAGCATTGGAGCGGCAGCACTGCAGCGCTGCAGTGTCGCCCTGCCGCCGCGGCAGACCAGTAGTGTCGCGACTGCAGCTACAGCGATAAAAAAAGAACATCACAAAATAGGGGAGAGGTGCCACGAAAAGGACACGTATTGAAAGTGACAACTCATATAACCGGTAAAATAAAAACAATTTCGAGACATAATTATTGCAGGCAGTGGGATAGAGAAGGCTGCGGAAGATGATGATGATAAAACTTTCTGAGCAATTTCACAATATATTGTATTCTAAGAACTAAACATTCTGAAAACATGTAAAATACAAAAAAAAAACTCCGTGATATATTGCTACATAGTATATTATACATATATAGGTAATCAAAGTAATTAAGGAATAAGAAAGAGATAGGATTTAGAATAAAAAACTTTTACTGACGTATCTTAAGCCATAAACATTTCATTGAATTTAAAACTAACATTATAAAAAGCAAAACTAACATTATAAAATCTCGTAATGCAAATTTATTGGCAACTTGACAGTTTGTGGGAAGATTTTTTTAAGTTTTATTTTAACCCTTAACCAGGCCTCGATCAAATCAAGCAGTAATAGCAATATTTTTATAGATTTGTATAAATAATTACGTCTAGTTTGAGATTTTATCAGTTATATTTAGAAACATAACTGAAAAATTGAAAAAACTTGTGAGAAAACAATTCTGTTGCCTGTTTAGACGTCGACATTTGTATCTATTTATACAAAAGAGAGAGAAGTTTACCACTAACCACAATGTATATTTCGATAAAACAAAACGTTATGTCTATATACCTTATAATGTAAAATGATAATGAATAAACCAGATAGAAAACCCGCGCCAAAAATTAGTATCCAAAACATTTTTTTCAATTTACGGGGCTACGGTCATATGACTCCCACAAGAATTGGACTCTTTTATTTTATATATCACAAAAAAATTCAAGTATTTATCAATAAATTATGCACATATCATTAGAAAAACTCAAATTCTACATTATATCAAAAAATCATACGATTTATCTCTCTCTGATTTGCCATTATGAATAACAAACACCGTACATTTTACAAAAATGACCGACCTTAGAAAAAAATAGCTGTCAAAGTGACATTTGCGTTCCGTTAAGCTACTTTTTTTTGAGACCATAGATAAAATATTTTGAAAGGCATTTTTGACAGCTTGTGATTGATTCTTTACCAAAACCTGGCAATAACCTCCTAAAATCGATGTGGGAAATGCTCATACCATATGCCTGGCTAAGGGTTAAGCCTCTTTTAATTTACACTATTCTCAAATAAAAACGTTATAAATGTAGATATTCAGACTCGCGCGAAAACAGCAGGTGACGTGAATTTTGCCACCAGGAACATCACATTTCACAAAACAAATTAAAAAAAAAAATTACTAGCTATTTTAAAGAAAAAGCTTAGGCCGTTTAAAAGTTTACCAATCTCGATCCTTTTTTCCGCATTGTGTTCTTTTCTATTCACAACGATTCACAACTATTTATCATTAACATTATCGTTTACGGCCAAAACACAGCACATACACATAGCACAATATATACGACACACCTTTGCTTTAAACCTCTTTTTTGCCACTAATGAGATGCAGTTTGATTTCATGGCCCAGTAGATTGGGCTTCTCTCGGTGGCCATGGATTAGCATGAAGAATGCTCACCAAGCTCGCAGCCCGTTGCCATAGCCTTCAAATTCCTCATAAAAGAGGTTACGAAACTCGCAATTTTACCATACGCCTAGTATCATTTAGGTGGTCGTTGCATAGCACTTCAATTTAATGGTAAAATCTAACCATAAAGTATTAATATATGTTACGTTACAACTGCCCAATTTTATTAGTAAGTAAGTTGTATAATACTATTATTTACTTCGGCTCATACATGCATGATTTGTATTTGTTTTGCAGTTTTACTTAAAGTTTTGCATTTTAAAATTTAGTAGAGTTTAAGTAACATAACTTACGCGTAAAGTATTGTCCGTTTTTATATTTTTTTTTTTATTTATTATTTATTCATCTGAAAATATTGTCACAAATTTATCTTGAATCCTTTGACACCGAACTAGTATTAAACTGTGTTTCGGGTGCCAAAGGCTTCTCCCAAAATAATATAGCCGGACTAGTCCATTCATACGATACGATGAAGATGTTTTTTTATTTGAATTGTGACGTCACGTGTTTCTCAGTCATCGCCGCCCGGTTTTCGGATCTTAACTTGTTTAAGCTACCTTTTATAACTTAAGTATATCGTATTTTGTCATTACAGCAGTCAAATTACCAATTGAACAAAGTTTTTTTAATAAGTTGAAGATTTACCACAGACCCTGGGCTATTGTGCCCTTGTGTATAATTCCATTTACAATTTTATACGAGATTGCCTCGTGGCTGTGTTCTTGCGACAATTTTGTGATCATTCCGTTGTGACACATTATAAAGCGCGCTTTACACCCCCGGCTCGTACTCTGGGTGCACATCCAGCGTTGAGTGGTCCTCGCAGACTGTTGCAGGTAGTAAGTGTATCCACCGATCACAGCTAATTTCTTTCCATTACTATTTTTCACAAAAGACACTGTAAAAAAAGTATTCATTAAACTAATTGCTAGGCAATTCGCAACAAGCTGAGAGGTTTTCCCATTAAGAGACTTTATTTACCGCAGCTGTACACGGTCGCCTTCGCTATTATGTTTTATTTATTATTATGTCTACATCAGTGCGGTGCAAAGTAACCACCCATCATAGTGTACTGCAATCTCTATGGCTAAGGCATTTGTTTATTTTTGTGGTGTATTCGTGAAAATTCGATTAGTTCATAGTGCAAAGACAAACAACTGCAGCAATTCCTGCGTCTGTAACTTCGGGAGTGTGCAGTACAAATCACAGAACGATGAAGGGACCAATATACGTGGATACTTATGCTAGATGAAAATAAAACGTCAATGAAAAATGGTAGAGTTAAATAAAGAATACTAGTGTGTTTAAGATTAATCATATATATTGCGATTTATTCATATCTTACAGTTTTACAATTTTCTTTTCAACATGAGTTTCGTGCGATGATTTTTCGCCGAGTGCCTTAACTCGTACTGCATACAGTTTCTTTTTTATATTGTCAAAAATGGGCACCTTTGCCATATCCAATCCTCTGTCTCTGATTCTTGTTAAAGTATTCTTATAAATTGTAGTAATAGGTGTTGTGAGATCTTCTTCAATAGTTGTACGACATAATTCTAATTCTTCTCTTATACATTTTGTTGTTTCATCTAAAGGCGGGTGACTGTGTTCCGTAATTAGTGATGGTATATCATTCCCAGGAACAAATTTAACTATAGCTGAGCATTTTTTTATGCACTTCCAAGTTATCGCGCACTTATTTTTTCTTTTCAAATAGTATTCATAACCATTTATTTCCAATATCTGGCCTCCTCTTTGTGACGGTTTAAATGTAGTCAGTCCTGTATTTTTAATTTTCGATGTTGAAGGCTTCTGTTCGATCGATGTAGGCCCACCTTGAAGAATAACATGATTTCTTTCAAAAAAACTACTACCTACACTGCTGTTTGGTCAGTTAGTGTAAATGTGTCCTCTCACCACCGGGAGCATTCGTCTGTAATGTTACGTTACTCACTTACAGACTTGACACTAGAACAGCGTAAGAAACGCTGCTCTAGTGTCAAGTCTGACCAACCCATGATCCGGGGACCCCTGGGGGTGCGCGAGTATGTGTATGAGGGTCCGCCGTCTTATCTATGAACATTTGAATTAGTAAATAAATGCCAGAAAGTCTCGCTATCAAACTCCTGCGCCCCTGTACTGCCCGCGATCCACAAAAGATTTGTGAGTATTAATTAACGAAATTGGTCCAGAGCGAGTCGAGATATAGGCTTATGAAGATTCAGTTAAACAGATGCGAGTTCTACTGTTTAGAGAACTACTAGTATTAAGGGGGTCCGTGATATTAAATATGGGTCCGCGAAATAAAAAAGGTTAAATATCGTTGCACTAGAATATTACATCAGTGAAGGAGGAGAACTGCTCAAAATCGAATATACGAGTAAATTGTTACAAAACAGGCCAATGCTCATCACTCAGAGAGGCATGATTGTAACGTAAGATACAGAATGTTAATGTGTATAAAAAGATAAATATACTTATGAATAAATTAAATATAATTCTTTATTTTGAAATAAATTCGTCGAATTTAATAAATATTTGAAAAAGATATTTACAACTTCGACTACGATTTCACACCTGACCTTTATAAAGTAGCATTAAAGAATCATTCTATAAAAGCGAAAGAGAACGCGCGCTTTACTCGATCTTGACAAAGGCTGCCAAATGCGGTCAAAGCAATGGTAGATAAACGTGCTGTCTCCTTACAAATATCGTGCAAATAACACTTTTACTTTCTAATTAAAATGATTGTAGGTACATAACTTAATACTACGAAATCAGATCAAATAAATATAACTATAGGTAAAATGTGTTAAAAACAACGTAAGTACATAAGTTCAGGAAGGATTTCTAAGAATATAAGTAAACAACGTTTTTAAGTACCTACAGTATAACTTCTTTAAAAGAAGCTCCAAATGACGAGTAAATTTGAAAGTTCTAGAATTTTCTATTAAAATAATGTATCGGTTTCAAGGTGAATCACCTGATGGTGACAAAGTACTGACCCCAGAGTCAATGGAGATATAATTAACTATATAAAAAAGTTAATCATTCAAAGAGCTTTTGTTACATTAGATGATGTTAAAAAGAGGTTAAAGAAGTTCCACTGTAATACCATAACTGTTAAATTAAAACTTATTTACAGCTTATAATACGTCCCATTCATAATCCTATACTGCGGAGGAGCGTGACAATGCGATACGGACGCCCTCGTCAGTGTTCCATATTTAGAGATAATGAACCGCGCGTTGCATTTTGGAGTCATCGTACACCTCCATCTATGCGTGTTAGTGGTTCCCGATGAGTTGTTATAAAACGTGTAGCCGTGGAGAATAGCTAATCTTTTACCGTGCCTGTTCGTCACCCATAATACTGTAATAATAAAAAAATACCTAATTAATTTTACTCCTCAAAGAGTTCTTTTTACGATTTACCTAAAATTCAAAATTGTATCATAACTGATTCTCGGGTTCCCGTCCTGGTGCTTTACCAATACAATGAAATCCTAAGTAACCTACTGTGGGTAGCAATATAAATAAAATAGTTTCAATCATAGTCCAGGGCTAGCAACCCGGCCAATGCGAACTTACTTAGTATAGTGGGTGTTATTTAGTTACTATCTATATAGGTATGTATTTAAAAATAAGTATATGTAGTATCAGTCTCTGGCAGCCATATCACAAGCTTTGCTTAGTTTGGGGTCAGAGGCCGTGTGTAAGATGTCCCCAAATATTTATTTATATAAATAAATAAATATTTGGGTCCTAATAATTGTTACGTGACTTTTTTAGATAATACATTAAGAATTAATGAATTCTTATCAAAAATAGAGTCTGAAGCAACAACGTAATAGGACAAGAGCTTATATAGGGAGTTTCTACCGGTGTTTTTATCACACAAATATTAGAGAGTTTATCCAATTACCAAGGAGGGATGCTCACAACACCGTCGTTTTATTTCATTAAAGGCTCGGTCCAGACATAAAATTATCTAATAATACTTTATAATCGCTGTAAATTTTAAGCAAAATGAAACTCACTGAGATCGTTTCAGTACTGTATTAAAGCAATAGTATATTTTAGTGAAAGTCTCAGATTCTGATCATTTATTGGCCATTTATAACATGTCAGTCATACAAGGCAAGTCAGTTTACAAAATTAAAATATAGCAACTATATAATTCAAAAATTCTAATTCATAAATAATCATTAATAATTAATCAAATATTTGATATGATGCATTAATTCATTCTCAATTCATAGACCAGCAAAAAATCCGTTATACTCGTAATTCATTCCAATAGCCTAAAAACTGTACAAATTCCCCGTCTTTATTGTAGTTTCCCTCTTCCTACCACCCAAAAACTGTATTTTTATTAAATTATTTTATTCTTGCAACAGGGGCCGCTTGGTGTTGGTTTCGGCCCCACCACAGATCAGGGAACAAGAACAACTTGTTCCCTGATCTGTGGGCCCCACCATAGCCTTTCAAAGATCTGGGGCAACCCGTGAGTTGTAAATCGAATAAAATATAATAATAATAATTAAAAGTCAAATTTTAATTTAACTTTATGTAATTTAATTATTACGATTTCCTTTGACATATCATTGATTTACGTCAAATTAAATCAAAATAATTAATGCATTAAATTAAATCAAAATTTGTTTTGTCATGGAACAACTAGGCACAACAACAGGTAAAACTATTATAATTATTATAGATATCTACTTCGACTCAGGAATGAGGATATCCGTAAACGAACTAAAGTTACCGATATAAGGCCCAATTATGAAGGCGACATCGTAATTATAATAACTAATTGGCATATTTCTGTTTCTGTTTCAATTTAGGCATTCGATAGAGAGAACACTTTTTACGTTGCTATTAAATTTACGATGGCGCCTTCATAACTGGGCCCAATTGGTTAGCAAGTTATAAAGGCAGTGAGCAAGGCATATAGTTCGAAGAACAGATGGCCGATGGGACCGTAAATATATCGAATGGAGACCACGTAGGACAGCGTAGGACGTCCACCGACAAGGTGGACTCACGATATAATTAAGAATGCGCTAGATGGGGGCCGCTTCCAACCTGCCCTATTGGAAATCCATCGAGGAGGCCTATATCCAGTGGCGGACGTCCTATGGCTGATTGATGGAAGGATCGAGATACATCGATTATATCTTAAAGTAAATTCCTTTTGTAATCATGTAAGATGGAGGTTCGTGGTTGTGTTCGAAACAGCTTACTAGAGATCGTTTTATATCTCCTGCTAGGGTCGTGCTAAAGCGCGCCTTGCACTTGGGCGTGCGCGTGCATACTAGCCGCAGTACATTCTTTACATAACTATTATTGTAAAAAGTGTATCCGTTCAGAAGAGCCAATTGCTTTCCATGTTTATTTTTTACAAACTGTACTGAAACAAAAAATCAAGAAATTAGTAATACCTCATAATCCAGGTTATCAAGAACTGGCGTACTAAACCAAAAAGGGGGTTTTTAAGACCATAATTATGAACAACTTTTACTATGGGGCCAACCCAGAATTCGAGAAAAAAAACAGCTGTTCGATACAAGATTGCAACTCAGAATCGACAATATGTCTGAAACATTTGATTTTTTTCTCGAACTCCGGGTTGGCCCTATGGTAAAAGTTTTTCATAATAGTGGTCTGAAGCACCTCCTTTCTTCTAAGTCCAGGCTAAGCAGATAACCCAATATATTATTGCTGCTTATTCCGCCATGATGTTTTGTAGCACAGAAGACAAACAAATTAGCACGAAGAAGCATAATATTTAAAATTGTTAGCTTAATTCTACAAATGTAGAAATAAATTGCATTTTGTTCCTACTTAACACTTAATTTTGATAAATATCTCATACATAAGCAATTTTTAACATGAAAATTATAAATGCGCACTAATATTACCTCACACCATTGACATAATTATACTCGTAATGGTACACTAGACGTGACATGTGGCGGCATATTCGCCACCGCGGTCAAGCTGGCCAGTTATAACTTCTTCTTCTTCTGGATGGAATTGGAAAATGTGAAATTTCAAAATAATTAAATACCGTTACATTTTTCTGCGAATTTGTTTACCATATTTTAACGCTTTTTGGGCTACTATACAAAGCCTGGACCGACTTCGTAAGATCTCCTTCACTTGCGATGGCGGCTCTTTATTCCCCAATGTCTAACATCTAAAATGAATTCCATTTATGACTCTGTAGTTTGGGGGTTCGTGGTTATGTTCCAACCTCACGTTTCTCAGGTTTCCTTCCGCCGTGACAGAAAAGTGCGCATTGCACCTCGTCTTTGTACACACCATCCGCCGCACTTTAGATGAATAACGGTTGTTTTGAAAGAAATAATGGTTCACAAGAGCCAGTTGCTTTCCTTTTTGATTTTTGACCCACTTTACTAAAACATTTAACATAAAATAATACCACGACTAACTACGTATTTGGAATTCAACGCTCTCGGCTCTTAAGATATAGGAGGAGAGACGAGGAAGAACGACCTTCACTCGTCTAATAACCAGATGAGACATATTTTTAACGTTTATTCTATATATTTACAAAGGCAAGATATTATAATATCTTGCCTGTCGGCAAGTGTTCAATAGTTCGACTTTATTTTATTCAACAAAAACATTTTCATGTAAAATAAAGCCAAGTCACAGTTCCCACAATCAAAAAGTTGTCAGATCTCACGTAAAGCCAAGCTTCTAACTCCACACGCTTTACTCTACAAGCCCTTACTCCACAAACTCTACAGCTTAGTCAATATATGTGACTTGGCCGTTTCGTTACAACAAGAACTGTTTGTATGACAGAATTAATGAATTAATCACTTTACGCCCAGGCGCAGTTAGCGAAACAGCCAAGCCGCATATATTGACTAAGGTGTAGAGTTTGTGAAGTAAGGACTTGTAGAGTAAGGCGTGTAGAGTTAGAAGCTTGGCTTTACGTGAGATCTGACAACTTTTTGATAGTGGGAACTGTGACTTGGCTTTATTTTACATGAAAATGTTTTTGTTGGATTTCACTTCTTTTTGTAGTTTACTACAAGGAGTAATTTTATCGATTTTCACATCTCTAGCTTCAAATCTTGCGGAAGTCTCATACCAACTTTTAACCCCTAGTTTTAAAGGTTAGGGGGAGATTTACTAAAAATCTTGAAATACGAGTTTGATTATATTTGTAATAAAGAGTCCCTTTATTAATTTTTGGACATCTAGCATCAAACTTTGCAATAGTGTCATACAAACTTTCATCCCCCAGTTTTAGGGTTTGGGGGGTGGTTTATTAAGAATCCTGAAATTGTGTTTTATTATCTATTACAACGAGTTTGTTTATCCATTTTCTGACTTCTGGCATCAAAAGTTTCGAAAGTGACAAACAAATTTTCATCCCCCAATTTTAGGGGTTGGGGGCTGTTTTATTAAAAATCCTGAAATACGTGTTTTATTATTTCTAACAGAGAGTCTTTATATCAATTTTTAGACTTATAGCATGAAAATTTTTGGAAGTCTCATGCAAGCTTTCATCCCCTACTATACACCACTACTTTTTATGAACATCTAAAAAAAATTTGGGGGTATCAGTGCACGATACTAAACATATATATGCAATAAAAAGTTAATAAATCAACATCCTAAAATTATCCCTTAAAAATTGAAATAATTGGTTATTCTAATCCATTAGACTCCAACTACAGCTGTTTTGCGTAAACAAGACCGTAGGTACTTATCACCATTCATAATTTCTCAGGCGGCTACCGCGCAAAGGAAAGCAAACTCGCGTCAAAGCTCAAGCCACACCCCTCTCCCCGTGCGCCCCTTTCGGTGGTGCACGACAAGTCCGGCCCGGCCAGTGCCAAAAATTACCGCGGCGCGTACGCATCTCGATTTTTCGGATCATTTCGATTTTTTCGGTTGTTTTCGTGTTGTTTTCGTGTCGCGATGGCCTACCAGTTCTCGTCTCGAGAGTACGTGGCTATGCTGCGTGCGTACTTTTTGTGTGGTGAAAATGAGAGTGCTGCATTACGCATGTACAGAGAATTGTATCCAACCAGTCGACAGCCAAACGCTCATACAGTGGTATGTTATTTTACAGATGTATTTTTTTATTTCACTTCTCCTTACTTACTTAATTTTTTTTTTAAATTATTTGCTAGCCATGTTGCAAGACTTGTAGGTAATAAAATTGTGGGCGGGCTTTTGCGAGCGAGAGAGCTAGCAAAGGGAATGAATGCAATAGCGATACATGAATGAAATTGACATTATGTGCATAATTTTAGTCTAATTTTCGGATAAAATAAAACCTAAATAAATAGGCTACCTAAGATCTTTTTTAAATTTTAACTGTACACATATGTTTTACATCGTTTACTGATACCTACATTTTTTTTAGATGTTCATAAAAAGTAGTGGTGTATAGGGTTGGGGGTAAAAATTCAAAGTTTTAGATTTTTTCCTTTGTATATGCCTGATAGTCTACCTTGATGCCAAATATCAAGTTTCTAGGTCATCTGGAAGTGGGTTAGGTTTTTGATCTATAAGTCAGTGAGTCAGTGAATCAGTGAGTGAATCAGTCAATGAAACCCCGGTTTTTAAACGTTAATATTTCATTAACCGTCAGAGCAAAGTTAATGAAATTTTGTATTGTAGATAAGCTAAAGAATTTTAATAAATGTGCTAAATTTCATATATATAGGTTAAATAGTTTTCGAGTTATGAAGGGGTCAAAAGTGGCTCGAAACGGTTCGTGTAATATTACACACGTCGCGTCGCCAGTTCCTTTTTTTTTTGACTTGGCTGGACACGCTTCCGCGTGTCAAGATTCGTTTTTTTGTAAATGTTTTTTTTTATTATCTTTAACCTGTATTTTTTATTCTAACTGATAATGTATTAAGAGAATATTCCTAGGTAGATTTTCCCATTTATTTCGTACACCTACCAGGCTACCTGGCAAGCAGGTATGTACAGATTGTACAGGTGAGAAACTAATCTAAAGCCTGGTTTTCACAGGCCCAGGTGCTGGCGGTGAGTGGGTGAGTGAAGGACAGTTACTGTAAGGCAGCTACTGGGTCTGTGAAAACATAGTTAACTGATCGGTCAGTACTGGCTCAACTATGTTTTCACAGACGCAGTAGCTGCCTTACAGTACTGTAACTGTCCTACACTGACTGCCAGCTACTGGGCCTGTGAAAACCAGGCTTGATAACCAATCAATATTGGTATCATAAGAACGATAATTTAATTACAAAATTAGTCTTATAGACCTGCGTGCAAAAAAAAAAACAGCTCATAGAATATTAATCTAATAAACAAAGCCATGAAAACTTTTTCGTAATTAGTAAAATATGTCTCATTTGGTTATCACGTTGGCAAAAGTCGTTCTTCAGCGACTCTTAGACCAATAGCAAATAAAAGGCGTAAATGTGGCTTCGTATGTAGGTAATTTTAATAAAGTATAAAATGAAAACGAAATAAGATTTATTTTTAGCTTTAATCATAATAATACTATGAATACAGCACAGACAGCGCTTACACGCTTATGAACATCGAACAAAGGTTATTGCCTTAGTTTTCTAAGGTTACTGATCTATGCAGATATACCGAGCATAGTTTTGCCGAAAGCCTACAAGCGGTCTAAAAAACAACAACTCTAGTGACTGACATGTTCGATACATTGAGATCATAGAACATTGTCTACTTATTATAATCCGCAAAAGACACACAACAAAGACATTAAAATTCCACGTAGAAGAAAAAGAACTACTTAGCTAATTTAGCTAATTCTTCATTAAAAGTCATATAAGCATTAATTTATGAGATCCAGCGTCTTGTCCACAGATTTGTGTAGGTAAATTAATATGCTTATTTTAATTATTTCCTAAATCTTACAATAAATTCCATTAACAAGTGTATATTGTTGCGGTTCGTGGTTATGTTCCAGATTGGCATTTTTCATGATCCCTTTGGCGGTGAGGGTAAACCGGGCTTTACACTTATTGGATTTAGTAGTGCATACTAGTCGCATTACGTTGGCTGTGTAACTGTTATTATAAAAGCTGTATCCGTTTAGTAGAGCCAGTTTCTTTCCTTTGCTGTTTGTAACCCACTGCACTGAAATCACAAATACAGAATGCTGAATCAAAACAAAATATTAATATTAATTAATTACTTACTATTTCAATTACTATTATATCAATTTCTATTTCTCATTTCATTGCCTTTGTATTGCAATTGTATAAGTTGACAAGAGCACATAGGTAGTAGGTTAAGGCATAGTGTCATATTTTTATATTTATAGTACCATAATTTGCCTTTTCTAAGCGGCAAATTTTAAGTATAGAAACGAGTGAAGTATCGCGATTATTAATTATAGCAAAATAAACAACGAATTTTAGCAAAACATTTCCCATTCTGTGAGTACATGGTCGTACCACTCCGTATTTTATTTATAGTGTAACCCACACTAGGTTTATATCAAAGAACTCATTTGACGATAAACAATTTTAAAAAAATCGGACTACAGGGTTTGAACTTGTTAACTGATCCTCGGGTATCTATACTGGTGTTTAACCAATTTTGCTAGGCTGCACACTGACGCTCACGCCAAATTTGTTGAAGTGTTTATCTTATACTTCTTCTTCTTCGTCGTGTCGATGATCCTCAACTTTATATGATTTTCTTCACTTGTGTCCATCTTTTACTAACTTAAAGCGTTGTTAGCGCCACCCGTGTCGTGACAGGGCATCATTCAGCTTGAAGCTGTTACAAACTTCTGCAAACCCTCGTCCTTAATCATGATTGTGAGATCCAGTTATTTTAACAATAGTGTCGTGTACGGTCATCACAGAGGCTTTGCATTTTAGTTTTTTCTTGATGCACCGCCAGCGAATCTTGTGGCCCAGAATGTAGTCCAACATATATCCGTACGTCCCGATTGTTAGCATCCTATTCCCGCGAGCATTGACAATATACTTGGGTTCTGCAACTGAACATATTTTTAAGATTCTATAATAAAACATATTCTTCAATAAATGCCAGCAACATGATGTTAGGTAGGATTTTTTTTATTATTTTCTATATATATCTAGTCTATGGGCTGAAGTCACTCAGGCTACTATTGTCTCAGTATTGAGTTTATATAGTAAACAGAACTATGCGATTCGAATCGAACGCAGGTTACATTTGATTACTCGATTTTTATTTCTAGGATGACCCGATAAGAAAAATTGAATTACAGTCAACATGTAGGAAAAATATTGTATTTTGTAAAAAAAAAATCACTGACTTCATACAATTGTTTGAACAACTGCAAGTATTACGCTGATTGAATTGAAACATTTATTCAAACCTTTTTATCCAACATGTAACTAATTCCATGTGCTCCCAAACATAGAACACTATAGTAAAATAATATTAAAGCAGCTGTTTCAAAAAAAAAAATATATTGTATTTTAATATTAGCAGAAACATGTTATAGTAAAATATTACTATATTAATATATTACGCAACGAGATACAAACATTTTCTCTAAAATTTTGATCACATATCACTTCAAATGAAATGAAATAATTTTATTCATCCTTGCTCTATACAAAAAGAAAATTTTATATCATTAGATAAATAATTTATGAGCACTATACTAACAAGGTTATTAGGGAAGAGTGTACTAAGCCGAAAAGTGTTTCAGACCATCATTATGATTTACTTTTACTTTGAGGCCAACTCGGAATTCGAGAAAAAAAAACATTTATTTCATACATTTTGTCGATTCCAAGTTGCGATTTTGTATCCATGGAATAGCAGACATTTTAAGTTGCACATAATCACTCGACCTTTGGGCTTAGTATGCCCTTTCTGAACAAACCTGTTTATTTCAATGAAACTATCACATTATTTAGATACATACAAATTATCAACAGTTCGTCATACACTTCTTATAATTAATACAAATACTTCTATAACTCTCCTTTACTAACAAAAAAATATAATTCATTTCAAAAATTGTAACTCTCTTTAAAATTGGAATGTTTAAATGTACAATAACAGTAACATTAATAACATATACTGGAAGGCTCAACAATAAGCATATTCGAAAACATTACTGTAATCATTTATCAATAACAATCACCATGTGACTAAAGTCACACTAAATATATTTCCAGTGAAATATCTCGTAAGTTGAAATCGTCAAAATGCTTCAGAAACCGTTCTTTTAATATTTTACTTTTAGTTGCAATAATAAAAAAGACAATAGTTATTTTAATTACCTCCATCCATCCCTTGTAAAAGGTTATCCAGAAAATCTGTACTAAGCCGATAAGGGGTGAATTATACCATAAGTTATGATCAAATTTTACTACAGGCCCCACTAGAAATTGGAGAAAAAAAAACTGTTTCATACATTTTATAGTTTCGAGTTGCAATTGAGTATAAGACAGCTGACTTATTTCCCTCGAATTAGGGGTAGACCGAACTTTTCCTCATGGCTTAAAACATAATTATTCTGGATAACCCAGTATATCCATCAATTAATCTTGTAACTAGTAAATGTGTATGATTAACTAATCGCCCATAGAAGGTAATACTTCAATATCTAGGACTATACACTATTGATATCTACATCAATATTTGAACATTAAAATTAAATAGAACTTAACAGTACTATATTTTTGAAAAGTTCAAGTTAATAAGAAACGTTAAATTTTATTATAATTAAAGAATCCAATTCAAACTTTCACACATGGTTTGTTAATTATATGTCAATATCCTAACAAAAAAGAAAATAAACTATTGGTAAATTATCTCTTTCAGAGTATATTTCAACAAAATGATTCAAATAAGTAAATATTAAAAATGATATCGCTAGCTTTGCTAAACATTACAGTAATAAGCCCTAGTTATTCTTGCGAATCGCTTAGTAAATTAGGTATAAGAGTTATAACTAAAATAATATTTGATTATACCTCTCCAATAGATAAATGACCATCTAATACTATAATAATCCGAGAGGCTAAACAATAAGACATCAAAGAAAAAAATTACTGAAACATTCCAATCTTGGACCAAATAATATGCTGATCAAAAATAATGATCTTAAAATAGGCTAGATGATTTTAAAAATATAGAATTAGTCCATCAGTTAGATTATCAAAAAGTACAGAACACATATTATTAGTTTTGTCAATTAAACAAAATATGATGAAGATATACACATAAACATAATACAATCTCGCAACGTGCTACGACGCGATATCGTTTCATGATGCGACGTCATCGAGCAAGCAACACCACACCGCAACAATAAAGAAGAAACAACGAATAAAGATGAAAGAGATACACTGAAGACACTGAATACATCCATTTCTTACAATTGTGAATAACGAGAGTCGTTTTGTGAAGAATTATAACGATGTGGTTCCCACGATACGATGTCGCGTCGTAGCACGATGTAACTTATTTATGTGTACGAGGACATGGGCGGTTAAAGCTCTGGTACTGTTTTTACCTAGAAGTGACGGTGCTGGTTTCGGGGACACCCAAACGTTGATGGGCTTTACCTTTGTCATTTTTTGTTTGCCTGACAAAATGAAAATAAATGTATCAGTACTTTTAAAAAATCTAATTTATTTGAATATTTTTGTTTTAACCCATTCATCATGCCTATTGCTACAAATGCGAGTGGACGCCTGTGGTATTGACTATGATGCCGTCTATAGTGACCGCCGCAGCCTTGCACTTGTGCTTGTGTTTCTTAGCACAAGTCCACCGGATCCTGTTGCCCACGAGAGACCTCGAATGTCTGAAGAACTTGTGCCCGCCTATGAAAATATTTGTGGTTTCGTTGTAGAACCGAGCTCGGAGTAATGACGTCACGAACGCTGGAAATCATTGTGATAGATAAATGATAGTGTGAAAAGTCACTAATATTTTTGTTGAATTTAGCTCACGTGGATACTGGTCATTATGTACCTAAAATACATCAAGGCAACGCTACAGAAATATAATAATTTCAATTTATTTTATTTGAATAAGATTAGATAGTTCCATATTAAAAATGTTTCCCTACCACTATAATACAGATTTATTTGATGATAATTAACAAATTCTGATTTATAAACAATAACTTCTTTATACATTACATATTAAATGGTTTTGATTACACGATGATGACTAAAGTCCAAGAGCTAGACTATTAGATCTCCCTAATTGTACGATAGTAGACTAGTAGTAGTATGTAGTAGTAGATTAGTACTTTAAAAAAATTTAGATATGTCATATTTAATTTTACAATAGATTTAAGACAAATCCATCAAAAAATGGGAATGTTTAGCGTTATTTGCTTTACATTAAAAAATATTTATAACCACCGATAAAACAGTATTTTTTTAAGAATTTAAAGCAAAAAAAAACTTTGTAGCCCTGTACAATAGCTTTAAAATATATTTAAATTTATTATAATTTATTTTTTACAATGCCTAGCCAAAAATATCAAAATTTTGGTTAGATTTGTTAGAATTTCGATTTCTTTAAGAGTCGTATGTGCACATTGTAATGATCAATGAGAAACAGGCCTCATACTGCTCTTTCCTGTTCCTGCCAAAGCGAGCTAGAGTTCCAAGTGGTACAGCATTCACTATGCTCATTGTACATCAGCAGTATATTATTCATGGTTATAACATTTCCTTTGCACATGTTATTTCTTCGTACACATCTCCAGTAAGTCTTGCCAGTAAGTCGGTGCTCGTGCCCTTTGTTGAACCTGCAGCCGCGGAATATCAACACAAGATTTCCCCTGCCGTTCATTACATATCTTAGTCCTGAAATTATAAACGTGAATTTTAGAGATGTGTAACAGCCTCAAATAAATAATTTTATTTAAAACCGGATAGTACAAATGATTTTAACCGATCGTACCGATTGTAGATGGGGGCGTATTCCGTGATGAACTAATGAAGGAGTACTAACAAGTCCTTTTTTTTTTTTACCAGGGGAAATCTTTTATAGATACAGATATAGATAAAGTGATAGTGATACCACCACACCTCGAGGGCAGGCAGGTGGACAACTTGTAATAAAAACAACAGTGGAGTGCGAAATAGTCCAAAATATATATGGGGTAGAAGGGAACGTCACCAAATACTATTATATACGGAACTCTGTGATAAACAATTTACTGAATTGATTAATGATTATGACAATGTATTTAATAATATGCAATGTATTGAGAATAATATTTTATGTTGTATGGACCACTACAAATGTATTGATAAGTTTTATTTGGATATTGTCGGTAAGCTGCAGTCAGCAGCAGTTGATAGCTCGAACTCTAAAATCAATCGAAGGCACGATAAAGTGATAGGGTGGAATTTTCACGTCAAAAGTTCGCACGCGAAGGCTAGGGAGATGTTTTCTGTGTGGGTTCTGTACGGGCGCCCGCGCTCGGGATGTCACTACGAAAATATGACTGCCTCACGCAGAGAGTACAAAGCCGCGCTTAAATACGTACTAAAAAATCAGGATACTATCAAAATGGACATGCTGGCTCGACACCGTGCAAGCGGTAATTTTACTGAATTTTGGAAAGAAACAAAAAAGTTAGAATACAAAAGTAGCTTACCAGTTAATGTGCAAGGTGAAACAAATAAGAAAAACATAGCCAACTTGTTTAAAAATCATTTTAATGTAGATAAAGGAACGGTGCATGCATCTGGCTCATGGCCCTGTCGTGGCTCGGAGCCTCACCACGTAACAATTACACCGAAACAAATTGAAGTGATTTTGAGAAACATGAAGCGTGGCAAGTCTCCGGGCCATGATGGTCTTAGCATAGAGCATCTATTGTTAGCGCGACTTTTTAATCTCTGTTTGAGGCACTGTTACCTACCGCAGGAATTAATACGAACTCTAGTTGTACCTATTGCAAAAAACAAAACGGGTGATATCTCGAGTGCGGCAAACTACAGACCGATCTCGTTGGCTACGGTTGTGGCCAAGGTGCTTGATAGACTTGTGCTGTCTCATTTAAGTACCATAGATATAGATGACGGGCAATTTGGATTTCGTCAGCACGTCTCAACTGACATGGCAATATTCTCGCTGAAACAAGTAGTCAAATATTACACCAAACATGACACTACAGTATATGCATGTTTTTTGGACTTAAGCCGTGCATTTGACACGATTAGCCACGACCTTCTATGGCACAAATTGCGTGAAGCAGAGGCAGAGATAGCGCCTGAAGTTGTTGACCTGCTGGCGTACTGGTACGGCAACCAGGTGAACAACGTTAGATGGGACTCCGAAATTTCGGATGATTACCGGCTGCCCTGCGGAGTGAGGCAGGGGGGGCTGTCCTCTCCCGACCTGTTCAACCTCTATGTAAATGACCTGATCGTGGAGCTGAGCGGCACCCCAGTCGGGCTCAGGTTGGATGGCAGATACGTCAACAACCTGAGCTACGCCGACGATATGGTGTTGCTCAGCCCCTCGATTAAGAGTATGCAAAAACTTCTGGAAGTCTGCGAACAATACGCAAGTAAACACAACCTTGTATATAACGCAAATAAAACAGAAATGATGGTGTTTAGGTCGGGAAAGGGGCCCGACAATGTGCCGGCAGTCCATCTTAGTGGGCAGCCGGTAACCATCGTGAATAGTTTCAAGTACCTTGGCCATATTATAACGTCCAACCTATCAGATGATGAAGATATGGAAAGACAGAGAAGGTCCCTCTGTGTAGTCGGTAACATGGTCGCTCGGAAGTTTTTCAGAGCGGCGCCCGACGTGAAGATTACGTTGTTTCAATCGTTCTGCCAATCGTTTTACACGTGTCAGCTCTGGACTAAATATACGCAAAAAGCATTTAATGCGTTAAGGGTTGCCTACAATAAGATTTTCAGGCACCTGATGGGCCTGAAATGGTATTGTAGTGCGTCTGAGATGTACACGGAGTCGCGAGTGGACTCCTTTACGCCTCGCCATACAGCGAAAGCGAATTGCATCGTTTATGTCTAGGGTTGACACGTGTAAGAACACCATTATAAAAAGCCTTGCAGAAAGATTGCCCCTGACTGCAACTTACCGACACTGGGTGGCTATTGCCACATAATTATTTGGATATTTTTTTATCTGGACTATGTATTATTTTTACTTATGTATTTTGTAGTTTAGATATGGATCTTTGAGTCCGAAATAAAGACATTATTATTATTATTATTATTATCACATATGCATTTGTTGTCTTAAATTTAAGTTTTTTTACAATATTTATAAAAAAGAACAAAATACTATAAAAAAAACTTAAACCTAGAGTGCCGCCGGCAGCGGGGCGGGGCCCAAGCTACCGGTGGTTGGGGCTACAGGCTGAGGAACCGCCTGACAATGCGCGCCGTGTCCAGGATCACTGTCTTTTGAATCTGGCCCTTGACCCAACCGTCTAGCGAGAGCCTCTTGAGGTGTTGGTCGAGGCTCTTTGCTATTAAACCGTTCACCGACACGACTATCGGGACAATGATCGTCGAGTCAACATGCCACATGGCGGTAACCTCGTGAGCCAAGTCAAGGTACTTGCTGAGCTTGTCCTTCTCGGCCTTCACGAGGTTCTCGTCATGCGGGATGGTGATGTTGACGAGCACTGCCCGGCGCTGGGACCGGTCGACCACCACGATATCAGGCCTATTGGCGACAATAGTCCTGTCCGTGATGATAGAGCGGTCCCAGTAGAGCAACGCACGACCATTCTCAAGAACTGGCGCTGGTGCGTACTTATAGTACGGCACCTCAGACTCGACAAGGCCGTATTGAAGAGCAAGTTGCTGATGGATGATCCTGGCCACTTAGTTATGCCTGTGCAAGTACTCGCCGTTAGCAAGATGAGAACAACCAGAAGTAATATGCCTGAGTGATTCTCCGGGACGGTGGCATGCCCGACAAATGTCGACCGTACCGTCCTTCAGGATATACTTCCGGTAGTTGTTCGTCAAGATAACTTCGTCCGCAATTGCACAGGCAAAACCCTCGGTTTCCCCAAAGAGGTCACCGAAGCGTAGCCAGGCCACCGACGTCAGCAGGTCCACATCGGGTCCTGTTAGGGCCCGATAGAACCGCCCGTGCAGCTCCTTGCTCTTCCATACCGCCTTGCGATCATCGGTGCTGAGCACCGATGGCCTGCGCCAGTTCTCGTTCGCCAGGGAGAGCGGGGTGAGGCCTCTGTCAACCGCCACCACATCGCAATGCATCCCACGTCCGCTGTTTCGAAAATTTACTATTATTATTATTATTATGTGGGAGCCCTGCCGACTGGACAGTATACCCACCAAAACCCCTGGGTGTTTCACCACTGCGCCTGGTGTCGGGGCTACGGGCACGCTTGCACACTCCTCCGCGGCACCCGACAGCGCTGGCCCAACTTGGGCCCCATCACGGAGCTTCAGCTCCCGCCAGAATGACGATGTGCCGAACACCAGACACATCGTCATCCACTAAAAAAGTCCACATCCACTATCAAAGTCGGGTGGGGGTATTCCCCAGAGTAGTACTTGCTCTGCATATTTAACGTTTTAAAAATACTACAATGGCACAAAACCACTGGATAATGTTCTGCGAGACTTACAGAAGACAATGGAAAGGATGGTGAAGAAGATATCCGATATGGAAACCACCATAAACGAGCACAGCGCGACAATC
Source organism: Hypomecis atomaria (assembly GCA_964007245.1). NCBI lineage: Eukaryota > Metazoa > Arthropoda > Insecta > Lepidoptera > Geometridae > Hypomecis > Hypomecis atomaria. Next base: position 18,994,349 of record OZ023279.1, read on the forward strand.
ACGAAACAAGGTGAGATAATTTGCACCCAAACTGACACGATTATGCAGTTAAAATCCCTCGTAGAGGGTAATTTGAAAACTGTTGCACCGATGGTAAATACGACCAGAGCGACACCCCCGACAGCGCTGCAGCGACCCATCCGCCAGGCGAAGTTAAACGCATCGTCGAGTATAGTCTCCACTGGACGATACGCAGCGGCTACGAAAAAATCCAGCGCTAAAGCCGCTAGCGCATCTCAAGTATCGGTCACAGCTGAGACGAATCCGAAAACACCCGAGGTAAGCCGAAGTGAAGTGACCACGAAGACCCCTACTACCAATCTAATGGTCGCCACACACGAACGAGTAATCGCGCAGTCCGCACCATTGGTATCGGAGCTGCAGGAGGCTCAAACGGACGAAGGCTGGATTCCAGTCACACGCAAAAGTATGATGAAGAAGCAACGGCGGATACTGACTGGTTCTGGAAAAATCGACGATACGCTTCAAGCGGTTGAAAAGCGTAAGCATGTTCAGGCGTGGTCTTTCCGACCCGACACTACGGCGGAATGCATTATGAAGCACATAAACAAAATTGCCAAATGTGATGACTACAGCGTAATTAAAAGGGAGATTAAAACGGATCTTCATGCAGCATTTGTAATAAGCTTCCCAGAAAGCATGTACGAAAAAATATGCAATCCTGCGGTATGGCCGCCGCGTGTGAAACTGGCAGATTGGTGGTTTCCGAGAAAGCCCCGCTCCGCGCGGGGCGATCTCCCCGCCGAGCGGCCCGAGCGCACCAGTCGCACCGAGCCGCCGCAGCGCGCGCTTGTCTGATGCGGCTACGGATGACTCACGTTCTTCACAGCTAGGTAATAACTGTCGGAGCGTAATAATCTGCCACCAGAATATCGCGTCGCTGGGAGGAAGGAAATCACAACGATTGGAAGTGTTACTGCAGAGTGAACTTAAATGCACGGCTATAGCCCTGACGGAGCACTGGCTATCGGCGGACAAGCTGAAATGTGTTCATTTGAGTGGTTATAAACTAGCTTCATATTTTTGTAGGGCTGAAATGCAACATGGCGGCTCATGTATTTTTATTAAAGACGACGTACGATGTACTGAAAATAGCGATTTGAATGCGCTGAGTGTCGAAAGATTTTGTGAGGTAGCTGCGATCGACTTAATCGATTACCAGCTGACTATTATTTGTCTATATAGAACCAACTTAGTAAATTCTAAAGAGTTTTTAAAATATTTTGAACGTCTGCTCGATAAGGTTTGTGATCTGAGTTTGCACTGTCTGTTGGTAGGAGACACGAATGTCAACCGTCTGGACATTGATAGTGCAGATTCAAAATTGTTAGGTGATATATTGTTGTCCCATGACATGGTGAGTGAGGTCGACTTTCCGACGAGAGTGACGAGCACAACGGCTACGTGCCTAGATCATGCGTATAGTAATCTCCCCGTTGGATCGGTTCGAACGGCTCCAGTTTCCACGGACTTAAGCGATCACGTAGGCGTTAAGGTAGAACTAAGCTGTGTAAAAGTTTCTCATACGCCAACGTTTTCTCACGTGAGATCTTTTTCTCCCGAGAACAACTTCAACTTTATGACGTCATTATATAGTGTAGATTGGGTTGAGCTGTTTCAACGTCGTAAGACGGCGGTGGAACAAGCATCTTCAATTACAAATTTAATTCGAAACAATTTTGAAAATTGTTTTCCAAAACGAAAAATTAGGACTTGTAAAAAAAATCGGACGTGGTTAACCCAAGAAATAAAAATGTTTAAAACTCTTTTATTTGACATAATTGAATTAAATAAATCGAATCCCAATGACATTAATAATTTATTGATAAGTGACATGAGACAAAAGTATGATAACTTATTAACGAGCGCCAAATCTACCTACTACGCCAACTTAATTAGTAAAGGTGGTAACTCGGGAAAGGCTATGTGGAATGTAGTTAACCTAGAAAGAGGGAAACATAATTCCATTGATGTTGACTTCACGAGGACGGTAAAAAATAGCGATGGCACTATTTTTTCATGTGCAAAAGCAGCAGTCAACGCGGTTAATGAACATTTCTTAAGTGCAGCAAGGTCATGTGCGGCGCCTCACGCCCACGTCGCCGGCGCCGTCGCCGTGCTGCGCGCGGCGCGCCCGCCCGCAGACCGCTCGTTAAGAGTTCGGCTGTTCAGTGCAGAAGAAGTATACAAATTAATCACCTCACGAATTCCTCCAAAAACTTCTAAGGACGTCTATGGCCTTAATATGAAGTTATTTAAGGTTGCAGCAGTGTCGCTAGCTCCTGTGCTGGCCGAACTGTTTAATACCTGTATACGAGAGGGAACATATCCAAAAACTCTAAAAGCAGCGAAAGTCACCCCGATATTTAAAGGAAAAGGCAAAAGAGAAAATATAGACGGATATAGACCCGTGTCGGTAATCCCCGCCATCGCGAAGATTTTTGAAAATGGTCTTAGCACGCGCCTAACAGCTTTCCTGACCGAATCGGACCAGCTGTCCGACCGCCAATACGCGTATCGAGCGGGACGGTCCACGACCTCGCTAACACGAGAGCTGGTACGGCGCATTGTTGACGCCCGCGAGCGGAAGCAGCAAGTCGCCATGATCTGCTGCGACCTATCGAAGGCCTTCGATGTCGCCGACCATGAGCTGCTTGAAGCCAAGCTGCATCACTACGGACTGAACGGCCCTCCGCTGGCGATGTCAACCGGCATACTAAGGGATAGGTCACAAGTTGTAGTTGGAGATGGAGGTAGAGTGATATCAGACCCTCTGTGCTCTTCGATAGGAGTGGCGCAGGGATCCTCTGTCTCGAATATCGTGTTCTCACTGCTGCTTAATGACCTACCGGATGCAGTATTATCGGCGGAAGTCCTGATGTATGCTGATGACGTCGCCGCGTTGGTCACCGCCTCTACAGTGGACGAACTAGAGGAAAAACTTATTGATGTGAGCTCACAGCTCGCATGCTGGTTCGCGATGAATGGCCTTGCACTCAACCTGACCAAGACACAGTTTACTCGTTTTAATCTGTCGGGAAGGAAGTACAGGGACCTGAAAGTTGTCGTGAATCAAGCTGAAATTAAGCACATGGAAGTGGCAAGTTTTCTCGGTTTTGAGATCGATTCTGGTCTGAGCTGGGAACATCACATACATAAAGTATGTGGCAAAATCGCAAGTGCCTCCTTTGCGTTGCGCCGAGTGTCTCGGGTGGTACCAGAGGACGTCGCTCGAACATGCTACTTCGCCACGGTGCACTCGGTGCTTCAGTATGGTGCGGAGCTGTACGGCCTAGCAGCCGATCGAGAACGTGCATTCAGGATGCAGAAAAGGGCTGTTCGAGCGATTGCCGGCATCAGTAGTGATCAATCGGCTAAACCATATTTTAAAAAATTTAGAATTCTTACGCTTCCCTGCATTGTAATATTACAAATAGCGCTGTTTGTGAGGAGCCATCTGCAAGATTACAGTGAATTTACAGGGCACAGCGACTTACAAACGCTTCCAAGTAGGCGTGCAGGGAAGCTGAAGCAGGTACCGAGGCAACTGGCTAAATCGGATAGACTCACTCACGTCATGGGGCCAACCGTATACAACAAGTTACCGGAGAACATCACTAGCGCTCCAAGTCTCGCGTGCTTCAAATGTCGTCTCAAACGATGGCTTGTCGAGCAGACGTTCTATAGTCTTAATGAATTCCTAAACTGGAAGAGTACCTAATGAAAGCTGTACATGAAATGTACTATAATTTATTTATAATCATTATTTTTATTTGATTGTGATTTTAGATTTTTTCTCTTATTAATTTCCGAATAATATTATAAAAATGGACATGTAAATAATAATTACGCAATAAATGACTATGACTATGACTATGACTACCTGGGACCAACCAGCACTGGGCGTCAGACAGCACCCGTGTCCGACAGCCCTGGTCCCGATGCAACGGGTCAATTAAAGTGGCCCCGCGCCTGCCACTACGGCTGCTGAGGATAGGGAGAGCGGCCATCGCGATACCGACACTCCTCTTCCCCTGCAGCCCCACCGCCTCCGCCAACACGTTGGCGGCACCCGTTAGGGCCGCTGGCAGGTAGGATAGGCAGTGGTGTCTTCACCGCCCATCCCACCCGCCGCCGCCCCCGCCTCGATGGGCTCGGCCGCGGCATCGCAACAAGCGCGACACCGCAGTCCACCTCAGTCGGCAAGCCAACCTACTGGCCAGCCTCCGCACGGGATTGTCCAGGCCCGAGACCCGGAGAGGCCGGCCCCACCTCGGGTTCCTCTTCGTTCACCAGGCTGGGAAGACCTGGCTACTAAGCCCCCCCGCCACGACAAGGCGGGAACCCACTCGGGGGGAGTACTAACAAGTCCTACCGGCTCCGAACCAGTCGGACTAACTCCAAAACCAGTCGGGCGCACAGCGGCTCAACCGTTAAAATGATCATGAGTGCTCTCCGGTTTTAGTATAAATTTAGTAATTATTGCGCAAGCAAGTTTCAATGAAGTTTTGATACAAATAGTATAAAATCATAACTGTTACATTTTAGCATTAGCCTGCCTATCCACCAACTCGCACAGAACGGTGGATATGGCACAATCGTCTTTCGTGGGTAGGCCTATGTACAGCAGTGGAATATCAAAAGGCTGATTCGATGTGTAGTCTTAGTTTATAAAAATAGCTGATCTTCCATTTTCCCAATTTGAGCAGCTACCGCTGTGGTCTCTGTAGGAGTTATTTGTGATGGTAATGACACATCCTTTACAGCCTTACACCTCACACAGCCTTATACCTAGTTCCTCCTAGGATCTCTTCAAGTAGTCTTATACCGTATCGAAGCTCTTGAGTCAATGAGTCATCATCATCTACAACGTTTTGTAAGCGTAACGAATGCTAGCAAGGCAGAAACATAAAAGATTTAGGACGCAACGACTAAGCTAATTAAACTGATCTTACAACTGCAGCTATAATTTATTTCAATTCAATTAATTTATTTTGCATGCATAGTTCCTCCTGAAACATCTTTAAATATTAAGTCCTAAATTAATTTAGTTACAATTTTCCGAGTTAAGCAGCTATCACTGTCTTCTTCGTACAATATCATTTCTTTGTCGATGGTGATGACATTTCCTTTATAGCAATAGTTCCACCTACGAGTAAGACATCTTCAAGTAGTCCTATTTTATATTATACACAATTTTCCGAGTAGAGCAGCTATCACTGTGTTCTTCGTTAAAAACCATTTTTTTGTCGATGGTGATGACATTTCCTTTGCAGGGTTTACTCTCATAGTCCCTCCTTAGGCATCTCCAGGTGGTGCTAATACCCTTTCGCTGGTCTCGCTCTTTGCTAAATCTACAGCCTTGGAATATCAACACTTCCTTCTTCCAATTGTTCATGACAAATCTTATTTCTGAAGAAATAAACGTAACCACATCACATAATTAAATCAAAGTAAAGTATGTAAAATGTTTTCGCTAAATATAGGTTCAACATCTGATAGCAGTGAAAATCATCGTAAATAAAATTGTTTTATAATTATATTCATCATCATTATCCACAGCGTTGAGCATAGGCCAATCTTGCTACCCCTCTCAGTCCTGTGCCAACCTTGTACAAGCAAAAGTAAAATTCTACAATTTTTAGGTACAAAAGACAAAATACCAACAGTTACAACTCTGAAATTTCAAAAAAAAAAGATCAGCTAATCATTTCTATGTCGAGTCTTGTAAATATGGGACAGCTGATTTTTTTACGATTTCGGGCTTGGTCCCACAGTAAGTTATTCATAATGATGTAGTCGATACGTGGTTTCGTATTGCATGTTGCAGGATATGAAAAATAATGTTTCAAGAAATAATTTTATCGGAAAGTCATGATCACATTTATAGAAATGATTGAAACAAAAAAATTTGCAATGGTAACCTTGTCTCTCTATTATGTGTAATAGTGGCACAGCACAGTAATTATAAAGCAATATTTTATTTATTTTCAAAAATTAGGCATAATACAGTAAAGGATTTGCAAATCCATAGGGCAAATACAAATAAATAAAATACGTAAGACGAAAAATACGATGACTAGACTATTTTATTACTGCCCGAACGTGAAATGATACGGGCCTGCTAATACGAGTATATATTTAATTGAACATATTTTGAGTTTCACTAACTGGACACACATGTCCAGTGCCTCTAGTGTCCAGTTGAAGACTAACTCAGCAGAAAATACTTTGGCTGTGTGAACCGGCAGTTGATTATTTTATCTCTCAACATTTCACATTCAGATCAGATTTTAACTAACATACATTATGTACATATAACTACATTGCCTCGCTATTTATTCTAATTTTCTAGAATCATGTTCTCTAATAGGTAATATATTTAGAACATATTAATTATATCACAAGCCCAAATGTGTATCAATTTAGTTAGTCATGATTGTGTTCATTATTGAAACAAATAAAGTTGTTATCCAAAGTGATGACATTCGCTTTGCAACCTAACGCTTTTCTCCTACTGCATCTCCATGTGGTCTTCAAGGAAACAGACTGATTATGTTGATGATGATCTCTGTCTTTGTAAAACTTATTGTAGCCCATCACCAATATTCTTTGACCTCGACAGGAGTATCCAAAATAAGCTGAAACAATACAAAGGGACAACTTGGTAGATATAGTTTACTGAATCAGGCGTTACTTTGCGGAAGTTCGTAGATATATTTGACATCATGATTATTCAAACTATCTTTCTTGCAAATTACCTACTTTAGAATGCTTAGTTAAAATTTCTTGAAGTAGGTACTCGTAAGTTCGTATAAGCTAAGTGACTAAGACCTGGGGGGCAATTCTGTTAGCCGATCTCTTTACTGAAGTGATACGTTCTTGAACCTCTCTCGTTTTTCTGACAGTTCCGACAGCTCAAAACTGTCAGAAAAACGAGACAGGTTCAAGAACGTGTCACCTTAGTAACGAGATCGGTTGACAGAATCGCATTACTGGTAATAAAATTGTAATCCTAGTTTATTGACGTTTGATGATAACATAAGAAATAGATTTTTGTAATACATACATATGGACGTACACTAATTATATTTATATTTTATTTATAATTTATCATAATTATATTTTAATTATCACAATGTAAATTAAACCAAAAATTGATTATTTATCACATACCTACATTTAGGAATTTTTACCCGACTTCCCGAGTACAAGTCAAATATGTTGCGTACGAGTAATAATGTTCGTCGATTTCACACACTCATAAAATTATTAGTATTTTATAAATCAAAATCACATGGATATAACGCACTCTAAAAAGTTAATAATACGTGAGTTAATTTTAATACACGTAGTGTTCTATTAATTTGCTAAGAATATAAGTAATAAGTTTCCTAACTTTTAATGAAATTGAGTGTTTCAAACGATAAGTTATCATAATATTTTTTATGAATAAGTCTACTGCTTCGAAATACGTTTCCGTTATATACTTTCTCATACTTTATCAAAATTTATCATTATTGACCAGTTTACATTATTCCAGTTTCGGCAAACGCATACGCATATCTGAGCTGCACGACCTTATCCTACCATCCCCTTTTTAGTGCAGGACAAGTAGGAGGACGCCACATTGGACGACAGGGGTGGTCCCTACACTGTAGATTTTCCTTTGATACGTACGAAGCGGTTTGACTCAACATTTCTGATTCGTACCGCCAGGGAATGGAACAGTCTTACCGCTTTCCTGTTTCCTAAGAGATACTCGTATAATCTAAAGCTTTTCAAGGTCAAAGTGAATAGGTATCTTCTAGGTCTGTGTGCTTCATCTTCGACCACAACGTCGCTTACCATCAGGCAAGTTGGTGGTCATGCGCGGACTTATTCGCGATAACAAAAATCGGCCAAGTACGAGTTGGACTCGCGCACGGAGGGTTCCGTACTGTATGGGAGCCCCCCTTAACTATTTATTTTATTTCAATTTTATTATGTATTGTTGAAGTGAATATAAAACTAAACATTCTGTGAAAATTTCAAGCATCTACCTGTTACCATTATTAATATAGAGCTAAAAACGTCTAAAAATTCAGGTTTGTTGTATGGGAGCCACCCTTAAATATTTATTTTATTTTCTTTTTAGTATTTTTTGTTATAGTGGCAACAGAAATACATCATCTGTGAAAATTTCAGCTGCCTAGCTATCATGGTTCATGAGATACAGCCCGGTGACAGACAGACGGACATCGAAGTCTTAGTAATAGGGTCCCGTTTTTCCCTTTGGGCACGGAACCCTAAAAACGCGCTACCACGCGCGCTTCAAAGAACCAGACTCGCGTAAACAAGCGTATTTCGATGTGTTCGCTCGAACCGGTACTGGTGTTTCAGGTATTCGAGCTTAGAAGCGCGGCAGCGCTTGTACAAGCTGCGCGTGTGCCAAAAAAAGGCGCGCCTACATGCGTTTCCAAAAGCGTAATAAACGCTAGTCTGAAACCGCCATCAGCCGGTCACTCTCCTTAATTTTTACTACGCATGGTTGTGAACCTCTCGACACTTGATAATGATGTTATTGATAGTGGTGACGAAAGCAGCGCAGCCCGCGGTCTTCCTAACGCATCTCCACCTGGTCTTCGGACCCTCGTGCTGGTGAATGGTGTACCTCTGGCAGCCAATATCCAGGCACTGCTTTCCTGATGTGGTCATCCCGAAAAAAGCTAAAAGGGAAAATCGAAAAATCAAGTCAGACTTCACCTCGTACAACGCTTCATAATAATAATCGCGAAACAGTCGTTTGTCGAAGTCTGTCTATTTACGATCACGCTGTCATTTAGTGTCAGTTTAACTATCAAAATCAAAATATATTTATTCAAGACAACAACGATCCATGGTTAGTAAAACAAATTATTAACTTACAACACTATGTTAGTACTTAATCTAAATAGGTAGTTTATAATTGTAAGATTTTATTTTACTGCTGCCAATATCGTGCGGGACGGACTAAGGCCGTCGGCTCGACCGTCATAATCCGCACAAAATGCCGCAGCATGGGAGCATCAAGATCCTCGGATATGGTTTTTAGGATGGTGTTGCGGCTCCCTCTCACCCTGCTCATCAATGACGCGACTTTCTTCCGAAGGACAGCATGAAAACCGTCGGTTCGGGATTGAGCGAACATTTCTGAGGCGCTACAAAAACGTGGGAGTCCCAACATCACCCTAAAAACATTATTATACTGGACACGCAGGGTGTTTAGCGACTTCTTGGTACTGCGGAACCATAGACTACCCGTGTACAGATTCTGGCAGTAAGCTTTGAATAGCGTAATTTTAACTTGTTCTGTACAGCGGGCAAATCTACGGGCCAGCATATTCCCGCGAATCGCCAACGCCCTACGCTCCCTCTCTATATCGACATCGTCTTTAAGGTCGTCAGCAATATAATGCCCTAAATATTTAAACTGAAAAACCCTGTTAATGTTCATACCGTATAAGGTGACGGGTGGGATAGATTCAGGGCATTTACCGGCGGCCTTAAAGACCATGTACTCACACTTTTTTACATTATACACTAGGCCATGCGACGCAGCGTAGGCCTCACAAACTTTTAGCAGCTTACAGAGAGCGCCCACAGTTGGACTCAGCAGCACCATGTCGTCCGCGTAACTGATGTTATTTACACTAACACCCCCCACCCGACATCCGACACGCATGCTGCTGAGCCCAACTATGAGATCATTTATGTACAGGTTGAAGAGCTTTGGCGAGGATAAACCCCCCTGCCTCACCCCGCACTCCAACCTATATGACTCGGAGAAGCTGTTCGACCATTTAACAATGTTTGTCTGATTACCATACCAGAACTGAAAGATGCTCAGCAATTCTTTGGGTACACCCCTGTCCCCAAACTTTTTCCAGAGCACTTCGTACGAGACAAGATCAAATGCCCTGGATAGGTCCAAGAAACAAGCGTATACGGGAGTCTTCCGATCTGTGTAGTACTGGACAGTATGCTTTAGACTCAAAATTGCGCTCTCAGTTGATAGTCCGGGCCGAAACCCGAACTGTGCGTCATGTAGATCCAAATATCTGTCTAAACAAGAGTCAAGCAAACTGTCCAGCACCTTTGCAATAGTAGTAGCAAGGGAGATCGGCCGATAGTTCCCTTTATCTGATATATTCCCCGTCTTGTTCTTAACTATGGGCACAACAATAGTTTTCATGAAGTCAGCTGGAAGATATGAATGACTTAAGCACATAGAAAAGAACATCGACAAGACCCTCGGCAGATGCATACCCGCGTACCTTAGGTGCTCAATACTGAGTCCGTCATGACCGGGAGATTTGCCACTGTTCATGCCTTTAATGGCCTCTCTAACTTGCTTTGCTGTAAAACGTAGCAGTGGCTCCTCTCCCTGACAGACGGGCTCCGGGAAGGCTGTCGCCGCCGAAGGGCCAAGAGGGGACTGCACTCTAAAGTGTTCCTTAAACATATTTGCAATCTCCTCGGGGCTGTTCCTCCCTTCAACATTCACCGGGAGGCCAGGCCTGGTTTCCAGCTTTCGAGTGGCTTTCCAAAATAAAATAACTATGGTCAGTTATTATTAGTAAAATATATTCGTTGTCAACGTTTCATCCATAAGACTACACTGCTGGACATAGGCCTCCTCTATAGATCTCCAATAAGTCCGGTTGGAAGCGGCTCGTATCCAACGCACTCCTGCGATCTTGATGTGGTCATCAGTAAAATATATAATTTTGTATAATGCATGTACCTACCTATTCCAGTTCATAGTGCACCTCATCTTCTTTCGTTAAAATACATCAGCTTTTTATAAGTAGAAAAGTTGCAAAAGACAAATAATGGTCGATATAAATAATTGCAATTCACAAAAAAACTAAGAATGCAACAACATTGTGATTTCGTACAGTAGTTTTGTTATTAATAGCTTTTTTTCTTATAACTAAATGAACTTCATTAAATTTATTTAATGTATTTTATCAAATAATTTACACAAAAGAGTAACAAGTTAAATTAAATACGTACCTAACAAAGTGAAACACGCGTGTGTCAAGTCCAATGTGCCCAGTTTGTGACTAACCCTTTTTGGCGATGTGGTGGCTTCCAGTGGTTTATGTGTGCTCAGTGCACATCAAGAATCAAAATACACTTATTGTATTTGTACGCAAGGTTTATTGTTATCTCGCTTACTACAAACCCAATGCACGTGCTTACCATTTGCCCAATACTTGTTTCTTGTGAATATGAAGCCATCGAGCAAAAGTTGTCTGCTGCCGCGTTTTGTTATAACCATGACAGCATCTAAAATATGGAATAAAAGATTCAAAATTCGTGATTAAATAGCAATATTGCTATTAAAGTTCCTGGGGTGTTCATGTTATTGTCACGTGGAATGTGGAAATGATATGGATTGGATTCCATCAAAGAGACGAGGCACTGTAAAAACACTGTAAGACAGTACAACGCATTAAATTAATAACTTTTGAAAATCATGTCACCCAGACAAGGATCATCAGTTTATTTAATTAAAAAAATACCTATAATATTTTGCAAGATACATTCACAATGCACTTGAAGATGAAAAGCGCCGTGTCAAAAAGCTTAATTAAAATGATGTACTTATGCCAAAAAATACCGAGAACTGAATACTTACCACGTTTGAGGATACACATATACCTAAGTATATGAGTATAGTGATTTATCCATAAAACAACAGACTTGTTAACACATATAGGAAAGTACATATGGTCCAAAAGGTGTATATAGATATAATAAAAATAGTAGTTGTAGTTTTCAAATATTTATGAAGTGATTTGCAAATCAAATATTCATTATCACTAAACCTTATGCAACTAATACCTAAACAAGCACAATTTACAACTAAACAATGCCTATTATGGCTTCAGCACAGAATAGGCCCTGTCGCTGGGCTTCAGATAAATACTCGTAAATCAATACATTCAAACCTGCAATGCATAAAAATGATAAAATAATAATCGGCCAAGTACGAATCGGACTCGCACACGGAGGGTTCCGTACTGTATGGGAGCCCCCCTTAAATAAATAATTTTATTATGTTTTTAGTATTTGTTGTTATAGCAGCAGCGGAAATACATCGTCTGAGAAAATTTCAGCTCCTAGCTATAACGGTTTATGAGATACAACCTGGTGACAGACAGACGGACAGACGGACAGTCGGACAACGCAGTCTTAGTAATAGGGTCCCGTTTTTACCCATTGGGTACGGAACCCTAAAAATGTTTTCGGAATGTTTAATAAAATATACTATCTGTAAATTAAATTATTATTTTAAATACCAGTAGCCAGAAACATATTCTATTAATATTTTCTTGTCGATTTCCTAATCGTCATTAAATAAAATACATTGATAACTATTTTTATACAACGTCTTAAAAACAATATTGTGATTGCGCAAGCTAAATCCGTAAAATTCAACAAACTTATTAGTTTACTTATATTATTAATTATTATCGAATTACCAAGATTGTTCTCCAAAAACAAACCGAATATACGGACACAACTTACATAGCTAAGTAACACGACACTTGTTTTCTTGTCACATTATATAGTAACAAACGTACGTTACGTACTCGTAGGTCGCCTACCGTATTATCTTAGTTATTTTTTTAGTAATTTTTATACTTCGTTATTTACCTAAGCTGACCTGATTTACTTATTTTTTGTTTTACGTTGTTGGCAGTGTTAATATTATCAAAAATAAATTCTTCTGTTAAGTATCATGTGGTCCAAATATTTTTATTATTGTACAAGTGGCCCTAGTAGAGATCCGTGGAACAATTAGTTTGAAAGAGCAGTAGTTGGATCACTGCCTTTAAATCAAAAATAGTTTTTCGCCCGCAGTGGCAGCAGCACTCGAGCCGTCGCCTCTCAGCACTAATGCCATTCTGGAGGAACTTCAGGAGCGCGAGCGCAGAGCAAACAATGTGATCCTGGTGGGCATTAAGGAGAGTGGTTTGGACAATGGCACGGAGAGGAAAAGTTACGATGAAAAGTTTGTGAATAAGGTGCTCAAGGACATCAATAGTGGGGAGGACTACTCGAAAGTTTTGTCAGTGAAGCGTCTTGGTCGTCGAGAACCTGGAAAGCAACGGCCGCTGAAGGTGGTGTTCAAAACCCGTCAGGATGCTGTGCAGATTCTTAAGAATAAGAGTAAGGCCCCTAAAGAGGTAAGAGTTTATGATGATAAGACACCCAAACAAAGAGAGGAGCTCAACAAATTACGGGACACTCTCAAAAGCCGAATTGAAAAGGGTGAAACCAATCTTACTATCAGGTACATAAAAGGAATTCTAAAGAATGTACCAAAAAACTAGCCTCTCGCAGAGACCCTTATAGTGACCTTACTTTCATGTATACAAATCTTTTCTCTATTCGATCTAAATTCGACCTTTTCCTGCAATGTGTCACTGCTCAGAATCCTGCGATAGTAGTAATAACGGAAACTTGGCTGAACAGTAGTGACCGTAATAGCACTTACAATATTCCTGGCTATACACTGTTTAGATTAGACCGGAGCCACAAAAAGAAGAAATCTGAGGGAAAAACTAGAGCTGGAGGAGTAGCAATATACATCAGGGACCACTTGGATGGTGTGCCGATCATAGCTAAACGTAATCAGAGATATATGTGTGAGGATGTGGAAGCACTCTATCTGGACATTCAGTTTGGTATGCATCATTTCTTGGTGGTGGGGGTATATAGGCCTGACGATAAGGAAGAGACAGCATGGAGATCACGTGACACTAAACTGCTGGAAAATCTCTTTACAGCATCTGAAAACAACACTATAGTGGTGGCCGGTGACTTCAACTACACTAATTTAAAGTGGCCCATTTCAACTGATCAGCAACAGTCCGGAGATGTGAATACCAAACCAGAAAATATGTTTATAAAAATGTACCTAAATAGCAATTTGCATCAGCTTGTAAACACACCTACACGTTACCAATCAAACCAGGCACCTTCTCTATTAGATCTTATAATGGTCAATGATGAAACATTAATTACGGAAGTTATCCATAAACCACCAATAGGAAAAAGTGACCATTGTGTCTTAGAATTCACTATCCAGTGTCTAATGCAAAAAGAAAGGACAATACCCAAGCTCAGGCGAAACTATCAGAGCATAAATTATGACAGTTACAATTCTGATTTGTATAAGACTTTGCAAGCTGTATGCGAAACGGATGATCCTCAACAGCTATGGGATGGTATCATAAATGCTATTAATATTACTACAGACAACCATGCGCCTCTACGTCAAGTAAGATCTAAACCAATTAAAAATAAACCATGGATTGATGATAGTGTTCTGGAGTTAATTTTGGAAAAGAAAATCTTATGGGACAGGTACAGAATGTCCAAGGATGAACATGACTATAAGAAGTTTCGTGAGGTGAATAAATAATAAGTGTGTTGCCTTGTCCAGGAAACAGAGGAGTGCTTATGAGGCCAGAATCCTTGACTATGGTGATAAAGCTTTTTATTCATACCTGCGACGCTGTACTACCTCTACTGTCAGTATTCCACCAGAAATTAGAAACCACAATGGAGACCTAGTAACTAAACCATGTGATATTGCTGAGGTTTTTGCAGTTGAGTTTGAAAAAGCATATTCAGTAGAACCAGCACTCAATCAAAACACTATGACTATTGCGACTCCCCGTGTAGAGGAAAGTTTGTGTAACATTTCTTTTACTAAAAGTGATGTAAAGAAAGTAATTGCGAACCTGAATATTCAGTCGTCCCCCGGGCCAGATCAACTTCCAGTTTGCATACTTAAAAATTGTGTTAATACTATTGCTCCTCTCTTAGCACAATTAATGAACACTTCTTTTGAAGCTGGCTACTTGCCTCGAGACTGGAAGCATGCGATAGTAACTCCAATTTTTAAGAAAGGTGACAAAACTAAACTGGAAAACTTCCGACCCATTAGTCTCACTAGCATTGTGGTAAAGGTTATGGAAAGGATTATAAGTGAGAGAGTGGCACAATTTTTAAATAGAAATTGTGTGATCTCAACAAAGCAACATGGTTTTATTGAAATAAGGTCAACTGTCACTAACTTATTGACATCTGTTCATGCCTGGAGTGTACAAGTTGATAAAAAAGAACCTGTTGATGTAGCATACCTCGATTTTGAACGTGCATTTGACAGGGTACCCCACCAGCGCTTGTTGTTTAAGCTTGAACATCATGGGTTGCGTGGTAAGTTGCTAGAGTGGTACCGGAGCTTCTTATCAGGTAGAACATTTCAAGTTCGAGTGGGGAACTCACTATCGGAACGGAAAATGGTTTCCAGCGGTGTCCCCCAGGGTTCTGTGACCGCTCCTGAGATGTTTGGAATCTTCATAACGGATCTGATAGAGCTCATAGAATGTCAATGAGCTTTTTTCGCAGATAAATAAATAAATAAATATTAGGGGACATTTTTACACACGGTTTCTGACCCCAAACTAAGCAAAGCTTGTCAAATGGCTGCCAGAGACTGATATACTACATAATTATACATATTTTAAATACATACTTATATAGATAGTACCTAAACAACACCCAGACACAGAGCAAACACCTATGTCTATCACACAAATGCTTGCCCTGGGTGGGGATCGAACCCACGCCTCTTTGACCCAGAAGTCAGGGTCACTAAACACTGAGCCACCGAGGCAGTCAGATGATGGGAAGTTTTTTGCTAATGCATTGATAAAGTCTGGAGAACTTCAAAAAGATCTAGACCGCATTCAGAACTGGACCAGGGACTGGATTATAAAGTTGAACATAGCCAAATGTAGTGTGTTACATCTTGGTAGTACCAACCCTAAAGAGATATACACACTTGATGGAGTTGCTTTAGCATCTGTAGGCCAACAGAAGGATTTGGGAGTCATCATTACTGCAGATTTAAAATGGGAAGAGCATATATCTATGATAGTCAAACGAGCCAACTCATTTATTTATGTCATACGCAAGTCCTTTCAGACAGTAACTGTGGATGTTTTTATTAAAATTTACAAAACCTATATAAGGCCTCTCCTAGAATATGGGTTTCAAGTGTGGAGTCCTTACTTTAAAAAAGATATTGATTTGCTTGAAAGTGCACAAAGAAAAGCCACCAGGATTCCATATGCGCCGCAAAACCTATGAAGATAGGTTAAAAGCTCTTCGTCTCACGACCCTCGAAGAACGACGATTGCGTGGAGACTTGATTGAGACCTTCAAAATTCTCAATGGCTACTATAATCTTCCGAATATTCACGACATACAATACAATACAATACAATATATCTTTATTTTCACACCAGTATTACAAAAAGCTTAGACTAGAAAAATAAGAAACAATCTGGTAGAATAATGGGCGGCCTTAACTTCCATGGGTTGCTGCAGCGATTTCTTCCAGGCAACCTAAATGAAATAATTTTAAAGTAAAATGTTGATGCGGTCGGTGCTACACAATAGCATAAACTACATAGACAAAAATACATACATAACCTACAATACATGATAAAAAATAATAATCATAATGTAATAATTACAATTAAATAATATATACCTACATACACAATATAATACATAATAAAATATATACATATATGTACCAAATTAAGAAGTAGATAGATAGTGATTAAAAACAAGAGATTTAAAAATATTTAGTGATTTTGCCTGTCTGATCGTGACAGGCAGCGCATTCCATAGCATGACGGATTGTACGGTAAAGGAATGATGATAGGATAGATTCGAGTGACCGGAAGTAGGAAATTTAAGTTGGAGAGCACGGGAGGATCGTAAAGGACTAGAGTAGGTTTGAAGGAACGTAAAACGCTCCTTCAGATATAGCGGAGTGGTGGGATAGAATAGGATTTTATACAAAAAGGCTAGAATATGTGAGTTGCGGCGAAGACGGATTGGTAACCATTTGAGCTTTTGACGAAATTCAGACACGTGATCATATTTGCGTAATCCAAATATGAACCGGATACAGACATTCTGTAGACGTTCAAGCTTGTCAAGTTGCTCTTCGGTTAAATCCAGATAGCAAGCATCTGCGTAGTCCAGAATCGGGAAGAGAAGAGAGTTCACAAGCGCAGTTTTGGTAGCAACAGGGAGAAAATTACGTAGTCTCCTGAGCGAAGCAGCTGAGGCGGAAATTTTCCTACTTACTTCAGCTAATTGCGGAATCCAAGAAAGTTGCCTATCAAGCGTAAGTCCCAGATTTTTGACAGTTTCACTGAAGGGAATCGGGATACCGTCAAAAATGACCTGAGGTAGGCAGAACCAGTCAATTTTGGAGATCATACGGGAACTCCCAATGATGATCGTCTGTGTTTTAGTAGGATTGACAGTGAGTCCGTATGATCGGCTCCAATCCAGAATACTCCTCAGATCCGCGATGGTACGCTCAATGGCTTCGTGCAGTTGCCCTAAAGGGGCCTGCGTATAAATCTGCAAGTCGTCTGCATAGAGGTGATAGGAAGAAGTTAGTTGTTGAGAAATTGAATTTATAAATATAGCAAACAGAAGAGGAGATAAAACGCCACCCTGTGGAACACCAGCAGAAACATTGCACCATGAAGAGTACGAATCATCAATACGAATGCGCTGCCGGCGCCCCAACAGGTAACTCTGAAACCAATCAATAACCGATGGAGATATGTTAAGAGAGCGTAAAATACCTAAAAGAATGTCAAAATCTACGTTATTAAAGGCATTACTAAAGTCCAATAGCGAGAGCACAGTCAAATGACAATTACCCATACCATCACGAATATCATCAGTAATTTTTGTCAAAGCAGTTACAGTGCTATGACCAGTGCGGAACCCGGATTGTAAAGGATTTAGAAGGCTGTTTTTAACTAGGTAAGAAGAGAGTTGTTGGTATACAAGCCGTTCCAATACTTTGGATAGGAAAGGAAGGATAGAGATTGGACGGAAATCGGAGAAAGATTCAGGATTGGGCTTTTTAGGAAGTGGTGTGATTTGGGCTTCTTTCCAACTAACTGGAAACTTACCCGAGGAGACGGAAAAATTGAGAATGTACTGAAATACTTTCATCAAGAATGGGCAATATCATTCTGCGACTGATGCTGTCACTACCCACGGCGTTGGATGAGATTGACTGAATACTCTTCTTAACATCACATTCGGAAAATTGATCAAAAGTGAAAGGGTCATAGTTAGGAGGAGCGGTAGAAGAAAGATATTTCAAGGTTGCTGCTTTAGCAGGTCCATCAAAGTTGGTAGAAGAAGAGAAGTGCTTATTTAGCTGATTGATATCTAAATTTTTTTGACCAGTCTCCTGGCGAGATTTGCCAACTCCCAACGACCTTAAGAATTTCCATACTTTAGCTGGATCTCCATTTTCAACGGAGCTATGAATGTGTCGGCGTTGTGCATCCCTACACGCTCTATTACAGACGTTGCGATAATTTGTGTATTTCTCCTTATTAACATCGGACTGGCGACACTTCAGCTTACTCTTAGCAATAAGTTTTTTATGCATAAGGGTTCTAATTTCATCATTTAACCAAGGTGCTGGAGCATGTTTTATTTTAACTGAGCGAATGGGAGCATGAGTGTCGTACAACTTGGTCAAAATAAGGTTAAATTCAGAAACTTTACCATCTATATCATCTGTATTCAGAACACTTGACCAGTCTAGCTCCTGGGCGTCTTTGCGTAAATTATTAATATTAATGCTACCAAAACTGCGTTGTAAAATAATTTTGGGTTTCAATTTAGGAGGTCGAGTTTTGTACGAAAGATAAATCAAATCATGATGGGAGAAGTCATCCGCCGCACATTGACCATGCTTGATGACATGACTAGGTGAAGAAACAAGTATCAAGTCAAGTAGTGAAGGGACACTGTTTGGCGCATGATGAGTAGCATTAAGAGGCAGTAAAGTTAAATTGAGTGCCGTAGCCAGCGACTCAAGCTTTCTAGATCTACTGTCCTGTTTCAATAGGCATGTATTATAATCACCCATGATGATGGTGTGATCATAAGACGTAGTAATATTATCTAAGAGATTTTCGAAAGATGAGAAATAATTAACGTTACGAGAATGCGGGTAGTATACTCCTAGAAGTAGCTTAGAGTGATGCAGGA
The DNA here is from genome assembly GCA_964007245.1 of Hypomecis atomaria. Taxonomy (NCBI): domain Eukaryota; kingdom Metazoa; phylum Arthropoda; class Insecta; order Lepidoptera; family Geometridae; genus Hypomecis; species Hypomecis atomaria. Next base: position 19,013,528 of record OZ023279.1, read on the forward strand.
CGACTTCAATAAAGATATGTTCACCGGCATCGGGTGGGGGCGGCTGTGCTGACCTACTAACTATAGAGTAAGAAATATGTGTCCGGAGATAGATAGCAACACCGCCACCACCCCGTCCAATACGATCATTCCTTATGAGTCGAAAACCTGGCAATGCAACTGAAGTAGAAGGAAGAGCAGGCTTCAGCCATGACTCAGACACTAATATTGCGTGAATATTGGGATGTATGAAGGACGCAAGCATTTCTGGGTAATGAGCCGCAATACTCTGAGCATTTATGTGAAGAACATTGAAGTTCTTAGGGACGTCTGATATGAATGACTCAATTGAGTCACTCAATGTGGAAATGCTGCAAAAACTGTCTATACTACGATCAGAAGAATTGCAAGAGATATATAAAGAATCCGAGTTCTCATTATCCTCAGATGACATATAAAATGTGCGAGAAAAAAAAATGGTACACTGAAAATAAATAAATAAAAATAAACTAACAATAAATAATATAAATAATATAGAAACTTAATAAAAAATAAAATATTAATCACTTATTCAAGTGAGGTATGCCAGCTCCACCTTTTTTTTTTTTTTTTTTTTAGCCAGGGGAAATCTTTTATAGATACCACCACACCTCGAGGGCAGGCGGGTGGTTATGTGGGAGTCCTGCCGACTGGACAGTATACCCACCAAAACCCCTGGGTGTTCCACCACTGCGCCTGGTGTCGGGGCTACGGGCACGCTTGCGCACTCCTCCGCGGCACCCGACAGCGCTGGCCCAACTCGGGCCCCACCACGGAACCTAAGCTCCCGCCAGAATGACGATGTGTCGAACACCAGACACATCGCCACCCACCACCTGGGACCAACCAGCACTGGGCGTCAGACAGCGCCCGTATCCGACAGCCCTGGTCCCGATGCAACGGGTCAATTAAAGTGGCCCCGCGCCTGCCACTACGGCTGCAGAGGATAGGGAGAACGGCCGTCGCGATACCGACACTCCTCTTCCCCTGCAGCCCCACCGCCTCCGCCAACACGTTGGCGGCACCCGTTAGGGCCGCTGGCAGGACGGATAGACAGCGGCACACTCGCCGCCCGTCCATCCCGTCGCCGCCCCCGCCTCGATGGGCTCGGCCGCGGTATCGCGACGAGCGCGACACCGCAGTCCACCTCAGTCGACTAGCGACCTACTGGCCAGCCTCCGCACGGGCTTGTCTCCGGCCAAGACCCGGAGAGGCAGGCCCCACCTCGGGTTCCTCTTAGCTTCACCGTGGCCGCCCACAAGCCACGGCTACTAAGCCCCCCCGCCACGACAAGGCGGGAACCCACTCGGGGGGGATGCCAGCTCCACCTGCCGGATGTGTTACTGGACTATTATTATAAATATACAATTTAATACAATGCACTGATAGATACTTATTACATATCACTTCATGCAATACTCAAAATTAACAATTTAGAATTATACAGTTGGGGTAAAACAATTTTTTTACTCTCAGGAGAAAGAAACAAAAAAAAAAAAAAAAAAGATTACCAGTTTTCTTGGCTGAATATATCAAACAACGAGCCAAAAATAAAAAAGTTATTCGTTAAAAGTGACAGTAACATGACAATTGGCTTTAGATGACATTTTGTGTCACACAATACAATGTTTTGACTTTTGTTTACATTTTTACGAAATTTAATAAGAAAAAAGCGGTACAAGTGCAGTGAAAACACAAGAAAAAGTTTGTTACAAAATGTGCAAGAACGAGAGTGAATTACCTACATACAATAGACGGTAGACGCCACAAAAACTGCCTACCACCGAACTGTAAATTATTTCCATGAAGTACATAATAAGGTAAGCGTACACTATGGGCGGACATGAATTACTTCTTCACGGCTTTCTTACTCCTTGAAGTCTTGACCTCCTTGCCAGCGCCAGTCGGAGTGCGAGACTCCGCGGACTGCGGCTTAGCGGTCTGGACTTTAGCTTTCACCGTAGCGAGGTCCTCCATAGAATTCACGCGATATTTTGTACCGTCGGGGCCCAAAACAAATATGCAACCCTCCCTCGTCCAGCATTTTGTTACACCAAAATGCTGGCGAGCCGCCAGGAATACGTCGTGCCGCGTCTTCGTCAGAAATTCGGACAATGTAACGCCCGAACACTTGAGACTTGTTTTTGACGACCAAATCTTATCCCGGAGGGCTACATCCTTCAGTTTGAAAAGTACTGGACGCGGTCTATCTGTCGAAGCACGCCCCATCCTGTGGCACCTACTAATATCTGCGCTGGTGAATGTTGTTAAGTCAAAGTCAAAGTCAAATTCTCTTTATTTCGTAGACACATTACATGTTCTTGAAAACGTCCGATAACAATGCTTTTAATTATATTATGTTTATAAAATTATTATGTACTTAAAAATTAAATTTTATTTCAAAACAACCTAAAATTATCAAGATGCAACAAATTAAAAATAGAACAAATTAAATTACCAAATAAATACTATACAAGAAAAAAATAAATGTCAGTGTCATTTGAAGTGACAATTTGAATGTCAACAGGTACCGCTAAGAAACAAGTAGCATTTAAAATACGTTATGTTATCGTTATATAACATACTAATAACAGTTACGTTATCTGCAACAGTATGCAATATGCCAGAAATTACTAATAATTATTTAAAAAATCATGTCAGAATTAGAATATAAAAATAGATATCTGCAATAGCATCGTCAAGTACGTATAACAAAATTATATTTTATAAAATTAATTTACTTGGAAAATATCATGTCATGAATAGAACATATAAAAAGGTATCTGCAATAGCATCGTCAAACATAATAATTAAAATTAAAAAAAAAAAAAACAAGTAAATAAAACGGCACAAATCATAAAAATTAATATAGCTCACGTATTCTTGAAAATGTTTTTATCTGAAATGGCGTCTGTCAGTTTATAATAACTTTTGTTTAGGAGATGTTCTTTCACATAATTAAGGATATCATTTTTTGCATTACTTTTTACAGTTTCTGGGATCTTATTATAAAAATCTATTCCTAGACAGTAAAAACTATTAGATGTTTTTGCTAGTCTCCTGTAAGGTGGTACCAGCTTATTTTGAAATCTGCAACTACGGCCATAATAATCACAAGCTTTATTAAAACTATTTATATTTTCTAAAACATATAATACATTTTGGTATACAATTTCTCCCGTCATGGTCATGATTCCCAGTTCTTTAAAAGCGCCTCTACACGAGTCAAGCTTTTTAAGACCTAGTGTAATAAACCCCCCCTCTAATCTATCTATCTCTCTCTAAATATCTATATCTAGAGCTCTAAAGCTACCTATAACTATAAATAGAAAATATATACTCCTATATATTCCTATACGTACGCTGCTATACTACCTAAACTGCAAGCTTAGTTTTATTTACTATATTATATAATAACTAATGTTAAATGTCTAACCTTATTGTCTCGCAAAGCTGACTAAAGATGACCCAGACTTACTACAAATCTTAACTCTAACCCAGTAGCAGATAGAATAAAAGTCGCTTGTAAGCTGATATAATATTTATTAAGACATTAGTTACTTTTTATACGAATATTACTAAATTACTTAAATCTAAGATTGGCCAGTGATCGTTTAGTGTAACCCTAACGTTATGATCCGCAGAACTCAGGTGATGGTGATTTGGAATATCTACCTAATTAAATGTCTAAGTTTTTAGATTTAATTAAACTTCATACTACAATGTTATTCGGAGGCTTATATACGCAATAATAACTATAATGAAATCACAATGAATGCACGTAGTACAAATGAGGCTTTACTTGGTATTTTATGTGTCATGACTGTCTGATGATAGTTTTCATATTTTTTCTATAAAAAGTTTGCATCCCTATTTAAAGGGTTGTTGGGGGGGGTCCCCCCAAAAGGCCTCCTTTTACCTCCCCTCACAGCCTTCCAACTTCCACCAACAATGGCATTTTTTTTATTTTTATTTTATTTAGAAGTTAGATAAGATGATATCTACTAGTTAAGCAGAGCAAAATTTAACTTTAGAACTCTCAGTATCATTTGTACTGGATAGTTCAAACTTCATTCATTAAATTGATTACAATTGGACAATAATAATGCCATTCAGATTATTTAAAAATTATATTATGAAAATCATATTAAGGTAAAATATTTACAGTCTTAAAATACAACTGGACTGAATTTAAAAGGAATCTAATATCAACATTTGAAATGACCATAATCAGACAGTCAACTTATCATTAAGGTGTTTTACACCAATCTAATAGAAAAAATATACAAGATTCAAATTTCATGAATCTTTTATTGAACTGGACTTTAAGGGCCAAAGTTATATAGTGGACTGATTGTTATCAATTAAACTTAATGTCTGTCAAGTATGTTGTACAGCATCTTAGAATCTAGAAATACATTCACAACGATTAAAATAAACATAAGTACTGATTAAACCTACAATACGTACTTTAATTAATCCTACAGTTTTAAACAATATAGATTCTACCTAAAGTCTCCCACACGTTAAAATCAGAACGCTCACCAAGGACAACTGAATGTGTTTAACAAATTTATATTTCTCAGTTTATAGAAAGACTTCACTTAGTAATAAGTCTAATTCTGGAATAGCAACAAGCTTTTGGTTTATAGACATTAATTTGTCTCTCTGTTAACGTGGAACGGTTCTCTGGCCTTTTTCAGGATCCTCGCAGATACTGTGTTCCTCGGTACTTTAGCCCGATACAGATTTAAATTTTAATGCCATAAATCTCAGCTTTAAGCTAACTCAACTTTCGTGAGTAAGAATGTAAGATTTGATGATGAAATATTTGAATGAGCAAAGCCAATTCTTAAAACTTCTGTAAGTTCTTGAGGTATCAATTATCCTTTGATAGAACATTCAGATTCCTTTCAGAATACAGAATTTAATATGAAAGTAAAACTAACTTGAAAATGTTAATTTCCAGCAATACTGAGAATTAAATTACACTAAACAGTGCACATTTCTTTTTACAGGATCGAACTGTAAAATTATTTGTAGTAAATAATTCTCAATCATATTCGCAAACATACGACATTTTCCTTCAAATGTTATTAGGCTTTAGTAAGCTCTTAATTTTGATATCTTTTGATTGAATAGGTACTAAAAATGTTAACAACAAACATTTCGAATTAAGTTCATTATCAAAAATGAACTAGTTAATATAGGTCGCATACCGCAAAACAAAATCATAAAATTAAACAATGAGTTCATACATAATTCGCAATGCAAAGTAAAAATAATCGCACATAATAAAAATAGAGCAATCATTATACAAAGGGAAAAGTATTAAAATATTATTTCAATTCAAACAAGAAATAAACATGTCACAATTAAAATAGATAACAAAATGATATTGAAAGTCAAAACTCTGATTCTGCCAATTTTGAACATTTTCGTTATTAAACTTCAGTAATGGAATTTAGCAAGATTCTTAGATCTCTTTACAGCTCATGAATAACCAGAATTGACTCACCCAGCTTTTACTAAAGACTTAGTAAAAGAAACAATCCAAACACAACTCGTTTTCCACTAAATATGAAACACTAAAGTACTTAGGTAAATCACTATCGAAAAACGTTATACTAAAGTTCTAAATTCACTAGCATGTAATCCCGATAGAGAATGTTCTCTTCCAATGCGAGTTCGCAATAGTGACTCGATGTCCCGTAAGAATTTCCGATATTCCGGTAGAGTAAAACAATATATTATTCCGAATTAAATTCACTGTCACGATATCCCGGTAGAGTATTTCACTCTATAATCGCTCAAGAGTCACTATCCCGTTCATCGAAGAATAATACACGCGATATCCCGGTAGAGTATTTCACTCTCCCAACGCTCAACAATTACTGACTCATTTCCCTCGCGTTCCCCTCTGTTTTTCTTCCTCGACACCTGTTCTTAATATCCTTGACAAGCTCTTAATCCACGATCTCTTGAAAGTTTGCGAAATCTGTCATCGGCTCCATATCCTCGAAATCCCAGAAATCCAGGAAATCACAGCTTATGTCACTTTGCAACCAACTCCACTGTGTGCCCACTCATAGAAGCAAATCGGTATTTAAACAGTTTTCTTGTAAGTGGTACACATACAATTCTATTTTCTTCGCGTACTATATAAACTTTAGAATGATTAATATATAGAAAACTATAGACAATTTGGTCTGTTATTTACCTTTAACGCTTTTCCCGCGTTATCCTAGACCAAAAGTTAACTAACAAAACATTATACCGTAAATGTTCTCTTGTTTTTTTTTTCAAATCATAAGCTAGCAACCCTGATTCTCAGCAATTAAAAAATGTCAACAAACAAATGTAATAGAAAATTATTAAAATGTTAAACAGTCTTTAAATATTAGTGCTCTTTCTATACAAATGATAAATATATCTTCGGCAAGAATAAAGATATGTTTCAAAGAAGCAATTGTGCTGTGATTATTTACAAAAATCTGCATAAATATAAACTAAAAGTGTCGAAACAACATTCAGTGCAGTTATTGTTCAAATGCAGTTTCCAAATGGATTTTCAGTTACAATTAAAGACTGAAAGCATTAATTGACCTTTCTAGAGCCTGCCAGAAGGCTTCTTTTGGAAATAACGACAAAACCGAGCTAAATCATTCTACAGTTTTGTTTGGAACAAAACACAAAAAATACGCAAACATAACCTCGGAAAAAGCGAAAAAGGTATTTATCTACAATGTTTTAACATTTTAACTTCTATTCAGTAGCTTTTTCTTGAAGTATTTCATCAGTTTTAACAACAATCCCTGGCTGCAATCATTCCTTTTTAAAACAAATTGGTGATACATCTTATCACTGCTAATTCAAGCAAACGTTCATTGATCCTTTATTCGTATGTGATTGAATTCTCTAATCTCTCATTCTCTGCAAATCTCGACGGTTAATTTTATAAATGCTTGTAGTTTTTCAGTCGAGAATAACTTGATAATCTGAATAATATCATTCAGCATATTGTTTGAAATACACCTTGAATGTTCACAAACATTTTGTTAATTCTCATGTCTTTCTGACTTTGTTTATGTGACTGCAACATAGAATTCTTATCTATTGTTTTAATTAATTTCAGCTTGTGGATTTTACAAGAAAGAAGCAAGTTCTTTTTCCACTTGAATCCTGCGCCTCACTTTCTGTTCGCCTGAAGTTCCTGGAGCATTAATTCAATTCTTCTCCAGCGCTTCTTTTATTGTGATAACACATAATTAAAGGTAACATATTGTCATATATTCCGTTCACTGCATTATTCTAGTACCTGTCAGTTTATTTAACCAAAAATCTAGTTAAAATTTGTTACAATTTTAATACATTAATGTAACTTCTTAGTATATTAGTGGGAGACATAGTTTACTACATGAATCATGCATCATATGGATACCTATTTATATGTGAACAGCGAGTGTGACTCAGCACAGCGACCCCAAATTTAAGAAGATTAATAAATTTGTTAATCTGAGCAAATTTCCTTCATTTTAAAATGACTTTGAACCTCTTTCAGAGCAATCGCGTTCAATGATTTAAATTTAAACAAGAATGCAATATTGTATCCATCAAGATTCGAATTCCAGCAATACAATTATGTGTATTAAAATGTGAATGTGTTCTTTTTATCCCTATCACAATATAATTTCAGTGTTTTTAAACCAACATCGAAATGATCATCTCAGATCTCAACTCAAGGCTTTTAACAAATCGTTCATGCAACAGTTTTCTTCGATCCCACTGCAATATCAGTAACTGAGAGGAAAGTTGGTTGTGAATCATCTTAGACATAGTGTCTTGGTTTTGCTTAGAGTTGCAAACTAATCTTCTGTTTACAAAAATTAACAAAACCCTCCTGGCTGATACTGGGATTGGTACGTAAAATCTAAAAAACTGCGTATGAAACCAGAGTTCCACGATGAGTTAAAAAAATACCAATCTAACCATCTCTATTTGGTGCCTGTGAAGTGTAGTCTTGTTCGATCCTTGTAGAGTGCAAGATCTTCATGGGGTCAACTGCTTTAGTTGGCGGGATGGCACGCTTGCTTAGACCTAACAAAATCCCTCCGTCCATGAAGATCGAATTGTAAAAGTCCCCTTGCCAGAACTGAATGCTGATAGACCGCTCATAACCTCTAGCAATGCTTTTCTCTACAGCTACTGTCATTCCCATTCAAAATTGCCAATCCTAAAATTTCTACCTAAGCGACGTCTAATTAAAATTCCACTATCTATCATTCATTCTTTCAGTCCAGCCTACATTCCCATCAAAACAAATCCCTTTTGTTTTCGCACATAGTATCATACCTCTGAAGATGAAGCACTACCTCTGCAAGATTAAGAGCGTTCCAATGTTTGCATATATACCCTTAAGAAAAATAAATAAAACTACCCCATTGCCATTCACATTTACAAAAATTCAACAATATTTTAAACGAAAATTTTAGAGGCCTAAAATATCTTATAACAATGAACGTACAATTTTTTTTATACTACATTTTAACAAAAATGTCGGAGACCTATTACATCTTAGAACAAAGAATGCTATTACAACATAATAATACATTGATAAAATTTAAACTATTACACTTGTAAGGTACCTTTAAGCTGTAGAAAAAAAATTACACGGCAAAACTTACAAATTTTCAAACTATTAAATTACAAATTCTTAAACTATAACAAATTGAAAATTCAGCATCAATTTCGAAATCTTATAAATAATTATAATTTGCAATCGCATAAAATACTCACAAATTTTACAAGATTTGCAATCGCGTACATTACTTTTAAACTTACAAATCTTTAAATTGACCAACTTATATTAAATACCTTAAGAGTAAACACAAAAGTGAAGTTACAAATAAAATTAGGAATAAGATTTCCTTACTTACATTCACCTAATTAACAAAGCTCACCTATAATAAAAATGAACAATACGATGGTCTATTTAATTACATTACAATCAAACAATAAGTACACTTGAAAGTTTGTTTAACTATTACAACACAAATTCAGGTAAGTCCGTTAAATTTTGCTACAATCGGACTTTAGGTTACGTTACGTTACGTTACGGTTAGGTTCGTTTAATTGAAATTCAGTTACTAAAATTCTTTCAATTTTATTCCAATTGAAATACAAGTATGTGAGTTCGTCTAATTCCTTGATCATGCTATTTGGATTGTAAAACATTAACAAAACTAAACTTTTGTTCATTTCAGGCGATTTTGCTAAATCATCCTGAAATGCTTTTGATATTTATAAACTTCAAAAAAAACTAACTTGAATAAAAATTTCAAACGAACTTCAAAAAAAATAATTCATGTTTTTATTATCAACCAATTTCGACGCAACCCTATTTATGAATCAAATTAAGTTCAGGGTTGTTATTGATTAATTGAGGTTAATGGCAAAAATTTCTCGATCTAAAAGAAAATAACATCTACTAGTATACTCTTACTTACTGCCACAATCCCAACCAACAAAAACAAAAACACATTACCGACGCTGTGCTTGTCGGCAAGTATGTGTATACTACTCAAGGACCGATAAAAGAGTGTCCGTGCTATGTGCCCTACCCTTTGTCATTCCAACTTGCCAATCTGCTAATAATTTAAAGTCGTAAAAATACGCTGGATACAAACCCCTTTACAATCTTTTCACTGTAAAATATTAATTAAAGAATCCCTTGATCATCAGCAAGTGTTCTACAACTAACATAACGACGATGGCTAAAAATAAGAAAAAAAAAAAAATCTTTTTTTTTTTTGAAAATGTATAAAAGAGAAATGCTTTTTAATTTTATTTATCTCCTATGTTGATTAAAAGCTGGAATGCACTTTCACACACTGTACCTATTATAAGTTGTTTACTCCAAACTTGAAACGCACTAATGTTGATATGGTCATGGAGCAACTAAGTTGAGATTATCGTTGGTTGGTCATCGTCTTGCAGATCCCATAGGTACATTAGCGACCGCTGATCTGAAGTTGCTCATATTCAAACCTAAAATTCTATTTTTATAAACTAGGTACTTACACTTTGTAAAACTTCATGAATATTGATGAAACGATACTCGAGTTATCGCCGAACAAACATACAAACATATACACACATACATACAAATATCCGTTTGTCTCAGCAAATTCTGAGACCTCGCTTCGCTCGATCTAATATTCCTCAAACAGCACGCAAGCACTGATCTACAGGCCTTGTAACCGCCGTTATGTATCTATATATACACATAACGTCTGTTCCATGTACTTATGCTATATGTCGACTATTTACTTTATAAATTAATAACTAAAATTTTCTGTCTCTCTCAGACTTAGTAAAGTTGTTGTGTTTGCTATCCTTTTCATGCTAATGTTGATTTTTAAATATTTATTGTTCTTAAAAGATTAGAGTCGTGAGAAGTTCTAGACAAAATACCACGACAGTTTGCTGGTCAGTGTTTGTTAGAGAGTCTAAAGCACTAAAGAATAAAGTCCTAAATTGCTATTCTCTGACACAGGTCAACCGCAAATTATTAGAAGCTTTAAACTTTCGAGTGTCTGAAGTACTGGGTTCTCTAAAATTCTGTAGAACGTGTTAGGAAGTCATATTTTTCCCTTTTTATTTACTGCGTTGACAGAAATATAGTATTGAAATAAATCGAACACTGAAGACAGGGTTGTCACTGTTTCAGATATATTTAATTATATGTAGTTTGAATGAGATATTATTATATTAAATAAGTAAAGAAGTAAATATTTGAATATGAGGAAGTAAAAATTCGAAAATCATTGTTTTTCTGTTATTTTACATACATTCAACTTTTAGTCGTTTTACTTATTACCATGCTATTTTTGTATTAAAATAATTAGAATATTCATTTTGATTTCTGAATTTTTATGATAACATTAATTATAGAAGTCTTCATGCATTCCATGTCAATATCTTGCTTACTTCGATTTTATGTCAGATTAAATATTATTATTATAATTTTACGTGTTATTCTGAATACGAGTATATAAATTATACTGATTTCTAGTAATATTTTGAAAATTTATAAGAAAGCGAAAGTGTGTACAATTTGAGAACCTCTCTACTGTTGGTAGTTGGTCAAAAATATAAATGTGTTAACCCTAGTTGTCCCATGCAGTCTACATTGCTTCGATAATATAGCTTCAAGTGGTAACTGTCGTGTAGATACAGTATAAACTTAGACAGTAAGACAACTTGGTACGGTATTAGGACATTTAATTTCATGGCGAAAATAACTTTAAATTAAGTAAATAATGGTAAGTTATGGTTAATTACGTGCTGGTTGAAAGTAGTTTCAAACAATTTTACGAAATAAATGAAGTATTACAGGAATGACGGCAGACTGTAATGTAAATATAAACCTTATAGCAATATAAGATCAAATCACTTAATAATATAGGTACTGAAATACAAATAAAGTACTATGTTTAGATAGTAATCACATATATAGGTTTGTTTCTGTCGAAGACTCTATATTTGTGGCTAGTTGACTTACTGGTGAAGGGAATGATAAATAGCCCCAGAAATTTTGACAAAAACTAAAGTGATTTCAAGAGGTTCCATTTTTTCGTTCATTTTGCCAAAACAAATAAATGTTTCTATAATTATTTTTTGAAGTGTTTGACAGGAATGGGATTCGTTGAGATTAGAATGATTTTACTGAAAATTAACTAGGGCTTTTAGAGGCAGTTCGGGTTTGGTCGCGATAAAGAATACTCGCTTTTGAAAATAGTTCAGGTGTTAAATTAATTATAACGCGTGTGAAAATTTTGAAATTGGAGCTCGCTCGCTTTGCTCATTTCCCAAGTGTATAAGTGAAACAAAAGCCTTCGTCGATTAAGGCTTATTATAGTGTTTGTGTTGTGAAAGTGATACATCATAAATCTCTTTGAGACCTTTGGCGATGCCTTTCAAGGATTCGTCTTTGTAGTACCTGATAGCTTTGATCAAATCAGATATTTGATGATGTTATCTTTCATCTAAGTAATATAATCAATTTATAGCTACTTCCGGCTGTTCTCCAGTATCAAGGATAAAGTTTTGTGTTGCCTCAGGTCTCAGAAAGATTTCTAACTAATACATATTTTTTCAAGGTATTTATTTTCAGGCCTAATTTTCAAAGTATTTAACTTTCAGGTGGCGGTACTATAAGTACGGTTCTGCCTTAGACTCCGTTTCTCTCCCATCATCTTATCAGATTACTTGATAGGCAAATTACAATAGTGGTAGCGTAAAGTCCTTTTCTTTCAGAAGCAGCGCGCCACTACATTGTTTTGGGCCATCTAAGGGTAGATAGACTATTTATTAGTTTTCCTTACGTTAGGACTCATAAGATGTATGTTTGGAAAGACTGAGTGGATGAGTGCTGCTAAACATTTAAATTCAGCAACATATAGCTAGGCTGTTTTATAGTTCCGGTACAAACAAAACAATAACATATTTGAATGAAAACTTTTGATAACCTCATATTGCACATCTGCTGATTTATTCTCATGATATTTGGATATATGAACACATTAAGCTGTACATATATTATTATGCTGTTATAAAAATATAACAGTATTTACCTTATTCCGGAGATAAGGAGATCAAAGATCTACATAAGAAGATCAAACATCTATGGAGATCAGACATAGAAGTTCAGAGTTCGTGTATATTGAACGAGATTCAAAATACTTATACGTTCTCGCTGCAAGTTCGTGTTTTATGAATGCTGTACGAGATTTGGGATATTTATCCCTACATGATTTCATATTTTGAAACAAACAAACATAATGGATAATTGTAATTGACAAAAGTATTCGGTTATTGAAGGTTTTCATCATAAACTAACACAAAACGGAAAATAATCTTATTGGAATTAGGTCTCTTTTCCCCAAATAAAAATTTATATGAAGAATCACTTTCTTACACACGTGCACACTAGATAACTCGAATAAGAGTCGGGCGAAGGTTTAAAGCTGGTCAGATGTGAGAGTCGGGCCCTTCGAACCCCACCCTTCCAGCAGGGAAAGCCGGCCGCCAGGAGCAGCAGCAGGGAGGGATACACAGGATATCCGGCCGAAATAGTGACCTGCTAGCGGTTGCTATCTCGCAACTGGATATCCGAACATGCACTAGGTACACACACCACACGACCATGATATTCCTGTAGGGATCATTCGAGTCATGAGGAATCTCTGGTTACAAACTACTTAGCTTAGGGAATCTTAAATAATAACAAAATTTGAGAACCTTAGGTTCTAACTTTAAATAATAAAAGAGTGTTTGGATGTATGACTGGATTAAGAGATGAATGAATGATGATCGGTAAGAGATAAGAAGGTTTGAAGAATTAGTGTCTTTAGTGGCGTGGTTAGGGTTAAACTTGACGGATTTGTTGGTCAACTTTGGAGCAAGGTGTAGAGTTGGCAGGGAGCCTTGCATTCTATTTCGCTTAGGTTTTCCCTTTATAGATCTTAAGGATCTAAACTCCAAATCCTATACCTCTTTTCCTTTCAGAGGATGGTGATAGCAGCGATGCAGTCTGGCGCAGCTCAGAGGGGCAGATAATATTATTCTCATTGTACTAATGTCATTAATCACTATTTCTTTTAGCATAATGTTGGCCACGAAGAGAGAAGAAGGACAGACTGCGGACCACCGATCGCTGTAACTGTAAGGTGTAACAGATAGCCGGAAAACAAGCTAAGTTGCATGCTTTTATTTAACTTCACGACTGATTTTATATTTTCGTTTATATCGTTCATGACGTATCGTAAGATAGCATAAAAGTCCAATTGACTTTTATGTCATCTTACCAGATTTAAATCCCATTAATTTCATTTCATTATGTGTTTATGTGCTAAGCGAATGTTTTCTTGTTTGTGCTGGCGTTTATTGACTTTTCGTTTATTTATTTTTGATACAATGAACTGGCAATACCTATTTATTTCTGATTATACAATGAACTGGCAACACCTATTGTTTTCTATTGATTTATAAATTTATATAAGCTAGTGTCGGAACTACTTTACTACTTTAAGTTCACTATTTATTTCATAATTTATTTTTAAAAACACAACGTAAATCTTACACAACGATGAAGGGTCCATTTGAGTTAGATATTTACTAGACGACCACGTTTATTTTTGGCCAAATAACAAATAAATAATTAATAAATAGCGAATAGAGTTACAGCCTCTTCATAATTTCTTCTTAGTTAGTCAAAAGAATCAATTCTTTTGTACCTTCTGTTTATTACGACTAAGACATTAAATCGAAATTGATGTGGATGCAACTTGCTCCCAGACTTTAAGATCGCTTTAACTTACAATGCTATGATAGTAACACTCTAATGATAAATGTGTTAAAAATCGGTCAAGTGAGATCCATGTGCGAGTCCGCACACGAAGAATTCCGTATCGTATGGTATGGCCTCCTCTATAATATCCATCTTCTTTCAGCATTCACTGTTAAAACGGCAACAGGAATACATCATGTGTGAAAGCTAAACCGTCCAGCCAACACGGTTCAAGGAACACAGCCCGGCGACAGACAGACAGACAAATGACGAAGTCCCAGTAATAGGGACTCGCTCCCACCCCTCGGGTACGGAACCCTTAAAATTATGAGGAAAGGAAAACATGGCGCTAATTGTTAAAATATTTTTTCCCTAAAAATTATTTAAAAGATGACTGAATAAACTATATGCGTACTTATACCAGAATAAAATTATGATCCGTCGTGATCCGGTGGTAACAAACACTCTTCCATCATTTGTGAAGTCGTCATGGGTTCAAATCCCGGTCTCACGCCAACCAACTATCTGGAACCTATTTGACATACCTTCACAACACTGGCTTCTTGATGAAATAAAAGCATCGCGTAGCAAACCGTTTATGTTCACAGAAGATACCCCGATGTTGCACGCGAATCCACCAACCCGTTCCGAGTCAGCGCGGTGGACACGGCCCGAACATTCTTCCTCGTAGGTACTCCCGTCCAGTGAAAAACAAAATACATAATAAAATTTAAAATTTTGAATTGATTATTGATTAGAAAGATAATCATCTATGTAAAAAAATTAGTGAAAGAAAGAATTAATTGCTTTTCTCAACACTAAAACCATTATCCTAAATATTCCGAATATTACGGTAGTAGCGCTTGCGGTGTAACTCGAAAATCACGCCAGTCAACGGTTCAGCACCTGTTGTGCGAATCCATGTTAGGATGGGTGACCGGCCCAACCCGAGACCTACTGTACTAGTCCATCCGATAGTAGCGCTTACGGCGCAACTCGAAAACCATGCGTCCGTCGGGCACAGTTCTGCACGACGCGGCGCGCGAGCGGCGACAGCGGCGGCGTCGGGACGGCGGCGCGGAGCGGTGCGATGCGGCCGACCAACCCCTTCTCCTAGTAGGTCTCAAATCATAATTACATTTAGTACTGCAAGTCAAATCGAACATGAAATATACCTACGTCCTTAACTCCGAAGGAATTAATGGGAATGAAAATATCGAAAGTATTCCAGTCAGTCTGACGTCTAAATTCCACTGCTTCTACCGTTTGCGCGTTTTAAGGCTTGCTAACGCCATCTATTTTCACTTTGCATAAACTTTTTCCGCTTGATTGCCGGGTTTTTCAAAATACTTCGCTGTGCTTTACGCAATCAGATTTATAAATCCTACGTTCTACAAACAGCATAAATAATTATTTTTATGTAATATAATTATAAAATAACTACCTTTTTTTTTTTATAAATATGTCTACTTTACAACAAAATATTTCACGGAAATAACATCTATCACACCATATCGTTAGAAAATCGCTAATCAGGGTAAATATTGTCTAGAAAATTTGTAAAACTCGGAGGAAAGGCATTATCATAATAATTTTTAGCCGACATCAAAAGAAAGAGGTTACTCCCGATTTGGCTATTATGTATGTTACGTGAATTCTTCGCCAATTATGATCCGATTTTAATGATTCTTGTTCCATCTAGTTTGTTAAATTATACTACAAAGTTGGACGTACTCTTCTACTGAAAAATTTGGCTGAACCGTTTTCGAAAAATCAAGAATAATGCGAAACCTGTCACATCGAAACAAAACGATACACGCGAACCGTTTGAGCTCCGTACACGGTCGAAATCGATCATGCCTTCCCTGAATGCAAGCGAAAAGTATTTATATGTATAGATAAGACGTTATAATAACTGCTTTTTTTTTTTTTTTTAAACTAAGCTACTCTCGTTTAATTTGTGATAAATATTATCTTACACACATTGCGATAGTACTGGCCTGTGACGCAAAGCGACAAAATCTGGTACTAAATTTTGTTCGATCAGAAAATTACAATTAAACATTCGTACGTCTGAAAGTGGTAAATCGTTATGTATGAGAGATCATAGTTATGCAGTATTAATGGATATTATTTGATTGTGCTACATTTTAATGCGAGAAAATGGACGATCTGCAAATCTTTATTATTTTTCGGATGAATTAATTTACAGGGTCTCTCGTTCGAGTGAAATGAAACGAAACTAGTATATAAATTCTGGAAACCTGCAAAAATGTCGCTGAACGTAAAGCCCATGTAAAACTATAGGACAATTATTGACATACCTTATCGAGCACGAAACAAAGCAACCTCGAGGACATATTAGTTCCAGCTCGTTTGTGTAGATGGCGCTAAAAAACAAATGAGGAAAATATGAGGAAAAACAAGATTACATTTATTACTGGTTTATTTATTTATGCATTTATTTATCGTATAAACTTACAAAAGATACTGACTACAATTTCATTATAGAATAGATCATACAAATCGAGAATATGTCTTACGTAAAGCTAAAGTGAAAGCAATAAAAATTCAATAAATTGCTTTATAAGCTAATCTAATTTTCAGAAAACATTATTATGGCTCACTCTTTAAAACACCTAACTATTCATATTTTAATATCCCTCATAGTAAATCTAATAAGACAATTCAGAAAAAATCATAACATAATTTAGAAAATCGAATCGAAACAAACAAAAAATATCAATTTTATTACTAGGTACTAATAGTACAAATATAAAAATGTTTTGGTTAGTTTTTTTTTTTCACGTTTGTCTGTATTAACATTGAACCGACCTAATTTTTAGTGACTACAATTCAAAAATCTGAGAGATATATATAAACTACCTTTTAATACAGAAAAATAAAAATTACTAGGAAATTGATTTTGATTGTAAACAAAAGTCAAAACATTACACAGGCAAAGCAATGGGCAAAATTAGTAATAACAAAATTTGTCTTAGTACAATAAGATTGAGTCGAGACAATTAAAAGTTAAACATCAAAACATAACTACACATTTCAGAGATAACCTAATACTTTCACAAAGCTTTAAATATGAATAGAATAGAATAGAAAACACTTTATTGTACACAATAAAAATAAGACAACATTAATACATGAAAATCTTATTAGTGTAGCTCACGGCGGCCTTATCACTGGAAGCAATTCCTTCTTCTAAGTATGTAATCTAGTCTTTGAATAACATAGAACTCATACATAGTACATATACCTGCTTGTGTCACATGCCTACAAAAATATTGTCACAGTTCAAAATAAATCTATGTTCACTGCAAACCTGACCGGGTTCGAACCAATCATATTGGACAAAAGGTCACTAACCCCAAACTAAGCTGAGTTAAGCTGAGTATATTATGTATTACAGAATCCACACATACATTTCAGTATAAAGCTCAAAACAAATACTATTATTTCAGGTAATAGCAGAATCAGATACTTATACAACTAAAAATCTCAAAAACATAAAAAGTAAAACCAGACACAATGATAGCGGCTAATATAGCTTAGAAAATAAACTTCACGACCCCCAGCCTACAAAATATCTAAACCAATGTTAGCGGCTAATATAGCTTAAAAAATAAACATCACAACCCCCAGCCTACAAAATATCTAAAGTGCTGAATAAATGCTTTTTCTGAATTATACAAATAGGGCTAAACATTTTAAGCTGCAAATATTACTACCATATATCTACATAAAATTGGCAATTCATTGTTAGCATACCTTACATGAAATGTGTTACAAATATAAAACATAAATGAGACAGTAAGCATCTGGCTATAAACATCCGATACACGTTTTACAGTTGTACGACCTCCCCGTCTATCAAACTGAAATTATAAACCGGACTTCATTACTTTACTAAATCCAAAAGTGTTTGCCTGATATACTCATAACAACAAAACAAAGTATATTTTCTTAGCGTTAACATAATAAATGGCATTAATAATATTTTATTGTACTTACTCTATTTTACTACAAACCCATAACCATACCATTGCCTAGCCTGTGTCTGATTTATCTCAAACTCCAACCCCTTTTATTACTTAAATTGTTTTGATACATTGTAAACTTAATAAAACCTGATTCTGGTAAAGTTTGTATCTACCACAGTATAAATGTTAAGTTTTGAGTCCACAACAAATATAGGTACCTAACTACAGTTTCACTCATAAATTATAAATAGGTATGATAATATCACCGAGCCCACTATCCCTAGGTACTTTACAACAGGCACTAAATCACCAAAACGTTTTGATAAAATCACTTCTAATTAATTCAACTTCTTTTTAGGTTAATTTCAGTCTTCTTTATCCAGGTTAATTTGACCGTAACGAGTTGTCAACTCATTGTCGTCTCTGCACAGACCAGCAGAATCTTCTTAGCATCACTAATTTCCTTTCCTGAAATAAAATCGATGTTTTTAGTCAAAATTCACAAACAAAAGTTTTCAAAAACAAACACTTGAGCTATACTGTAACCAAACAAAATGCAAAAATAACAAGACATTAACATACCTTCTTCTTCTCTTATGATTTAAAAATTGTCAAAAACAAACAAGCCATTTCGCGCTATGTATTTGAAATTCTGATGTACCAGTGTTGCCAGTCAACAATTCAAAATCACGGTTTTTTTTTTTTCAATAAAAATTAAAATATTTTATATTTAATTTATCGAAAGCTGAATTATTATTTTTTTTTTTTACTATAAGGACGTTATTATTGTTATTAAGAGCTTACTAACCCAAGTACAACAAAAATAGTTTACATCTCACGACAACTAGCTTAGAATCACAATTCTCAATAAAAAACCGCGGTTGTTCCCTACATGTTTACATTACGTTGTATGAGCATTGAGCATTATAGATAACCTGGTTTAAAACCATCTAGAATCCTCTAAAGTACAATGGTATCTCATTCCCATAGCAACCAAATACTTAAAATATCGTACATTTACACAATATCACAGACATGTAACTGGTATTCATAGAGATTTAAGTGAGTGTCGAATTAAGTTGTCAATAGAACTTTTTTCCATGCAAAATTCTGATCCTGGAAACTAAAGTGCAAAGGCCTGGTATTTGTTTATACTCACTTTTATTGGCCAGACTATACCTATTGATTTACAAATATTCAAACACGAAAACCAGAACTGAAAAATACCAGACAAATGAACTGATAAATTAAACTTATAATTGAACCGATATATGATAAACTTCTATAGTGAACTTCATATTATTTTACTTTAATTAACAACAATGAAACCGTAGTAAATTAAATCGACCCCCAATTCCCTAGACTGTAAATAAGTTTCATATAACATACGTATATTCACATGACAAAAGTTTAACTCTTTTTTCAGTATGTAAAACCTAAAAGTATGTTTCTGCTAATTACTACTATATTCCAAATCACCTCGTTTCCATTCCACGACAACAAATTGTGTTCAGATAGTCTGACTACTGAACACTGACCTACTTATACCCTAAACCGACTTGTTCAAACGTACCTATATATATAAATATAACCAGAGTAGCATTATTATTTTTTTCGAGATATATTGAACTGTAATAATGAAAATAATAACTGTATATCCATAATAACCTAGATCCGAATCCTGGTCACGGCACCAAATTGTAATAAACCCCCCCTCTAATCTATCTATCTCTCTCTAAATATCTATATCTAGAGCTCTAAAGCTACCTATAACTATAAATAGAAAATATATACTCCTATATATTCCTATACGTACGCTGCTATACTACCTAAACTGCAAGCTTAGTTTTATTTACTATATTATATAATAACTAATGTTAAATGTCTAACCTTATTGTCTCGCAAAGCTGACTAAAGATGACCCAGACTTACTACAAATCTTAACTCTAACCCAGTAGCAGATAGAATAAAAGTCGCTTGTAAGCTGATATAATATTTATTAAGACATTAGTTACTTTTTATACGAATATTACTAAATTACTTAAATCTAAGATTGGCCAGTGATCGTTTAGTGTAACCCTAACGTTATGATCCGCAGAACTCAGGTGATGGTGATTTGGAATATCTACCTAATTAAATGTCTAAGTTTTTAGATTTAATTAAACTTCATACTACAATGTTATTCGGAGGCTTATATACGCAATAATAACTATAATGAAATCACAATGAATGCACGTAGTACAAATGAGGCTTTACTTGGTATTTTATGTGTCATGACTGTCTGATGATAGTTTTCATATTTTTTCTATAAAAAGTTTGCATCCCTATTTAAAGGGTTGTTGGGGGGGGTCCCCCCAAAAGGCCTCCTTTTACCTCCCCTCACAGCCTTCCAACTTCCACCAACAATGGCATTTTTTTTATTTTTATTTTATTTAGAAGTTAGATAAGATGATATCTACTAGTTAAGCAGAGCAAAATTTAACTTTAGAACTCTCAGTATCATTTGTACTGGATAGTTCAAACTTCATTCATTAAATTGATTACAATTGGACAATAATAATGCCATTCAGATTATTTAAAAATTATATTATGAAAATCATATTAAGGTAAAATATTTACAGTCTTAAAATACAACTGGACTGAATTTAAAAGGAATCTAATATCAACATTTGAAATGACCATAATCAGACAGTCAACTTATCATTAAGGTGTTTTACACCAATCTAATAGAAAAAATATACAAGATTCAAATTTCATGAATCTTTTATTGAACTGGACTTTAAGGGCCAAAGTTATATAGTGGACTGATTGTTATCAATTAAACTTAATGTCTGTCAAGTATGTTGTACAGCATCTTAGAATCTAGAAATACATTCACAACGATTAAAATAAACATAAGTACTGATTAAACCTACAATACGTACTTTAATTAATCCTACAGTTTTAAACAATATAGATTCTACCTAAAGTCTCCCACACGTTAAAATCAGAACGCTCACCAAGGACAACTGAATGTGTTTAACAAATTTATATTTCTCAGTTTATAGAAAGACTTCACTTAGTAATAAGTCTAATTCTGGAATAGCAACAAGCTTTTGGTTTATAGACATTAATTTGTCTCTCTGTTAACGTGGAACGGTTCTCTGGCCTTTTTCAGGATCCTCGCAGATACTGTGTTCCTCGGTACTTTAGCCCGATACAGATTTAAATTTTAATGCCATAAATCTCAGCTTTAAGCTAACTCAACTTTCGTGAGTAAGAATGTAAGATTTGATGATGAAATATTTGAATGAGCAAAGCCAATTCTTAAAACTTCTGTAAGTTCTTGAGGTATCAATTATCCTTTGATAGAACATTCAGATTCCTTTCAGAATACAGAATTTAATATGAAAGTAAAACTAACTTGAAAATGTTAATTTCCAGCAATACTGAGAATTAAATTACACTAAACAGTGCACATTTCTTTTTACAGGATCGAACTGTAAAATTATTTGTAGTAAATAATTCTCAATCATATTCGCAAACATACGACATTTTCCTTCAAATGTTATTAGGCTTTAGTAAGCTCTTAATTTTGATATCTTTTGATTGAATAGGTACTAAAAATGTTAACAACAAACATTTCGAATTAAGTTCATTATCAAAAATGAACTAGTTAATATAGGTCGCATACCGCAAAACAAAATCATAAAATTAAACAATGAGTTCATACATAATTCGCAATGCAAAGTAAAAATAATCGCACATAATAAAAATAGAGCAATCATTATACAAAGGGAAAAGTATTAAAATATTATTTCAATTCAAACAAGAAATAAACATGTCACAATTAAAATAGATAACAAAATGATATTGAAAGTCAAAACTCTGATTCTGCCAATTTTGAACATTTTCGTTATTAAACTTCAGTAATGGAATTTAGCAAGATTCTTAGATCTCTTTACAGCTCATGAATAACCAGAATTGACTCACCCAGCTTTTACTAAAGACTTAGTAAAAGAAACAATCCAAACACAACTCGTTTTCCACTAAATATGAAACACTAAAGTACTTAGGTAAATCACTATCGAAAAACGTTATACTAAAGTTCTAAATTCACTAGCATGTAATCCCGATAGAGAATGTTCTCTTCCAATGCGAGTTCGCAATAGTGACTCGATGTCCCGTAAGAATTTCCGATATTCCGGTAGAGTAAAACAATATATTATTCCGAATTAAATTCACTGTCACGATATCCCGGTAGAGTATTTCACTCTATAATCGCTCAAGAGTCACTATCCCGTTCATCGAAGAATAATACACGCGATATCCCGGTAGAGTATTTCACTCTCCCAACGCTCAACAATTACTGACTCATTTCCCTCGCGTTCCCCTCTGTTTTTCTTCCTCGACACCTGTTCTTAATATCCTTGACAAGCTCTTAATCCACGATCTCTTGAAAGTTTGCGAAATCTGTCATCGGCTCCATATCCTCGAAATCCCAGAAATCCAGGAAATCACAGCTTATGTCACTTTGCAACCAACTCCACTGTGTGCCCACTCATAGAAGCAAATCGGTATTTAAACAGTTTTCTTGTAAGTGGTACACATACAATTCTATTTTCTTCGCGTACTATATAAACTTTAGAATGATTAATATATAGAAAACTATAGACAATTTGGTCTGTTATTTACCTTTAACGCTTTTCCCGCGTTATCCTAGACCAAAAGTTAACTAACAAAACATTATACCGTAAATGTTCTCTTGTTTTTTTTTTCAAATCATAAGCTAGCAACCCTGATTCTCAGCAATTAAAAAATGTCAACAAACAAATGTAATAGAAAATTATTAAAATGTTAAACAGTCTTTAAATATTAGTGCTCTTTCTATACAAATGATAAATATATCTTCGGCAAGAATAAAGATATGTTTCAAAGAAGCAATTGTGCTGTGATTATTTACAAAAATCTGCATAAATATAAACTAAAAGTGTCGAAACAACATTCAGTGCAGTTATTGTTCAAATGCAGTTTCCAAATGGATTTTCAGTTACAATTAAAGACTGAAAGCATTAATTGACCTTTCTAGAGCCTGCCAGAAGGCTTCTTTTGGAAATAACGACAAAACCGAGCTAAATCATTCTACAGTTTTGTTTGGAACAAAACACAAAAAATACGCAAACATAACCTCGGAAAAAGCGAAAAAGGTATTTATCTACAATGTTTTAACATTTTAACTTCTATTCAGTAGCTTTTTCTTGAAGTATTTCATCAGTTTTAACAACAATCCCTGGCTGCAATCATTCCTTTTTAAAACAAATTGGTGATACATCTTATCACTGCTAATTCAAGCAAACGTTCATTGATCCTTTATTCGTATGTGATTGAATTCTCTAATCTCTCATTCTCTGCAAATCTCGACGGTTAATTTTATAAATGCTTGTAGTTTTTCAGTCGAGAATAACTTGATAATCTGAATAATATCATTCAGCATATTGTTTGAAATACACCTTGAATGTTCACAAACATTTTGTTAATTCTCATGTCTTTCTGACTTTGTTTATGTGACTGCAACATAGAATTCTTATCTATTGTTTTAATTAATTTCAGCTTGTGGATTTTACAAGAAAGAAGCAAGTTCTTTTTCCACTTGAATCCTGCGCCTCACTTTCTGTTCGCCTGAAGTTCCTGGAGCATTAATTCAATTCTTCTCCAGCGCTTCTTTTATTGTGATAACACATAATTAAAGGTAACATATTGTCATATATTCCGTTCACTGCATTATTCTAGTACCTGTCAGTTTATTTAACCAAAAATCTAGTTAAAATTTGTTACAATTTTAATACATTAATGTAACTTCTTAGTATATTAGTGGGAGACATAGTTTACTACATGAATCATGCATCATATGGATACCTATTTATATGTGAACAGCGAGTGTGACTCAGCACACTAGGATATAGCGCACAGCTCGCTTTTGTAAAAGAAATACTCTCTTTGTGTGACATTCGGCAGCCGAACCCCAAAACAGTATGCCATAGGTCAGAAGTGAATGGAAATAGGCAAAATACACAGAGCGTGCCGCACTTGCCCCTGCCAGTTCCCTTATCTTTTTTATTGCATATGTAGCTGAACTGAGTTTTTTAGATAGTTCCCCAATATGTACAGTTGTTAACTTCAGCCGCTCTGTAACTGCCTTTACAATGACTTCATGTACATCTTCTTTCTGCTAAATAACGAATAGACTGGACCTTTGGATAAAGAAGGAAAAAATTTCCTTGACAGATAAATACTAATATTATTCGACTCTGCTTGATATAGGCACATCAGTATACACTGCTCGCCTATAAACAAATAAATAAATTGCAATTTAAAGTTTTATGCAAAGTGATATCTATCTACTCATTTGTCAAAATGTCTATTTGAGTGTCTACCGTTTTATTCTATGTTTTATCACTATTTTTAAAGAGCATTGCAAGAAGAAAACAGAATCTCATAACAATGATCTAGTAACAACAAAGAGATCAACACTTTTCGAAATCAAATCGATACATACAAAAAGTTTACAATACTTAAGTGATAGTACAGTATTCTCTTTATTTTCGAGTGTATTTTGTATATCTAATTTTTTTCCTCTCAAGTAGTGTTTCTGGACAAATTTTCATTTAATTCTATAACGACCTGCGTTTCAAGCCAGAGCTGATAAACTAATTTTGTAGCAATTTTGACTCACATTCGTCACTTTAAGGTCACAAAGGCTTTAGTTACTATTGGAGTTAAGCTGCTTGTGTTTAATAAACTGAACAAACTAAATACGTGTATCTATACTATAGCTTTTAAATTCTATGATAATACATAATTATTTATGGCATAAAACATAATGATGAGTACAAAGTATGCTAGTTAGAATGTTATGTCCTGCGTCTAGACCACAGATATCGCAAATAAGACATTCTCGATCTAGCGCAGACCTAATTTCGTACGTAACTAATGATAACTACGCGTTGCAGTGCAAAACAAATCATAAAAATGCGCTCAAACAACACCGCATTCTGTAATGTACGTTTCGTGCCTGCACATTTGCTACGTGTAAGATCCTTGCGCGCTAGGTAAAAAGAGGGCCCCTTTTTAGAACACTATGGTCTAGATCACGTACTCTCTATAAATTATTTTTCTATCTAAATCCTACAATGAGATTATTCGACTAAAGATTTCAAGCGTGATAGATGTTATTCTTATATTACGCGGGACTTGGGGAATCGCATCACTATCACTACATACTCGTAGTATAAAACAAAGTCATTTCCCGCTGTCTGTCCCCATGTGCTTATATCTTTAATGGAATTGAATGAATGAATTGAATGAATTTAATGGAATGAAATGAAACGGATTATGATGCAGTTTTTTTTAATAGATAGAGTGATTCAAGAGGAAGGTTTGTATGTATAATGCACCTTTGCGAAGCAGGGGTGGGTCGCTAGTATAAGATAAATTTACACCTCAAATTCCGAGCGACAAGTCCCGTAATAAGAATAATATTCTCAAATCGCAAAATGGATTGTCTCAATGATTGTGACAGCTTTTGTTTTGGATGACGTCGTCGCCAAATGACAAGTGAGGCGTTGCACCTCTTGTCGCGCCTCTTGGAGCAGCGCCAGTACTCGCGGGGCCCGGGCCGCTCGATGCGCTTGTTGTACCGGTACCCGCCCAGCTCTACCGCCGGGAACCCCCGCAGAGAGTTTATGAACTTCGGCTTCATTTCCGATAGCGCGTACTCTGAAAACAACGCGAGTTTTAGCGTCGAGGATTATGAAAACCATTCGTTTACTGACTGTTTTAAACGAAGAAATAACTTTCGTCCGTACAATATTCAGTTGTGTAAAGGTATGTACTCGTAGGTGTGGTAATTGTCTCGTAAAAGTCATTGAGTTAAACCTGAAATTTTGAATCATAATTTGTCGTTAAATAACTGTTTCCAATAGGCAAAGGATAGCTCAAGCTCTTCTAATTGAATAAAAACATACTCTTTTTATAATTCTAGTAAATATTTAATGAATGTATAATACCAACCGAAAATAAATAAATTAATAAATGTATCCAGCTATAAATAAGGTAAAAGATTTTTTTTTAAACTAGATAATTTACAAGCTAATTACGCACAGGGTTTTCGTTTATAAGCTGTTATTGGGATCTGTTTTAATAATTAATGACTAGTTAACATTTAAGTATAATTTCGTTAAAGTGTAGTCTTAAAGTAAAATAAAACAGCGTACCTATCTACATATACTTCATTAAAACTAAAGTGACAAGCTGACGCCTGCTTTTGTATCAGGAAATCCCCAACCCATCAATTTTAAATATAAACTCATTGATTTTTCTATAGGTCGCATCTATCTTGTAATCAATGATTGTGATTATTTTTCTATTCTGCCTAATGATTTTATGATTATTTTTAATTTTGACGATGAAATCATTGACAGTGGTAACAATGGCTCTGCAAGTTTCCTTTTTAACACACACTCAGCTTGTTTTGGGGCCTTTTCTGTCACTTCTTCTGTTATATCTGTAGGGTCCAATGTACATGACTGGGTTTCCAAAACGATTTATTTCAAATCGCGGCATGATGTCTGTGAAAATATTCTAAATGTTTAATTGAACTGTAATAATGGATCATGTAATACTAGAAGTCATTTTATTATACAGAAACGAAATGGAATGAAAAAAACTATGAAAAAATAAATCTTTACTTACACAATTTTCTTTGATATCTTTCTTGTAATACGTAATATCGACATATCAATAAATATTGTACAAGATCGAAAAAGCTCCCTTTTATTAACCAAGTTTTTTTAGATTAGTTTCGCAATAACAATCGATAATTGGTAATCGATACTCACATAAGAACGTTAGCTATATACTCAGAAATATTTTCTTCAGGTAGCAGTCAATTAGGAATAGTTTGGTTTTTAATATTTCACGATATGAACAATATGCCGGGGCTTCAAGGGATTAAAATAAGATACTAAAGTCTGACTGGTCTGTTTCTCGATGTCACTATATTCTATTTAACTATCGAATAACAACAGCTTATATACTAAATTATATCTACACATTGTGATTTATCTTAGTCACGTAAAACATCTGAATCACGAACTAGTTTACTTATCTAACATTCCATCGAGCTGCAACAGTACTTCCCCCTTGGAAAAAAATGTAATATATATTCACAAACTCGTATTACCTTAAAATACATAGATATAACAAAATAAACAAAAATCCGATCAATTATGTTGCAGCGACTTCGCGACTTTACAGTGCGTCAGCAAAAATTAAACCCACTGGCTTAGTCAGCTCCGTAGGCACGTGCTTCTATTGTCTTTAAGTACATTCACTGATCAACCTTAACCTTTACTTATCAATTGACATAACTCTATTAAATAAAATATTCTAAACATTCCGCATAGTTACACTTCGTCGGTCAATTGGCACGTTTTTCGATTTGCAGTATGACGCTACTCGAAATTTGATGACAAAGCTCTAACTAAGCAACTACTTATACTACTACTGATCTAATTACCTAGTAAAATATAGTTTGCAAAACAATTAAACTGAATGTAACAATACAAATTATACAGATATGCCTATAGTTAAAAACAAAAAATATTTAACACAATTCGCACAAAAATACTATCTCATCACTTAATCTATGAACTTGGACTTCGACATTTTTGGGCAATACACAATTTCCGTTTAATTTCACGTTCCTATATACCGATTTCACTGATTTTATCCTGAATTTGCACAAAAGACTAAAACAATGTTGTCACAACACACTTTTTCCGTAATATCTGAACATTTCAAATATCTTCACTCGTTCGCAGCTTCAGCCATATTTCCATTTCGCATATTCTCTATAATATATCACTGACCAGTCGTTTGGCAATGGAAACGAGTCTGGGCAAATCCTCCAGTACTACGCAATTTTCCGCCACCTTCGATTTGTCCTCGTACGGTGGTGCCAACTTCGAAAAAATACTTGCAGATCCAACCTGAATTTTCGGCGGCAGCATTGGCATCTCAAGTTCCTGTGGTCCTATACTCGGCTGCTGGCGACTGCTGATTCCATTTCATCAATTCACACGTAAACAAAATACCAAGGGCTATTCGCGTTTCATTGCAGCTACAGAACCCTGGATTTGGCGTTTACTCTTTACTTCAAAATCTCGTGACAAACTGCTTCCCGTCAACCATGTGATTTGTGCTGTTGTCTGTACATCCTTCCTGCTGAACTATGCGTATTTACCATCGCAGTCTTGCGAAGTTGAGTTGTTTATAAAATTTCTTCAAATTCTCGAAATCAATCAAAGCTTCCATAAGTTTTCCTTGTCGTTGGCCAGGTGTCAATGGTTGATGTTGTGATGTAGGGGTGCAGGTATGACGTCATCCAGCGGATTTATCGTCGACGCCCAAATCTTCTTGCGTGCTCACTACATTTCGCGTCACTTGGGTCGGGGGTCACCACTGTGCCGGTATGGCAGTGGGACCCCAAACTGATACTGCACTCGGGGTCACCAATATGCCGGAGCGCCAAGGGATTAAAATAAGACACTAGAGTCTGACTGGTCTGTTTCTCGATGTCACTATATTCTATTTAACTATCGAATAACAACAGCTTATATACTAAATTATATCTACACATTGTGATTTATCTTAGTCACGTAAAACATCTGAATCACGAACTAGTTTACTTATCTAACATTCCATCGAGCTGCAACAAACAACATATTATTATACACTTATTTTTCTCGTAATTTTAGAGCGCGATCGGTCCCGTAGTATATGTATTATAATAATCAGGAAAAGTTATTTTAAAAGAAACAATATTAGAATTATAATTTGGCTTTTTATCACATCGAAACACATACGATGATAATGGTGAGAAAATAAGTTGTCAAAAATGGGTCGAGAGTAATGCTTCGCGGAGCCCTATCATTGTTGTAGGTACAGCTTGTACTCTTACTGAACGTGCGAGTATATACAAGAATAATGTACTGGCACGGACGTTCTTGAACTTACGTTAGTAAAGTATTTATCCATATTCTTCATCTTTCCATTAATATTCACAAATTGACCGACTTATTGCCATTACCGTGACATGCTCCTTGGTCGATCCACTTGTTTGTTGTACTAAGCGGTGTAATCTTGCTCTTTTTTTGCTGACTGCTCTGTAAGACATTTCTGTGTCTGTTTAAAGAGTATGTTTTATTTGTATGTCTGGTATCCATGATTGTGAATTCCATTGACCCCGATCACAACGTCACCTATCGTTTTGACGGTAGCTTTGCAGCACAAGCTTCGTCTTTTCACGCAAGTCCACCTCTGTACCGCTCGGTTACTCTCTCCACTGCAGGCCTGGTTATACCGGTAACCGTTAAATAAAATAACCGGTCCTCCTCGCTCAGAGATCGTGAATTGTAAACCTGAAATGATTCTTTGTTTGGTTGGTAAATACATTTCAAATATTGTTACTAGAGCCAGTAAGCTGATTTATGATTGTTGATTTTGAAGAGTAATTAAATGTAATTGAATATTTTATGGGGAGCAAAATATGGACATGTTATAAAGATAGTTGACATACTTATCTACTATAGATAGATAACATGGAAATTATTTATTGAAACTATTTCGAACGTTGGTTTGTCTTCTGTAGGATTCATAATATACACAATACGTAAATTATGTGCATGCAGGTCCAACAATGACTAGATTGACATAGCACTGAGATGGGGGTGCATAAGATCACTCACGAGTACGCACTATGAGGATGCGGTAACGGTGTGGTTTTCGTGCGGCTTCAGCAACAAATAAACATTTAAGAAACCGCAATTTTTATAGCTACGCACTATAACCGGACGGCTGACCACATTGTATAGCGTTGGAAAACTACGGTTTCTTACATTTTTCGTTGTTGCGGGAACCGGACAGCAGCTGGACCCCAGTCGCATCTGCAATTGTGCGTACGTTGCCTTAGAGAGGCCTATGCTTAGCAGTAAGCGATCATGGTCTGGTCATAAGAATGCAGATTATTCAAGTTTAGGAAAAGGGATCTATTGTGTCATTTGTTTTGACTAAAATGTTATCGGGAAAAAGTTTTTTTAAGAAGAGAAGAAAGCATTATAAAATACCATCTACATGCAACGATCAGCCAAGTTTACAAGCAGGAAAATGATAGGCCTTTTTAAAACACGCATTTAATATATTTAGTAATAATATTACGTATCAAAACATGTATAATACTCAATACAAATTCGATAATTTAATCTTAATTACAGTATTTCTAACGATTAATAAATAACATCGATAACAACACGATAACTGAGTATGGTTTTAACAAACAAATAACTACATTGCAATAATAGATATTAATTATAGCAGTTTTGTAAAAATAACATGAAATAAACATTAACTAAGCTTTAATAGATTAAATATCTGAGATTATTAGTAGTATATAATATAAATATTGTTTTTAAACTTTGGCGATTTAAACACATTATTATTATGTACTACGGGACAAATCGCGCACTCAAGACCCGTGATCACGACCGATGCACCTCGGTCAAAACGTCGGGATGATGATGTATTTATTAATCTCGTAATTTGAGTGCGCGATTAGTCCAGTAGTACATAATTATAAAATGTAAATAGTTTCCACAGGTACAGTTAGATTTTGCTCTAGAAGTTTTTTTTGGTTCACCCTGCTGCTGTGGGATACGAGTATCGTGATGATATCTTGCAGTATCCAAGTTGTAGACAATTTCCAGGCCGAATTAGTATATTATATTTCACTTCTAATTATATTATTTTAAAGTATATTTTGCGCAATATGCCTTTGTTAGGTGCATTTTAATTTCACATTTTGTATTTGAAAACATTTCAGTTTGTAACGATCCTGATTCCGAAACCAAATTGTAACAAACCTAGCCTAACCTGACGCCGAAATGAAACAATCCCTAGCCTAACCTAATTAACCTCACTTATAAACCTAAGAAGAGATGAAACTATTTTAAGAAACCTGTCTAAATTAGTATGTCTATGAAAATGATTATAGAACCTTGATTTGCTTTCAATGAATCCTAGCTTTATGTCAAACTAGCTATGCGTCCTGATTCCACTTGATTGTGAACAAATTATAAATTGAACCTCATGAAAGAAATATCCTAAAATATTAAAAATACATTAAATATTGATACAGATATTCAATAAGATCACAGCCTACGAATTGTATTGATAAATAATAAGAAATGTGAATTCTAAAATGTGAACCTCACAGGT
Source organism: Hypomecis atomaria (assembly GCA_964007245.1). Taxonomy (NCBI): domain Eukaryota; kingdom Metazoa; phylum Arthropoda; class Insecta; order Lepidoptera; family Geometridae; genus Hypomecis; species Hypomecis atomaria. Next base: position 19,045,202 of record OZ023279.1, read on the forward strand.
TCAAATTCTAATACTTACTCCTAGCGCCATCTGCTTCCGGATCACTTGAGCCTACATTTTGATACAAGTATTCTGCAGTGTGATTCTTAAATTATTTATCTAATTTATTTACCTATTTATACGTTAGTTTGGCCAGTGGTCGTATTGTGGTAGATCCTGCGTTATAGACCGCATAAACCCTAGGTAAAGGTGATTCGAAATACATAACTACCTGATTGATTAATAAATAACTACCTATTGATAATTGACCTAAGTTCAGAACAAAAACCCTATGTTTTACCTATTTTGAACTTCTAAGAACTTGAAAGTAAATAACTAATCTCAGAGTGAAATGCAGTACTTAACTAATGTCTCAAGAGCTATACAGAAATAGTCCTAACAATGTCTCAAGAGCTATATAGAAATAGTGATTCAGAAATAGTGATTCTAGAGCTTCTCTGTTATATTTGGTGTTAATTTAGAATATTTGTGTATAACGTATATAAGCTTCAATATAGCTAGGTATAAAATATTAATTTAATTGCTTAAGAAAATATTAGACATGAGATGAGAAGGAAATTCCATTAAATTAGTACTTTAGAACAAAGAAACTCTATTATTGAACTAATATTATTATCAAACTACGAATATAATAAAAGATTGGAATGCCAGAAAGAATAGTATTAATTTATTTCTGACAATTAATTTTAATATTTTAAATTTATTCAATTTTATTTAGGTATCAGAGATTTATTTTATTTTATGTTTATCTCTGATTATTTAGTCATGGCGCTCGAGAGAGCTGAAAACCATGAAAATAACTCTACTCTGCTTTCGTAAATCTAACGCCATCCTGGGAAAAGAAAGCAGGAAAGAAAACCAGGAGTCGCGAGTGTGTCAGTCTATAGTCAGTTAAACATTACTTCATAAAGTCAGGAAAATCATAAAACTTGCACGAATTCCAGAGTGTTCACAAGAATAGCTCCTAGATTACTATAGATAAAGGTTCGAGAATCGACTTCGCCTCATAATATAATATTTAAATCAATAAGCTATCAATAGCTTTATTTCAAAGTGATCAGAATTTACACTCTTATACGGACACGGGAAATCCCTCCATTTCGGAAATGAGAAACACTGGCCCAAGCTCTATCTGGCTTCAAGAGTTCTGCACACTAATGAAAATACAGCATTGATCGAGTAGCACTTACGGCTAGTATTAAAATAATGAGATGTAGCAATAATAAGATATAGCAATAGTCGACTCTTCAATCCCCATAATATACATAAATGACATTTTATCTATGAACACTCTGTTCTTCGCAAATTGTACGAGTAGGTAAAGCACGTCATGTCTGGAAATTTCTCAATTTCTGGAGATTCTCAATCCGCATAGAATATAATATCTTAAGATTTTATGTTCACAAATAGTCGAAGCTGAAAAAGACAAATAATTAAAACATTTGTAATTCATACATAGAAATCATAAAGGCCGAGTTAGAAGCTTCTATCTTCTACTCGTGAGTAAATGCTCAGTGAAGGATAGTTTCGTCAGTAACATACGAATACTTCTATAGAGTAGGAAACATCGTAAGTCAACTTATGCAAGACCGCCATAGGAACCTGAAGTCGGATGTGTATTTATCATCCCGCAACTGTTCTGCGTAATTACGCAAGTATATTCCTGCCTCTAAAGTGCAGCGTAAGCTTCGTAAGATTCTCGTCCAACCTCGTATGAAAATATACACGTATGAGAATTCACCATACCACATCAAACCAGTGTGGCGGACATAGGCCCAATCTTTCTATGATAGACCTCCTCTTTTCCTCTGATGTCCATTTGTACATTAATTATTATTCACTTATCAGAACAATCATCCAGAAGTCTAATGCAGTACTGATCTGGCCGACTCGCAGGAACATCATCTGCTGAACAATTCTATACCTACTATGACATATCTATTTAAAAAGTGATACGATTATACGAAACCAAATCCTCTAGGAACATCCTCGTCCTTTGATCGAAAACAACTTTCTTCCAACTTCCACTTTTTAGACCAGGAACAAAATTCTCCTAGTTAGTAAACTCTTCTCTGCTCTTCCTTTCTCTGAATCTTGCGGTACAAAACTAAAAATATCCTAAAAAATTAAATATTCCAACATTTTCCTATAATTTTCTCAAGTGAAGTCCCTGTTGTCAGTCCCGTCAAATTCACTCTGTTCTTTTTTTTTCTTATTTTAAATTCTGAAGTTATATGCTAAGCGTTTTGCAAAGAGTTTACATACCTAGATTGAAGATCTGTTGCTTTTTTAAAATGTATTTATTTACCTGCTTGTTTGTAAATCATTTGAATGGAAAGATTCTTTAGATAATATTAGAAAGAATTATATCCTAATGTGAGAGACTCCTGACCTACAAGAATGCCTTCTTCCTATGCCTAATTACTCAGATGTGGACGATCAAACCATCTGAGGTTTGTTACAGCACCCCCCAAAATTTTCGCAGATGAAAAGATGTTGGTAAACATCTAAATCGAAGTAAATTTTCCTAAAAAAAAAATTCAATAACTTTAAATTTAATCAAGTGCAAATTGTATTTGTCAAAATTCGAGTTCCAACAATGAAATTATTTGTTTCTAATGTGAATGTATCCCTATTACAATATGCGAAAATGTTTTGAAACCAGTCTACAGATAATCGTCTTAAAACCTCCTACTCTCAGTTTAATAACATATCTACCATGAAGAAAAATCGCCTTCCCCACTAAATTGTTATAATCTGCAAGGAAGTTCTGGTTCGGTGACAGAAACGGAGCCCTCGTAAGGGAATTCTGTTTTGAGGTAGAACCGACCTGAATGGTCGCATGTTGAATAGTCTCAGCGAACCAATCTTCCGTTCGGAGATTTTCCCAACATACTCCTTCCAAACTACACGAATTGTCCAAGAAAAAGGAAAATAATTCCGCATGGCATCAATGTCCCGCCAAAAGTGAATAATTTAAATTCAATTATTTATAAACTGGAGCATGTGCAGTGTATCAATTCAGAGTTTCCTACCTTGTAGAGTAAAAGATCCTTATGAAATCAACTTATGTTGATGGATTGCCTCCTGGCCTACTCCTAACACCACACTCCTTCATAAAGATCTATTTGTTCAAGTGATTGCTAAAACTCGAATCCTGACAAACCGCTTCAAATCCCAGCAATGCTATTGTCGTTTAGTTCCTCTTGTACTGATTTAATTTTGTCAGTCAATGTCAGTCATATTCGTAACAATATTCTTTTTTTGCTATTTGTCTTCCCTAATTCTCGCAAAACGCCTTTCACTATCTTCACGCCAACTCCACGACGTAGCATCACCTTTTGAACTCAAAGCGAGCCAATATTTGCACATTCCCCTTTACACCCCTTAGTAAAGTATTTAAAATACATCCACACCCTCGTAATAAACTTCTACCTCACTATCCTTACTAAAATATTAACAAGTTAGAGGTTAATTATTATTTGAACCTCGGTTAAATTTTCCATTATTTTTTCATCCCGATTTAACAATGTTCAAATAAATATCAAGATGTTCACTAAAGAAATTTAAATTTCCAAATTGTTTATAACAGCTATAGCTTATAGAATGGCTTCCCTCACTAACAAAATTGAACTAGATAATAATGTGTCAATATGCCCAAGTTTCCAAGTAAGTATAATTTACACTCTACTAGTGGAAAGGATCTCTTCCATATGGTTAGAGAAACCAATTCCTGGCGCGGCTTTGCTTGGCCATCAGATTTCAACCTACTTGAATCCCGACATATCTACACGCGTATAATTTCTGAAATTGAATAAATCTTTGAAACATAAGTTCAGCCAAACTATCAAGCTTATACTCTACTTCCTTCAAACCAGCAAATCATCTTTGAATTCTTTAATGAACATTTAAAATCAATTTTTCAATATGAACACGAACATGAATTTGATTTTTATTTTGCAAGGTTTTTTTTTTCAAAAAATGTTATTTTTTATTTCCTAATTATATTCAGTTTTCTTATCTTGATGTAGTTGATACCTAAAAATCTAGCAAAAGTATACAACTGAATTTTAATTTAATTTGAGATATAGAAAACTATTTAATGATTTATTTAGTTTAGTTTTCAGTGTTATTGCTCACTTCTAAAAACAAAACAAATTTAAATCTACGTTATTGCATTACATTCACTTACTTGAGCTTTCACTGAAATATCTTAAATCAAGTATTCTCACAGCTTTGTTTTAACCCGTTTAGTAATTAACTAATCAGTAAAAGATACGCTAACAACAAGAGTTGATTGGATTATGATCGACCATTTAATAACCAAGCAATATCCTATTATTTTAAGTGCAATAACTATTACAATCTACCTGATTATTAAGACTTTGAATATTCGCTGAAGATTTAGCTAACACCTATTTACATTGATTATGACTGATGTCTAAGAATAATAATAAGGTTTACCTACTATCTGAAAAGATTGAGCAAATGTTCCACCCCCCTGACTAGAATTTCCTTGCTTTAATTTGTAAATCTACCTTTTATTTGATCAACTCTTTCGTCCCCTTTTTTTTGAATCGCGAAAAGTCTGCGTTTGACCATCAACTCTCCTGGTTAACAACTCTGTGACCGCACATGTCGCTCGCAGAGCTAAAATATATCTATGCCCACTAAATACAACTTGGTTATTACGATTTTAGCATTAGAATTGTATTACTGGGTCTTAGTCTATTTGATTGATTTTATTTACTAAACCCAGTTGTTTTCTCTTTTTTTTTTAACTGACCAATTATTTGGTGATACAACCCCCTGTTTAGAAGTCCCATTTTACTCTACTTATTTAAACAATTAAATTAAACTTCCTTTCTTTACGTCTTTCTAGATACTAATCTGACAAATTATCTTATCTCTCAAATCATCTTATTTTAAATAAAATTATTTAACAGCTTAATAATTTTGCAATAATTATTCAGCTTATCATAACCTCAAACAAGAACTGATAGATTTCCAATAAAAATACATATTTTATCGTATCATTCACTGTTAGACAACTTTGATATAATGATGCAATCCGAATGCTTACTATTATCTACTATTCGATCTTTTATTTTTTGATGCAAGAGAAATATACCTCTAAATATTTATGCAATCCCAATTAATTGAAGTACACAATGTAGATTAACCCTATGTTTATTTTATAACGTATTCCGATCTCTAATTTTCCTGTATACTATTTATATGGAATTTAGTTTAACAGCCTTTTTGTTAGATTGAATTATTAAATTAATCTTCTTGCTAACTTCCTGTGGTAAAAGTAGTAAAATACAAATGTCCAAAAATCAAAGTCATCCCGTAACCTACTAGATCAAATCTCTATCAATGAAAAATATTTCAAATTTTATTACTTTAATTTACAACGTCGATATATTGTTAAGTATACTCTACCCTCGGTTTTCTAGTCTATAATAAAATTATATAACCGAATCAACTCCCTGCGTTTCCTGTTTTAAAATATAATATACTTTGCTTTGTCTGTATAATTACTCATCATATCTTTTATTATAAATTGAAAATATTTACTATCTACAATTATTCAAGCTATACTTGTACATGAAGCAATAAATAATATTATAAACACTAAACTACTACACCATATTTACTACAAACACAATACATGAGTGACGAATGATCCTTGGCTAAACTCCTTATTTTTGTAACCTGAACGAAATAATTACCCATGATACAAAATGCTTGCTATTGTTTGCAGTCTTTTTTAAAACAAATCACCCCCCAATGTTTTAATCTGTTAATACCGATAATGATTAACCTGAAAATTGATAAGATATTTGTTACCTTGTCTAATGAACTCGCGATTGAAATTATTACGTAACCCTAGTTTTCACTAACCTACAAATTTCGAATCACCATCGTCTCCATTTCACAGCAACAAATTGTGTTCAGATAGTCTGACTACTGAACACAGTCCTATAATAACCTGAATTTACTTGCCTAAACAAGGTTAAAGTAACAAATCTAATATTTATAAGTTCCGATTATATTCTATTATCACGAAAATATTTTAAACCTATTTTTATGATAAAACGAATCGTTTCTATTGCTAATCCTGGTCGCGGCCAACAAATTGTAACGATCCTGATTCCGAAACCAAATTGTAACAAACCTAGCCTAACCTGACGCCGAAATGAAACAATCCCTAGCCTAACCTAATTAACCTCACTTATAAACCTAAGAAGAGATGAAACTATTTTAAGAAACCTGTCTAAATTAGTATGTCTATGAAAATGATTATAGAACCTTGATTTGCTTTCAATGAATCCTAGCTTTATGTCAAACTAGCTATGCGTCCTGATTCCACTTGATTGTGAACAAATTATAAATTGAACCTCATGAAAGAAATATCCTAAAATATTAAAAATACATTAAATATTGATACAGATATTCAATAAGATCACAGCCTACGAATTGTATTGATAAATAATAAGAAATGTGAATTCTAAAATGTGAACCTCACAGGTTCAAATTCTAATACTTACTCCTAGCGCCATCTGCTTCCGGATCACTTGAGCCTACATTTTGATACAAGTATTCTGCAGTGTGATTCTTAAATTATTTATCTAATTTATTTACCTATTTATACGTTAGTTTGGCCAGTGGTCGTATTGTGGTAGATCCTGCGTTATAGACCGCATAAACCCTAGGTAAAGGTGATTCGAAATACATAACTACCTGATTGATTAATAAATAACTACCTATTGATAATTGACCTAAGTTCAGAACAAAAACCCTAGGTTTTACCTATTTTGAACTTCTAAGAACTTGAAAGTAAATAACTAATCTCAGAGTGAAATGCAGTACTTAACTAATGTCTCAAGAGCTATACAGAAATAGTCCTAACAATGTCTCAAGAGCTATATAGAAATAGTGATTCAGAAATAGTGATTCTAGAGCTTCTCTGTTATATTTGGTGTTAATTTAGAATATTTGTGTATAACGTATATAAGCTTCAATATAGCTAGGTATAAAATATTAATTTAATTGCTTAAGAAAATATTAGACATGAGATGAGAAGGAAATTCCATTAAATTAGTACTTTAGAACAAAGAAACTCTATTATTGAACTAATATTATTATCAAACTACGAATATAATAAAAGATTGGAATGCCAGAAAGAATAGTATTAATTTATTTCTGACAATTAATTTTAATATTTTAAATTTATTCAATTTTATTTAGGTATCAGAGATTTATTTTATTTTATGTTTATCTCTGATTATTTAGTCATGGCGCTCGAGAGAGCTGAAAACCATGAAAATGACTCTACTCTGCTTTCGTAAATCTAACGCCATCCTGGGAAAAGAAAGCAGGAAAGAAAACCAGGAGTCGCGAGTGTGTCAGTCTATAGTCAGTTAAACATTACTTCATAAAGTCAGGAAAATCATAAAACTTGCACGAATTCCAGAGTGTTCACAAGAATAGCTCCTAGATTACTATAGATAAAGGTTTGAGAATCGACTTCGCCTCATAATATAATATTTAAATCAATAAGCTATCAATAGCTTTATTTCAAAGTGATCAGAATTTACACTCTTATACGGACACGGGAAATCCCTCCATTTCGGAAATGAGAAACACTGGCCCAAGCTCTATCTGGCTTCAAGAGTTCTGCACACTAATGAAAATACAGCATTGATCGAGTAGCACTTACGGCTAGTATTAAAACAATGAGATGTAGCAATAATAAGATATAGCAATAGTCGACTCTTCAATCCCCATAATATACATAAATGACATTTTATCTATGAACACTCTGTTCTTCGCAAATTGTACGAGTAGGTAAAGCACGTCATGTCTGGAAATTTCTCAATTTCTGGAGATTCTCAATCCGCATAGAATATAATATCTTAAGATTTTATGTTCACAAATAGTCGAAGCTGAAAAAGACAAATAATTAAAACATTTGTAATTCATACATAGAAATCATAAAGGCCGAGTTAGAAGCTTCTATCTTCTACTCGTGAGTAAATGCTCAGTGAAGGATAGTTTCGTCAGTAACATACGAATACTTCTATAGAGTAGGAAACATCGTAAGTCAACTTATGCAAGACCGCCATAGGAACCTGAAGTCGGATGTGTATTTATCATCCCGCAACTGTTCTGCGTAATTACGCAAGTATATTCCTGCCTCTAAAGTGCAGCGTAAGCTTCGTAAGATTCTCGTCCAACCTCGTATGAAAATATACACGTATGAGAATTCACCATACCACATCAAACCAGTGTGGCGGACATAGGCCCAATCTTTCTATGATAGACCTCCTCTTTTCCTCTGATGTCCATTTGTACATTAATTATTATTCACTTATCAGAACAATCATCCAGAAGTCTAATGCAGTACTGATCTGGCCGACTCGCAGGAACATCATCTGCTGAACAATTCTATACCTACTATGACATATCTATTTAAAAAGTGATACGATTATACGAAACCAAATCCTCTAGGAACATCCTCGTCCTTTGATCGAAAACAACTTTCTTCCAACTTCCACTTTTTAGACCAGGAACAAAATTCTCCTAGTTAGTAAACTCTTCTCTGCTCTTCCTTTCTCTGAATCTTGCGGTACAAAACTAAAAATATCCTAAAAAATGAAATATTCCAACATTTTCCTATAATTTTCTCAAGTGAAGTCCCTGTTGTCAGTCCCGTCAAATTCACTCTGTTCTTTTTTTTTCTTATTTTAAATTCTGAAGTTATATGCTAAGCGTTTTGCAAAGAGTTTACATACCTAGATTGAAGATCTGTTGCTTTTTTAAAATGTATTTATTTACCTGCTTGTTTGTAAATCATTTGAATGGAAAGATTCTTTAGATAATATTAGAAAGAATTATATCCTAATGTGAGAGACTCCTGACCTACAAGAATGCCTTCTTCCTATGCCTAATTACTCAGATGTGGACGATCAAACCATCTGAGGTTTGTTACAAGTTTATTCATGGTTATGAACTAAATACGAATTTTCTAACACAAAGTTTTTCAAGGTGATCCTGGCGTTACAACCTTTTTCTCTCTTCACGCAGTACCAGTAGGACTTCTCCCTGTACCCCGACTGTTTCTTGAATCTGTATCCATTCATCATCACGCCTACCTCTTTGGTTTTTAATGAAACATACTGAAAAAGAAATCTTTCTTTAGCCAACCGTAATATTATTATAATCCTACCGCTTAACTTAGTCATCGCCTGCTGCGGGGGGCGGGTCCGCCCGCACTCTCTCTCTCTCAGTCCCCTTTGTCGTTTCCCCCGGCGCCCCTGTACCGCGCAGGCGAGGACTAATTAAGCGGTAGGATTATACATCGCTTTTTAATATATCTACTACGGTAACTAAGTAGATATTTTCAGAAAGTAGTTGCTTTGGGAGGTAGAAAAAAAAATTCTAAGTCGTCACAACTTTTGCATTTTATAACAACAAACAAGAAAAAAAAACATCTCATATAACTTTTGTTATAGTTGTAACAATCGGTGTGGTAAATAAAATCAAAAACAAAGGCGTGGTAAACTAGCTGTAGGTACTATAGCCAGTATAGTATACTATATCTAGGTGCAAACACGTCGTTTCTACTTATTTTTACATTTCACCCTACGTTTTAGCAGTACTCGTCGTAACGACTTTTTTCTTCTTCTGGCATACGTGGGCTTTGAGATTCGCCTGTGTGATGATCTTTGAAAGTGACAACAGCTGCTCTACAGTCAGACGAGTATCTCTTACTACAGTTCCACCAAATCTTGTGACCCCGGCCTTTGTTCCTCGTGTATCTATAGCCGTCGTAACAGAGGTACTTCTTGCCCTGATACTCAAGATAATAAGCTGAAAAAATGATGAGTTAAAATGCTTTGCTATGTCTTGACGTGAGAATAATTTTAATTTAAATCTTCTTGTACTCGCCTAACAAGCGTAAGCTGTGTGATCGAAACCACATACCAACGAGTTCTTTGGAATTTAAATACGAATGTACGGAACTTATACACGTACGGATTCCAGATTTATTTGTAGAAAAACATGACATTGAAATTCATTAATGGCATACGCATGCCAAATCGTACTAGGCCAGCGCGATTATGGCCCAGTCACCCCTTGAGACCAGCCGATGTGCAGCAGTGGCCTCATATAAAAGACCAGTACAGATAGAAAGCCTAAAAATAGAAGAAAATAACCTTTGCCACGCCTTAAATCTAGGTTTAGCCCGCTAATAATAAGTTTATGTACAAAGCGGTTTATAAACAATTCTGCACGCACGATATTGCAGAAATACACTTTGAAGTGAGTAGGTATATATGTAAACGAATTATTTATTTGCTTGCTTTTATTTAAATATCAAAACCAGTTATAACACGTCAAATGTAATTATATCCAATAATAAAATTATAATAACAACATTTGTGGATAAAGGCCAAAATATAAATATTTCAAAACATGTGGAAGGAAGACAAAGAATCTGTCCTGACAGCATCACACATACGTGTAATAATAAAAAATTGCGAACAAAATACTAATGCCTTTACTAGCATACTATTTACAATTAGTATATATATAACTACTAAGTTCAACACAACACAGCAAGTCTACTGCACAAATGGCACAAATGGTCTTAAAGGTTTATAGCGATCACCAGTAATTAAGATTCCTGGTTTCAAAAATTTTAATCACCTCTTCAATGCAGGCTGTTAATTTGCAAAGTGTAGGGACTTTCAGAGATACTCGCAACTTTTATTATGGAATCAACTGCGAAATCGTTCCAGATGCAGCTGTACCAGCCACCATACACTTTGCATCGGTGAACTTCTTGTTTAGAACAGCTATTTTATTTTGTGATTTCGGGGTTGGTCCCAATGTAAAAGTTGCTTATAATACCTACAAACCTTTCGATTATCTACATCTTACAAAGCACAAAAACCGCTCAGGCACGTTTTAAAAATGACTAGAAAAAATCGTTTATTAACTAAATGCCAGTAACGATACTCGGATGTTGAAAAAGAGTATTCCCTCGATTGGGGTTTCTGGGATGATTATTGATTATGTTCAAAATTGAACTTCAGTACTGTTTCTTCGTATGTGGTGAGGGACGCTTTACACGCATACCTTGTACGCCGTTGACTGCAACTCCACCAACTCTTGGAACCTAATTGAGTGGACTTAAAGAATTTGTAACCGTAATGCCAGAAAGTATGAGTTCCCGCACCGCCTGTAAACCAATTTTGGTTTTAGTTACCTTTATTCCAAAAAAATGTACCTATTGATTTTTGTCGGACATTTTGGATAGCATGCTGAAGGGATATAAATACAGTTTAAAGTACTGTCTACAGTAGCTCAAAAAATCCTTTAAAATATGGTAAATAAATTACGCTGCCGTATTTTACAAGCAATGTCAAAAGATAATAAGATCCGAAAATATGAAATTCCTTTAAATGAAGATTGTTCTGAAAGAAAACAATGGGAAAATCATTTTCCTAAACAAATACAGCTAATTATTGAATACTTCACAAGGTAATGGCCTAAGCTCGACATATTGTTGCATCTCTTTTGAGACAATCAAAGTGATTTAAGATTCACTATTACGCCGCGGGGAAAAATCTTAGCGTGTCGAGATTAAGAAATAAGAAACTTATCACATTTTGAGTTTCACCAAATGGACATACGCGCGGCCAACTCAACAAACGTATTCACACGGCGTTCCATTTTCACAATTTTTCTACAACCAGTGATGTGGAACTAGGCAGTATTTATAATTAGAGTTAATGTTCAGATTTTATTGTATATTCTACAGAATTCTATATTTTACGTGTACTTTTATACAGTCAAAATGTGATTAAATGATAAACCTTAGCCTATTAGAAATTAAATACAATCATCACATCACTTAACATTTTACTTTACGGAATTATTTTGAGGTTATATTTAAAATATTAGAATTAATTTGGGTAAATAAGTGCAAAAATAATGTAAATTTTATTACACTAAGTAATAACTTAATAGTGCTCGTTACATTTTCTTATTTAGAAAAATTATCGTAGGTATATATGGTCACCCCCCCGAGTGGGTTCCCGCCTTGTAGTGACGGGGGGCTTAGTAGCCGTGGCTTGTGGGCGGCCACGGTGAAGCTAAGAGGAACCCGAGGTGGGGCCGGCCTCTCCGGGTCTTGGCCGGAGACAAGCCCGTGTGGAGGCTGGCCACATGTAGGTCGGCTTGCCGACTGAGGGGGACTGCGGTGTCGCGCTCGTCGCGATACCGCGGCCGAGCCCATCGAGGCGGGGGCGGCGACGGAATGGACGGGCGCTGCCTATCCGTCCTGCCAGCGGCCCTAACGGGTGCCGCCAACGTGTTGGCGGAGGCGGTGGGGCTGCAGGGGAGGAGGAGTGTCGGTATCGCGATGGCCGTTCTCCCTATCCTCTGCAGCCGTAGTGGCAGGCGCGGGGCCACTTTAATTGACCCGTTGCATCGAGACCAGGGCTGTCGGATACGGTTGCTGTCCGACGCCCAGTGCTGGTTGGTCCCAGGTGGTGGGTGGCGATGTGTCTGGTGTTCGACACATCGTCATTCTAGCGGGAACGTAAGCTCAGTGGTGGGGCCCGAGTTGGGCCAGCGCTGTCGGGTGCCGCGGAGGAGTGCGCAAGCGTGCCCGTAGCCCCAACACCAGGCGCAGTGGTGGAACACCCAGGGGTTTTGGTGGGTATACTGTTCAGTCGGCAGGACTCCCACATAACCACCCGCCTGCCCTCGAGGTGTGGTGGTATCTATAAAAGATTTCCCCTGACTAAAAAAAAAAAAAAAAGGTTTATATGGTCACCAAATTTAGAGTTCTAAAACTAAAAAATAAAAATAAATTATCTGTGTACAACTAGGTACCTAATAATATAATCAGGTAATATTATGGAAACATTATCACATCTCACAAACTCGCATAATTCTATTACTTGACTAGCATGGAATATTCTTAAAAAAAACTACGGGCACACGTATTAGATAAAATAATGCTGAAATGGCGAAATTGTTAAACTCGAAAATATTTGAGTGACTTTTCTGGAAATATATCTGTTCGACCGTATTTAAGTAGAATGTTACTTTTTCAGTAACATTGGAACAATGAATTTCTCATCTCGGATCACTTATGTTACTACAACACTGATAACTAACACTGACTGATGGGCTAAAGGCCTAACTACGATGACAAACAAGTGCGTATCCATAGTCACGACAAACGCCGCGACCGACGTCTTTCTTGCACTTGTAAAAGAAACAATTTTACAAGTCATATAATATTGTAAAACTAATAGTGACAAGTGATTGCCCATTAATTATATCGTCGTCGTTTCTGGCTGTAGCGACGCGCTCGTTTGCGAGCTAAAATTAATATATAATTCTAATAAATATTAATAAGTCCACATTGGGCTAAAATTCTACACTAAAATTCATAATTAATTCTATTACTAATAAATACTACTACATAGTTGGGCTCCATTTTCAAAGCCTCACTCAAGGCATTAAAAATAAACTTACTAAAAATATAGCCGTCTTTTCCACTCCGATCTATTAGACAAAGAGTAAAACTTAGAAATATGTTTAAAGATATCAACGAGTCTTTACTGCACTATGATAATACAGAAATACCAGTCTTCCTACAGTATGTAATGATTTGGAAAATATTATCTGTAAATTATATATTCTGATTTACAATTATTTGCAGATAAAAATACTTAAGTAACACTTTCTATTATGACTAGAATTAAATAACCTACTTAAAACACTCAAACTTAAAGTAAATAAACATCCAGACACAAAATAAAACCTAGTCTAAAAGGCCCTCGGCAGAAGGTAAAGTGGCAAGAAAGCTGGCGGCATTACCTCGCTGAATAGTAATACTCAGCTTTTGGCCAAAATAGATGGCAGCATTCTGGTCACGTTTCTGATTAGAAATAAATAAAAACTGAGCCCATTAATGAAGTAACCTACTACTCAACAAATCTGGCCAGGTTTGTAATTTGACAATAATATTTTCCTTGGGTGGAGTACGAGGGTGGTTATTTTCGAAACCGAATTTCACTATTATTCCGTCAACGGTCGATATCGATGCTTTGCACTTGTTTTTAGTTTGGCGCTTGCTGCAGGCCCACCAGCCCTTGGAACCAACTTGTCTAGTTTTATAGAACTTGTATCCGTAGTGCCAAAGGAAACGACTCGGTTGCATCGCTGTAAAATTAAATCAAAGCTATTATGCCTGAACACTTTATGTACAACTCATTCAGTTAAGAAACTAAAATATTAAAGTGAGAAATCTTTTTTATTTTACTATATTAATGTAGAATGGACAGAGTTAACAGATAATATTGTTTTTATACTACAATAGACCCAATTGGCGCAATCGTAATTATGATAGCAAATTAGAATATTTCTGTTTCCTTTTCACTTTTTTGATGCGTTTATCAAAATCCAACTGAACGTTGGTTGATGTTTGATTTTAATTGTTTATCACAAACAATCATTATTGAGATACACCAAGTCAGTGTGAAATACCTAGCTATAATTAAAATGGTTTCATTAAATGAAACGACCAGTGGAATTCTCAGTCTTTCTGCGAAAAAAAAATATAAACAAGTATGTTCGAATTTTCCCTTGACTACTTCTCCATTGCACGTGACTAGGGAAGCTTTACACCCCGTGGAGAACCGTTTGCTGCAAGCCCACCACTTCTTATAGCCTCTGTCCTGAGTTTTACAGAACTTTTGTCCTTGGTACCAGATCGTTCCGGACGTCGCCCTCGTAGTGCCTGAAACTTTAAATTAATGATATGTAGTGTACAGTGCAGGTACAGTATACAGATACATGTACAGTAGACATTGGCGTCGTATAGATATAATATATAGTCCATAGGTAAAACATAATTTTACTTTAATTTCATTCAGTTTACCACAGCAATAGTCTCGAAATCATGAATGAACTGATTTTCCGCGATTTTAGATTTCACATTGTGTAATTCCCCTAATATTTGATTTTATTTTGAAGAAAAATAAAAAAACATCACTCTAGTGATGTTTTTTACATCCTCGAATCATTTATTCCTTATTTTATTATGACGTTTAAATTAATCTTTTGTGTAACCACTGCAATGCTATGAATAATGTGCGAGTAACTATAAAATAGATTATATAAAAGCTGCTAGGAGCTCTTGTTGGCTCTAAATCTATAAATATGGCTTAGAAACATTACAAAGTTAAAAAGCATTCTTACAATATAAATTATACAATATAACATTATTTTCTTAGATACTTTTTCTTCATAATACAACTCCAAACAAAGCCACAATTTTTAAGTTAATTTTAACAGGGTCTATAAAATCTATTGTCATTTTATAGCCTTGAGTATTACACAGTTAAGTGTATCCTAATGATAATTATAATTGATGCAGTAATTTCAAACGTGCAAAACATCTCAAAAATATAATATGAATTTGTATACCAGCTGGTTTTCCAAGTGGTAAAGCGCGTGGAGTAGGATGTCATCGGAGTTACCAAATGTGGCCAAAAGTGTTTCACACTGTTTTGCACATTGTTGAGCCAAAATGTTCTCTCGGTGGAGACAGATAACAAAATATACCTACCACTCAAATTCGCTCACTGTTGAAGTTCTACACATGCTTTGTATTTTCCACAAATGTGGTGAATATGTTTTCTAATAGAACCGATAGGCTAAATGACTAAAAAAATTTGATTAGTCTGTCAGTTAGATTATTAAAATATGTCAGACACGTATTTTTTAATTTGTCTATTTAAAAAAATATGAAGATATAGCTCAATAAAGTTCTGCGTAACGTCACATCCAGCTACATTTTTACCAGCGACCTTAAAGATAGACACCTAATCGTACAAAATGAAATGTCACCGACCAATAAGTATCAACCAATCATAGAGAAATCCACCAATCCAATAACTAGTCTTCATTAGACTGGCGTTGCGGTCGCGTCTCAAAGCAACGAGATAAATATGGTGAACTGCGCCATTTCATCTTGCCGAAATTACACGGTTTCAAAAGAAATAACGAAAGGCACTGTCACATACCACCGGTAAGTAATAAATATCTTTGTGATTTACAAGCAAAATAAATAAAATGAAATCATTTGAAAATGTAAACAGAATGGAAAATTTTCTCTATGGTCAGTTAGGAATGTCGGATAATGTCTGTATGAGATCGAATAATGACTCATCAAATCGATTAACTTTAAGGTCAAAATTGATTTTGACCCGGGCGGCCGGCGATGTAAGAAGGAATAAAGTCGCAAGGTCAATGTGGGTCGAACTACTGGTTTTAGATCGATTTAACAATATGGAGCAATTCTTAAACACAACGAAGCGGATCGATTTGTGTTTCACGTGATCTGTTCATATTTTAACAAAAAGGAGAAGGTTCTATGTTCGTCTGTATGTATTTTTCACGAATCAAATAATGTTTTTTTTTTTATTTCTGGAAGAGAAGCGATCTAATTTAGCGGTACTTAAGACTGCCAGCCGTTGTTTAATACTAGTGTTATTGACTTTTTGTTGATTACTTCTGGAATTAACGATATGACGTATTTATAATTACATAAGTCCATCGAATAAAGAATCAACATGTGAATAGATTAATCGAAATTTCATTGCCAGTCCAACTTAACATCTAATATGACATGACGTCATGCTAGACTCGAATAAATTTAGAAATCGATTCTTTTTATAATGTATTTTGAAATCCCTATTTCAAAGTAATTTCAGTGTTGCCACAATATATTTTTGTAATTTCCCTGTACATTTTGTTTAGATTTCCTAGAGATCCAGCAGAAGCAGCTGTCAATTTTTTAAAATTGTTTTTAATTATATTATATCAGTCCGCTCCTGAGTGTCGCGCGCGACGCACGCGATATGACGGCACGCACCCCTCCCTCGCGCGCGCACGCGGCTTCGGGCGAGGGAAGTGACGATAATGTGACTACTCAGTGTCCCCAGTGTAAAGTGGTGATGAATGAGATGCTTGCATTTATTAGCAACAAGGTGGACACTTTACCGGAAACAGGAATCACGCAAATTTGTCTGAGCGCATATACTTCTGATGAAATTGAAGATGCGAGGTCAAATGCGCACAAGTTCCTAGCGCCTACAAAGCAGTACAGAAGAAAAAAAGCAGGTTCTGAACAGAAGAATGTCCTAGAAATCATAAAGCTCATTAAAGAGTTCGAACCCGACTGTCTCCCGATATTTGTGGCAAAAAACCTAAATAAAATTCCCGCGGTGTCGTTTGACTACATCGACATTACGTCGTTCCTTAAGGAAATGGCGGTACTCAAAAATGACGTTGCTACGATAAAAGCGAAACCTTGTAAGGACAACGAAAACACCACGTCGAATGCCGACATTGACTCGATTAAAAAAGACATTGACGATGTTAAAAGTATGATTAATGAGCTCAGAGAGGCTCGTGATCTGAGCCGTAACCAACCCGACGATCTATTTCTTAGGTCTTATTATGACGATAAGAACATAAGAAATAAAATGAGCAGCACGAAAAGCTCAAATAATACTGTTGCGGTTACAACAGAGCCTCAGTCAGAAGCGCTTGAATTAGGACCCGAAGTGAACACCGCGAGTAATAGGAGTGGAGGGCGCGGTAAGCGCGGAGGAGTGCCCGCACGTCCAGCCGCATCTCGAGGTGCGCAGGCGAGTGCAGTGCAGCGAGCGCTGACAAGCTGACAACAGCTTACAAGAACACTGGTTAATGCCTCATGACTTAGGTATTATTAGTGCATTGGACGCGGACTTCGGCTGTTATTCCAAGTCTTCAATACATCCAGAACACGGAGTACTAAGGGGCAGACCACATGGTGGATTATCTATAATGTATCGATCCAATTTGTTTACCAGTGCAAATCTACTACAGTGTGATAACGACCGTATAATGGCAGTGAAATTAGCGCAGGGCAATCGTAGCATGTTAGTGTTCTCTGTGTATATGCCTACGAATGCCGACGATAACCTACCGGAATTTACTCATTGTCTTGCGCTTATCAGTGCTATAATAGAGAACGCTGACACGGAGTGCGTATTAATTTTTGGCGACTATAATTCACATCCTTCGACCCTATTTGGCAAAGAGTTGTTAAATTATTGTAGTGAGCAATCGTTACGATGTGTTGACTTAGAAAAACTCGAATCGGATGCGTTTACGTATGTAAGTGAGGCGAATGGCGCGTGTCGCTGGCTCGACCACTGCCTCGTCACTGAGGCAGCGTTCGAGCTGGTGACGGACGTGCATATCAACCACGAGGTCACCGCCTCTGACCATTTCCCTCTAGTCATTAGTTGTAATTTTAATTGTTTAAGACCTAAAATTACTTGCGACTCAAATGTAAATAATAAACGTAAAAGTAATAAATACTTATGGGGTGACCGAGATAAGGAACAGACATTATTATATACAGAATATTGCGAAAATAAATTATTGAAAATTATGAATAACTATGATAATATGGAATGTATGAGTGGGAATACTTTATGTAGGTGTGCGATGCACCATCAGTGTATTGATAATTTTTATGCTGAGATTGTATCCACGTTGCAGGCTGCAGCAGCTCATAGCTTTGATGCTAAGTGCAACAGAAAATACAAGAAAATAACTGGTTGGAACTTTCATGTCAGGCGTGCCCATGAAGAATCGAGGGAGATGTTTTCTTTGTGGGTTCTGTACGGTAGGCCGCGCTCGGCATGTCACTATGAGAATATGACTGCCTCGCGCAGAGAGTATAAGACAGCACTCAAATACGTAATAAAAAACCAAGATAAGATTAAAATGGAAGTGCTGGCTCGTCAACATTCAGATCGTAATTTTATTCAATTTTGGAAAGAAACAAAAAAGCTAGAACATAAAAATAGTCTACCTATTAGTGTGGAAGGAGAAAAAGAAAAAAAAAATATAGCAAATTTATTTCGTAATCACTTTGATGTTAAAAATAAAGCCCTAATCAGTACAAATAAACAGAAGAAGTGTCTCGGCCCGGAGACCCATCACGTGATAATAACACCAGAGCAAATTGTGTCTATTCTAAGAAGTATGAAACGTGGTAAGTCTCCGAGCCACGATGGCTTGAGTATTGAACATATATTATTTGCGGGTCAGCACATTAGCCATCTTTTAGCGCTGTTTTATGGTCTCTGTGTGAGACATTGCTACTTACCACAGGAACTTATCCGTACACTAGTAATTCCTATTACTAAAAATAAGACAGGTGACATATCGAGTGCGGCCAACTATAGGCCGATCTCACTCGCAACGATAATGGCTAAGGTGCTTGAAAGGATCATCTACTCCCACATCAGCTCGATGAATATTGACGATGGACAGTTCGGCTTTCGCCCGTGTGTTTCCACTGACATGGCAATTTTCTCGTTAAAAGAAATTGTCAAATATTATAACCTTCACGGCACCACAGTATACGCGTGCTTTTTAGATTTAAGTCGTGCCTTTGACACAATTAATCACGAACTGCTGTGGGAGAAGATGCAGGGCACCGAAGTACCTCCTGAGGTTGTTGGTCTCTTGACATACTGGTACGGCAATCAGACCAACAACGTCAGATGGGATGCGGAGCTGTCCGACAGTTACCGGCTATCCTGCGGCGTGCGGCAAGGGGGGGTTACCTCTCCCGACATGTTCAATTTGTACATGAACGACTTGATAGTGCAGCTGAGCAGCACCCCGGTGGGGCTCAGGTTGGATGGTAGATATGCCAACAACCTGAGCTACGCCGACGATATGGTGCTGCTCAGCCCCTCAATCAAAGGCCTACAAAGACTGTTACAAATCTGTGAAGATTATGCGCAGAGTCACGAGCTCATGTACAATTGCAAAAAGACAGAAATGATGATTTTTAGGTCGGGAAAGGGACCGCAATACGTGCCTACAGTGTACCTGAACAGGGAGCCGGTGAAAGTGGTTAATTCTTTTAGGTACCTTGGCCATATTGTAACCTCCAGCCTTAAAGACGACCAAGATATAGAACGCCAAAGACGAGCTCTATGTGTAGTGGGAAACATGATCGCACGAAAGTTCTTTAGGGCAGCGCCTGATGTCAAAATTACCTTATTCAAATCGTTTTGTCAGAGTTTTTACACCTGTCAGCTGTGGACAAGATATACGAAAAAGTCTCATGATGCTATTCGCGTGGCCTACAATAACATCTTCAGGCACCTGATGGGCCTGAAGTGGTATTGCAGTGCTTCCGAAATGTACACGGAAACAAGGGTCGATTCGTGCAACGCAATTCAACGAAAGAGGATATCGACGAGATGGACGTCGTTCATGTCCAGAGTTGACAGCTGTAAGAACTCCATCATAAGAAGTTTGGCGGATCGGCTGCTGCAGACTGAAACGTATAGACGTTGCGTAAGAATTACCCACTAAATAATGAATTAAGACTTACTGTGCCTTAGACTTTAGTTTGAGTTTTTTAAAAATTTTATTTTTAGTTTGTTACATAATTATGGATCTTGTGTCTGAAATAAAGTTTTATTATTATTATTCACATATTCATTTATTTTCTTAAATTTAAGTTTTTTTACAATATTTATATAAAAGAACAAAATACTATAAAAAAAACCTAAACCTAGAGTGCCGCCGGCAGCGGGGCAGGGCCCAAGCTACCGGTGGTTGGGGCTACAGTGAGAGGAACCTCCTGACGATGCGCGCCGTGTCCAGGATGACTGCCTTCTGTATTTGACCCTTGACCCAACCGTCTAGCGAGAGCCTCTTAAGATGGTGGTCGAGACTCTTCGCTATTAAGCCGTTTACCGAAACGACTATCGGGACAATGATCGTCGAGTCTACATCCCACATGGCGGTAACCTCGTGAGCCAAGTCCAGGTACTTGCTGAGCTTGTCCTTCTTGGCCTTCACGAGGTTCTCGTCATGTGGGATGGTGACGTCGACGAGCACTGCCCGGCGCTGGGACCGGTCGACCACCACGATATCGGGCCTATTGGCGACAATAGTCCTGTCCGTGATGATAGAGCGGTCCCAGTAGAGCAACGCACGACCATTCTCGAGAACTGGCGCCTGACTGACTTTATTATCTTAAATTTAAGTTTTTTTACAATATTTATAAAAAAGAACAAAATACAATAAAAAAACTTAAACCTAGAGTGCCGCCGGCAGCGAGGCGGGGCCCAAGCTACCGGTGGTTGGGGCTACAGGCTGAGGAACCGCCTGACAATGCGCGCCGTGTCCAGGATCACTGCCTTTTGAATCTGGCCCTTGACCCAACCGTCTAGCGAGAGCCTCTTGAGGTGTTGGTCGAGGCTCTTTGCTATTAAACCGTTCACCGACACGACTATCGGGACAATGATCGTCGAGTCAACATCCCACATGGCGGTAACCTCGTGAGCCAAGTCAAGGTACTTGCTGAGCTTGTCCTTCTCGGCCTTCACGAGGTTCTCGTCATGCGGGATGGTGATGTCGACGAGCACTGCCCGGCGCTGGGGCCGGTCGATCACCACGATATCAGGCCTATTGGCGACAATAGTTCTGTCCGTGATGATAGAGCGGTCCCAGTAGAGTAACGCACGACCATTCTCAAGAACTGGCGCTGGTGCGTACTTATAGTACGGCACCTCAGACTCGACAAGGCCATATTGAAGAGCAAGTTGCTGATGGATGATCCTGGCCACTTGGTTATGCCTGTGCAAGTACTCGCCGTTAGCAAGATGAGAACAACCAGAAGTAATATGCCTGAGTGATTCTCCAGGACGGTGGCATGCCCGACAAATGTCGACCGTACCGTCCTTCAGGATATACTTCCGGTAGTTGTTCGTCAAGATAACTTCGTCCGCAATTGCACAGGCAAAACCCTCGGTTTCCCCAAAGAGGTCACCGAAGCGTAGCCAGGCCACCGACGCCAGCAGGTCCACATCGGGTCCTGTTAGGGCCCGATAGAACCGCCCGTGCAGCTCCTTGCTCTTCCATACCGCCTTGCGATCATCGGTGCTGAGCACCGATGGCCTGCGCCAGTTCTCGTTCGCCAGGGAGAGCGGGGTGAGGCCGCTGTCAACCGGCACCACATCGCAATGCATCCCACGTCCGCTGTTTCGAAAATAATCCCGGAGACTGTACACTTCGCGGTTGTGGAGGTCCTTGGCATTTAAAAAGCCTCGGCCACCACACTTCCGCGGAATATACAGTCTCATGACAGACGAGCGCGGGTGTAACATGCGATGCAATGTGAGCAGTCGACGGACCCTCCTATCCAGGGCGTCCAGCTCAGTCTGAGTCCACCTCAGTATGCCAAAGGAGTACATCAGCAGCGGCATCACCCAACCGTTGAAGGCGCGCACCTTGTTGCCGCCGGACAAAAGACTATTTAGTACTTTTGTCAGGCGACAAAAAAAGCGCTCCTTCACCGATTCCTTGACGTCCACTGCCGCTATACCCAACGACTCTGACATACCGAGGTACTTGTAGGTCTCGGCTTCGGAGAGAGACCTGATAGTCACCGTCTCAGAAAGTTGTAGATTCGGAGAATCCACAACCTTCCCTCGCTGTACATGCATGACCGCACACTTATCTACACCGAACTCCATCCTGATGGCACTGCTAAAAACTTCAGTTGTTTTTAGCAGCTCCACCAGGTCTTGGTATTTCGGTGCAAATAACTTGAGATCATCCATGTACAGCAGGTGAGAGATGACTTCACCCTGTCTGCGAAGCCGATAGCCCAGCCCTGAATTCCTCAGCAAAGTGCTGAGTGGATTCAGGGCCAGGCAGAACCACAATGCACTCAGACTGTCACCCTGGAATATTCCCCGCTCAATCTTTATCAAGTCTTGCGGGCCAACGGAGCCGTCTCTACCACCTGGTTGACGAAGGACTGTGGCCCATTGCCCCATGCATGACACTAAGAATGATTTTAGAGTTGTATTGATTTTATACAACTCTAAAATCCTCTCGAGCCACGAATGAGGCACTGAGTCATAGGCCTTCTTATAGTCAATCCAGGCAGCAGAGAGGGCTCCCTTGTTCCGCCGGACTTGCTGGCTAATGGCCATGTCTATGAGGAGGAGCTCCTTAGTGCCACGGGACCCAACCCTACATCCATTCTGAGCGTAGGCCAAAACGTTTTGCGCAACGACGTGCGCGTTAATTTTGATGGTCAGAATGGATGTAAGGAGCTTGTAGATGGTAGGCAAGCACGTAATGGGCCGATAATTCTTTGCTTCCGTGGTACTGCCGGACTTATGGATCAGGAAGGTGACACCGGTGGTGAAAAAGCTAGGCAGAGAACCAACCTCGAGGGCTTCCTGAAATTGTGTGGCTAAGCGATCATGCGAGCATCGAAACCATTTTATCCAAAAGTTGTGCAGTCCGTCCGGCCCAGGACTTTTCCAGTTCTGAGCCGTACGGATTGCACAACTAACGTCTACGGGATCTATTAAAATAGATCCCATGGGTTCGATAATCTCGCATTCCCGCTCAACCACACGCATCCAATCACCCTCCGTGTGCTCGACGGGCACCGACCAGATGCCACGCCAGAAGTCATTCATGGCGTTAACATCCGGCACCTGCCCGTCGCTCACACGTTGGTCGGTTCTCTCCCAGCCTCGGTACACCTTCCTTTGGTCACTTTGGAAGAGGCGATTTAGCCGATATCGGTCCACACGCTCTCTGTAGCGACGAATGCGGTTTGCCCACGCATAGACTTTCTGTTTCAGATAGTCTATGCGTTCCGTGACACTGGCCAAATAGTGCTGGGGTCTGATACCAGTCCCAGCAAAGGCTTGTGTCATGAAACGCATGACTCGGGGACGGGTGTTTCCCCGGCTGAAACAGATTAGCTTTGCTATGAGAGGCCTGAACGAGTCGATACGCCGCTGGATCCGCACTTGCCACGCGGGTATATCTCCGGCGGGTCGCGGTGCACGGTTCGTGTCCGGGAACTTAACACGTGCAACGCGACACGCCGCGATGGCGCCGCAGTACAAGATCGAGTGGGTATCGACTAAGCCTTCGCTAGCCCGCAAATACGGGACCAGCAAAGGGTTCAGAGCCCCCATAAGCGCTAAGTTACGCCTATGGGTGGGAAAACGTGGCAGTCGCGGCCTAGAGTCGGGTGCGAACCGATATTGGGAAATCGCGTCTTCCAAAGCCCTCCTCAGTTGCTCACTCACCTGGCTAGACACGCTCATACTCGCGCCATCTGTCTCGTCAACCGCAGGACCAGCCGGTGGTGTCGCAAGTGTCGCCGCCGACATCGGTGCTGAAACCATTGTCGGGGCTGACGACGCGACAGACACGGGCGGGTCCCGCGCCGAAGAAGCAGCAGCGCGAGCAGGCAGCGCCTCCAGGCGGAGCCGATCAAGCACGACCTGATCCAGCAGCTTGCACCGATGGATAGCCCGCACTTGATCCGACAATCGTTGGGCGGACACGGTCACGGCCGGTTCGAGGGTCTGAAACAAAGACAACATCCTAGGACGGTACGCCGTCAGGTCAGTTCCCCCTCCTGTCGCCCCATAATAGGCGCGCATGACACTCTCATTGATGCTGGGAGTCCATCTCATGCAGCGCACTACACCACCGGTAGCAGGAGCCGAAGGCGGGGCAGGTTGCCCCACAGGCCCCAGGCGTGCCGGCAGCGGGGGACGTCCTCGCCGCGCAGGTCTTGTTGGCGGCGGCGTCCGTGGCCCGCTCGTGTCGCTCGACGAGCCGCTCGTCTCGCGGGTGGTGTGGAAATCTTCTTCACCCGACGATGCGCTCGGAGCTGACGACGAAACGGGCGATGGTGGTGGTCGTGCTCTAGTGGTGTCCGCTGTTGCTGTTTTTGACCGCGTAATCATAATTATATTGATTTATTCCCAGTGAAAATATGTTGACAAAATAATAATAATAATAAAGCAGTCATCCTTAATACGTGCAGGATTGTCAGAAAATTTTTATCACTTTCATAGCACTTGGCTCCGGCCCGTGCCAGGATATGCGATATGGAGGTATTTATTATAATAAATACCTCCATATCGGAGAGAAAACGAAAGTTTTACTACAAAAATAATAATAATAATAATATAATAATAAAATATGTATTTTATTATTATTATTATTCACATATTCATTTATTTTCTTAAATTTAAGTTTTTTTACAATATTTATATAAAAAAACAAAATACTATTTTATTTTATTTTATTTTATTTATTTATTAAAACGTATAAAAAAACCTAAACCTAGAGTGCCGCCGGCAGCGGGGCAGGGCCCAAGCTACCGGTGGTTGGGGCTACAGTGAGAGGAACCTCCTGACGATGCGCGCCGTGTCCAGGATGACTGCCTTCTGTATTTGACCCTTGACCCAACCGTCTAGCGAGAGCCTCTTAAGATGGTGGTCGAGGCTCTTCGCTATTAAGCCGTTTACCGAAACGACTATCGGGACAATGATCGTCGAGTCTACATCCCACATGGCGGTAACCTCGTGAGCCAAGTCAAGGTACTTGCTGAGCTTGTCCTTCTCGGCCTTCACGAGGTTCTCGTCATGTGGGATGGTGGCGTCGACGAGCACTGCCCGGCGCTGGGACCGGTCGACCACCACGATATCAGGCCTATTGGCGACAATAGTCCTGTCCGTGATGATAGAGCGGTCCCAGTAGAGCAACGCACGACCATTCTCGAGAACTGGCGCCGGTGCGTACTTATAGTACGGCACCTCAGACTCGACAAGGCCGTATTGAAGAGCAAGTTGCTGATGGATGATCCTGGCCACTTGGTTATGCCTGTGCAAGTACTCGCCGTTGGCAAGATGAGAACAACCAGAAGTAATATGCCTGAGTGACTCTCCGGGACGGTGGCATGCCCGACAAATGTCGACCGTACCGTCCTTCAGGATATACTTCCGGTAGTTGTTCGTCAAGACAACTTCGTCCGCAATTGCACAGGCAAAACCCTCGGTTTCCCCAAAGAGGTCACCGAAGCGTAGCCAGGCCACCGACGCGAGCAGGTCCACATCGGGTCCTGTTAGGGCCCGATAGAACCGCCCATGCAGCTCCTTGCTCTTCCATACCGCCTTGCGATCATCGGTGCTGAGCACCGATGGCCTGCGCCAGTTCTCGTTCGCCAGGGAGAGCGGGGTGAGGCCTCTGTCAACCGCCACCACATCGCAATGCATCCCACGTCCGCTGTTTCGGAAATAATCCCGGAGACTGTACACTTCGCGGTTGTGGAGGTCCTTGGCATTTAAAAAGCCTCGGCCACCACACTTCCGCGGAATTTACAGTCTCATGACAGACGAGCGCGGGTGTAACATGCGATGCAATGTGAGCAGTCGACGGACCCTCCTATCCAGGGCGTCCAGCTCAGTCTGAGTCCACCTCAGTATGCCAAAGGAGTACATCAGCAGCGGCATCACCCAACCGTTGAAGGCGCGCACCTTGTTGCCGCCGGACAAAAGACTATTTAGTACTTTTGTCAGGCGACAAAAAAAGCGCTCCTTCACCGATTCCTTGACGTCCACTGCCGCTATACCCAACGACTCTGACATACCGAGGTACTTGTAGGTCTCGGCTTCGGAGAGAGACCTGATAGTCACCGTCTCAGAAAGTTGTAGATTCGGAGAATCCACAACCTTCCCTCGCTGTACATGCATGACCGCACACTTATCTACACCGAACTCCATCCTGATGGCACTGCTAAAAACTTCAGTTGTTTTTAGCAGCTCCACCAGGTCTTGGTATTTCGGTGCAAATAACTTGAGATCATCCATGTACAGCAGGTGAGAGATGACTTCACCCTGTCTGCGAAGCCGATAGCCCAGCCCTGAATTCCTCAGCAAAGTGCTGAGTGGATTCAGGGCCAGGCAGAACCACAATGCACTCAGACTGTCACCCTGGAATATTCCCCGCTCAATCTTTATCAAGTCTTGCGGGCCAACGGAGCCGTCTCTACCACCTGGTTGACGAAGGACTGTGGCCCATTGCCCCATGCATGACACTAAGAATGATTTTAGAGTTGTATTGATTTTATACAACTCTAAAATCCTCTCGAGCCACGAATGAGGCACTGAGTCATAGGCCTTCTTATAGTCAATCCAGGCAGCAGAGAGGGCTCCCTTGTTCCGCCGGACTTGCTGGCTAATGGCCATGTCTATGAGGAGGAGCTCCTTAGTGCCACGGGACCCAACCCTACATCCATTCTGAGCGTAGGCCAAAACGTTTTGCGCAACGACGTGCGCGTTAATTTTGATGGTCAGAATGGATGTAAGGAGCTTGTAGATGGTAGGCAAGCACGTAATGGGCCGATAATTCTTTGCTTCCGTGGTACTGCCGGACTTATGGATCAGGAAGGTGACACCGGTGGTGAAAAAGCTAGGCAGAGAACCAACCTCGAGGGCTTCCTGAAATTGTGTGGCTAAGCGATCATGCGAGCATCGAAACCATTTTATCCAAAAGTTGTGCAGTCCGTCGGGCCCAGGACTTTTCCAGTTCTGAGCCGTACGGATTGCACAACTAACGTCTACGGGATCTATTAAAATAGATCCCATGGGTTCGATAGTCTCGCATTCCCGCTCAACCACACGCATCCAGTCACCCTCCGTGTGCTCGACGGGCACCGACCAGATGCCACGCCAGAAGTCATTCATGGCGTTAACATCCGGCACCTGCCCGTCGCTCACACGTTGGTCGGTTCTCTCCCAGCCTCGGTACACCTTCCTTTGGTCACTTTGGAAGAGGCGATTTAGCCGATATCGGTCCACACGCTCTCTGTAGCGACGAATGCGGTTTGCCCACGCATAGACTTTCTGTTTCAGATAGTCTATGCGTTCCGTGACACTGGCCAAATAGTGCTGGGGTCTGATACCAGTCCCAGCAAAGGCTTGTGTCACGAAACGCATGACTCGGGGACGGGTGTTTCCCCGGCTGAAACAGATTAGCTTTGCTATGAGAGTCCTGAACGAGTCGATACGCCGCTGGATCCGCACTTGCCACGCGGGTATATCTCCGGCGGGTCGCGGTGCACGGTTCGTGTCCGGGAACTTAACACGTGCAACGCGACACGCCGCGATGGCGCCGCAGTACAAGATCGAGTGGGTATCGACTAAGCCTTCGCTAGCCCGCAAATACGGGACCAGCAAAGGGTTCAGAGCCCCCATAAGCGCTAAGTTACGCCTATGAGTGGGAAAACGTGGCAGTCGCGGCCTAGAGTCGGGTGCGAACCGATATTGGGAAATCGCGTCTTCCAAAGCCCTCCTCAGTTGCTCACTCACCTGGCTAGACACGCTCATACTCGCGCCATCTGTCTCGTCAACCGCAGGACCAGCCGGTGGTGTCGCAAGTGTCGCCGCCGACATCGGTGCTGAAACCATTGTCGGGGCTGACGACGCGACAGACACGGGCGGGTCCCGCGCCGAAGAAGCAGCAGCGCGAGCAGGCAGTGCCTCCAGGCGGAGCCGATCAAGCACGACCTGATCCAGCAGCTTGCACCGATGGATAGCCCGCACTTGATCCGACAATCGTTGGGCGGACACGGTCACGGCCGGTTCGAGGGTCTGAAACAAAGACAACATCCTAGGACGGTACGCCGTCAGGTCAGTTCCCCCTCCTGTCGCCCCATAATAGGCGCGCATGACACTCTCATTGATGCTGGGAGTCCATCTCATGCAGCGCACTACACCACCGGTAGCAGGAGCCGAAGGCGGGGCAGGTTGCCCCACAGGCCCCAGGCGTGCCGGCAGCGGGGGACGTCCTCGCCGCGCAGGTCTTGTTGGCGGCGGCGTCCGTGGCCCGCTCGTGTCGCTCGACGAGCCGCTCGTCTCGCGGGTGGTGTGGAAATCTTCTTCACCCGACGATGCGCTCGGAGCTGACGACGAAACGGGCGATGGTGGTGGTCGTGCTCTAGTGGTGTCCGCTGTTGCTGTTTTTGACCGCGTAATCATAATTATATTGATTTATTCCCAGTGAAAATATGTTGACAAAATAATAATAATAATAAAGCAGTCATCCTTAATACGTGCAGGATTGTCAGAAAATTTTTATCACTTTCATAGCACTTGGCTCCGGCCCGTGCCAGGATATGCGATATGGAGGTATTTATTATAATAAATACCTCCATATCGGAGAGAAAACGAAAGTTTTACTACAAAAATAATAATAATAATAATATAATAATAAAATATGTATTTTATTATTATTATTATTCACATATTCATTTATTTTCTTAAATTTAAGTTTTTTTACAATATTTATATAAAAAAACAAAATACTATTTTATTTTATTTTATTTTATTTATTTATTAAAACGTATAAAAAAACCTAAACCTAGAGTGCCGCCGGCAGCGGGGCAGGGCCCAAGCTACCGGTGGTTGGGGCTACAGTGAGAGGAACCTCCTGACGATGCGCGCCGTGTCCAGGATGACTGCCTTCTGTATTTGACCCTTGACCCAACCGTCTAGCGAGAGCCTCTTAAGATGGTGGTCGAGGCTCTTCGCTATTAAGCCGTTTACCGAAACGACTATCGGGACAATGATCGTCGAGTCTACATCCCACATGGCGGTAACCTCGTGAGCCAAGTCAAGGTACTTGCTGAGCTTGTCCTTCTCGGCCTTCACGAGGTTCTCGTCATGTGGGATGGTGGCGTCGACGAGCACTGCCCGGCGCTGGGACCGGTCGACCACCACGATATCAGGCCTATTGGCGACAATAGTCCTGTCCGTGATGATAGAGCGGTCCCAGTAGAGCAACGCACGACCATTCTCGAGAACTGGCGCCGGTGCGTACTTATAGTACGGCACCTCAGACTCGACAAGGCCGTATTGAAGAGCAAGTTGCTGATGGATGATCCTGGCCACTTGGTTATGCCTGTGCAAGTACTCGCCGTTGGCAAGATGAGAACAACCAGAAGTAATATGCCTGAGTGACTCTCCGGGACGGTGGCATGCCCGACAAATGTCGACCGTACCGTCCTTCAGGATATACTTCCGGTAGTTGTTCGTCAAGACAACTTCGTCCGCAATTGCACAGGCAAAACCCTCGGTTTCCCCAAAGAGGTCACCGAAGCGTAGCCAGGCCACCGACGCGAGCAGGTCCACATCGGGTCCTGTTAGGGCCCGATAGAACCGCCCATGCAGCTCCTTGCTCTTCCATACCGCCTTGCGATCATCGGTGCTGAGCACCGATGGCCTGCGCCAGTTCTCGTTCGCCAGGGAGAGCGGGGTGAGGCCTCTGTCAACCGCCACCACATCGCAATGCATCCCACGTCCGCTGTTTCGGAAATAATCCCGGAGACTGTACACTTCGCGGTTGTGGAGGTCCTTGGCATTTAAAAAGCCTCGGCCACCACACTTCCGCGGAATGTACAGTCTCATGACAGACGAGCGCGGGTGTAGCATGCGATGCAATGTGAGCAGTCGACGGACCCTCCTATCCAAGGCGTCCAGCTCAGTCTGAGTCCACCTCAGTATGCCAAAGGAGTACATCAGCAGCGGCATCACCCAACCGTTGAAGGCGCGCACCTTGTTGCCGCCAGACAAAAGACTATTAAGTACTTTTGCCAGGCGACAAAAGAAGCGCTCCTTCACCGATTTCTTGATGTCCACTGCCGATATACCCAACGACTCTGACATACCGAGGTACTTGTAGGTCTCGGCTTCGGAGAGAGACCTGATAGTCATCATCTCAGAAAGTTGTAGATTTGGAGAATCCACAACTTTCCCTCGCTGTACATGCATGACCGCACACTTATCTACACCGAACTCCATCTTGATGGCACTGCTAAAAACTTCAGTTGTTTTTAGCAGTTCCACCAGGTCTTGGTATTTCGGTGCAAACAGTTTGAGATCATCCATGTACAGCAGGTGAGAGATGACTTCACCCTGTCTGCGAAGCCGATAGCCCAGCCCTGAATTCCTCAGCAAAGTGCTGAGAGGATTCAGGGCAAGGCAGAACCACAATGCACTCAGACTGTCACCCTGGAATATTCCCCGCTCAATCCTTATCAAGTCTTGCGGGCCAACGGAGCCGTCTCCACCGCCTGGTTGACGAAGGACTGTGGCCCATTGCCCCATGCATGACACTAAGAATGATTTTAGAGTTGTATCGATTTTATACAACTCTAAAATCCTCTCGAGCCACGAATGAGGCACTGAGTCATAGGCCTTCTTATAGTCAATCCAGGCAGCAGAGAGGGCTCCCTTGTTCCGCCGGACTTGCTGGCTAATGGCCATGTCTATGAGGAGGAGCTCCTTAGTACCACGGGACCCAACCCTACATCCATTCTGAGCGTAGGCCAAAACGTTTTGCGCAACGACGTGCGCGTTAATTTTGATGGTCAGAATGGATGTAAGGAGCTTGTAGATGGTAGGCAAGCACGTAATGGGCCGATAGTTCTTTGCTTCCGTGGTACTACCGGACTTATAGAGCAGGAAGGTGACACCGGTGGTGAAAAAGCTAGGCAGAGAACCAACCTCGAGGGCTTCCTGAAATTGCGTGGCTAAGCGGTCATGCGAGCATCGAAACCATTTTATCCAAAAGTTATGCAGCCCGTCCGGCCCAGGACTTTTCCAGTTCTGAGCCGTACGGATTGCACAACTAACGTCTACGGGATCTATTAAAATAGATCCCATGGGTTCGATAGTCTCGCATTCCCGCTCAACCACACGCATCCAGTCACCCTCCGTGTGCTCGACGGGCACCGACCAGATGCCGCGCCAGAAGTCATTCATGGCGCTAGCATCCGGCACCTGCCCATCGCTCACACGTTGGTCGGTTCTCTCCCAGCCTCGGTACACCTTCCTTTGGTCACTTTGGAAGAGGCGATTTAGCCAATATCGGTCCACACGCTCTCTGTAGCGACGAATGCGGTTTGCCCACGCATAGACTTTCTGTTTCAGATAGTCTATGCGTTCCGTGACACTGGCCAAATAGTGCTGGGGTCTGATACCAGTCCCGGCAAAGGCCTGTGTCACGAAACGCATGACTCGGGGGCGGTTATTCCCCCGGCTGAAACAGATTAGCTTTGCTATGAGAGTCCTGAACGAGTCGATACGCCGCTGGATCCGCTCTTGCCACGCGGGCACACCCCCGGCGGGTCGCGGTGCACGGTTAGTGTCCGGAAACTTAACACGTGCAACGCGACACGCCGCGATGGCGCCGCAGTACAAGATCGAGTGGGTATCGACTAAGCCTTCGCTAGCCCGCAAATACGGGACCAGCAAAGGGTTCAGAGCCCCCATAAGCGCTAAGTTACGCCTATGGGTGGGGAAACGTGGCAGTCGCGGCCTAGAGTCGGGTGCGAACCGATACTGGGAAATCGCGTCTTCCAAAGTCCTCCTCAGTTGCTCACTCACCTGGCTAGGTACGCTCAAACTCGCCCCATCCGCCTCGTCGATCGCAGGACCAGCCGGTGCCGTCACAAGTGTCGCCGCCGACATCGGCACTGAAGCCATTGTCGGGGCTGACGACGCGACAGGCACGGGCGGGTCCCGCGGCGAGGGAGCAGCGGAGCGAGCAGGCAGCGCCTCCAGGCGGAGCCGATCAATTACGGACTGATCCAGCAGCTTGCACCGGTGGATAGCCCGCACTTGGTCTGACAGTCGTTGGGCAGTCACGGCCACGGTCGGTTCAAGGCCCTGAAACAAAGGCAACATTCTGGCACAGTACGCCGTCATGTTGGTTCCCCCCTCTGTAGCCCCAAAGTACGCGCGCATGCAATTCTCATTAATGGTTTGAGTCCATCGCATGCGACGCACTATGCCACCGGTAGCGGGAGCGGATGGCGGGGCAGTATGCCCCACAGGCCCCAAGCGTGCCGGCAGCGGTGGACGGCCTCGTCGTCGCGCTGGTGGTGGTGGCGGCGGCGGCGTCCGTGGCCCGCTCGTGTCGCTCGACGAGCCGCTCGTCTCGCGGGTGGTGTGAAAGTCATCACCCGACGATGCGCTCGGAGCTGATGACGAGGCGGGCGATGGTGGTGGTCGTGCGCCTCTTGTATCCGCTGTTATCTTCGTCTTTGATCTTGTGATCATTGTATTTATTTAGTATTCTAAAATTTTCGTGAACTGTCATGTTGATTCAAATTGTCAAATATTGAATTTTGAGTTTTCTTTCAAGTTTCTTCGAGTTTTTGTTGCAAAATATATCCAAATGAAGGGAAATATAACATGGTTATTGTTCTTGCTGAAATATTGCAGAAAAATGCTCGGTAAACTAAAAAAATACAATTTTCAGAAAATTATATACAAAAAGACGTCTGGGCTGTCAGCGGTTTTTTTTTTTTTTTTTTTAATTATTATTATTATTATTATATTTTTTTATTATTATTATTATTATATTCCCGAATACTGCTGTTTAGTGATAACTCAATGCCGGATACAATAACTTTAGACAACTTATTGTAATAAGTCATTACGTAACTATTTATCAATATGTAAATATGTGTGAATTTGATCAAAAATTTTCATTAACATCAAAGTAGCCTTGTTATTTCGAACCAATTAAGCGAAAAAGATCCAACCAACACTTTTTTTCAAAAATGTCGTTCCGTTCTTTAATTATTGCTGAGACTTGACATAGTAATTAGCAATAACACTGACAGACACTGAGCATAGTTGTTAACATACGCTTTGTTTATAGTCATGATTTCTCTTTAATAATTCTATTTGTAAATATTTCCGTGCGTGCCCCCACTACCGAACTTTGACGCGCTTTATCTTTGCCAGTTTTGTACATATAACGACAAGAGAAAAAATACGTGTTCAATATTTTTGATAGATTAACTGACGGAATAATTATAATAATGTTTTTTTGTTACCCAGTCATCGTGCCTATCAATTGCTATACACAAAAAAGCCGCCAACCGTGGCGCCGACCTGAGGATCCAAGTGGAGGGAGGGGATCTGCCGACACAGCCCGCTACCACATTCACAACCCATCGGCCTCTAGAAAAAGAATCATAATTCACAAGCTACCGGGTTGTACCGGCGAATCGTAGTGTGACCGTTTGCAGTAGACCGTCTACCAAACAGTAGATTTTCGATGTAAATTTGGTGGTGCAGTTGATTTTCAGCAGTTTTTAAATAATCGGTATATTTCAGTAGAATTAAAATTTCGCGCTGGGTCTCCCTTAGGAATTGCGTTTTTGGAGGACTGCGAGGTACAACTGGAGACGCATAAGAGTGTATTGCGATTTACAAAACAAATGTTCCTTACTCTACTTTGATAGTCAAATGGTTGTGGCACTCATAATGTGAATGATCATACTTGCTGCTGACGACTTGATCCAGATACGTGATGACTGCAGCTTTGCAGCTGGACTGTACTTATTCTTAAACTAGCCAAGTCAAATTACGAGCTTGAATTACATAAGTAAATCCCTTTAGAATGTTGTAGGTATGATCTTGTAGCTTAAACTTTAGGATTTTCTACAGAACACTTGGCCCCCGTGTTAGATCTCAATTCTTTTGGTGGCGACACTTTGGCTCCCATTTCACATTTATGTTTTTGATGAGATTGTATTTTACCGTTTAGCTTTGTCAGCAGCCCATATGAAGAACATACCATATTGTATGGTAAGTATGTAGTTTTCAATTTTGGCAATTTACAATATCATTCGAGCCATGGCAGCGCTTAATTGTAATTGCCGTACACGGTCACCCATCCGAAGACTGACCAGGCTAACCTGTACCAGCCTTTTTAATAGTCCACTGCAAGACGTAGGTGTACCCACGAAGGGTGATTGGGCAATATCCACCACGCTGGCCCAGTGCGGGTGGTTGGACCAGGCTAAATGTTTCTCAATTGGATGATCTGGACACCTTGTCAAACTGCGCTATGAGGGCTGTTCAAACATCGACTTGGCATTTTTTCTTACATTCCATATTGATGGGTTCAAAGTAGGTCAATACTTTTAAGTTCTAATGTGAATGGAACCCCTTCACTTTTATAATATTGTCGTCATAAGTAGTAATAGAGGCTTTACATTTTTTGCCAGATTTGACGCAGTACCAGTACGCGCGTGACCCGTTCTCGCGAATTAAACTGAAATGGTTCCCGTAGTATATCAAAACTCGATTCCCATTTCGTGAATAGGAAAATTGCAATTGACTACCTGTAACAAGACATTATTTTAATTGTCGTGCCGAGATACTAGAAGTAGTAAGTAGGCACTTAATATTCTCGCAGAGAATTTATTGCTGTAACCACTATAGCAAAAAATAATATCGTCATCATAAATAATTATATCATCATATTATCCTATCACCATAGAATATTCTATGCCTATCACCATCATCATCATTATACCCATAAAACATCCCCTCCTGGACATAGATAGACTTCTCCGATAGATCTCCAATAAACCTGGTTGGAGGGGGCTTACCTTTTTAGAAAAGCTCGTAGCGTAGTTTGATTTGGTGTTTGTCAGCGATCACCGAAATTAAGCAACGTTCCGCACGGTCAGTATTTGGATGGGTGACCGCGGGTGGCATTTTCCAACTGAGCGCTACCGTGGCTCGGATGACACGTTAAATTGTAGGTCCCGGTTGTTTTAGCCGTTTCGCCAAGTCAGAGGCCTTCAGGCGGCCTAAAAACTCTGACACCAGGGCTAGCCACCCGGCCTATACGCACTAACTAACTAACCGTTTTAGATTTTCATATTTTATATTATTTTTATTACTGAGACTGCCAAGGAAGAATATAGTATTTCGCGCGTATCTTGTATGTTTGTTTGTAAATTTCTATATTCCCACGTATCTTCCAAAAGACTGGATAGATATATTCGTCTCAAAAACCCTAGTGACCTTAGATATAAATTTAGAAACAAGCAACAAGATGGCGGATTTTGTTTAATTTTTTTTTCTAAACAAACCTATTGGAATATTGTATTAAAATAAAGATAATTAAAAGCAGATTACAAAAATATGCATATGTCGTGTATATAAATCAGGAATAATAACAACTTTTTGAATTATTTTTAGTGCGTTGCTTGGCTGTTAATTTTTTTGCAGTCAGGGTTTTATTTAATTAACTAGCTGACCCGATGAACTTCATCTCACCATCTGTCAACTGTCAATGACAACTTTTACAAGCAAGAACATTTTGTATGGGAAAATTAAATTCATCCTTACTATAATATTATAAATCCGAAAAGTTTGTTGGTTTGTTGGTTTGTTACTCTTTCACGCACCAACGGAGCAACGGATTGACTTGATTTTTGGCATGGACATAGTTTAAAAGGCGAAAGGAGCTTTAGGATACTTTTTATCCCGAAAAATTGCATAGTTCCTGTAGGACAGGACAAAAACCATCGAAAGCGAAACTGTCGCCACTATCACAAATATTTAATTCCTCTATGACGCTAATATGGACTAACGAAACGTCACTGCCAAACGTAATTAGATGACAGGTGACATTGTCTGCAGACTTTTATAAATCAGAAGTAGCATGGCAAGGGGACAAATTGTTTTTCCACCATTATATCCCCTTGAAGAGGAAATAAAGTATGGATTGAAAATGACAACTGACATTAAAATTGGATAAAATGTTATTTTCCCTCTGCATGCTACATGTTACTATGACGTTTAGTACCAGGCCGTCATTTTGTCTGACATTAAAAATATTTTTAAATCTTCTATCGTTAGAGGTTTAACATGTTTCTTTATTCTACCTTTATGGTACAGAATCATCATACTTTAATATTATCAATCCGAAAATTTTGTTGGTTTGTTCCTCTTTGACGCAGCAACGGAGCAAAAGATCGACCTGATTTTTGGTATGGATACCTATGGGTTAAAAGACAGAAAGTGATAATACTTAGGATACTTTTTTATCTCGAGAAAATTCGTGATTCCCATGGGATAGGACAATAACTGTTTCTCAGCAATGGAGCAACGGATTGACTTGATATTTGGGGTGGGCATAGTTTGGAAGACGGAAAGTGACATAGGATACTTTCCACCCCCAAAAAATTGTGGTTCCCGTAGGACTTAACAATATTTTTTTCTCAGCAACGGAGCAACTTGCCTTGGCTTAATGCATGAATATAGTTTGAAAGACGAAAAGTGACATAGGCCACTTTTTATCGCAAAAACTTTAACAGTTCCCGTAGGATAGGATAAAAACTAAGTGAGCGGGCTGCGGTAGCAGCCGTCTAAGCGCCAGAAATAACATGTCATGGCAAGAATAGGACGTTCCTACATTTTTCGCACTCCTTCGCGGCACTCAACAGCGCTAGCCCAGACTCGGGCTCCATGACGGAGCTTGCGCTCTCGCCATAATGACGGAGTGTTTCGGAGCACAAGACACATCGTCATCCACCACTCAGGACTAACCAGTACTGAACGTCAGACAGCATTCCAACGCCCTGGTCCCAGTGCAGTGGGTCAGTCATAGTAGCCCAGCGCCTGCCTCTTCAACTGCAGAGGGCAGTGAGAACGGCCGTCGCAATACCGACACCTCTCTTCCCCTGCAGCCCCACTGCGTCTGCCAATACGTTGACGGTCTAGCGGAAGGTAGGGTAGGTGGCGGCACCCACACCACCAGTTCCATTTATCCCACCGCGGCCCCTAATCCTCGGCTGTCATATCAGAGTCCAGGAAGCAGCCTTGCTTTATGAAACTAAGAAAGGTTATTCCCAGCAAGTAACTGGAGATAGAGAGACAGAAAAGAAGCTACATTCAGCGCAGCAGGAGGAGCTGGAGTTCATATGCCTGGCAGACGGAGCAGCACCAGAGCAAAATCTTAACCGAGAAATTAACATATTTACAGACGGCAGCAAAATTAAAGGGAAAGTTGGGGCGGCATTATCCATTTGGGATAAGGACAGGCCGAGTTATTGGCACTTCTTGAGGCTACCGAAAAAGCAAAAATCTTTTGTGACTCCAGGTCTGCACTGGAAACGGTAGTTGGCGTATCTTCCCTCCATCCCTTAGCAGTAAATACAAAGCTAACATAAAGTTACTACACGCACAAAATAAAATAGTGAAACTTTATTGGATTAAAGCGCACGCGGGGATGGAGGGAAATGAGAGAGCGGACCAGCTAGCAAAGGAAGCAGCACTGAACTCAAAGTGCAGACCTATTTACGATAACTGCCCCGTTTCATTCGTCAAGCGAGAAATCCGAAAGGCCTCTCTTGACGAGTGGAACCGGCGGTATCAGGGTGGACACACAGCGGCGGTAACCAAAACATATTTTCCGGATGCAAGGGCGGCATACAAGATCGTAAGAGAAATAGCACCAGAGGGAATCATAACTCAAGTGCTGATGATGAAATGGTGAGTTTTCCCAATACTTACATCGATTTAAGTTGAGGGAAAGCCCATCGTGCATCTGTGAACCCACAAAAGAGGAGACTCCACTGCACATGATCTTGAAATGCCCAGTTTATGGAAAGCAACGATTTGATTTGGAACAAAAAATTGGAATTAATCAAACACAAACCTTAGAAACAATTTTATCGAATTTTTGCAAATATTTGTAAAAAAGCAATAATTAGGAACAAGTAGGTATAAACTTTGCTGTACCATTGTAATGTTTATTATAACTGCAAACAGCCAAAAACATTGAAATATAGGTATAGTTTTTATTCATTTGTAATTAAGACCCCTGATCATGTCAGGGATATATCGCGATATAGTAAAAAAAAAATCCTCGGATGCAGCGTGGCAAGAGCGGCACTGCAGCCCGCCTAAGTTGCGACACTCCTCAGGCATGCAACCTACCGGCCATCCACTCAACTGCTTTAGTTAAAAGCGGCTGTATATATACACTCCGACTGTAACTTAACAAACAAAAGCATTCCTCTAAGGTAATTTGATATTTGTCGGTTAGGTTAGGTTTCGCAGCCGACATAAACATAAGCCAAAATCAAAATATAACGCGGGCGAAGCCGCGGGTAAAAGCTAGTGTTTTTATAAAGTAAGTAAGTTCGTATAGGCCGGGTGGCTAGCCCTGGTGTCAGAGTTTTTAGGCCGCCTGAAGACCTCTAACTTGGGTAAACGGTTAAAACAACCGGGACCTACAATTTAACGTGTCATCCGAGCCACGGTAGCGCTCAGTTGGAAAATGCCAATTGCGGTCAGCCATCCAAATACTGACCGATCGGAACGTTGCTTAATTTCGGTGATCGCTGACAAACACCTAATCAAACTACGCTACGAGCGCTACCATTCATACTCGTATCTACTGCCTTTTTTTTTTTTTTTTTTTTTTCTAGCCAGGGGAAATCTTTTATAGATACCACCACACCTCGAGGGCAGGCGGGTGGTTATGTGGGAGTCCTGCCGACTGGACAGTATACCCACCAAAACCCCTGGGTGTTCCACCACTGCGCCTGGTGTCGGGGCTACGGGCACGCTTGCGCACTCCTCCGCGGCACCCGACAGCGCTGGCCCAACTCGGGCCCCACCACGGAGCCTGAGCTCCCGCCAGAATGACGATGTGTCGAACACCAGACACATCGCCACCCACCACCTGGGACCAACCAGCACTGGGCGTCAGACAGCACCCGTGTCCGACAGCCCTGGTCCCGATGCAACGGGTCAATTAAAGTGGCCCCGCGCCTGCCACTACGGCTGCAGAGGATAGGGAGAGCGGCCGTCGCGATACCGACACTCCTCTTCCCCTGCAGCCCCACCGCCTCCGCCAACACGTTGGCGGCACCCGTTAGGGCCGCTGGCAGGACGGATAGACAGCGGCACACTCGCCGCCCGTCCATCCCGTCGCCGCCCCCGCCTCGATGGGCTCGGCCGCGGTATCGCGGTATCTACTGCCTAGTCAAATAGAGATGTACTCGTAAAGCTAGGAGCTTTACGACTACATCTCTATTTGACCCCATGTTTTTTATAATTTCACTCAATTAATTTTTTATATGTTCTCACCGTTTAAACCTCCACCTTCAACGGATATTTCAAGATCAAAATTAGCCAAATCAGTCCAGCCGTTCTTGAGTTTTAGCGAGGCTAAAAACCACGTTTCATTTTTATATATAAGAAGACTATTTATTATGCATTTCAGTTTCAAAATAAAAAACAAGCGTCGTGTCAATCATCAGGTCAGGTAAATAATATTTATTGGGTTATATTTTAAGCCCAGATTAATGATTGGTCACGCTGTGGTTGACCAGCGAAACCAATCCTTAATCTAAGATTTTAAGTTATACTTAGTACACAAACAAAAATAAACAATAACATAATTACTTAGGTCAGCGCTTCATTACACAAGGGCGCTCACCAGGAGAATGAATATGATGTCCATTGATTCTAATTATTTCCTCCGCGAAGGTCGAAATAGTAACTCTACAACCGTTGTTGAATTGGTTACAGACCCAACTTCTCCTTTGACCATAGTCATTTTTCAATATAAATTTATAATTATTTGCATACAATATGCTCTTGCCTTTTTTGCTAGTCGAATACCATATTTTCGTCTCTGAAAAAGAAACGTCTGTGAAACAAGAATCTGTCATTAGAAGTAGGAACTTCAGCATACGGACCACGAAATAATTCTATCGACGTGTCAGAACGAGACCGAGTTATAGTGAAGCATATACCTATCTGTCACCTTGTTGACACGTCGACAAAACTCTTGTCGTGGTCGTATTATTTAAGCTTTTACTACATAAAATCGTTTAATTTAAAAAAGTTTTTTACCAATTTTATATATGAATGAAGAACATTGAACAAAAATAAAATGAAGATACTTGTTTTTTATTTTCAGCTCCGAAGTGGTTATAATTACGTGACAAGAGGAAACGGCTAATGACTGTCCATCTGCTTGACATGATAAGAAAGAACAGCCAATGAACTGTCCGTCTGCCTGCTATGCGCCACTCCAGCGCTCGTGTCTTTCTGCCGTCACCGGATTCCACCCGCTGCGTGCGCGCGTCGCTGAGCGCGCATCCCCGCTGCCTGCTGCGCGCCACTCTAGCGCTCGCGTCTTTTTGCCGACACCGGATTCCACCCGCTGCGTGCGCGCGTCGCTGAGCGCGCATCCCGCTGCCTGCTGCGCGCCACTCCAGCGCTCGCGTCTTTCTGCCGTCACCGGATTCCACCCGCTGCGTGCGCGCGTCGCTGAGCGCGCATCCCCGCTGCCTGATGCGCGCCACTCCAGCGCTCGCGTCTTTCTGCCGACACCGGATTCCACCCGCTGCGTGCGCGCGTCGCTGAGCGCGCATCCCCGCTGCCTGCTGCGTGCCACTCCAGCGCTCGCGTCTTTCTGCCGTCACCGGATTCCACCCGCTACGTGCGCGCGTCGCTGAGCGCGCATCCCCGCTGCCTGCTGCGCGCCACTCCAGCGCGCGCGTTTCGCTGCCTTCACCGGTTTCCGCCCGCTACGCGCGCCATTTAGGGCGCTTGTTGCTGCCTGCTGCCTTCACCGGTTTCCACACTCACTGAGCGCGCGTCCCGCTGCCTGCTGCGCGCCACTCCAGCGCGCGCGTCTCTCTGCCCTCACCGATGACACCAGCTGCGTGCGTCACTTGGCGCGTCCCTCTGCCTGTGCGCGCCGCTCAGCGCGTCCCGCTGTGCGCGCCGCTCAGCGCGTCCCGCTGCCTGTTGCACACCGCTTCAGCGCGCGCGGCCTGCTAGCGCGCGTGTCTCTCTGCCGTCACCGATTTCCGCCCGCTACGCGCGCCACTTAGCGCGCGTTGTGCAGCCTGCTGCGCGCCACTCCAGCGCGCGCGTCTCTCTGCCCTCACCGATGTCACCAGCTGCGTGCGTCACTTGGCGCGTCCCTCTGCCTGTGCGCGCCGCTCAGCGCGTCCCGCTGTGCGCGCCGCTCAGTGCGTCCCGCTGTGCGCGCCGCTCAGCGCGTCCCGCTGCCTGTTGCACACCGCTTCAGCGCGCGCGGCCTGCTGCGCGCCACTCCAGCGCGCGCGTTTCGCTGCCTTCACCGGTTTCCACCCGCTACGCGCGCCATTTAGGGCGCTTGCTGCTGCCTGCTGCCTTCACCGGTTTCCACACCCACTGAGCGCGCGTCCCGCTGCCTGCTGCGCGCAACTTCAGCGCGCGCGTCTCTCTGCCTTCACCGGTTTCCACCCGCTACGTTGTTATGCTATGTTCAGCGCACGTGAGTCTGCCTGCCGCCAGCCTCCGTTTACTGCACGTGTTTACCGTTGCCTCTCGCGCGCCGCTCAGCGATAATAATAGCACCATTATAGTCGCATTACGATTTTGAGTAATTAACCCGAAAATGTAATGATAAACAAAATTACGAACCTACTTTAAACTATCGTATCGTGTACAAATGTGATTGTGAATACAAAATAATTAAAACATACTCAGCACACTATATCTTTCATTGAACGGGAGGGAAAACCGTTTCACGGTTCGTCGCCACTAGTTTAAAAAAATGGAACTCGAAATAATGGAACGAGTGTTCATTTTGAGTTTATACTAATACCATTCACAGTTCCATGATGGAACTACCTATTGCCTACTGATAATGATTTTGAATAATAGTATCATCTACATTTATGTAGTTAAATGGAGGAACATACATTTTTGCAGCTAAATCTACTAAATCTATGAAGGTTTGAGTTTGGCGTGGCTCACAATTAGCCTTGGGTATTTATTTTAAAAAAATATTTTAAAGTTTTTTTTTCAACTTTGTTATGAGCAGGATCTGTAGTATTTGATTCGATAAGCTACCATAAATAATTTGTGTTTGATTTATAGTAATACAACAAGGCATCTTTCTTTAAAGATTGTTTAATAAATGTTACTTTACATGTGTTTGTTTCGTTTTATGTTTTCTTTCAGGACCAAACAATTATTATAAAACAAAAACTATACAAGAAAAATTGTGAGCCATAAGATATTCTCACACATAAGATTTTCAAATAAAAGAAGCCTGCCAAGAAGTTGCTTAGGGCAAAGAACATGCTCCTAGGATTTGTAAGTGGAGCTTGGTTCATATAACAAATCAAGGTTTAAAAAAGCTGCAAAATTGTGTGTTTCTCCATTAAACTATATGGATGGT
The DNA here is from genome assembly GCA_964007245.1 of Hypomecis atomaria. NCBI lineage: Eukaryota > Metazoa > Arthropoda > Insecta > Lepidoptera > Geometridae > Hypomecis > Hypomecis atomaria. The sequence continues at coordinate 19,088,231 of OZ023279.1, forward strand.
TAAAAATCATTATCAGTAGGTAGTTCCATCATGGAACTGTGAATGGTACTAGTGTAAACTCGAAATTAACACTAGTTCCGTTACTTTGAGATCCATTTCAAATGGAACTAGTTTTGTAAATTTCTAAGAGTAGTTCCATCATGGAACTGATCATCGTAATAGTGGCGACGAACCGGTTTCACGTAGGTTGCCATGGAACAGGAACTTTCATAGTTAATACTATGAATAGGTACTAAATTATACACTCATTACTTTTAGCTTTTAGCAATATTTTATTAAATGGATATAGGCATGATACCACAATAAATTAATATGTAGGTAATATGTCTAGTCATCTTCTGGCGACCCTGGCTTTGCGATCTGCGTTGAGAATTGCTGTCATCAATCATCAACCAAGGGCTCTGAACACAGGCAGGATCACCTGAAATGTAAATTATTGAATTGTACTGTAGGTAAGTGCTTAGTAAGTCTACTGCTGCACGGGAAGCATGGCAAAGGGACTAATAGTCTTTCCACCATTATATCCCCTCGAAGAGGAAATAAAGTATGGATTGACAATGACATCTGACATTAAGAGTGGATAAGATGGTTTTCTCCCCTTGCCGTGCTACCCGGGCAGGACGTGGGCCTATCCACAAAGGGTGATTGGGCCATATCCACCACGCTGGCCCAGTGTGGGTTGGTAGATTCACATATGTCATCAAATTTCTTCTACGGATGTATGCAGGTTGCCTCACAATGTTTTCCTTCACCAAAAAGTCAGTGGTGTAAAATTCCGTATACAAATTCCAAGGAACTCATTGGTATGGGCCAGGATTTGAACCCGATTGTAAGGTGGATGTTAGTACCTACCTCTCGACCGCCACGGCTGTACATGTAACATATACGATTTCTTTATCAGCTTCTCAATTAATACTACTTACTTTATTACTTATTCAGAAACCGACATACTTCTGATATCTCCTAAGACCCTCAGTACAAAATTTGGTAAATAATATAATTATGTTACTCTTTCGGCCCAAGCTTAGACAACATACAATTTTCTGTACAATAACTTGTACTTTAGGGCTTGACTTTATGTTCAAATTATTGTACAAAATATAAAGCAATTTTATCGCCTGGAGGTGGGCTTATAATATTCATAGTCTCCATTACCTGTTTGTCTTATTGGAAATTATTTCCAGACGTTGGAGTTATAGTTTTGGTTCTCAAAGTACATCAACAAGCAGCTAAGCATCTCAAATCTAAAACGAATCGGGTAGGTACATTGTTTACTGAATGCCATATTTTTCCATGAATCTGCAACAATTTTTTAAGTTTTAAAATAGTTCATTCAATTTATTATTAATAGTAAAATAAAACCTTATAGCTTAAAAGAAATCCAATAGGTACTACCTATGCTACATTATAAACAAAGTTAAAATAAATAACAGAGGACTAACAACAATATAAAACATGAAAAATTGAAATCAGGAAAATAGTATTTTTGTCTACCTATATCTAATAGCTATCGTGCGTCGTTTTTCAATTCATAGTTTCTCTGAAATATACATTTATTATATGTCTAAGTATCTTCTTGAATAGTAGGTAGATAAAGTACTATATTGATATTATATCTGTATCAAAGTGTATGGCAATTTACCAAATATTTTAAGCCATAATTTAGACTAGAGCTTACGAAGTAAGACTTTGGTTCCATCAAAAGACAATGAACTTTCTTTGAATGCTAGGGTAGTTAAAAGCATCTCTACTACATATACCTCAGGTACCTAGAAACAGCTATTGAAGAGAGATCAAGGTTATGAGTAAGCCTCAATTTTTATGATAAAAACTTAAGATGTTTGTCATTAACCATTAAAAGTATATATGTGCCTATATCATTCAGGCTTAAAATTTTAACTAGATACTGGAAATATGCATACAGATCTCGAGCAATATGGATTGGAAATGGCTTGCATTCGTCTTGTCCCTGTTGTAGACATTTTTACAAAAAATCATTGCTGTTGACCTTGTTGTTTGAAGTGTTACTTACTTGACTTGTCGGTACGTGGTTTCCATTCGTGAACTTTACGGCTTCATCAGTTATAGTGTTTAACGTGATATTTGTCCTGTCCACTCTCACTTTAACTTAGTTATTCACTGAAATACGCAAGTAACTTTGTCGCGTCTATAACTATAACCACAGGCGATTTTATCATGTAATTGTACATCTGTATTAACATTTACTTCAGGATGTTTAATATTTGTCCAAATATCTCCTCACGTATGGAGTCTAACATAAATAAATAATATTTATTCACGAGGACTTCTATGCAAAACTCTGTTTACGGCGAGGAGACAGAGTCCGGCTTCATTTGACGTTTAGATCCGCTTTCATCTGTCACCGGGAGATACGCAGTACCGATTTTAAACCAAAAAACGCAGTTTTGTTCATTCATCCGGTTTGAGAGGCGACAGCGGTGAGCATCGGCAGTTGAAACTGAAAAGGGGGTGAATGACCTCAGAAATCTGCTTGCGGGAAGCCGAAGCCTAAGCTCGGGAAACCGATCCACCGAGCTCGGGAATTACATAGTAGGGCCGCAGGTCCGGCTCGTCGCTGGGATGGGCAGAGAATTCGTACCAGCGATATCTCATGCCGGCCGGTAGCTTCTCACAAGTCAGCCTAGTGGCGTCTGGGTTGTACATGTAGTGAACTTTGTCGAGTGCTCGGAGGGAGGCTACTATATTGCACACTTTTGAAGCAAAAATGCAAATGTCTTTGGGATTGTCCAGAGGCCGCGTGAGATTACGCAATCTATCAATCTGTAACGAGGCTATGGCCTCTGGACGGCCGAAACGGGATTGCAATGTGTTAATAATCTGACCTGGGTCCGTGTAGTGCAGTAAAAGATCTTGGACGGCTTCATGTGCGCTCCCCCGCAGCGCTCGACGCAGACGCCCAATGTTTTCGAGAGGCGTGAAGTGCGGCGATGACTCGGCGTAGGCGGCCCGGAAGGGTAGCCACTCGTGATGGCTGCCCTCGAAGCTCGGCAACTCGACGGCGTGACGGTACTGGCCCTTCGTGCTTCGTGCAGCCTCTGTGATGGCTGCGGCAAGTGCGGCGAGGTCTGACCGGGGCTCCGTCGTCGGTAGTGTGACGGTGCCTGGCACGGCCAGACCAGGGCTGTGCGGCGGAGGCGGCGGCGCCGCACAGGCCTCGTAGCGTGGCGGCGGCCTCCACGCGCAGCGCTCTGCAGAGCTCTGCTGCTCTGGGGACGGCTTGGGCGGCAGCGGGGGCGGCCCGTTGAGCAGAGAATGCGTCGGTGGCGGCAGCGCGCACTGCGGCGGCGCTGCACCGACGCATGGGCACGTTGGTGGCGGCAGCGCGCTCTGGGGCGGCGCTGCACCAACGCATGAGCGCGTCGGTGGCGGCAGCGGCGCCTGGAGCGGCGCTGCACCGACGCATGGGCGCGTTGGTGGCGGCAGCGCGCTCTGGGGCGGCGCTGCACCAACGCATGAGCGCGTCGGTGGCGGCAGCGGCGCCTGGAGCGGCGCTGCACCGACGCATGGGCGCGTTGGTGGCGGCAGCGCGCTCTGGGGCGGCGCTGCACCAACGCATGGGAGCGTCGGTGGCGACAGCGCGCTCTGGGGCGGCGCTGCACCAACGCATGGGTGCGTCGGTGGCGGCAGCGGCGCCTGGAGCGGCGCTGCACCAACGCATGGGCGCGTCGGTGGCGGCAGTGGCGCTGGACCGACACATGATAGCGTCAGGTGCGTCGGTGGCGGCAGCAGCGCTCGGGGCGGCGCTGCACCGACGCACGGCGACGTCAGGTGCGTCGGTGGCAGCAGCGGCGCTCGGGGCGGCGCTACACCGACGCACGGCGGCTTCGGGGGGCGGAGCGGCGGCGTAGACGATCGCGCATCCCCATGCGCGACCGAGAATGTGTTGTCGACCCACGAAGCGACACGGTGCACCTGGTCCTCCATCTCAGTCGAGATGACGGACCCGGCGTCCTCGACTTCGAGCTCCGCTTCGGCGACTGCGACGCGGGCCTCGGCGAGCTTTAGCTCGACGATTGCGCGCTCTTCGAGCGCGCGGGCGAGCTTGAGGCTTCTTTGCGCCCGGCTGCTGGTTGACCCCGCACTTCTCAGCTTGGCCGTGGCGGTGGCGATGGCGCGGGCAGGCGCCGTGTCTCGAGACACAGTGCCCGCGTACACACCCGGCGACGGTGAAGGCGAGTACTGTACTGTACTGTATCAGCCTTTTTAATAGTCCACTGCAGGACGTAGGCCTACCCACGAAGGGTGATTGGGCCATATCCACCACGCTGGCCCAGTGCGGGTTGGTGGATTCACATACGCCATCGAATTTCTTCTACTGACATATGCAGGTTGCCTCACGATGTTTTCCTTCACCGAAAAGCCAGTGGTGTGACATTCCGTACATAAATTCCAAAGAACTCATTGGTACGGGACTGGGATTGAACCCACGACCTCACGATTGTAAGGCGGGCGTCACTACCTCTAGACCACCACGGCTTCTGAAGGCGAGTGTGGCGGCGAAAAGCGGGCCGGCCAGGCGGCAGGCCTGGACCCGGGCAGCTCTTCCCACCGGGTGGTGGTGTGGGCAGGCGCCGCGTCTTCAGACACGGTGCCCACACATGGCGGTGCGCCATCTTGTTGACACAGTGACGGCGCGTGGGCAGGCGCCGCGTCCCCGGACACGGTGCCCACACGTGACGGTGCGCCATCTTGTTGACGCGATGATGACGCGCCGGCGACGCCGGTGACCGGCGGGTCGTGCAGCGCGGCTCTGGCTGCAGCTCCGGCGTGGCCCGTCATCGTCTGCCCGAGGGACAAAGATTGCAGTCTCGCGGCGATGGAGTGCTGCTGATTCGTCTCGGCACCCGGTGCAGCTGCTACTAAATCCTGCGGAATAGGGCCTGCTCCCGGCGACGCTGACGGTGCCGTAGGAGGTGCGCTAGAACCCGAAGGTTTAACTGCGCTTTTCCCAGTTGATCTAGTCACCACCATTGCAGAATCTCAACCACGCAAAATCCGGCTTCTGAAGGACCAATGTGCAGGACGGGGCCCTATGAGCGTCAATGCGTGCGTGTTATTCGTTGTGGACTGTAGAAACATAAGATGGTAATGCACACACTGACAAAGAGCCCGGCGTCCTGGAAGCACGGTGCTGGGGTTGAGCGTGGGGAAGAAAATGCGTAGGCGATGGTTCGATCAAGAAGGGGAAGCCTCCTAGGCACGTAGTGGTCACTTTCGCGTGTGGGGCGCTCCGTAGTCTAGACGCGTGGTAGTTTCGTAGGGCGCGTGGTGTTTTCTTGGAGCTCTCGCTGTAGTAGTGACCTCGATGGCTGCCGCAGGAAAAAGAGGCCGGGCGGCTTTTTTTTTTTTTTTTTTTTTTTTTTTTTTTTTTTGAATGACTTATAGCTGTTGGCCACTGAGGCCTCTACAGCTTACCGGACATGGGCGAGCGCGGATGGCGGCTGAGCCCTAAGATTAGGTTATAGGGTGACTAGCGCAAGGGCACCTGAGAAGGTACGGACCTCGGCTTGGGCCGTCACCCGGCGGGGGAGATCAGACTTGCCCGGGCACCCCAGATGGGGTGTGCCCTGTGGCCCTAATGGGTTGAGCTGGTTGACTATTTGGAGAGAATCTAACCGATCTTCTGACAGATCCGGAGTGTCCTCGACCTCGCCGGCGAGGTCGGTGTGTGACTGTGTGCCTATGGTAACCGGCGCCTATACCAAAGACTGAATACTTCCTGTTGCAGGGAGCTGTCGGATCGGCCGACCCCAGCGCCGCAGATGTGACTACGGCGATGGGGTCGTCCGGGTCGCCCAAGAGGTGTTTTGGGCGACGTCTGAGGGTGGGTGTGTTTGTCGTGTCTGTCGTATAGTCTGAGGCTTGGACTACGAGTGGGTTGGGGTGGTGGGGCGCCCTATCAAAGTAGCGGCGAGAGAGGTACTTGATGTACTGAGTGATGGAGGGGAGTTCGAGATCGCAGTGCAGGTCAGAGTTTCGCATGAACCAGCTAGCTCCGACTGCTTTGCGAATGAACCTGTTCTGAATGACCTGGAGTTTGTCCAGATCAATGCGGGAGGCGTGGCCAAAGACCACGGAAGCATAGGTCATGACTGTGCGAATACACGTTTTGTAAATTGTCACCTTATTTCTAAGGGACATTTTACTACGTGAGTCGAGAAGTGGGGAGAGGCAGCCTAGGAAGAAGGCTGCTCTGTTACGGACTATCTGAATGTGTTTGGAGAAGCTGAGTCGACGGTCGAGGGTCACGCCAAGGTATTTGGTCGTGGAGGCCCAGGGAATAGGCTGGCCGTTAAGCGTGAGTTGCTTTTTCGGGTTGCCTTTGAGTATAGTGGGATGAAAGTACATGGCTGCACTTTTATCGGGGTTTACCGAGATGGCCCATTTCCTAAACCATTGACCAAGCTGGTCAAGGGCTTTTTGGACATGGGTCACCTGGAGGCTCTTTTTCCAGCCTCTGGAGTAAAGAGCAGTGTCGTCCGCGAAGAGCGCAAGCTCAACGTTGGGAGAACGGGGGATGTCGTATGTGTAGAACGAGTATAGCACAGGGGCCAATGCTGAGCCTTGAGGGACTCCAGCAGTGATAGGGCGGGGGATCGAGCGGGCTCCTTCGACCTTGTAGGAAAACTTCCGACAAGATAGAAAGTCTTGTATTATGAATACAAGACGGTCTGGGAATTGTTTCGCAAACAGCTTGAAAATCAAGCCGTTGTGCCAGACTTTGTCGAATGCCTTGGCTACGTCCAGGAAGACCGCTACGGATCCCTGGGGCTTTGGCGTGGTAAGAAACCCGTGACTGGGTTTCTTGTTGAAGCCTTCTAGAATGTACTCCGTTATGCGGTGTACTTGTTGGACGCAAGAGTGTCTGGCCCTAAAGCCAAACTGCTCGTTGGGAAGGATATTGTTGTCCTTTATGTGGGACCAGATGCGCTTCAGAATGATGCGCTCATAGATCTTCCCCAGAGTACTGAGGAGACTGATAGGGCGATAGCTGGATGGCTCGGAGGCCTTCTTGCCGGGCTTGTGGATGCCGATGACATCGGCGGACTTCCACGCTTCGGGGAACATGCAGTTGTTCATAGCCGCATTGAATATGCTGACTAGAAGACACACTAGGGATACTGAGAAGTGCTTAAGCACTCTGTTGGAAATGCCATCAGCACCGGGAGCTTTCCTAGTGTGAAGGCGCTTTATGATCGACTCAACCTCCGAAGCCGTGACAGGCTCAAGGGCGTCAGTGGGGGGGACGGAAAGTCTTTCTTCGACTTCTCTGTTCACCGTATCGAAGTGAACAGGGTCGACGAAGCCTAAGCTGGGGCTGCATTGCGACTCGAGGCTGTCGGCCAGGCATTCGGCCTTTTCCTCGTCCTCAAACGCAGGTGGGAGATTGGGACGGGTGAGGGGGGGCATATTCGTAACTACGTCGGATTTCAGAGCTCGGGCCAGCTTCCAGTATGCCTGGTGAGATGGCTCGATCTCCGAAAGTAAACTGTCCCACCTCTGATTGCGGAGTTCACTAATGCGGTTTTTTACGGCACGCTCGTAATACCGCAGAGTGGCTCTGTTCTCTTCGGAGGGACGGGAGTCGTAGGCCCTAGTGGCGGCGTGTTTAGCCCTCAGAAGGTCCCTCGCGTCCTCCGGCAGGGCCCAGCGTCGGTCATTGACCTCTGCTGAGACCTGCCTGGAGCACTCACGTACTGTGTTGCGAAGGTGACTGGTGAGGGCGTCAACTGAGAGGGTGACGTCATCGCGGGAAACGATGTTGTCTGGGATTTTGTCTAGATCGGGTGAGCTGGTGGCCTCCAGGGCTGTGCCTAGTCGGTCCCAGTCCACCACGGTCCTAGTACGGGGAGGTCTGTCGGTTGGGTCGGGACCTAGTCTCATGAGGACTGGTCTGTGGTCAGAGTCAAGTTCGTGGATCACTTCTAACGAGCGTAACCGGAGGGTTACACCCTTTAGAAGCGCAAAGTCTAAGATGTCGGGTCTATGGTCGACGATGAAGGGAAAGTGAGTTGGGGAGCTGGGTGGGATAATTTCAAAGTGAATTTCGTCTGAGAGGGAGTTGAGAAGGTTGCCCTTCGTGTTGGTCGTGTTGCAGCCCCATATTATGTGCTTGCTGTTGAAATCGCCAGCCAGAATGACGGCGCTACTTAGGGAGAACAGAGTTTCAAAGTCGCTTTTTTCAAGTGCTTTGTTGCAGGGGAGGTAGCATGACGCTATGGTAATTGGTTGATGACCAGTCATTGAGAGACGGCAACAGGAAGCTTCCAAGCTAATCAGGGGTGGGGTATCTATGGGAATACAGTGAAGGGACCTTCTGTAGTAGATCAGGGTACCGCCCCTTGGGCCGGTAGTCCTGTCACTACGTACCAGCGAGTAGTTTCCGATTTTCGGATCCCGCCTGCTGGGTTTGAGAAAAGTCTCGCTCACAAGTAAGATATCGACTTGGTGAGTGGACAAGAATTGTTGGATTAAGACACGCTGGTCTTTCTGGTCGCTAAAGAGACCGTTGGCATTGAACCATGCCAAGGATAAGGAGTGGGGCTTCTCTCTTAATGGTGTACTATCCATAGTACTTCTTAAGGAGGTTTACCATGGCGGCTCCATGGACCTTGACATGGTCAAGGAGCGTGCGGTGTTCGGCCATGTATTGTGCGGTGTTGCACGGATTAGCGCGGACCTTAGCCGTGAATTCGGCTAGTTCGGCGGGGTCTACTATGGCGTGGTGCGCCATGAATTCTTTAGCGAATTCAATGTCGGTGATATAGCTCTCCATAGAAGAGCTATTGACGACGGCACCTAAGGGGGCGGGCTTAGCGGCCTTAGTGGCGACTTTGGGGGCTAGAGGCGCAGGAGCGCGTGTTTGGGTCTGAGGGCGGGGGCGCGGTAGCTCTGGCTTGGCCGCGGATCCCCGTTGGGGCACTGCGCGTTGCCAAGCGTTGGCTACGGGGGCAGGGGCATCCACGAAAGTGGAAGGAGGGGTCGCAAGCTGGAGCTTGGACTGTGTGGGGTGGATGGGACGAGTCGGCCTGCCCCTGGGCTTGGGCTTGTGTTGGCCTTTAGCGGCCTTTGGAGCCATGGGGCAGCCGCGGTAATTCGCGGTGTGCCCCTGGGTCTCACAAAGGACGCAGCTGGGCGGGGTGGGGTCTTGTTTTGTGCGCGAGCACTCTGAGGTGCTGTGCGCGCCTGCACATTTCACGCAGCGGTATTCTGCGTGACAGAATCGCGCTGCGTGGCCATATCGTTGGCAGCGGTGGCACTGCCCCGGGACGCCCCTTTTGTGAGGGGCCTCGATCTTGAAGCCGGAGAGCTTGCAGACCGAGCGAATAAGCTCGATCTTCTTGCCCTCCGGGGTGTTGTCAAGAACAGCTAAGACCATGTCTAGCTGTTTCTTTGTCCTGCCGCTGGTCATGCGGTGGACCTGACGTGCGGGAAGCCCCTGGGCGAGGAGATCCTGTAGGATGTCCTCGGTGGGGATTTCCTTTGGAATGCCGCGAATTACAGCGCGGTACACCTTTTCCTCCTCAAGGGCCTGCATGAAGAACTGCAGGTGCTCCTCTTGAAGGAAGCGGGTGGCCAGTCTGTAGTGATCAGGGGTCCGGACAAAGATGGCTATGCCATCATGATTGGGCTTACCCGTAAAGGGTACTTGCAGCTCCGTCAGACGACGGGCTACGTAGGCCCATTTGGTCTTGTCCACAAGCGTGAAAGCTCTGGGGGCTTTCTGGGCCTTGGAGGGACCGGGCTGAGACGAGGAGGAGGTGGCGGTGGCAGTGGCGGTGGAGGCCGCAGGGCAGGGGACCTTAGGTGGGGGCGGGGGGGAAGAAGATTCGGCGGGCCGCTTCTTTTTCTTCCGCTCCACCAAGGTGAAGGGGTCGGACTCTCCCTGTGTGTCGAGGATTAGATCCTCTTCCATTTGGGAGTTGGGGGACTCCGGGGAGTCCGCAGTCGGAGTCGCGGGGGCCGGTTGATGGACCGCGAGGGGGGCTGGAGCGGGGGCCTCGAGCAAGAGCGAGCGGCTCTTGTCGTAGGGCGTAGCCCTAGAAGGAGCGATCGAGCGAGACCGCCCACGGTGGGAACGGTCCTTGGCGGCGTTCCGACCGCGTTCGGGGCTCGAGTGAGCGGAGGCCCGTGAGGCGGGACCTTTGAATTCGGGCGTTAGAAATGCGGCTGCCGCCTTGCTCTTTGGGGAGACTTGGCGGGGCGCGGGTGAGGGCGGGGGGGCAGCCTTAAAGGCGGGACGGGGGAGCGTCTCAGGGACGAAAGGGGTTTCCGGCTCTAGGCCGGGCAAGACTTGTCTTGCGGCATGGATGAACGCGTCGATGGCGTCAACGGAATCTTCGTTGGACACGTAGGCAGCCCGGATGTAGTTTAGCACCTCGTCGAGTTTGCAAAACGCCTCCCGGGTTGCCATGGTGATAAGAGTGAGGGTGCTGGGGGAGGAGGTCCCCAGCGAGGAAGAAAATGAGAGATCTCCCTGCCGGGTATAGGCAGGGAGGTGGGTACCTAAGTGTGCCCTAGCGTGTGCAGAGGCCGGGCGGCGTGCGAAATGTGCTTTTAAGAGTCGTCCCCTCCCGCCTAGCGTCGCTGCCACACATCTGGCACGGCGGTGGCGGCGGCGACGCATCCGACTAACAGCAACGTAGGCTGTGTGAGCGGGAGGGAGAGAGACGCCCTATCGCGTCCTCTTTCTATGTCGCGCAGCCCGGCGGCGCGCGGCGGTTCGAGGCTCTACAGGCTCGGCCATTCTACTAGCGAGAGCTACCTGCTATTATCTATGTAACGGTATCACCGCCTGTACTTATCTTGTGACCACCTAACGTACCGAAAAGACTTCCACCTCCGTCTTGTTTAATTATTAAAGTCTGCAAAATATTCTTACATACTATCTTAAGTAATGTTACGTAATTCCTAACTTATTTCTAGGCCAATAGGAAGGTACATAACGGTATATGGTGTACTAGTTACACCTTACTTAAGATATTATCAGTTTACATAACATTGCGTACTTATATTTTACAAATATCAGCTTATATAGTAGCTTATAAATTATATCTTATCTATTTCACAAAGGGCTTAAGCTACGCGCGACAATATTATATGCGGTCGTCGCGAACATATATACACTTCCTTAACAAATAATAAACGTAAAATAAATAAATATTTAAGTGGGCTCCCATACAGTACGAAACCCTTCGTGCGCGAGTCCGACTTGTACTTGGCCGATTATTTATTTATTTCAAGAATTTGTAGTAAGGTTACGTAGTATTATTATATATTCTTTGGTAAGGTATTGCTTTACAGTATTTTGTTACTTTGATAACGGTATGCCATTGTAATGAGTTTTTTTTATATTTTGATTAAAAACTTTTGTTTTTAAAAACGTTTTTAGTAATGTTACGTTGTATTAATGTTCTATTAGTATGTTGGTTTTAATTAACGATGAATCTGCTCTAAGTACTACGGCAAAACTATATAACTATTTGAAATAACAAAAAAAAAAATTGGGTGCGTTATGTTATGGGTGAAGTTTTTTGAAAGGTTTGCTGAAAAAGACGTTTGTTATTCGGCTGTGAATTGCTTAATTTTATACAGACAGATTAGGTATATCACCAGTTGATAATTTCAGGTGAAATGGACAGGTTACTAATAAAAAAAACGCAATGCTTATGTTTTCAGTGACTTTCGTGACATCATCAAGAGGGACAAAGCTTGCCTGGTGGAATGGATATTCGTATTGCCTGAAAAAAGGCTATGGTGTCAAAAAACGTTGGGTTTGCTCTACACACAGTTGCAAGAAATGCAATGCTGCAATCACTACATTCCAGACCGAAGTCATCAGAGTAAATAATCAACACAATCATATCAGCGAACTATAAAAAAAAATAGATTTATTTCTTTTGCTTTTCCTTATCTAGAGTTATAATATAATTGTGGTCCCTGATATTGCTGGCTTTTAATATGTCATTTTAAACTTCCGCGATTCAAGCACACTATTCTTATATCACAGTATTAATCGCGGTCTGAAAATATTAAAATATGTAAATAAATGTCACTGTCCCGACGTCACGTGTACACTGAGTAGTTAATTTATCCGTTTTTTCCTGTGGTATTTTAGTGCGCGATTATTCCCGTAATAAAAGAATAATACTTAATTAAAGTATATCATGTCATGTACTTGTATTAACACAATATGCCAACTTATAGTAGAGCAAGCAATTTCTCAGATTTCCGTAAAGTAGCGATGAAAGCACGACGTGGTGCGTGGTGACTTGGCACTCTTGGAAGGTGCTAGGGAAATTACACACATAATTATTCGGTTCGGCAGGATTTGTAGAACTGCAACGCAGCCCCGAAACAGCTACTACGAGTACACTCGTGCGGCTTAAATAACTTGGACGCGCTACTCGCGGCCACCGGGCCTAGCGAAAGCCGTTTTTAGGGTTCCGTACCCATATATACCCATATATATAATACTAAAACTTCGATGTCCGTCTGTCCGTCTGTCTGTCTGTCTGTCTGTCACCGGGCTGTATCTCATAAACCATGATAGATAGGCAGCTGAAATTTTCACAGATGATGTATTTCGGTTGCCGCTAAACAACAAATACTAAAAACAAAATAAAATAAAAATTTAAGGGGGGCTCCCATACAACAAACCTGAATTTTTAGACGTTTTTCACTCTATATTAATAATGGTACCAGGTAGATGCTTGAAATTTTTACAGAATATTAAGTTTTATATTCCCTTCAATAATAAATAATAACATTAAAATAAAATAAATATTTAAGTGGAGCTCCCATACAGTACGGAACCCTCCGTGCGCGAGTCCGACTCGTACTTGGCCGATTATTCACGTTTGCCGAAATGAATGATCCATCAACACATATTCGACTTTGCCGCTCGGCAGTTCCGATAGTGCGGAACCGAATATGTGTGATGAACCTAGTTACTATTTTGGGGATGTTCGCGACAAGCGAAATAAATAATAAACTTTTTACTTACAAAACAGATAACTTGCCGAATACTTCAGGAACACAAAAAATTCAAATATTCTAACAAGCCATTTTGAAAAATAAGTATACTAGCTAGAATCGCAATGTAACGAACCTATTTTACTTAGACCCAAGTTCACCAACGCCTGTTTAAGTTAAACGTGTGATTACTGTATTTAACGGTTATTGCTTGCTGAACAGCAAAATTTCGTTAAAAAGCTGTTTAAGATTTAACCAACGTTTGATAATTTAAAAATCTGTTGGTGAACTAGGGTATAAAACCCGAGTTTAATCGTTGTTTAAGTACATTAATCACACGTTTAACTTAATCAAGCGTTGGTGAACTTGGGTCCCAGCACTAGGTGGTGATAACTTGAATCGCGCCATGTTTTTCGCCTATTCATATTTAACAATGTTTTTATCTCTTGTTTGTTAAAGTGTCTTTAAATTGTGTTATTTACCTGTTTTGAACTTTCTAGTTAGCTACGTTACATCACGGCGAGGCAAAACGCTTCTTTGTATGGACGGATTCACATTTTGCCTGCACTCGAGTAGACGCTCTGGTCCGAGACAGCGGTGGATTTGCTCGACACATAATAACAAAAAATGCAATGCTGTTGTAACTACCTACGATGGAGTGATCATCCGTATGAATAAAACACATACTCATAAATTAGCTTGGGAATAGTATGCAATGTCATTTTCATTAAAAATATCTACTCGTATCGTACTGTACCAGCATTTTTAATAATCCACTTTAAGAGGTAGACCTACTCAGGAAGGGAGATTGGGCTCTATCCATCTCGCTGGCCCAATGCGGGCTGGTGTATAAGATGGTGTATTCCGTATAAGAACTCCATATAACTCATTTTTTCGGGACCGGGATTTGAACCCACAACGGTTTAGACTACACCGGCCTAAACCACTACGGCTTTTAGGTAAAAGTGATTTTATAGTATTGAATAATATCACTATTTATAAATCATTCCGTGTAGAGAAAAAGGTTGTAGTGTACGAAAGGGGGCACTGAGGAAAAAAAGACTTAGAAAAATTTGCCGCGGCAGCGGCCGGCGAAGCGCCAGAGACAATCTGTCCTTATTACGAGTTTAGGTCGTTCCTATTTACTCGTATCCTAACCAACAGAAGGACTTCGCTAAAGTATTTCGATGTCGTAGGTTAGGTTAGGTTTGAACAGTGACAACAACGCGCGAGCCGAGCGAGCGAAGCGAGCGTGCCGCGGCAGCGGCCGGCGAAGCGCCAGAAACGACTTATCAGTGCGGCTGACAACGCGCACATTATTGTTTTATACCCTTTAATAAATCTTCTGCAAAAATTAAACAATTATCTGCAGGATCTGCACCGGCAATTTTGGATTTGGATTCCTCGTCTCCCTCGTCCAGGATATACCCTGGCATACTCACGATCAACGTTTCCATACACCGTTTTGACCCCCGATGGGTCTAAAGTTTTTTTTTCGGTACTTGTTTACGAGAGAGGGCGTTCTTATAAAGGAAAAAAGACATTGATTTATTTTTCACACCGTGTGGTATTCTGAATACCCCCCTTTTTATGTTGGGAATGGGTAGAGAGGATACTCAGGATCAACGTTTTTATATACCGTTTCGACCTCCGATGGGTCTAAAATTATTTTTTCGGTACTTGTTTACGAGAGGGGGCGCTCTTATGAAGGAAAAAAGACTGATTATTTTTCACACCGTGTGGTATTCTGGCAACCCCCCTTTTTTATGTTGAGAAAGGGTAGAAGAGATACTCAGGATCAACGTTTCCATACACCATTTTGACCTCCGATGGGTCTAAAATATTTTTTTCGGTACTTGTTTACGAGAGGGGGCGCTCTTATGAAGGAAAAAAGACTGATTATTTTTCACACCGTGTGGTATTCTGGCAACCCCCCTTTTTTATGTTGAGAAAGGGTAGAAGAGATACTCAGGATCAACGTTTTCATACACCATTTTGACCTCCGATGGGTCTAAAACTTTTTTTCGGTACTTGTTTACGAGAGGGGGCGCTCTTATGAAGGAAAAAAGACATTGATTATTTTTCAAACCGTATGGTATTCTGGCAACCCCCCTTTTTTATGTTGGGAATGGGTAGAAGAAATACTCAGGATCAACGTTCCCATACACCATTTTGACCTCCGGTGGGTCTATCAATTTTTTTTGGTCTTTTTGTAGGATAGGTCAGTCAACCCGATGCTTGGAGTCAAAGTCAGTCAAGGTCGAATATTCTGGAGTCAAGGTCGATGATTCTGGAGTCAAGGTCATTCAAGGTCAATGATCCTAGATTCAAGGTCAATGACCTTGGGGTCAAGGTCAATAATTTCGGGGTTAAAGTCATTTAAGGTCAATGACCTAGGGGACAAGGTAAGTCAAGGTCAATGACCTCCGGGTGCGTGCAGGGGTTTCCCCACCCTTATACTCCCACATCCCACCGGATCCCGAAGATTACTTATGGCGTAGTATTTTGGTGAAAAATTTTCTAAGTCTTTTTTCATCAGTGCCCCCTTTGGTATCCTCTGACCGGGGCGAGAGGTAAGCTCCGCTGGCTGTAATTGGCTGACGCCAAAATGACGCAATGACAACAGTTCTTGTAGTGGTGCCAAAAATGTTACTAGCAAAATATCGATATCGATATTTTTGACTTATCAGTTTTCTAAGGATTGGTAAGCACTGCGTACGTAACGGGTGCAATTTTAAAATAAACAAATAAAGTGTAAAAAAAAGAAAAAAGATTATTCATTACATCATTAATTTCAAAGTAACTACATTAAAAAAAACACGGCCAAGAGTGTGTCGGCCACGCTCAAATGTGGGGTTCCATAGTTATGTATTTGTATTAGTTCCATAGTTATGTATATGCTCACTGCTATTTTAAAGAAACATCTTTAGACCTGTCTAACGATACCCCACTCAATATGGAACAAAAATACAAAAAATTGTTTTGTGCCCCCCTTTCACGTATATGGGAAGGGGGTCTAAAAACAAAACTATTGATTTTTTTTAACATTTCCAAATTCACGTTATTATATCTTTGTACTAAATTTCATATGAATAGGTGAAAAACTGACTTTGTTATTGGAGCGTGACATACAGACGGACAGCCAGACAGACATGATGAAATTATAAGGGTTCCTAGATGTCTATGGAAATAAAACGTGTCTGTTTGCCTACAAAACATACACCAATCAACAGAGAAAATTATTTCAAACAACAAGTACTCTTAAATAAAATGTCGTAAATAATAATGCTTATACACATATTATTATGATATTCTAACTTACCTATTCTTGAAAATATAGAACACATTCATGTTATCAAATATTTACTAAATGATTATACTCGTATTATGACTTTAACGTTGTCGATATAAATCGATGCGATGCAGCAGCACAGCACTATCAGAACAAAAGAGACGGAATGCTAACGAATGTTACAGTGTATCAGAAAGAGACAACATGAAAGACATCAACGGGTGCGGTTGACTAATTGAATATTCGAAACATTTTTTGCCAAAATTGTTTAATTGATAAATTTGAGTAGAAAATCACTTATCTGTGAAATGATATCCCATCTTTAGTGTAACTTGAAGATTTGGAACTCTTTCCACACTATTTTACGGCACAATTCGGCATTATTTTAACGTATTTACGTATTTAAAACGCAAGCGAGTGACGTGTTGACATCGACACAAAATTACTTCGACTGACGAAAATACCGTCGGTGATTATCTAAAGCGCCTATCGTTGGTGAGGGTGGCCGCCCCGCGCGCTTTCTCCACTTATGCTCCTTGCACTCACAATATTTCTCTTCAAAAATCCGCCGCAAAATGTGCCTCCGCTGCGACCCTGCATTCCAAAAACAACATGGCGCGGTCGCAGCGAAGTCATGGAATTAATTCACTACTTAATAAGAAATTACTTCAATGCACGCATGGATAATCGAATGAAAACCACTCAAAATATTTTAAAAACGTTTTGAAAACAATCTAAACAATAGTCAAACTATTTTCTATTTACAATAATTGTAACATCAAATTAATCAAAGACTACTAGCGCCACAGCGCGCTCCTAGCGTGCAACTTGCATTTAAAATAACCCGCTTTGATAATTAAATGGTTAATCATCAAATCGAAGTTAAATAATGTTTAAACCAAACTAGTGTCGCTTATAAGTCGAGAAATGAATTTAGGGATAGACAATTAGCAATCACCATGACTTTTACCAAATAGAAGTTTTTGTTTGCTGTCATAACAACAACAAACCTCAACTTAACATATTCGCTAATTAAAACTGTTTTTACATTGAAATAAGAAAGTTGAGCCTACCAATCGAATACTTAAACAGATCAACGCATATTCATGCGTGATAATTGACCCTAACTTAATTGTTTTGGTCTCGGGCGCCGACACGGCCATTCTGCGAGACGTGTGCGTGCTCTGCACCAGTCGCGATTCTGGAAATGGAAATTGATTTTTCTGAGCTAGGTATCCGTACACCGGTACACTAGCGAGTAACTTGTTCGTTGTAGGTTATTTTTGTTCCCAAATGAAACGAAAATATTATTATTTACTCTCAATCGTGGTAACCAGTTCTAACAAACAAGTCACCAGCTAATATTTTTATACCAACAATCATAATAATGATGTCATGTTTAGGCATCTTCAATGCAGTGTGTAAGTACAAATGGCAACCATTCATAGTAAATAGAAAAGATTTTTGCTGTACATAGGAAGTGAGCGAAAACATTGAAGTGTTCGTAATTTTGACACCTCCATGTATTTATTTATGTCAATGCAAACGCTCCGCGCGTACTTGCATGTTTTGATTTCTCGTAGACAGGGATGATGCTGTGGCGCTGAGCGGTCTCGTACGCCGTGTCCACAGGGGCTCTAAGGAAAAGGTGGACTAGGTCGATGCTGGGGCCTGGGCCTAAACAATATGACCGTGGTCCCCAGAGGCCCTAAGAGGAAACAAGAGATTTGAACTTTGCTTACTTGAAGTGCTTGTAATGCTCCACGCATACTCGCACAATTATTCGATAGATAGGAATCGATGCTGTGGCGCTGAGCGGTCTCGTACGCCGTGTCCACAGAGGCTCTAAGGAAAGAGGGACAAGGTCGATGCTGGGGCCTGGGCCTAAACAATATGACCGTGGTCCCCAGAGGCTCTGAAATATTATGTTTTTATAGACTTGTGAGTGATGCTGTGGCGCTGAGCGGTCTCGTACGCCGTGTCCACAGGGGCTCTAAAGGAGTTGGGAAGGACGATGCTGGGGCCTAGGCCTTAGTTTTTATGACCGTGGTCCCCAGAGGCTCTGAAAATTTTATTTCTATGTAGGTATACTCGTAGATAGACTGAGATACATTGTTATAGTATTGATAAAGCTCACATGTGGTTGATGCTGTGGCGCTGAGCGGTCTCGTACGCCGTGTCCACAGGGGCTCTAAAGGAGTTGGGAAGGACGATGCTGGGGCCTGGGCCTTAGTTTTTATGACCGTGGTCCCCAGAGGCTCTGAAAACTGTATAGGTAAGGAAGTAGGGAAATGGGACTTGTACAGACTTACAAATTTGAAACTAGTCAACTTGTCAACAAAGACAGGCCAACCATGATAATAAAATTGGTTTTCTTCATTATTGCTGTGCTTAGAAATTAAAATGAGGAAGTAAACAGAAGAATGACGAAAGTAACGTAACTTATGAGACTAGCCGCAGGGCGCCTTGAGAAGTCGTCGGCAGTAGTTTCTCTGGCATACTGATGAGCTGGGACTGAGGTGTAGCTGGCTGCTCAACGTCGTCAGCCAGGCTCGTCGTTGACTCTCCAGCCGGTCGGGGCAGGAATTGTAGTTCAGGGTTGTGGTCGTCCGTCGACACGGTTTCTTGCTCGCTTGGTTGCGGTGCTCGACGCAGCTGTTCCGACCATTTGCTCGGCTTGATCCTTAAATTGTCGGCCATAGAGGTAATGGCGAAAGTGCTTCACTGCCCTTACTACTGCCAAAGTTTCGAGCGTCGTCAGCGTCAGTGGTACGCTGGCTCATGTACGCGACTAGATGATGATGTCCTCCGACGGGCTGAACGAGGACTGCTCCGTAGGCTGCTGGCGTCAGTGTAGAGCTCGATCGGTGCGCTTTCCTGAAAATGCATAAGCGTAGGCGCAGTAGACAAGTGTATTAAAACTTGATTGCAAGCTTCGTTATGTCTTTTGTTCCATTCCCATTTTGCGTCGTATTTA
This sequence comes from Hypomecis atomaria, assembly GCA_964007245.1. Classification (NCBI taxonomy): domain Eukaryota; kingdom Metazoa; phylum Arthropoda; class Insecta; order Lepidoptera; family Geometridae; genus Hypomecis; species Hypomecis atomaria. The sequence continues at coordinate 19,107,517 of OZ023279.1, forward strand.
GTTAGTTTATAAAAGGAATCATCAACCCCGAAAAATCGGAATGAATCGTCTAAATGGCAAGTCGATCTATTAGATCCGAAATAATTGGCAACGGATAGTGATCCTTTAAGGTGTTTCTATATAGCTCGCGGTAGACTAGTCTACGCATATGCGATCTCTACAGTCTTTCTGTTTGACCAATACGACTGGGCTGGAAATGACGACTTGCTCTCACCAATGATCTTAAGCTCGAGCAAGTCATTGACAATTTCACGAGCCTTCCCCCGATCTGCTGGGCTTAAACGGTAAGGTCCGCGCTCGATACACTTATTATTATTTTTTAAACGAATCTCTCGCTCACCGTTACTAATCTGCCCGGGTAGCACGGCAAGGGGAGAAAACCATTTTATCCACTCTTAATGTCGGATGTCATTGTCAAGTCGGTTTTCAAATTTTTCGCTTTGAGATCGCACATGGCAAACGACCGGCTGATGCACCAACGTCGCACCCTGAGAGTTCACACTAGCACACATACTTTCGTATTTTCCACGAGATTTATGCCTACCAGCACAGCTCACTTCGTAGTCTGGCACTATTAAACTCTAGTTCGATCCGCGAATCACTGGTGGTACAGACCGTTGTTCTGCCGTCCGATAACTATAATGCCGCTAACCCCAAAAACCAAAATTCGAGAAAAGCGCGGGAGAAGTTAAAATCACTGCTGTTCAAAAACCATTTTACCGATTTTAAATGTTAAAATATCATAAAATAGGAAATTTTAAGGGCTATAAGACGGTTTTAAATTAAAACCAAAATATTTAGCATATTTTGAGATAATGCTATAAAACTGATTGCAGTTAGTATTCATTGCATAAATTGATAACAAAAGCCACAGCTATAACGCCATTAGGACAACCCTAGCGGCATTCTAGTGATTGGTTTTGCATAAATTTTAGGAACTTGTAAAGCACTAGAAATATTGTTTTTGTTCCCAATCTATATTGCCGTTAAACGTTTTCAGAATTTTATTGCTAAGTTTTTTATTTTTAGCTTATCGTATAATGCAAAACTAAAATGCGGTTAACGTAATTTAATTGCAATTTAGTCTAAGAAAATACGTAAAACTTTCATACGTTTAAATTTCTATTTATTTTATCAGCAGTTACTACACTTTAATGCAGCTAAACACTAAACCATCTATCTTATCGGCAATTTAGCGATGTATATGTTACATCATGATTGAAAAAATACAACAAAATGCATCTAAAGTGAAAATTTTACTAAAGGTATTTAGTTAATTTCAGGTTGATTACTGATTATTTAAATGAAATAATAAATAACAGGTCATAATTTTAAATGAGTATTTAATCATTTATTTTTTTTACTTAAAAAATAGTTATTATAAATGAGATCTTTTTGGAAAAATTATTACACTCACAAAATATAGTTTAACTCTGGACAAGTATTTAGTAAGTCCATGGTTTAACATAACGATCAAATATCTCGGTCCTTTAAAACGACAAAGTCAAAGTGTGAACTTAAACGAAAGAAAGACATGTCGAATAAATGTTTAGAGAAACTTTTAAACTTTACAATAATACAAATGAAAATAAAATACAAGCTATCACTTGTAACATAACAAAAATATAAACTTTCTATAATAATAAATTGTAAGGACACTTCACAAATAAGACTATTCCAAACTTTAAAACATGAATAATTATAAACTCTATTACTCCCAAACTCTTAATTAATTCTAATTTGTACCTTCTTAAAAATCAGTCACAATAAGTGTTCTCAAATGAAAAACTTTTATACTTAACTAATAAACGTATCTGTAATAGGAACATTTTTAATCAACAAATAGGTAACAAATAAACTTACATTACTTTTCCAACTATTAAGTGATATAATATTGTAAACGATCCGCTATAAAAACTTAGAGATAACCATAATCAGTCTCTACGAGAACTTCTTTTAATTTAAATATAATCAGTCTCAGTCTCTGCGAGATCTTTTTTTAATGGGTTTCTTTGCATTTTCATCAACATCTATTATTGGTAAGTTTTTCCAAAAAAGCTGTTTATGGGTTGGGACTATATTTGTTAAATTTTTTATCAAATCAGCTTTTCGTGCGGATTGTATACCCTTTGGTTCCGTGCGAAATACCAGTTCCATAATATCAGGCGTTTTCAAATATTTTTCATTTAAAAACCGCAACACAGTAAAATTGTCATCGTCAAAATCATTTTTATACTTGATATCGTAACTTTCTCGTACAAAACGTACCTGAACCATATTATTCAAATATGCTCGTGGGTTTGCGTTTTGAATTCTTCTGTCCGAAATAAAGTTTGGCACATCCAAAAAATCTTCTACTGCCATAGATTTCACAACGACTTGCGACTTATTAATTGATGCCACTGTATCTACAAAATCTGTGAAATCATACAATTTGTTTTTGTTTTTCATTGCCAGCTCTACTTGATGGTGCACTTGGTCACAGGACATAAATGTGTGACCTGGTTCAAAATAATAAAGTGTTATTTCTTTTGTAGCAATTGTTTTGCTGTTAATTAAATGAACGAGAAATTCATATAGGAGCCAGTTCTTATTCTGTGCGCTGCAGTTATCCAACCATACATGTAAACTAGTGACATCTCTATTATGAAGAAGGAATTGGTAGAAAGTAGATATTATGTCATTTTGTTTTCGTCCTGCAATGCCATCATGCCAAAGAACGGTGAGCGGCTTTGATTTTGTTGTAATTTTGCCAAGTGGAGAAAACGTTTCGTTGTATACTACTAAACGTTGACAAAAGATTATACTTTTGAATGCTTCAAGCCTAGGCAACATGATGACTTTTCGCACACTCCGCGACCGTTGAATGAACGAGAGTTTATAACCGCATTTTAGCTAAGTAATGTGGGATAGTCGCGTTTTAGTCTTGACTAAGTGTAAAATTATTTCAGTTTTTATTTTAATTTGCCGTCATAAGCCCTTTAATAATTGCAAAGTAATGATAAAAAAATTCGAATTAAAATGCTAAAATGCCGCTATTGCATTTTAACTACATTATTGCTTAGTGTTTTCACTTAACGGCATTAAAGCTTTGGATTGTTTTATATTAATGAAAAATATAACACAGCTATAACGAGTTTAGAGTACTTTAACCTCATTATTGTTAGTGAAAACAAAGTAACGGCAATGTAGTCATGCAAATGCTTGCTAAAATTGCTTTTAATCGCGTTTTAGCCATGCATTTACTATTTACTGCATTTTAGCATTGTTTACATTCAAAATTTAGGCATATAACGGCATTTTTCTTTTCATTATCTCGAAAACTATTATAGATAGAAAAATACGGGTAAAATCAGTCGATAGAACTTTTTTTTCTGATTCAGAATATATTAAAAAGTCGAAATTGACAAAGTGTGGGTTAGCGGCATTATAGCTATCGGACGGCAGTGTTAATTTTGAAATCGAAACTACCGTAAATTGGCCTTAAACTTTAAAATAGGTCTCACTATCGACGTTTTCCTGGCAGTTTTGCAGCTAACAACTCGCTCAATACTAAACATTCAGCGCCACTGTTGAAAGTGTAAGAATTTTCAAGTCCCCCATCATCAAAGCTATTGAATTGAATTTAGGAGAGCCCACATCATTGACATTAACTACAGAACGATTTTGTCTGTAACAAGTTTCGCAAGTACCTCTGCCTATATACGTCTTGAACAGAACGTACATGTCCGTCTACCCGCATTTTGTGGTGTATTTTTATTATCTTGTTGACGCGAATGAGTATAGTTTATTGAATCAGGCGTTACTTTGCGGAAGTTCATCTTCAAATTCTTGTTTTGAATAAATATTTAGTGTATTTCCGCTCTGTCGTAGTCATATAAGTTAAGGGTACTATTCAAAATCCAAATTAAATCACAAACAAAATTAGTAATTAATCATCAAACTGTATTATGGTTCGACTATGGTTAGGTCAGGTTAGAAAAGTTAGGCTTAGGTATGTTTACAAAATATGAATGAACCCGAAACAAAAAATAAAAAAATTTTTAATTAATCCGTTTAAAATAATAAAAAATAATTAAACCTGTAACAAAAATAGTGATTAGTAATCTATTTAAAAAATGTAGTAAACCTGAAAATAATATTTTAATTAATATGTTAAAATTACAAATATAATTTATTTATAAAAAATGGTATAAAATAATTGAGAAAAAATACTTAATAAATAGCACCCCTATTCTTACTGTACTCTCTTCGACACGTGTTTCGCCTCTAAACGAGGCATCTTCAGGACGTGTTGACTCTTCGAGCTCACTCGCAAGAATGACGGCTCGCCGCGCCGGCGCTTCTTATATACTCGTCGTGACGCACCGCAGTAAAGGCGATGTGACGGTAGTTTGATCGTTGAGCAACTCGTTGTGTGTGTTTTGATGTTTCATTATTTCTAAATGCTTGTTACGCGATGTTAACGTATGAAGATCGCCGCGTCGACATTTACCTCATTAACAGTTAGCAACCGCGGCTACACGTTCCCACGGCGTCAGCACAACGTGCCACCGCCGTGTTGCGACACCGACCGGACGACCGCCATCGGACTCCGGGAATCGGCATTATTAACTAGAACCCCACATCGTGTGGACCTTTACTTTTAACTTAGAATTAATATTATTTGTAACTCTTATTTTAATTAAAGTATTTTAAAACTAAAAACATTTTTTTTGAGACCTCCATCTGTCGCCTGCAAAAGTGGCGCAGTCGGAGCGGATACTTATAAAAGTAGAATCAGTGCTACTTCGAGGTATCCAGAAGAATCTACGGCAGCGGCAGACTGGGGAGAACCTAGAAATCGGCTCATCGAAAAAAATGTTGTAAGTGCTTTTGAATCGTTCTCAGTCCTTACCCATTCACTTATTGCTATATCCTTTCCTTATTAAATATATTATATTGTGTTAGTCGTATTATAGCCATTAGATTAGGATTAGATTCGTAGAATTTATCTAGTGTATTACCTAGTGATAGTAGTATATATAGTGCCGCTATAGTAGCGAACGTTATATTTTATTTTATAAGGTAGAGTAGTGAAGCCTCCAAGATTTTCCATCCGAGAAATCTAGGGCGTAGTAGTAGTGATAGGATTCGTAGGTTTAGTTTCATTGATAATAGGCGTAATTTAGAAGCGATACCCGAAATGGCAGTCCAGATCCAACATGACGTGGATGTAATTTTTAAAGCACTCCGGTTAGTGCCAGAGTTCGATGGGAACCCACATATACTAACGAGGTTTATTAACCTCTGTGACCAAATTGTACTAACGTACTTTATCACAGAGCCGGGCCACGATTTATCAAACCAGGCCCTTATTAATGGGATCCTTAATAAAGTTACGGGGTCCGCGGCCCGTCTTATAAACGCCAACGGTATCCCAGATACGTGGCAAGGGATTAGAAATGCCCTTATAAATAACTTTGCCGACCACCGCGACGAGACGGCACTCTATAGTGATCTCTCAATGCAGGTTCAGGGAAATAGCACCGCCCAAGAGTTTTATGAGCGGGTGATGAACCTGTTCAGCACAATAATGACTTATATCTCGCTTCACGAGCAACTTCCCACTACCGTCAACGCTAAGCGAGACCTATATAAAAAATTAACGTTACAAGCGTACTTAAGGGGACTAAAGGACCCTCTAGGATCGAGGATCCGCTGCATGCGGCCAGATTCAATGGAAAAAGCCTTAGAGTTTGTACAAGATGAACTCAATACGCTTTATTTACAACAAAGAAATGAAGGTGGAAAAACCCAACACCAAAACCACCCTTCAACTTTGGCTCATAGAGCTACTTCATTTGATATGCCCTTAAGGCAACCGGGTATGTTTAATATGCCTCTTCAAGGCCAACCAAGGCAACAGCCATTTCAACCCCCTCAGGGTTGGCGGCCTTATCAACCCCCTCATCATCCCCCACAACAACCACGAGGAATGACTCGCACTCAACAAATTATGCGCGGACAGCCGCAAGGCTTCCAAAATCAAGGGTTCCGTGCACCGGCTCATATGAACGCTCAAGGCAACCCACGAGCGATGAGCGGCGTTAGCCATTTTGTCCCGCGAGTTTTACCACCAACTCCGCGACCCTCTTTTTCGCCTAACTCACATGATTGGCGTAGGTTTGGAAATCCACCCCCAACCAATTACCTCAAATCGCGTGAAATGAATTTCAACGTAACAAACGATTATGACGAATACGGCTATGCCTACTACGGCAATGACGATTACTACGACATTGACCAAAACTACTATATTTTCGACTACTACTCTCAGTACCAATCCGATCCTTACGCTGAGACTCCGACGATCGTAGAAGAGGTAGATCAATCCACCCCTACGACCGAGGATTTTTGCCAGGAGTCGAATTCAGACAAGCCAAAATAGAGCTTAACTTTCACATACAAAGACAGCTGGGGTACATTCAAATAGCTAACCCCCCTCTAAAATTGCTTATAGACACAGGGGCTAATCAATCATTCATAAGCCCTAGAGCTGTCGAAAAATATTTCAATGACATTCCATTGAATTTTGATCCCTTCGAAGTGACTAACGTACACGCTACCAGTAAAAATAACTACTCGATCACTTTGCCTTGCTTCCCGGAATTTTCCGAACAAGGTGACGTCACTCTATTCGTGTACGAGTTTCACAATTACTTTGACGGACTACTAGGATTTGACTTGTTAGACGTTTGGGGCTCTAACATAGACCTCAGGAATAAGTTACTTGTGACCCGTAACGCCCAAATTCCCATTCAGATGTACGACTCGCGAAATGCCAACCTCTATGAGGAGATCATTCCAGCAAATTCATCTAAGCTGGTTAGGTTGCCAGTTAACACCCGCGACGGTGACGTAGTTGTCGAGACTCAGACCATTTGTAACTGTCACGTAACGGAATGTTTAACTAGGGTTGTTAACAATCGCGGATGGGTTGAAATTACTAACCCTACTAACAACGATGTGATATTCTCTATGGATAGACCAGTCGAAGGCGAACTATTTAACATAGAGTGTAATAGTACCGAGATTTTGTCAGACCGCGCTAACGAAGTAATATCCCGCCTCAGGATGAATCACCTAAACCCTGAAGAGCGAGCTAATTTGATTCGTCTCTGCGGAAATTACGCAGACGTGTTTTACCTTGAGGGTGAGCCCTTGGCATTCACCAACAAAGTAAAACATAAAATCAAAACCACTGACGAAGTCCCTGTACATGGTAAAACATATAGGTACCCCTACGTCCACCGACAGGAAGTTAGAGACCAGATAAACAAGATGCTCGAGCAGGACATCATCAGACCTTCAGATTCTGCATGGAGCTCTCCCATTTGGGTTGTTCCCAAAAAGGCAGACGCTTCAGGTAAGGTCAAGTGGCGTATTGTCGTGGATTTTAGGAAGGTTAATGAAAAAACGATTGACGACAAATATCCAATCCCGAATATTACTGACGTACTTGACAAACTGGGTAAATGTCAATATTTTACTACCCTTGACTTAGCCAGCGGGTTTTATCAGGTCGAAATGGACCCTGAAGACATTCACAAAACCGCATTTAATGTAGAGAACGGGCATTATGAATTTTTGAGAATGCCAATGGGACTTAAGAATGCCCCGTCCACATTCCAACGTGTTATGGACAATCTACTCAAAGACCTGCAGAACGAAGTATGTCTTGTCTATTTGGACGACATCATCGTTTTCAGCACCTCCCTTCAGGAGCACATGCTGAACCTTGAGAAAGTCTTCAGAAAATTAAGAGAGTCCAACTTCAAAATCCAACTGGACAAGTCGGAATTCTTAAAATTAGAAACCGAATTTTTAGGACACATAATTTGCAAAGACGGCGTTAAGCCGAACCCAAATAAAATCCACGCAATCCAAAACTACCCCATTCCGAAAACCACCACCGAAATCAAACGATTTCTCGGACTTTTAGGGTACTACAGAAAATTCATCCCGGACTTCGCAAGAGTAACCAAACCGCTAACACAGTGTCTGAAAAAGGGTTCCAAAATCACCCTAGACCCAAGGTACGTAGAATGCTTTGAGCACTGTAAGACACTTCTGACCAATGACCCTATTTTACAATACCCAGACTTTGACAAAGACTTTATCCTCACCACAGATGCGTCAAATGTAGCTATATCTGGCATATTGTCCCAAGGCACCGTAGGCTCGGATAAACCGATCGCCTACGCATCTAGAACTCTCAACTCTAGCGAGTGCAATTATAGTACAATTGAAAAGGAGCTTCTAGCTATTGTATGGGCCACTAAGTACTTTAGGCCTTACTTATTTGGACGCAAATTCAAGATCGTTACCGACCATAAGCCTCTACAGTGGGTCATGAACCTAAAAGAGCCAAATTCGCGTCTTACCCGATGGAAATTAAAGCTCAGCGAATACGACTTTACGGTCGTATACAAACAAGGCAAATGTAATACCAACGCTGATGCCCTCTCGCGAATCGAAATTAATAACGAGGAACTTATGTCTATCGCCGTAAATCCATCCGAAAAGGCTCCTACACTAGACGACTCTAGGACATTGACCGCAGACCTTGACGATGACTCTAGGACCGATACTGTTCACACTGACAGTGAAAACCCCATTTTAGAAGTCCCTATCTCAGACGACCCCCTAAATAGGTTCACTAAACAATTAATTCTCAATGTAGTAGGTGACATAAAGGGAAGGCCGGTAGTTACCAAGCCCTTCGAGACACATACACGAACATCAGTTCAAGTGTCAGAATCCAACTTAGAAGAAGACGTAATTAACGCTATCAAAGAGTACGTCCACCCCAAAATTAGGACCGGTTTATTAATAAATCCACCCCTAGCTATGTATACCATTATACCTATCATACAGAAAACTTTCAAAAGCTCATCTATGAATCTCACCTTGACTAAACGAGAGTTAGAAAATGTTAGAGAATACCTAAGGCAGCAGGAAATAATTAATAAATATCACGATGGTAAAACCAACCACCGAGGTATTAATGAATGCTATCTGGCCTTGTCTCATAAGTATTTCTGGCCCAAAATGAGAGAAAATATCACCAAATTCATAAACGAATGCACAGTCTGTGGGCAAGCTAAATATGATCGCAACCCAATTAGACAACAATACAAGGTTGTACCACCTGCCAGTAAACCTTTTGAATTAGTCCACCTAGACCTTTTGACTATCGAAAGTGAGAAATTCCTCACTATAGTAGATGCATTCTCCAAATATGCTCAGGCCTATCACTTAAGGGACGGAACAGCAGTTAGCGTAGTACAAGCGCTTCTTAACTTCAGCACGCACCACTCCTTGCCAATGATTATTACAACTGATAACGGTACAGAGTTCACTAACCAACTAATGTCAGAATTCGTTCGACTTCATAAAATTCACCACCATAGGGTAGCCCCCCATGCACCTAACGAAAATGGGATAGTTGAGAGGTTCCATTCAACCATTTTGGAACATCTCCGCATACTGAAGGTCACCCAAAAATCGGAATCGGTTATCAACCTCATGCCGTACGCCCTTCTGGCATATAACAGCAGCATTCATAGTTTTACTAAGTGTAAACCGATCGACCTTATTACCGGGCACTTTGATCCCAGAGACCCGTTTGACATTGATATATCTGCCCAATTATTGCAACAGTATAGTATGTCTCATAAAGACAAGATGACTCTCGTGTACAAGACAATACATGACCTCTCCCTAGACTCACGTCAGAACATAACTGACTACCATAATAGAAATAGGGAACAAGAAGCTGAGTACTCCCCCGAACAACAGATTTTTATAAAGAATCCTTTTGCTTCACGCCAGAAGTTAGCCCCACGGTACACTCATGACGTCGTTATGGCTAACCTCCCTATCCATATTTACACAAAGAAAAAGAAAGGTCCCGTAGCCAAAGGTAGACTGAAAAGAGTCCCTAAATCGAGCCAATTGTTACAGACTGCTCCTGACTCTCCTGACTCTCATCCTGCATGCAGCAGTATCTCAAGAGATAAGACTTGAAAGCCTCAATGACGGACCTGGTATCTTGCCCTTTAAATTAGGCTCAGCTAAGATTATAACTCATTATCACTCCTTTTTACAGCAGATTGACCTCCAAGACTTGAATGACAAAATTGACTCGATAACTGACCAACTAGAGACTGTTAGCCCTGGCCTTCACAATAAGACCTTCTCGTTATTTGAACCTCATATGACTTATCTCAGAAATAAGCTTGATAGCGTATCAAAACAACTAGAGACATTTGAAATTAATCGTGTAAAACGAGGACTCGTGGATGGTCTAGGCTCTGTAATTAAAAGCATCACCGGTAACCTTGACTATACCGATGCCGAAAGGTATAACGAAATTTTGAATTCCCTTAAGGATAACGACGAAAAATTAGTCACAGAATTTAATAGCCACGTTAGCCTATCAAAGGAATGGGCTGACCGTTATTCCCATGTCATAGATAACATAGTAGCGAATCAAAATAAATTAACAGCGCTAACTAATAAGATAAATGAAACCTTAGCCGAGAGAGACTACGAATTAATAAAATATGCGCACCTAGCTCAAGTGTTACTTATACTTGGCGATAATATTGATTCTATCGCCCAAGAGCTATATAACCTGCAAAATGCGTTAGCCTTCATTAGGACTTCCACTTTACATCATTCAGTGTTAAATTTGGATGCTCTACGAGCTATGATTAGTAAGTTGAGCAAACTTTATAGCAGAGAAAGGGTGTTAGACTTAAATTTTAGGGAATACTTTGATATAATTAGGCTAGGATCTTACTACATAGATAATAGGATAGTTATAGTATATAAATTCCCAATAGTTCTTAAATCCATTTATGATATATATAAACTAGCTATAATTCCGAATCGTAATAATGAGATCCTATCCCCTCCTACACCTTACCTGGCCCTCTTTGAGAATGATATCAAGCACATAGAGGCTGAATGCCCGAAGACCAGCAAGTGGTATCTTTGCGAAGAGGATCGGAGCCTGCAAAGCCGAACATCAGACTGCATCGTGCAGCTCATCACCACGCAGCAGAGGAACGCTTCTGCCTGTAATCCCGTACAAGTCACGCTCAAGACATCGGCGTACGAAGAACTGGACGAGAAACACTACACCGTCAGCTTCCCTACGCCCACAAAAGTACATCTCGCCTGTGAACAAGATCATTACTCAACTATACAAGGTAGCTACCTAGCCGTAATCCCGCATACGTGCTACCTGGAGACACCGCTCTTCACCATCTCTAATGCCGACGATCGTCTCAAAGGACATGTGTTGAAGCTCATGGACCTAGTCAACGACACAGCTACCACGTCACCTGTGGTTCCTGCGTTTCCTGCGTTGGAGCTGAACTCCATCAACCTAGACAACCTACATGACATCAGTAAGAAAATCTCGCAGCAGCCTACAGTGCAATTGAGTAAAGACGACCACTACAGTATATACCACACCACTATACCGATGTACGCGATGCTATTAGGTGCATGCGCACTCGCCTGCGGACTCTACTATCGCGCACTACGTATGAAGAACATAAAGGAATCATCTGGAAACATGAAAGACTGCATACCGGAACTGGAAGAAGTATATACTACCCCAGACACCAGAAGGGTTGGCAACCAACCCCCAGCTCAATTTACGACGAAAGTCGCGCATATTCGCTGTTCTACGGGGGGAGATGTTACGCGATGTTAACGTATGAAGATCGCCGCGTCGACATTTACCTCATTAACAGTTAGCAACCGCGGCTACACGTTCCCACGGCGTCAGCACAACGTGCCACCGCCGTGTTGCGACACCGACCGGACGACCGCCATCGGACTCCGGGAATCGGCATTATTAACTAGAACCCCACATCGTGTGGACCTTTACTTTTAACTTAGAATTAATATTATTTGTAACTCTTATTTTAATTAAAGTATTTTAAAACTAAAAACATTTTTTTTGAGACCTCCATCTGTCGCCTGCAAAAGTTGCTCCAAAACATTTAAGCGAAAACCTTTTTCACATACATGTAGAATTTCAAAAGTGTTGTTGTTATCCAAATCGTGTCCAGTTTCTAATAAATGTTTCGCAAAATTCGACTTCTCTGGGTGATTGTTTCTAGATGCAGCTAAGTGTTCTTTGTAGCGGGTTTGAAAACTCCTTCCAGTTTGTCCCACATAAACTGCGTTACATGTGTCGCAGGTTAACTTGTATACCCCCGATTTCTTGCTTTTTTCTAAGGAGTCTTTCCCATTGCACATTCGTCTCATGTTGTGATTCGTTCGAAATGCCACATGTACATCATTTCTCCGTAGTATTTTTGCAATTTTTTCTGACGTAGTCCCTAAATATGTCAAACTACCCACATATTTATTTACTCTCACAGGTGGGCAGGAGTATAACATAGATCTTGCTATGTTTCTATTCTTATCTCTGACTAAATTGTTTATCATTTTCTTGCTGTACCCATTTGTCACTGCTATTTGATATATTATTACTGCTATTTAATATATCAAATAGCAGTGACAAATGGGTACAGCAAGAAAATGATAAACAATTTAGTCAGAGATAAGAATAGAAACATAGCAAGATCTATGTTATACTCCTGCCCACCTGTGAGAGTAAATAAATATGTGGGTAGTTTGACATATTTAGGGACTACGTCAGAAAAAATTGCAAAAATACTACGGAGAAATGATGTACATGTGGCATTTCGAACGAATCACAACATGAGACGAATGTGCAATGGGAAAGACTCCTTAGAAAAAAGCAAGAAATCGGGGGTATACAAGTTAACCTGCGACACATGTAACGCAGTTTATGTGGGACAAACTGGAAGGAGTTTTCAAACCCGCTACAAAGAACACTTAGCTGCATCTAGAAACAATCACCCAGAGAAGTCGAATTTTGCGAAACATTTATTAGAAACTGGACACGATTTGGATAACAACAACACTTTTGAAATTCTACATGTATGTGAAAAAGGTTTTCGCTTAAATGTTTTGGAGCATTTAGAAATAATGAAACATCAAAACACACACAACGAGTTGCTCAACGATCAAACTACCGTCACATCGCCTTTACTGCGGTGCGTCACGACGAGTATATAAGAAGCGCCGGCGCGGCGAGCCGTCATTCTTGCGAGTGAGCTCGAAGAGTCAACACGTCCTGAAGATGCCTCGTTTAGAGGCGAAACACGTGTCGAAGAGAGTACAGTAAGAATAGGGGTGCTATTTATTAAGTATTTTTTCTCAATTATTTTATACCATTTTTTATAAATAAATTATATTTGTAATTTTAACATATTAATTAAAATATTATTTTCAGGTTTACTACATTTTTTAAATAGATTACTAATCACTATTTTTGTTACAGGTTTAATTATTTTTTATTATTTTAAACGGATTAATTAAAAATTTTTTGTTTCAGGTTCATTCATATTTTGTAAACATACCTAAGCCTAACTTTTCTAACCTGACCTAACCATAGTCGAACCATGATACAGTTTGATGATTAATTACTAATTTTGTTTGTGATTTAATTTGGATTTTGAATAGTACCCTTAACTTATATGACTACGACAGAGCGGAAATACACTAAATATTTATTCAAAACAAGAATTTGCGAATGAGTATTACTAGTTTTATCGCGATAACGACAGTCGCGCGTATAGTGTCCCGAATTTCAAGGTAAGTCAAGGTCAATGACCTCCGGGTGCGTGCAGGGGTTTCCCCACCCTTATACTCCCACATCCCACTGGATCCCGAAGATTACTTATGGCGTAGTATTTTGGTGAAAAATTTTCTAAGTCTTTTTTCCTCAGTGCCCCCTTTGGTATCCTCTGACCCTCGCCCCGCTTAAAATCGGTGACCTATTGTTTCAAGAAAAAAGGGGCCCACGCGCTGTCCAATGGTTATCATGCTCCTTGTGTGAGTGCAATCTTGATTATTAATTGTTAGATTTTAAGATGTTCTTGCTATTTTAATAAGCGGTGACTGTTCGTGATAAAATTAAATTGTGACAATGTTGATTTGTGTTTTCGTTATTTGCAATGAATGAGCCGGGTGATAGAGATAGTGACGTTAGCGCAGCTGATGTCACGGTTTCTAAAAATCCTGAGGGTCCAGGTCCTCCGTTGTAACGTCGCCTTCACCGAAATAGCGGCTCCATTACATTTCGGGACAATTTCGATTTTTGTTTAGAAGATCAGAGGGAAAGGCGGAGCAAATACACATGTACCACGTACCTGGGTCTGCTCCGGCCACGCCTGACACTTCCGCCGTCGTGATGGCACCCCAAGCTTGAGATGGTCGTCGGTTTTGTTAGCACAATTGATGAATCGCACGTAACTTAGACGAGTAGAAAATTCTGTTTATTTGATAGTCTTTTGATTTTGATTAAAGTAGTAGGGCTGGCACGCCCACACTGGTTGCGCGCCGGTGACAAGATGGCGAGGCGTATTCGTCTTCGATATACCTTCGCTCCCGATTTGTCTGAATACAGGTACATGACAGTTGCAAGCTGTCAACTGCGTTTGCTACCGCCTTTTAAAATTAAGCTCTGATCTAGTAATAATAGAACATAGATTACCGGAACGGTACATCCGTTATATAAAAATATAACATAAAATGGATTGAGACCCTCCTTTTATGAAGTCGGTTTGCATACAGGTTAGATTTAAATGGTGTGTTGTTAAAATCGAAAAAAAAAATCTTTTTTGTTTTACGCGTGCTTGCTATTGTTTTGTTAAACGTTTTTAAGTACCTAAGTTAATAATTTTTGGAAATAAATATGTATTAGATTTTTTTTTTGTGTACTTATTTACCTACCTTCTATATCTGCCTTTTCCGTTTTCATCTTTTCTACCTTACTTTCAACAATCTTAGCAATTTTAATCCAATTGTAAAAGATAGTACAGTTTAAGCAGGAACTTAGTAGGTACCTTCGTATTTATTTGAAACTGTGTAGTTCTGTCTGTTCCTTTACATAAGTATGGTATCTTCTAAGCTTCTGAAGCCTGATACACTAAATGTGGCTTCCTAATTTCCTTAATTTTTGTAAACAAATCAGATTTGTTCACTGATTACTTGATTTTAATAATCAATTAGCTATTTTTAAAGAATTACACACTCAAGATTATTTTTAGCATAAGTCGGTAGGTAGGTAATTATTATAAATTCGTAAGCACGTTTGTTCTGTTCAGTTCAGACTCAACCGTTCGATATCTGTGTAATAGTAATTTTTTTGTTAATTCGCAATTGGTACCATAGTAAAAGTTGTTCATTGCATGCTTTATGAAGATTGGACGCAAAAAAATGAGATTGTAATAATAATTATTAGATTGGTGTTTGGTTCAAAAGAATGATAAAAAGTGAAAAGAAGGAAACATCCTTCTTTTTTGACCGACGAACCACCGAAGGAGGTAAGTACTCAATTCGACGCGTATATATATTTTTTAAATGTAACTTTTACGCATAACTTTTTGAATAGTAGTCTGATTTCAATAATTCTTAATTTTATTGGATAGAGTATACTTTGAAATTGGTCCCATTAAAATGTTATCGAAATCGGCGGAGCCGTTTTTGATATATCATCAATAATGTGGAAAATGCTACATCGATCCGTGCGAAATATTCGCGAATTCGGTACACGGGTGAATTCTCCATGCTATTTTTTGCGAAAAATAATTATATATACCTGGAATTAAACAATATTCTACCTTAGAGCAGGGACTAAATGTGGTTAGCCAGACTTGTGATATTTTTGAAATGAGGAACATGTTCGCTCAGACCAAATAAAAAAATATTGTGAACAAACAAGTGAGGTGTTGTGAATAAACTATGCCCACGTACAGACACAACACACACATGTACCTACACATACAAAGAAACTATGACTAGGCTCGTCAGTCGAACTATGGCGGCGCAACACCGACGTACTCATACATGTATAAAAAACCGGACTTGTCTGTTCACGACGTTCCGTCTTCATTTTTTTATTTGGTCTGAGCATGTACTCGCACGTATGTGTTTTCAGAATATCTCTTTTTTTTATCCAAACATTTTTATCTACAAAATGTAAGTACCTACAGATGAATTACGACTAATTAAGACCGCCGCAAGATCATACTGGATGTTCGGTTCCACCAGTCTCATTGGAGATCCATAGAGAAGGTCTATGTTCAGCAGTGGTCGTCCTATGGCTCATGCATGCAGTGTTATTATTGATAAATCAATTCGAGTAATGTTTCTGGAAAATACGGCAGCCGTATACCTACGAATATACTACTTACGGCAATTTCTGACTAAGCCAAACTCGTGTACTCGTACTAAGCGCCACACAAGTCGGCGGATGAGAAGTTAGTTGTAGATGACACTTCACCGTGATTCGCTAATTATTGCGTATGTGTGCACAATGCTGACGCTGCGTGGCGTAGTGTTGAGCACGGGCGTAGGGAGCGCGCGGGAGGCATGAGGCTGGCAGGCGGGTGTGCCTCGGCGTCTCGTCTCTCTACTATTGGTATTTTGTTATTGACATTGTTTTTAATTTAATTTTAATATCTTTTATTTGTTATTATACCATTTGACGTTCTCTTTCATTTATTATTGACTGACGAAAATCTACCAAAGTGGATGGGCAATTGGGCACTTGGTTTGGTAGGTTTTCATCACTCATAAACTGGCACCTTGTTGTGTATGGTCTTGTTGTGTTTAGAATATTTGGTGTAAATTAGATGTAAATTGTGTTTGAATGAAATTAACTTGGTTTTAAGAATTAAGATAAGAATTGAATTGTAATTTAACGTTGGTAATTTATAACCATGCGAGTAATTACTTCCTTTTTAAGTGTATACTGTATTGTAGATTGTTTTTGACTATTTAAAAGTGTGTCTGTGACACCCATTTGTCGAAATAAATAAACTGAAACTGGCTCCCGCGCATACCTATATTTCGGCTTTTGCGCAGCGTTCTGCGCATAACTTCCCATCCGCCGACTTGTGTGGCGCTTAGTATACATACAGCTATAATATAAAACTGCTATTTTTGTCATGTTTGATAGCACTCAAAAAAATTCCCTATGCTGTTTATCGTATTTATCGATGAAGAAATGCATTTTAAATGCAAGAGTAGAACACCCACGTCTCAATTTCCAATGCTTTTTTTTTTTTTAAATATTTTTCATTTTGTGACCTTGACCTACAAAAATGATTAAATAAATTCTGTAAGCGTATTTCATCAAGATATATTTTTTTGATTAATGTAGTTTGATGAAGGTTTTTTAAGCGCATATTTTTCAGTTTTCATTTATGGAGAATCGCCACTGGTTACTTTATTATTAATTTTTATTCAGATTTTGGTTTTTATTTTTTTTCTCTAAAAAAACTCAAAAGTGTGTCTTGTAACCGAAACTAAAAGATATCTCTTAATTGTGTCTATCAACAGTAAAAATCGCACATTCCATTAACGCGTCGTTTGCGAGTTATGGATTACGGTCAAATGGTGCATTTTAGGGTTGTCACTGAGGTCAAACAAATATAATATTTATATTTGTAATCAATAGAAAATTCATTCATTTTCATTTTCGAGTATCACCATGCATTCGTCAACATTTGATAAATCTTCATCATCATCATCATCATCTCCGCCGCCTGCAAGTTTTCTTCATATTGGACGACCTTTGGCAGTATCTGTAGTGTCCCATAGACACAAACGGACCCGATGATTCCAGTGCACGGTGAAAGAGGTCAATCATAGTTTTTTTCCTATTCATTTTCCGGCAATGGTGTTCTCTATCTGAGCGCCAAAATTTATCAAATTGCACGATTCGGCCGCTTGCTCTTATAGCATGGCGACAGGAAGAGAACATGATTTTATGATCTCTTCACCGTGTACTAGAATTTTGTGTACCGTTACAGTCATTGGGTGCCAGTTAAATGACTGTACGTACCATTCCGCGAGCACGAGACTTTTCAAATCCTGTTTCAAAAGTTTATATGTTTCTACACTTAGTCTCCTGTCAATAATGAAACCTAATGCTTCCTGCGGTGTATAGGGTTTTGTAACCGTAGAAACTTTTTTAAAAACTACGGATGGTTCCTTTAGTGATGTCAGGCAAAGTTTTATTACGTCTTCCAAATCTTTGAAAATTTTGGGGTTATTTTGCTTCCATCTTCTAAGGGAATTGCCGACGCAAAAGAGTGTTTTGAAGGGGTAGCTCCCTGAAGGAAGTACGTATGGTCACTAATGTCTGTCCAAAGAAGCCATTGCCTGGGCGCTCTTTGATTCCAAAATTAGTGAAAAAAGATTCACAAACCAAGCAAAACAAAGAAAATGTTAATTTGCCCACTACTGCATATAAAAGTGCAAAGAAAACAAGAGTGGTAAGCAATTTTTCTTTTTATTGTCATTTTTAGATTGTTCCTCCACATAAATACCTGGATCTGATCGGATCTGAAAACTAAAATATTATTTGTTGGGAGTTGCTAGATAGAATCTAGTTTATACTGGCATAAATATATTTATTGTTATGCACTGGGTCAACATGTTTCAATCAAAAACACTATACTCAGTTGTGTAGATTTTCATTTAAATTTATTATGACATGCAGTATCCTTTACATGTAGGTCTATGTTCGGCAGTGAACTATGAAAATTTATGTTGTTGTCATGTTTTACATTCACCCACATTGGTGTAGAGTGTAATATGTATAAGTGGTGTCTGAAGCTAAAGCTCTCGTCACACAGAGGCGGGAGCGATCGCGATTCGGGACGGTTTTTTTTTGTAATTATCGAATTTGTATGCAACGTGACACATAAAAAGCGGGCGCGATCCTTTGTACTGGACCGCTATCGGATCGCTTTCTCGCGGCTCCCGCCTCTGTGTGACCCGAGTAGGCAAATAAGGGGACGTTCAAGTATTACGTAAGCACTATAGGGGGGCTGGGGGGTTTATCCTTTGCTTATTGTAGATGTGATACATGAAATAAATGAAAGAAATATTTTATGGACAGAATTAAAGAGAACTCCAGACGACAATAATTTAAAAGAAAAATTTTGTATAAAAAGAAATGAAGTGACAAGACTAATTCAAAATACAAAAGAGACTTACTATAACAGCGAATTTAATAAATGCAGTACGAAACCGAAGAAAATGTGGAATTTAGTGAATAACCTTGCGAATAATAAAATCAAACAAAGGTGTGCTCCCTCAAAAGTTTTAGTAGATTCGAAAGAAATTACTGATCCAAATGATATTGCTCAAGTATTTAATAACTATTTTTCTACTATTGGATCGAGTTTGGCAAATGAAATACCTAAAAAGTTTCACGATCACAATAACTATGCTCATATCTTACCTCAATCTCTAACACAAAATACACAACTTCAAAATTTCGAGCCCTGCACTGAAAAGGAAATTTCAAACATTATCAGCGACCTTGATATTAATTGCAGTATCGGACTAGACGGTATAAGCACAAAAGTAATCAAATGTATAAAAGACTTGATAGTAAATAAACTAACGGCATGCATCAACAAGCTTTTAATTGATGGTATATTCCCAGATTCCCTAAAGATAGCAAAAATTAGTCCCATTTACAAATCTGGATCAAAAACCGATCCTGGCAATTACAGACCTATTTCTGTGTTGCCAGTATTGTCTAAAATTGTTGAAAAGGTTCTTTATACAAGATTAGATAACTATTTGCGATCAATTAATTTCATCTTAATTTCATACAAATGGAAAATGAAGAACCCAATACTGCTGACAAGGCCACCAGCGCTAAATCGGCTAAAAATGTGGCATCCTTGGAAACCGGAGATGTTAAAGGAAAACCAAAAGACTACCCCAAGCAAGAACAAAATAGCGACCACATCGTCGTGTCAGATGACGAAAATATAGAAGCGGTAGTTAAAGAAGAAAAAACCGAAGATTGCATATGTATATCAGACGATTCAGATTCAACCATAAAACTAGAGTCGGATGATCCCGTTCCAAGCGAAATTGCCATTCGTAACGGACACGTAACCAATCACGGTGAAACAAAGGTCAAAATAGTAAACAAGACTGAAACAGTAAAGGAACCTAAAAGTGAAAGTGAAATAAAGCATACAAGTGGTACAGGAAGTAAAAGTGATACCGGTATTGGTAAATACCGGTTTATGCTTTATTACTTTTACAGACTTTAATAGTGAACTTTTGAAAGCTCAAGTTGTTGAAACGAATGCTGATGTAAACGTGAAGAGTGCGAACGTAACCAAAGCCGCGAGTAGTGCGGGTGACGTGACTGACATGGCGCCGGCGCCGGCCGCGGGCGTCGCGGGTCATGTGGCCTCTGGTGCGGGTGTCAAGGCACCTTGTGCGGGTGTCATGGCGCCGGGTGCGGGTGTCCTGGCACCTGGTGCGGTTGACGCGGCGCTGACTGCCGTTGACATCGGCATCGACGACAACGTCGAGGAGAGCGTGGAATCCATCGCAAGATACCTAGAAAACATGTAGCTCCGCACTAGGGAGATTTTATTTCCTTTTTAGTTATTATAAATCCTCGCCATCTCTCCAGTCTCTAGTCTAAATAATTCCTAACTTGTCATCGTTGTCAATTTTGTTTGCGGGAAGACTTAATGGTATTTTATTATTTTGCTAGAAGGTTTTCCTCGACCTTACCTCTATATGTCGTTATTTTTTTGTGCATTTCTGTGTAAAAAAGAAAAATATGTTTTCATACCACCTGCTCGAAAATGACCCATTATATGTCGTAGAATCTCAACGTAAAACGAGTAATTATTATCTTAACACTATCTCGAGGGCTATGGCAGGTCAATAATTTTGTATGAAACTCCATAGGGAGTAAAGTGACTTAAATTTGGAACGACTAATTCGTATGAAAATTTCTCCAATTAGAACATTTAAAGACATCGTAAAGAAGTTTCGGTAATACGATACGATTTTCCGATATGTGGCCTTGGGGTGCCGGCAGAGTAGAATAGCACCCCCCTCTTGTACCAGGTGTCGTAAGAGCCGACTGAGGTACTACGGAACCGATAGATGGCGGTATATCCATCCGAAAAAGCGTAGCTCAAGTGCAACAGGGCGGAGATGGGCAGCAGCATCCCCGCCGCGAGAGCTATGCACTGCGATTGCCAACACGCCTGCCCAGCGCGGCAATTACGGGAAAATCCCCCTAAATGACTGTACGCAATAAAACCAGGCCCCCAGTCCCCGGCAGCTCCGCTAGTCCTGGTTACGGCAGCGACCACGGTAACGGCGGAGCAAGGGGTGCTAAGAATCTCCGGCAGAGATCCGGCTGCCACCCCAACCGACGACGACTGGCCCTGGCAACATATAACGTGCGCACGATGAGGGCTGATGAGAAGATTGCTGAACTGGAAGAAGAGTTGAGTAGGTTGCGATGGGATATTATGGGGTTGTCTGAAGTCCGTAGAGAGGGCGAGGACACGATAACCCTGAAATCTGGCAACCTACTTTACTACCGGGAAGGTGACCAACGAACGGTCCCAAGGTGGTGTCGGCTTTCTCGTTCAGATATATTTTGATGTAAAACTGAGTTTTACATCAAAATATATCTTCAAAATATCTATTCATATCTTCAAAAGTACTTAGTTTAGCAACAATGTTACAACAACAACTTACTTTTGTGTCTATATCACGTTTCTCTAGAAGATAAATAGGTACCTACTGCATCTTTTGTCAAAAGACCAGACATTTGTACAAGACCATTTGAAACAGCTTTCACGTGAAAGGATGCGACTGCGACTTTGTAATATCATTTTTAAACTACAAATTATATTACTTACCTTGGTTTCATACGAAAAGTATTTGATCGGTTCGCCCCGTTTCTAAAATTTTGATTAGCATTTAAGTATGATCAGCAAATAGTTCCACTATGCTCAGTTCATATCAGTTAGTTTTAGGTTTAGTTCAGTTAGTATTAATTATTTTATTTCTTATAATAATTACTCACATGCTAAACACTAAACAGGTCGAATTAATTTTAACCCAAAACGACAAATAAGCATAATTTTTTGTTTATCATTAAAAAACGACTTTATTGATATTCTGTATTAAAAATAGATAAAACAAATATATAATTTCATTCAAATTAAACATGTAAGTACTTAACGAATTAATTAATCTGTAATATAATTCTGCCTGATAAGTTTGCTATGAGCTTGAGGACGAAATAAATTTATTTTAATTAATAGTGTTAGTATTTATATGCCATCAACTCATTAAGACTGCAGGATCGCGTTAGTTGCAAGCCGCTACCAACCGGTCTTATTGGGGATCTTTAGGGACGCCTATGTCCAGCAGTGGACTTCCTATGAAACGACGAACGACGAAAACGACGAGGCCATCAATGATATTTTTGAGAACTTATTCATTAATATTTGGCTAGCTGCAAATTGCAGCTTGCTGACCAAATGTTGAAGCAAAACTAAGTTTACTGCGGGTCTTTTACACGTAACTATTAATTTTATTTGCTCTGTTGCATGCTTGCATGTATAGAGTAGGAAATATCTGTAAACGGAGCAATCGTGTAATGACAGCCTTTAGCTAGACGATAAGCTAAACAGGTGCTGAGCACGACTTTTGACTGCAATGTTATCTTTTGTAAAGACAATATCAAATAGGAAATGTACTTTACAGTTTCATTATTTTCTGAATACCTTGAAGTAATTTTTAGACCTACTTTTCAAATATTAAACTAGAAAGAAATGGAAGTGGGTAATAGTAATAATCAGTGCGATAGGATAATATTAGGGGTATACATCCGTTGTAAGCGTGGTTGAAAGTGGCGCATTTCGGTCGTTCTTCTAGTTAGCCCCTTTTTCCTAATTATGTACTACGAATAAACAGCCTTTATCTGATAAGCAAGTTCTTACGTCTCCCTTACTTGCACAATTAGTAAAACTATCAAATTAAAATTTTCAGTTTGAGTCAAATAAACGAAAAAAAAGATAGTGCGTGGAGTCCCTCCGCGCGGAAGAAGTGAAAATTCGTAATGTTCTCGCCCTCCATGGTGACGTTTAATGTTTAACGCAACCTTGTTGGAAGTCGCATTAGAGGTTTCACTTCAAAAATAAGGGTACGTAAGGGTAAGCAGCAAAAAAGGGCTAAGTTGAAGAACGGCCGATTTCAATCTGAACATTCGCTTCCCACTAAAACCCCCTTAGTTAGAATCTTGTCAAATGACCTCTCGTATATCCAGGGCCTTTTAATAAGTTTTCAATAACTACCCAGTATTCGCCTTAAAAACTAGAGACTTCTTTTCCCACCGCAAAATACAGAAATTCAATAGATTTTAATTTTTAGGCCATACCTAATTCCCCTGCTTATGTTTACATTATTATTATGTACTACGGGACTAATCGCGTACTCAAATTACGAGATAAATAAATACCTCATCATCCCGACGTTTCGACCGAGTTGCATCGGTCGTGTGGTAGATGTTGATGCTGGTGGTGGACCGTAGTACATAATAATAATGTGTTCAAATCGCGAAAGTTTAAAAACAACATAATATGTTAAACAGTAAACACAGTAGGTTCATTGCTACGAGTAAGTGATCTGAAAACGTAAAGGTCAAAACGGTTGCATTTCCAGATCGTGTTGCATGAACATACTGGGTTTATCATAAGAAGGGCAGCATAGGAGGGACACCCTAGAGATTTATTTACCTACCTCAAAAAACTGAAATTCAATATTTATAACTAATAATTAAATAATATTTTATTTTTCAATGGTGAGTCAAATTCCCCTGCTTATCATAACCAGTAAACACAGTACCTATGTTCATTGTGACGTGATCTGAAAACGTAACTTTCTTCCTGAGGTTTTAAGGTTGCAATTATGTACAGATCGTGTTGCAATGAACATACTGTGTTTATCATAAGGAGGACAGCATAGGAGGGACACCCTAGAGACTTCTTTTACCACCTCAAAAAACTGAAATTCAATAGACTTTATTTTTCAAGGGTGGCCATAGTAGAGTTCCCCTGTTCCCCCGAGAGAAAATTTCTAGCTATTGGCTAATATTGCCAAGCTTTTACTCCAATCTAAGATAATCATGTTTAAAGAAGACATGAGTGGGTACAGGTCGCGGCATATAAGTGTAGCGCTGAGCGAAGTGTGGAGGGGATGACTGCGCATGGGTTATTTAGTATGGCGATCACCATACGCAGCCATCCCCTCCACACTACCCTCAGCGCTAGACTTACGTGCCGCTACCTGTACTTGAGCTTGATTAATTCTGAACATGTTTGATATGAAAGTCCGGAAGCTCTAGTAAGCAAATTAAGTAAATATAGAAGAGTACATATAGTTATACTACTAGTTATCTAATCTGTGACTTGCTTATGTAATTACACTCAACTTATATTTCGATAGGTAACTGTAAGCGCTACTTTCACAATATGATTCATGTTATTCAAAAATATTATCTATCGCTCACGAAGGGTTCCGTAACATTGTCTATAGCAGCCTCCCCTTATTTTATTTTTAATTATTTATTTTGAATACATATACAACATATAATAATGACTAGTAGTTGTAGTAGTTTGTATGTAGTAGTTTATGTTAGTTTTAGATTATGTATATCTTGAATTTAGTGGTAGTTAATAAAGGCACTTGCCCTATTAAAAAAAATAATCGGCCAAGTACGAGTCGGACTCGCGCACAGAGGGTTCCGTACTGTATGGGAGCCCCCCTTAAATATTTATTTTATTTTAATTTTACTATTTATTTTTAAAGTGAATTTAAAACCAAATATTCTGTAAAAATTTCAAGCATCTACCTGTTATCATTATTAAAAAAGAGCGAAAAACGTCTAAAAAATCAGGTTTGTTGTATACACAACATACAACAAACCTGATTTTTTAATAATTTACTATACTGAGCGTGAAGCGACTTTGTTTTATACTATGTAGTGATATAATATATTGATGCAACTTCTGCTCGACTTTAGCGACCCTTAAATAGGTCACTGCTGAACATATGCCTACCCACATTTCTTCTATGTACAAATGGAAGTTACCTCCCAATGTTATTCTCCACAGAAAAGCCAGTGATGTAAAAATCCATACATAAATTCCAAAGAACTCATTGGTATGGGACTAGGTTTGAACTCTTAGAACCCACGCTTTATGTTTGCAGTGAGCCTTCTCCCATTAAGCCACAGGTGTTCCTCGTGGACCAACTGCATTTACACAGCTAGTTGTGCCATTCAAAATACGTGTTTCTAATGGCAAAACTAGTTGCGTGAACGCAGTTAGTCTATGAGGAATACCTCAGCCACCATAGCTTCCAGCCAGGTGAACCGGGTTTAAGGTTATGTTTTGGAGGATTTAGCTACTGCAGAATTCATTTAGGCATTTTGACTTTATCCTCATATGTATTTGGTCAAAACTTCAGTGCACACCTCCTGCCCCGCGCCTGCGTTTCTTGTCCGGAGATAATCTTCCCTGGGTTATTAAATATTTACATAGCTATACCAATCAAACCAAGACAATATCAGAAGAGATATTAAGTACTACATCCGGTCAGAGGATACCAAAGGGGGCACTGAGGAAAAAAGACTTAGAAAATTTTTCACCAAAATACTACGCCATAAGTAATCTTCGGGATCCGGTGGGATGTGGGAGTATAAGGGTGGGGAAACCCCTGCACGCACCCGGAGGTCATTGACCTTGACTTATCTTGTCCCCGAGGTCATTGACCTTAAATGATTTAACCCCGAAATTATTAACCTTGAATGACCTTGACCCCAAGGTCATTGACCTTGACTCTAGGATCATTGACCTTGAATGACCTTGACTCCAGAATCATCGACCTTGACTCCAGAATATTCGACCTTGACTGACCTTGACTCCAAGCATCGGGTTGACTGACCTATCCTACAAAAAGATCAAAAAAAATTGATAGACCCACCGGAGGTCAAAATGGTGTATGGGAACGTTGATCCTGAGTATTTTTTCTACCCATTCCCAACATAAAAAAGGGGGTTGTCAGAATACCACACGGTATGAAAAATAATCAATGTCTTTTTTCCTACTGCGCCCCCTCTCGTATACAAGCACCGAAAAAAAAATTTAGACCCACCGGAGGTAAAAATGGTGTATGGGAACGTTGATCCTGAGTATTTCTTCTACCCATTCCTAACATAAAAAAGGGGGGTTGCCAGAATACCACACGGTGTGAAAAATAATCAATGTCTTTTTTCCTTTATAACTGCGCACCCTCTCGTATACAAGCACCGAAAAAAAAATTTAGACCCACCGTAGGTCAAAATGGTGTATGGGAACGTTGATCCTGAGTATCTCTTCTACCCATTCCCAACATAAAAAAGGGGGGTTGCCAGAATACCACACGGTGTGAAAAATATTTCCTACTGCGCCCCCTCTCGTATACAAGCACCGAAAAAAAACTTAGACCCACCGGAGGTCAAAATGGTGTATGGGAACGTTGATCCTGAGTATCTCCTCTACCCATTCCCAACATAAAAAATGGGGGTTGCCAGAATACCACACGGTGTGAAAAATAATCAATGTCTTTTTTCCTTTATAACTGCGCACCCTCTAGTATACAAGCACCGAAAAAAAACTTAGACCCACCGGAGGTCAAAATGGTGTATGGGAACGTTGATCCTGAGTATTTCTTCTACCCATTCCCAACATAAAAAGGGGGGTTGTCAGAATACCACACGGTGTGAAAAATAATCAATGTCTTTTTTCCTACTGCGCCCCCTCTCGTATACAAGCACCGAAAAAAAACTTAGACCCACCGAAGGTCAAAATGGTGTATGGGAACGTTGATCCTGAGTATCTCCTCTACCCATTCCCAACATAAAAAATGGGGGTTGCCAGAATACCACACGGTGTGAAAAATAATCAATGTC
The DNA here is from genome assembly GCA_964007245.1 of Hypomecis atomaria. Lineage (NCBI taxonomy): Eukaryota > Metazoa > Arthropoda > Insecta > Lepidoptera > Geometridae > Hypomecis > Hypomecis atomaria. The sequence goes on from OZ023279.1 coordinate 19,134,491, forward strand.
TTTTTTCCTTCATAAGAGCGGCCCCTCTCGTAAACAAGTACCGAAAAAAAAATTTTAGACCCATCGGGGGTCAAAACGGTGTATGGAAACGTTGATCCTGAGTATCTCTTCTACCCTTTCTCAACATAAAAAAGGGGGGTTGCCAGAATACCACACGGTGTGAAAAATAATCAATGTCTTTTTTTCTTCATAAGAGCGCCCCCTCTCGTAAACAAGTACCGAAAAAATAATTTTAGACCCATCGGGGGTCAAAACGGTGTATGGAAACGTTGATTGTGAGTATCCCAGGGTATATCCTGGACGAGGGAGACGAGGAATCCAAATCCAAAATTGCCGGTGCAGATCCTGCAGATAATTGTTTAATTTTTGCAGAAGATTTATTAAAGGGTATAAAACAATAATGTGCGCGTTGTCAGCCGCACTGATAAGTCGTTTCTGGCGCTTCGCCGGCCGCTGCCGCGGCACGCTCGCTTCGCTCGCTCGGTTCGCGCGTTGTTGTCACTGTTCAAACCTAACCTAACCTACGACATCGAAATACTTTAGCGAAGTCCTTCTGTTGGTTAGGATAAATAGGAATGACCTAAACTCGTAATAAGGACAGATTGTCTCTGGCGCTTCGCCGGCCGCTGCCGCGGCACGCTCGCTTCGCTCGCTCGGCTTGCGCGTTTTTGTCACTGTTGAAACCTAACCTAACCTATGACGTCGAAATACTTTAGCGAAGCCCTCGTGTTGATTAGGATAAATAGGAACGACCTAAACTCGTAGTAAGAAGAGATTGTCTCCGGCGCTTCGCCGGCCGCTGCCGCGGCACGCTCGCTTTGCTCGCTCGGCTCGCGCGTTGTTGTCACTGTTCAAACCTAACCTACGACATCGAAATACTTAAGCGAAGTCCTTCTGTTGGTTAGGATAAATAGGAACGACCTAAACTCGTAATAAGCTACGTACGTAAATCAGCTACCTTATATCGATAGAGAAAACCTCTTTGAGATGAGGTACCATCGCCCTAACCTGGTCGCAAACATCAGCCAGGAGTTGTTATGTACGCACCGGAACCCCATGGATGTAGCGTATTCACTGAGGGAAATATACACGGGTGTATATTCCTCAGCAATCCAAGTCAGATCTCTAGAGCAGAAAAGATACACGGGTGCGCTAATACCCCACAACCTCCCCAACACCCTCTTTTTGGTTCACACTCAAGAAGAAAAGGAGACCCTTATCAGCCAAGGGTATGGAGAGGGGTCAGGGTCGCGCATCCTTACCATCCACGAAGCTCAAGGTCTGACATACGACTCTGTCATCGCCATTAAAATCAAGGCCAAGATGAGGTTGCACGAAAGCGTTTCGCACGCGGTCGTCGCAGTATCACGGCACACCAGGTCCTTCACATACTTCGCCGACAACGAGGAAGACGCCATCAGCCGCTTTGTGCGGCGTGCGACTACTGTGTCACCTAAGGTCATCGTAGACTATAATTTAAAGATGGCCATTAAAGACCGGAACGCGGCGGTGATGGAGGCCCTGAGCAGTATAAGTAGTTATTTGGAAAATAGTAAATAATTAATTTAATCGTAGTTCAAAATCGTATTTAAAGAGAAAGAAAATTAGATTTAGATTCATTTTAGTGTCCTCTTGTAAAGCCTTTAGTTATAAGCAATATTGTTCAAATCATTTTAAAAACAAAAAATGTTAATCTTAAAAAGCACAGACCCTGGAGTCTGTGGAGTGTGACATTCAAATAAAAAAAAAAAAAAAAACTCGTAATAAGGACTGATTGTCTCTGGCGCTTCGCCGGCCGCTGCCGCGGCACGCTCGCTTCGCTCGCTCGGCTCGCGCGTTGTTGTCACTGTTCAAACCTAACCTAACCTACGAGTCAAGGTTGATGATTTTGTTGTCAAAACCGACTATTTTGGAGTCAAGGTCATTCAAGGTCAATGATCTCGGAGTCAAGGTCAGTGACCTAAGGGTGCATGTAGGGGTTCCCCCACCCTTATTCTCCCACATCCCACCGGATCCCGAAGATAACATAGGCGTAGACAGTCAAGGTCGATGGTCGAAGTAAAGGTCAGTCAAGGTTAATGATTTTGTTGTCAAAACCGACTATTTTGGAGTCAAGGTCATTCAAGGTCAATGATCTTGGAGTCAAGGTCAGTGACCTCCGGGTGCGTGCAGGGGTTCCCAACACCCTTATACTCCGACATCACACCGGATCCCGAAGATAACATAGGCGTAGACAGTCAAGGTCGATGGTCGGAGTCAAGGTCAGTCAAGGTTGATGATTATGTTTGCAAAACCGACTATTTTGGAGTCAAGGTCATTCAAGGTCAATGATCTTAGAGTCAAGGTCAGTGACCTCTGGGTGCGTGCAGGGGTTCCCCCACCCTTATACTCCGACATCACACCGGATCCCGAAGATTACATAGGCGTAGACAGTCAAGGTCGATGGTCGGAGTCAAGGTCAGTCAAGGTTGATGATTTTGTTTGCAAAACCGACTATTTTGGAGTCAAGGTCATTCAAGGTCAATGATCCTGGAGTCAAGGTCAATGATCATGGAGTCAAGGTCAGTGACCTCCGGGTGCGTGTAGAGGTTCCCCCACCCTTATACTCCCACACCCCACCGGATCCCGAAGATAACATAGGCGTAGACAGTCAAGGTCGATGGTCGGAGTAAAGGTCAGTCAAGGTTAATGATTTTGCTGTCAAAACCGACTATTTTGGAGTCAAGTTCACTCAAGGTCAATGATCTTGGATTCAAGGTCAGTGACCTCCGGGTGCGTGCAGGGGTTCCCCCACCCTTATACTCCCACATCCCACCGGATCCCGAAGATTACATAAGGTGAAGGATTTTAGTGCAAATTTTTCTAAGTCTTTTTTCCTCAGTGCCCCCTTTCGTACACTCCAACCTTACATCCGCTTAGTACACTTGTAACTGAAAATTACAATAATTTTACTGACCCTTCTGTGTACTCGGCTTGCAGGAGCCCGAGATACGCCTCCCATTTGTTACCAATGACCTTGCCGCAAGTAAAGCATCGCACAGGGATTATCATTTTTCCTGAAATGAAAAAATTCAGAATTCTGTTGCAATATTTCTTGCTATAAAAATATAGTAATATAATCATTTCAACCAGACAATTGTAGTGTACGGTAGTTCCCGAGGAAACGACATTGAATACTAACATATAAACAACATTTCATGAACAGTTTACCGGAAAAAGAGGGAATTCAATGACACGGTTTTAGGTTATGTTCCCAATTTCCTCATGTATTAGTGCTACAGATAGGTAAATGCATCAGTAATAAGATTGTTTACCTTAATGATTTCGTTGTTGTTGTTTTTGATGATTTTGTTGGCTGTATTTACCAATAATTTACTCCAAAATCGTAGAAAACAATATCCAAACACAGCGGATCCCAACAAAACAGAAGTGAAATGCACAAACCAATAAGAGAACGTGAAATGACTGAATGAATGAATAAAATGACCATGGAATGAACAGCCGACTGACATTCGACAAATAAGAATGAATATAATTCGTTCTTGACAGCTATTACTACTACTAGTGATGGGACATCGTTTAGAGACCTCAAGAAACTTTTATTTTTCTGTGGTTTAATTGCATAATATTATAGTGGTGGCGAAATTATGAATGATGAAACACCCCCACAGATGTTTGCGAATAAGAATTGATCTCATATAGGTACTCAAAAGAAAACCATAGTAACATTTTCTCTTATATTATTCAATTAATATGTAACTATTAACTAACTGTATTAAAAAAACTTAAAACTAAAAAAATGATAGAAACTTGAAATAAGTTGTAAAAAAAACTAAATTGAAACAAAAAAAAACTTTAAAAATAGCGATACAATACAATGGTGCTGTACTGTACCAGCCTTTTTAATAGTCCACTGCAGGACGTAGGCCTACCCACGAAGGGTGATACGATTGTATTTCGATGTATTTCAACGATTCAAATATATATCGGACTAGCTTAAAACCCGCGGCTTCGCCCGCGTTGTCTTAGTAGACAGGTACTGGCTTATGAAAATAGCCCGTGGTTTGACCCACGTTTGTCTTAGTACTTGCTTAAAATTATAAAAGGCTGCCGGTTGGCTTGCGTTGTCTTGGCACTTCCTTAAAATAATAATAGGTCGTGGTTTAGCAAAGCATTATCGTATAACGTATTACTTGCAAGGATAATGCCTATGGTTTGGCCTGAATTGTCATAGTATTTGGCTAAAATGATAATAGGTCGCGGTTTGGCCTGCGTATTCTTAGTACTCGCTTAAGATGGTAATTTATAGCACGCAGCTTAGCCTGCGTTGTCTTAATACTTCCTCAAAATTGTAATAGCCTACCGTTTGGCACGCGTTGTCGTATTACTTGCAATGATAATAGCCCACGGTCTGGCCGCTTTGTTCGAGTAACTGCTTAAAATTATAATAAGCCACAGTTTGACCCGCGTTGTCTTGGCACTTGCTTAAAATAATAATACTTCGTGGATTCGCCTGCATTGTCGTATAACGTATTACTAGTAATAGGCATTGCCTGCGGTTTGGCCTTAATTGTCCCAGTGTTTAGCTAGAATGATAATAGGTCGCGGTTTGGCCTGCGCATTCTTAGTACTTGCTTAATATGGTAATTTATAGTACGTAGCTTGGCTCGCGTTGTCTAAGTACTTGCTTAAAATTACAATAGCCTGCCGTATGGCTTGCGTTGTCGTATTGCTTGCAATGATAATAGCCCACGGTCTGGCCCGCGTCGTTATAGTATTTGCTTAAAATGATAATGGCGCGCGGTTTGGTCCGCATTTTCTTAGTACTTACTTTATATGGTAATTTCCCACAGTTTGGCCCGCGTTGTCTTAGTACTTTTTTTGCTTAAAATAATAGCTCTTGGTTTAGCCCACGTTGTCGTATTGCTTGCAAGGATAATAATTAGCCCACGGATTGGCCTGCTTTGTCTCAGTATTTGCTTAAATTTACTTGTATCTAAAGCTTATTATGGAGTACGACAATTTTTAGATGATAAATTGCAAAATATTCGAATTAAATTTAATTATTGTATAATTTTTTCACGTTCTAATGATTATTTTATGGCCATATTGGACCTAACTGATAATTCAATATTTTTGTGATTAGTAGTAAGATCTCAATGTAACACAGTACAACAATAAATGTTCTTTGATTTTAATAGCCCACGGTTTGGACCGCGTTATTTTATAACTTGTCATAAAATAAATACTTAATAAAGTTATATTTTAATATACCTACTGATTTTTTTTATAGCGAGAAAAGAATATTTTTCGATTTATGATGAGATATATGACGATCATGAGTTGAGCCATATAGTTTCCCACTCGTATACCAAATTTTATCCAACTCCATTCGCACGTCATGGTCGGCCAAGTGCGAGTCGGACTCGCGCACGCAGGGTTCCGTACCGTATGGGAGCCCATACCTCTTGCCGTTATTAATAGCGAGCAAAAAACTCCTAAAAATCACGTTTGTTGCATGTCCCTTAAATATAAATTTTATTCTATTTTTAGTATTTTTTGTTATAGCGACAACAGAAATACATCATTTGTGAATATTTCAGCTGCCCAACTATTACGGTACCTACGGTGACAGACAGACAGACGGACATCGAAGTCTTAGTAATAGGGTCCCGGTTTTACCCTTTGGGTAAGGAACCCTAAAAAAGGCCAGTACAGGTATTCATCATGTTTCATTAAAAGTGGGCATACACGATGCGATGATTTGATCAAATTTTCGCTTCATGCCAACTGGGAACTCATTCAGTTAATGAAAAGATAGGAATTGGTGGTTCACGATTTGAACCACTACCTGAAGCTGGGCTCACGCGAAACTATGATCGCATCTGTTGGTTCAGATCAGTGCAGCAGGGGCCATGTAGTATCATAATGTACTTAAACATTGCTGGTAGGTAGTTATTGAAGAAAAAAAATGACACCACCATCTTATTCGAAAAATATAGATCATACAAAAAGTTGATGGGAATCAAAGTTGTAGGAAATCAAGAGATTTGATTTTCTACAATTTTGATTCCAACAACTTTTTGAAGGATCGATATTTTTTTAAATATATAGTTGTACCATTTTGTTTCTTCATTAACTTGTGTTATTTCAATTTTTGATCAGAAGTTTTCAGAACAAAAGTTATTAACGATTAGATTTTCTATAACTTTGATTCCCATAAACTTTTTGTAGGATCGATATTTTTTTAAATAGTTGGTGGTACCATTTCATTTCTTCAATAACTTGTGTTATTTCAATTTTACGGTAGAAGTTACAGGAACAAAAGTTGTTTAAAATTTGATTTTCTACAACTTTGATTCCCATAAACTTTTTGTAGGATCGATATTTTTTTAAATAGTTGGTTGTATCATTTCATTTCTTCAATACCTTGTGTTATTTCAATTTTTCATGAGAAATCATCAGAATCAAAGTTGTTTGAAATTTGATTTTCTGCAACTTTGATGCCCATCAGTTTTTTGTTAAATCGATATTTTTCGAATAAAATAGGGGTGTCATTTTGATTCCTACCGACAATGCAACTATATTAGGACTTCGCTGGACTGATCTGATGAATTGATGCGATCATCGCATCGTGTGTGCCCAGCTTCAGGTAGTAGTTCAAATGGTGAACATCCAATTACTACCGTTTGAATTAGTTGAGTGAGCCCCCAGTGACGATAACTTCGCCGTTGGGCGTAGATGTAGCCGGACCATTAAAAGTTGGCGTACCTACATCTGATCATAGAGCTATTACAATTACAACCAGAGGGATAATGTGGTTGTCATGAAAAATACCTATCTCATTTCAGTGACTGTTGCCGTATTTTTCTCCCGATAACCCTGTTTGCCACCTACGCAAAAACGACGGGGCGTTATAGTTATAGAAGAAAGAAAATTGCACATCTAGATACCTTTTTCGTTCTATTTGAAAAATATCAATCATAGAAAAAGTTAATGGGAAACAAAAATGTAGGAAATCAAATTATAAGCAACTTTTGTTCTGACCATTTCTCGCGTAAAATTGAAATTACAAGAGTTAATCAACATTCAGGAAGTGGTTCAAATCGTGAACCACCAATTCCTGCCTTTTCTTTAACTGAATGAGTGTCCAGTTGGCATGAAGCGAAAATTTGATCAAATCATCGCATCGTGTATGTCAAACTTAAGTCATTAGAAATTTAATTTCGATTATTCTGAACTCAATGACAATCTCGCCCATAACCGTTTACGCGGTCAAAAGTGATCGAGACACTTGTAGGACTTTCAGACATTCTCTGACCAAGTACAGACGAAAAAGTAGCACACAAGAAGGTACATTTTATTTGAAAAATACATAGCGCACCTACATCTAGACGACAGGCATGTTCTAGGATTTCATTATACTCATCATTTGACTAACTTTTACTATGGTACCAACCCAGAAATCACGTAAATAGAATTAGCTGTTCAACACAGAAAATTCATCGACCCGCGACAAAATGTAAAGAATAGGTAATTTTCGCTTTTTCAGGGTAGTTCCCATAGTAAAGTAAGTAGTTATTGATCCGTATGTACCCTAAGTTCAAGTCTATTGGCTCACAAAATAAAATCGTTCATAAACTATTAGGGGCCCATTTTGCCCCCATTGAAGGATCTAAATTATCTCAATTTAATTCTAGATACTTCACTACGTTTAAAAAAAAAACGCGATCAAGTTATTTTCACGCTTATATAGGATGTTTGGTCTAGCGTTAGACAAGGAATCCGGGACTTTTCCCAGGACGTTAGTAGTCATATATTAGTTAAAAGGGTGGGCTATTTTCAAACAATATTGCATCGGTTTTCGAACAGTCATTTAGTACTTTTTTTTAGGAAATCGATATCCTGAAGGACCCACTGAAATTTTCCGGCAGTACCCCAAGTGGTAATTTGTGTTATTGTCTAGCGTCGTACCAAATTTCGTTAGAATTCATTTACCCCTTTTATCTTAGCTTTATAATTGATTATTTTGGCTATTGCTAAAAAACCCAATAGATTTTCCGGGATAAAATAGTTACTGTATTGAAACATGTTGTGTGCTTTCTACATACCTACCAGATTTCATTTATAACCGTTCAGCTCGTCTGATGTAATTATTGATGATTTTTTCACCAACTTTGGGAACTTATCTGACCCGTTAGATAAGGAAAATTCGGAAAAACAGGAAGAAACGTAACTTTTATTTTATTTGGAAAGCATAAATAAATAAATAAATAAAATAAAAAACCTTTTATTTCTCATCATTCCAATAGTACAATTCATAAATAATATTAATTTGTCTTTTATTTCCATTACATTTTATAAAATAGTTAAATACTTGGTTATGTTTAATATTGCATTATTATATTTGTCAATTGGAGTTATTAATAGTAATCAGTACTTTAGTCAACACAATAATTATATTTTCAGTTATGATTCATTTACAGCAATAATAGGTACCTACATTTTTTATTAGTGAATTTTACAACTGATAATTTTGTCAAAAAATGTTGTGTTACATATAAGTTAAGTCATGATTCATTTTAAGAGATTATTACATTTGTCAATATAGAATTTATTACTCATTATTTTACTATGTCAAAGATTGTAATATTTAAATGTTATGATTTATTGATTATTTGATGAGAACCCCTGATGGGTATAGGCCTCCTCTACAGCTTTCCATTCGTCTCTGTCTGCTGCTTTCTTCAGCCAGGAAGTGCCGGCCACCTTGTTGATGCTATCAGCCCATCTTGTTACTGGTCTACCTTTCCTTCTCTTGCCTTTTGGTCCTCGCCATTTGGTTGTTGTAAATGTCCATCTATGGTCTGTCAGTCTGGCCATGTGGCCTGCCCATCGCCACTTTAGTTTAAGCGCATGCTGTAGGAAATCAATTACCTTTGTTTCTGCTCTTATGTCTGTAGCACGGACTCTATCTTGTAGTTTTAACCTCATTATACTTCTTTCCATGGCTCTTTGGCATGTTTTTATTTTCTGTTGTGTGTTTTCAGTGTATACCCATGTCTGTGCCCCGTAAGTGAGGCATGGTAGTAGGCAAGAGTCCATAGCTATCTTTTTCAGGCGCATTGGGATGCTGCTTTTGAAGATTTCTTTTAGAGACCAGTATCTATTCCATGTTTTGTTTATGCGTCTCTCTACTTCTAATTTGTTGTTGTTTTGGTCGAATGATATTTGTTTTCCTAAGTATATATAGGATTGCACATATTCTAGTGCCACCCCATTAAGGTAGATTGGAGGCTGGGTGGACATGTTGGTCATTAATTTAGTTTTCTCTATGTTCATTTCCAGTCCAACCAATTTACTAGCATCGCTAAGGGTTTTTACCATTATCTGCATATCTGTGATATTTTCAGAGAAAATGATTATATCATCAGCAAATCTCAGATGTGTAAGCTGTTTTTTGTCAATTTTTATGCCGAGATTTTTCCATTCTAGTTCTTTGAAGACTTGGTCAAGAATTGCTATAAAAATCTTTGCCGAGAGAGGATCACCTTGTCTCAGCCCTTTGTTTATTTGGATTGTGGGACCCAAAGTCTCTAGCTTTATTTTGCTTGTACTTCTTCCATAAATATTTCTTAGTATGTCTATGTATGTTTCATTTATGCCATTATCCTGAAGAGCTTTCCACATCGCCATATGGGACACAGTGTCAAATGCTTTTTTATAGTCGATAAATGCTACACAGAGGTTGTTTCTATATTCTCTGTATTTCTCAATTATTTGTTCCACTGTGTGAATGTGGTCTATCGTGGAGAAACCTCTGCGAAACCCAGCCTGCTCGATTGGTTGATTTGCATCTATTACATCACTTATCCTGGTAAGAAGGCACGATGAAAAAAGTTTGTATAGGCAGCTCAATAAGCTAATGGGTCTATAGTTGTTGATGTCTTGTGGATTTCCTTTTTTATAGATTAAAGTGATGTGGGATTCTGTCCATTGATGTGGTATTGTACGAAAAGTGAGAATTTGGTTAAATAGGAAACATAATGGTGTAGCTAGTGATTGATTTACCATCTTTATTGCTTCATTTGGAATATTGTCAGGTCCTGAGCTCTTTTCGAATTTCAATTTTTCTATTTGTTTTATAATTTCGCATATGGTCCAACCTGTGACAGGCTCCTCCTGAATTACACTGTGGCTGTGCTCTACATCTTGATTTTTTCCGAGGTTATGTTCATCGATGTAAGGTTCGTCTTTCTGGTAGAGGTTCTTATAGAATGCTGTAGCTTCCAGTAGTATGCTTGGTCTGTCTTCTAGTTTCTTTCTATTCCTGTCTTGTAAAGTGGTTATCCATGCTTTATTAGTTATAAGCTCTTTGTGAGCTCTTTTTATGCTACTCTTTTCTCTGATGTTCCTTTCAAATATTTCTTGTCTATAAGCTGAGAGATCTTCTCTGATTTTCCTGTTAGTTTTTTTATACAGTAAACTTAGTTTCTTTTTCATTTCAGTTGTTTTTGGTTTTGTTTCTTGTAAATGTGAACGTTGGTATATTAGTTGCTTTGTATCTTCTGACAGCACATCATGTAGAGAAGTATTTTTCCTTGTAGTTTGCCTGGCTGTTGATAGTCCATCTTTAATAAGTTTTTCTATTTTATCATAGTAGCTTTGAACGGAGTCATTTTCTTCAGATTCTAAGTTATTTACATTGTTTTCAATATACTTTTTATAATTATTTATTTCTTCATAATGTTTCAAAGAACATACCCTGTTTGAAAAGTGCTTTCTACTTTTTCTTTGCTTGTTGATTGAAATGGTTGCTCTCAGCATTTTATGGTCTGAAGGGAAGCGTCTCTTGTGCAGAAATTCAACATTTAAAAATTTTGAAGGATCGTCAGTTAGAAAGAAGTCTATCTCATTTCGTGTGTTTTGGTCAGGGGAGACCCATGTCCATCGGTCCTTGGGTCTGACCTTGAAGAAGGTATTCATTATTTAAAGTTCGTGTTCAAGGGCATAGTTTATCAGGAGAGTACCTCTTGCATTTTTGTCTCCAGTACCATACACTCCCATTGTTTTATTCCTGTTGGCTGGTAAAGGTTTCCCAATTTTCGAATTAAAATCTCCCATTATTATATAGTTCTTCCCAGCAATTTGTTGTGCATATGTTAATTGGTTGTAAAACACTTCTACTTCTAGATCGTCTGCATCACTCGTTGGAGCATATACTTGGATAAGTGATAGGATATTGTTATCAAGTTTTATTTGCAGTAAAGCTACTCTATCAGAGATGCCTTTGAAAGTGTGGATGGCATTTTTGTGTTTTTTCTTTATTATATATCCAACACCATTTCTTCCTTTGGTTTCCCCCATGTAACATAATATAAAGTCGTTCATTTCTTCGATTGCATATCCCTGTCTCTTTACTTCTCCGAGGCCAATAATATCATATTTTATGTTTACAAGTGCATGGCTTAGGTCGATGAGCCGTTCTGGTGTGGCTAATGATCTAACATTGTATGTTCCTATATCGAGTTTACTTATTGGTTTTCCATTGTAATTATTTTTTCTATGCTCTAGAGGGTTTTGGTCGATCTCTCCCGCAGTGACCAGCTGTGGTGGGAAAAAAGCATAAATACAAAGTTTTAAGTCAATCGGTAAAGGTAATAAAAAATGAAATGCAAACAAAAAGGGCCCGTTGTACCCCGTTAGAGGTCGATTTTTCAAAATTTTCGTCCTTTGTGCTTCATTACGTTATACATTGTAACTATGTTCGAAATTTCAAGTCTCGATCTTTAGTGGATTGGGTTGTAGCCTAAACTGATTAATTTTGGCTATCCCTAAGGATCCCCATAAAATTTCCGGGATAATAATAGTTCATGTGTTGAAACATGTTGTGTGCTTCCTCCATACCAGATTTCATCCATAACCGTTCAGCTCGTTGGATGTAATAGACGCTTTTTTCACCAACTTTGGGACCCAATTTGACCCCTTAGATAAGGAATATTCGGAAAAACAGGAACAAACGTAACTTTTATTTTGTTTGAATAGCATGTATACAAAGATTCAAGTCAATCGGTAAAGGGAATAAAAAGTTACATACAAACGAAAAGGGCCCGTTTTACCCCCTTAGAGGTCGATTTTTCAAAATTCTGTTCTTAGTGCTCCATTACGTGGTCCAATGTATCTTTGTTCCAAATTTCATGTTCGTATCTTTAGCGGTTTGGGCTGTAGGCTGTCTGTCAGTCAGTCACTCAGCGAAGCCTTTTATATAATAGATGAAATCACAGACAAATTAAATTAAAAGTTGTAGAGAAACTAACCTTTTTGTTAGCTTCTCTACATTCAGACTCTTTCAACGATAACACTGCCAACTAACAATTCTAGTTATGAAATTATTCAAATTATTTTTTTGACAGGCTCAGCGATCCTTGTTTTGTAAAATTCGGGCAGTCTTGAGTGGGAAGTCATCTTGAAGACACCATTTTTTTTCTATGAAAGATGTAGTGACTGTGTGATTTTTAGATTGCGTGGACGAGTCCCGTAGTGTAAACGGCATGAGCGTCGGGTAACAGTCAGGGTGAGAGGCTCCGGTCCCTTTGACTTTGCTTACAGGAGGATCTCTTGTTTTGGGGCCACTGACCCCTTACCCTGGAGCACTGGGCTGGCGCTGTCGACGAACCCTGTCGGCCAGTTTGGGCCGGCGCCTGTCGGCCGGTTTGGGCCGGCGCCTCCATCTCAAGCGATAGAGCAGCACCGCAGGTGCCTTCACGCTAGCGCTCACCTAGCGCTACCCTGCTGGCGCCACACTATCGGCGGGTCCAGCTCAGTCTACAGAAAATCCTCGGCCAGCCTCCAGCGTGGTTCTACGAGTGCTACCCTCTCCCTTTTTTTTTGGCTAACATTCCACGGACTCTTTCCGAAATTCTTAACTCTCTCTCTCCGCTTTATGAAGACTTAATAGACGATAAGTGCAGTGTGTGATAGTGTAAATAAATGTGTAAATACTATGGTTAGTTTTCTATATTAATCTCCTTTCTCCGAACCGTTAGGGATCCTATTCACTAGGCAGGACTCTACGGGTAGGTTTTCTAATCCTCTCTTAACTTGTGGTGCTGCAAACGGCTTCCCCGTTTGCAACATTACAAAGTATAATACTCGCAGTTCTGCATTTGTGTATTCTAAAAATTTTGTATTTTCAGTCATGTTTATTTCGGTTTGTTTCAGATTCCCCAGAAAAAGTTTTGAGAATACAATGACACTAAGTTTTGAACAACACGTCAACGCAGATGACAGTGAAATGGTAAGTAATATTATAATACATTATATTAAATATTTTTATCAAATGGCTTAATAAATCCTTATCCCTACTAATATTATAAATCCAAAAGTGTATTTGGTGGTTTATTGGTTTCTTCCTCTTTAATATAGCAACGGAGCAACAGATCGACTTGACTTTTGACATAGATATAGTTTGAAAGACAGAAAGTGACATCTCTTCCACAAGTCTACTATGATGGCACAATAATTAAAATACAATGCGGGTGAAGCCGCGGCAAAAGCTAGTAAGACAATATTTTTGAAAGTTGCTAAAAATAGTTAAGACATTGTTTTTAGCACCACTTTGACAAAAATAAACATTTTTACTATGTTTTTTAACTTTCGCGAATTGAGATTTACACTTTATTTTTATACTACGCTGGGGGACTAATCGCGCACTTAAAATACGATAGAAATAAATAATTCATAATTCATTTATTACTTGCGAAGTAGGTCGAACAATTTACATTGTGGTCTTAAATGTTATTATTATATAACAAAGTCCTCTACATCAGCTATTAGTTAGCATGCAAGTTAAGTGTAAAATCTACCATTATTATTATATATTTCAGTATCACGCAATCATACAATTTATTTTTTACAGATGTCATATTTCAACCTTAAATATATACTTAATTTACAAATAGAATGATATAATAACAATAAGTCAAAATTAAAATTTATTGAATACACTTAGATTAGAATTATAATTAGTTGTCAACGCTTTATTATGATACAAATAATTATGATTTAAGATCTTTGTCATTTAAAAATTCATCAATTGAGTAGTACGCTTTTTCCAATAATAATTTTCTGAGCGATTTTTTAAAAAGGTTAATTTCATTCTCAACTCTAATTTCTGTTGGTATTTTATTATAAATTGTTGGAAGCATTCCAAATACGCTCTGACTATATAGATGCGTTTTACATTGCGCCATACATAGTTTTCCAGCATTTGTTTCCATTTGCTGTAGGCGTGAGGCTTTGAACTGTTTCAGTTTGAATAAGTGAAGGTGAGTTTTACCAAATACTGCTACTTCATATATGTACATGGAAGGCATGGTAAAAATGTTTAAGTTTCGGAAATGATCCTTGCATGAGTCTATCTGTTTTAGTCCTAGGATAGCTCGAACACATCTTTTCTGGGCTTTGAAAGCTTTTTCTTTATTAGTTGAGTTACCCCAGAATATGATGCCATATCGTAGGATTGATGAAGCGTGCGCATGATACGATGTCAGTAACGCCTGCGTGTCGACAACTTTTCGTAATTTTGACAGCGCATATGATGTCTTATACAGCCTATTAGACACGTTATCAATATGTTCTTTCCATTTCAATTTATTATCAATTGTTAAGCCCAAAAACTTTGTGGATTCAATTTCTGTAATATTGTTGTTAAGATAATTTATGTCTAATTTGTCAGATTTATTATGTCGTTGTTTAAAATTCATTACCTTCGTTTTCCCCATGTTAATTTTTAAATTATTATCATTCAGCCATTCTATCAAAGTTGTCAATGTTACGTTAATGTCATTAATATTCTTATCACCTATGAAAAGGATCGTACAGTCGTCTGCAAAGAGAGTCATAGGATTCGTTGTCACAGTGGGTAAGTCATTTATATAACCTGTCACGCTGCCTTGCGGCACTCCGTATTTGACGGTTCGTTTGTTGGAATCATATTGCTCAATCGTTTTAGTTTTAGAGCAGAACCTGTCGATACGTGTGATTTGTGTTCTATTACTTAAATTCGATTTAATTAATTCTAAAGCGTTACCCCTTACTCCGTAAAGATACATCTTTTTTAATAGTGTTGTATGATCAACGTGGTCGAAAGCTTTCGTCATATCTAAGTATAGAGCGACAACTTTTTCTTTTTTGTCCATACTTGATGTGACATTACTGAGAAAATTGTAGATTGCTAAGTTTATTGACTGTTTTCTTCGAAAGCCGTATTGATTATCTGTAAAAATATCGTTTTCTTCAAAATAATTGTAAATTTATCATATTTAACCTTTTCAATCACTTTTGAAAAAACAGATATAAGAGCTACTGGCCTATAGTTGCCTAGATTATCTTTTGGACCTTTTTTGTGAAGCGGCTTTATTACTGATATTTTTAATTTATCTGGAAAAACTCCTTGTTCCAGACATTTATTTATAATATGAGATAGCACTGGAGCAATAGAGTGCGCAACCAATTTTAAAATGTTTGTTTGTATACCATCGTATCCAACACTGTTTGTATTTTTAGTGCTTTAATAATGTAAAATATCTCACAAGGTGTGACTGGTGTGAGAAATATGGAGTTATGTTTCTTGTGTTGTATTTTTACGGTATTGTCCTTAGTTTTCGTGTCAAATTTGACTAAGTCGACGTAATAATCGTTAAACTCATTTGCTATATCTACTGGATTAGTTATAAGTGTTCCATTTTTATTTATGCTCATAATTCCTTCTTGTGGGACATTGTGCTTTTTTTATTTATAATTCTCCACGTAGCTGTTGATTTATTATAAGAATTTGCTATAAAGTGATTATTATGTGATTTTTGAGTGAGATTAATTATTTTCCTGTACCTTTTAGAGAAAAATTTAAATGCTTCTTTATTTTCAGTGTTGGGATTACGTCTATATTTCCATAGTAAATCGCGTTTCTTTTTGCTACACGTTTTCACCCCTTTCGAAATCCACTTAGGTTTAATATGTGTCATGATTTTTATTTTTGTGCTCGGAAAGCATAGATCATAGAAAAGAAGAAAGCTATCATGAAATTCATTAAAAGCTTCATTTGCGTCCTCCGTTTCATAAACGTCATTAAATGTGAGATTATGCATGATATCACGAACTGTTTTATACCAGTGTTTGAGTTTACAGGTTTTTTTGACTGGTACTTTTAACAGTTGCGCTGAATGGTCGGATAATACCAATTCAAGTATGTCGCCTTGGCTACCTCGTATATTGTGCACAATGTTGTCGATGCAAGTCTTACTACGATAACGTGTTATCTTTTTAAATTCGCATTTCATGTTAAATTCCATAAGAATATTTTCAAATTTTTTTGTGTACTCGTTATCTTTTAGAATGTTTAAATTAAAATCCCCACATATAATGACTCTGTGATTGTTTTTGCAGCAAAATTAAAGAAGGTCGTTCAATTTATCAAAGAACGTTAAAATATTTTGTTTTTTAGTAGTTTAGTCTATATATGCATATAATGTACGTTTTCAAATTGCCTAATTCTACCGCTGCACATTCATATACATTTGGAACCGATTCATTTACTAGTTTCTGTATTAACCTGAACTCTTGACTATTGTGAACTAGTATACACGATCCCCCTCTCCGTTGTTGTCTATAAAAGCTCGATGCTAGTCTATAGTTTTGTACATACAAGATTTCCGAGTCTTCTGCTTTCATGTTGTGCTCAGTGATACACAAAGCGTCTACTGGTATACCTTTATCCATCAAATTGTTTAAAGAAACTTGTAATTTGTCAGTTTTATTTAAAAGTCCATCAATGTTTTTATGTAATATATTAATTGACCGAGCTTTAGCGAGGTCTCTGAGTCTACTGGGACGAGCCGGCACTTGAGCTGTCAAATGTATGTTTGTATGTTTCTTTGTTCGACGATAACTCAAGTACCGCTCAGCTGATCTCCATGAAATTTAGCATGCACGTAGTTTATATATATAGAATTTTTAAGTTCGAATATGAGCATCTTCTGTTCAGTGGTGTCGAAGATACCAGGACCGGTGGTAAAAAGAGGCAAAACGGCGCCACTTTCTGCGGGAGTTGCGGAGTAATATAACTGCACGCTCGAGTATTTTATTTAAAATTGTAAGAATAACTGCTCATGTTCACTCAAAATTCAGGATAATGTTTTGTTTGTAATTGTTCAGGCAAATTTCATGATAATATTTAATTTGCAACAATACTAATGTATTATCAAGCCAATTTTGGACGCCTAGCGCCACCTAGTGCTATCAAACTGTAAACTTCACTTAGCGGTTGTTTTTGTAACTCTTTACTCAGGTCGATGTCAGAATAATTCATGTTTGGGCAGTATTGCATGGTGTCGCCACTTTGTATGTAATAAACTCATAGCTTGCTTTAGACCGATTCCGCGACTGTTCGGAATTAATTCATCCTCATCTCACGTCAGCACGGGTAGCATGGCAAAGGGAACAAACAATTTTATCCACTTTTAATGTCAGTTGTCATTGTCAATCCATACTTTATTTCCGCTTCGAGGGGAAATAATGGTGGAAAGACAATTTGTCCCTTTGCCATGCTACCCGTGCAGGAGCGTTCAGATAGAGTAGGAGTTGTCGCAAACATTATTGTTCTATGAAGCCCGATATGCTATATTATGCGACTTCTGTGAGTGTTAGATTCCATTCAGTATGACCAGTGTAGCATAATTCAAACATTGTAGCAGAACAATAGCAATTTTAGGCAGAAACTTATATCTTAAATATTTCACCTAATGTAATCTATTTCATTTAAAATTGTTTAAATAATCGACCAAGTACGAGTACGACTCGCGCACGAAACTATGGGACAAAACGGTATTTTCCATCTCAAAAATCGATAACTCTGTTGTTTTGTGATTTTTCTCCTTGTAATTTTTTTCACGTATTTGTGAATACCTAGGCTATAAAAGAAATCAAACACCATCATTTTAAAAATTATATATATTTCGTAAAAAATTGACAAAGATAAAGTTATACAAAATTTCATGCAAAAAATTAAGCAGTTATATTAAAATAGCAATAAAAGTTACACTTTTGCTTAAAATAAGTTTAAAACTAAATTATTATGTAAGTATACAAACAGTTACATGATAAAAAAAATAAAAAAATAGTGCTTATCCTACTCATCACTTATTTCCAACAATTCTTTAGCTTCGTCAAATAATTCTTTAGATATTAGAAAACTTTGTCTATTTAAGTTAGATATATAAGGATCAGATGTATATAACAAAATATGCAGAACGTCTTCGTTTGTTGCTGATCTGGAACACTTCCTAGCGTGATGTAACCTATATTTCTTGTAATCTTTATTTCGGGCTTCCTGTGCATCTTCGGATAATTGTCCTATAGGCAAAACTGCATAATGTTCTATTATTTTAGCACCATGTATAAGTACTTTATGGACTGAAGATGGCATGTAGTACCAGTTATATTTGCTTACATATAACTGCGCGGTTATCAATGTATACTGGCCGAATTTTTCTGCGTTTATAGGGCATCCCGATGACATGGTTTGAAGAATTACATATAATCTCTTGATTAATTCTTCATCAATTCCGGTTATCTCTGCAGAGCATTGGTAGTTTTGGAAAAATCTCCTTGCCGTATTTCCGTCATTGCTATTACCGGAACCTTGACGTGGTTTATCAATATGCAAACCAAGCACTTCTCGGAAACGTTTTTGGACATATTTTTTCTTGTCTTCTTTAAGTTTCTTGTTATCTGGAGTTGTTGCAGACCACTTCTCAAATCCTAAATTGTAAGAAATATGGAGAATCATTTCCATAAATCTTATCCATGCGTGTAATGTCGACAATCCGTATTTAAACGCATTTTCATTTTCAACTCTCGTTGTTACTTTTAAAAGATCATTCATTTGTCTGGGAGTTGCTCCACAAACAGTGCAAGTAGCACTGGATGATGTGTTCGTTAACACTTGAGCAACTTTCCCATCAATCATTGTCATAAACAGTTCATGTTTAACTTCGATAACTTTATCGTCTATTGCCACAAGAGTTGGAATCAATTGATTAATTTTGGCTTCAATTTCACTGACAACCGCTGTAGTTTTTTCGGGAGTTTCTTTTGCAAATTCTAATGAAATTGGTCTGCAATATCTAACGGACGAGCAAGTAGGGTTTTGCCATATAACTGCAGAAGTTTCCTCGTCTACTAGTCGCAGTGGTACAAGGGACACTATAAACAAATTAGCATCCGATATTTGTTCGCTTTCTTCCGGTAGAGTTTGTTTATACTCACTCTGCCCGGAGGATCCATCGCATCCCCATTTAGTGAACAGCTTGACACGATTGTAATTTGTCGATCCTGACTTTATCTTTATAATACGGCAGACGGTATGGTCTAAGAGATCTTGCAGATTGATTTTTGCGCTTATATTCGTCACCGTTATGCTAGATGCAGGCGGATAGCAAGCCTTTTTTGCTTCACTTAATGTTTGATACGAAGGCAATACGGAACTTAAATTCTTATTGACGAGCCTTTTTCTTAGGTACGCATATTGGGCTTTGGTTAGATCTGTTTCAATACACATACTCAGTGCCTCCTCTTTTGTAAAGGAAAGAGCATTATCTGGATTGAGTATGTTTTGTAGAATAACTTTTTTCTCTTCTTTTTCTGTATTTCTGATAATAGTCACAATCGACGCTTCGTCATTTTCACCCATGGATCGTAAACCTTGCACATAAGCGTTACGCACATGACCCATTCCATACTCCTGGACCAGTTCCATATTTTTTCGTTTCTTTGTATTTTCCGAACACTCGTCATATGGCTTTGTTGGTCTACCACGATCACCAGAAGTATTCAAGCCAGAATTTTCAGATGTTGAGGTACTGCAAGAGTTCAATGGTACTTTAAACTCACCATTTAACCAATTTGAGTATAGGTTCTCAAAACGGTCTGGCTTTCTTTGAGCTTTGACCCATTTCTGGTTGCAACTTGATGTTAGATTTTTTTGAATACTCTGTATTACAGTATTAACGTCTGTTTCCGATAATTGAAAGTTGTCCAACAAATATTGTTTGAGGTCTGAAGTACTTTTACCTTTTATTATTTGATCACATAGATCGCGTCGAACACAAACGAATTCACTCATTGTTAGATAATATAATTGTTTTTTGATAGTTAATTGTTACTGAACACTTTGATGAATAGTATGCTGAAAACACTGGTATATAAAGGTCCAATATTTTAGTGCCTTGTGCAAAAAGCATGAGACAATTGATTATGACAGTACTCACCGAAATAGTGTAATCAATACTGATAATTACCACAATAGATAAATAGTACTTCCGCAGCAATAAAGTTTATCATACCTGTGGTTAAGATGTTCACCGCAAACAAAAGTGCCATGGGAAGATTCTTTCAAATATTATAATGGTAGTTTATTAATTTGTTTATGTATGCTTCTATCATAGAAATGGTAAAAGAAAAACAATATAGACGTCAAAATACAATAATAAGACATAAAAAAGAAGAACCGTAATTTTCGGGGATTTTTTTATGTTTCCCTGATTGACATTATTGCTTCTAAATCACTTTGGCGCAAAAAAGGCGCAAGATTTTTTTTGATCCTAATATTACTGAATAGGTAAGCTGTCTAATAGAGTGATTAACTTGACACCGGCAGCTTTCGGCAACAAGGAAAACTCCAATTGTAATTAAAAAAAAACGAAAATTTCTTTACTTCACTAAAAAAATATTAAAAAATAAAATAAATAGATTTTTTATAAAAATCTAATATGGTTGCAAAGTGTACATTCTAAGCTATCTAATGATGTATAACACTGACATGCTTTCTTAGAAAACTTTCAAATAATTTTGTGTTGAACTTCCTTAACGGTAATTTAATTGGCATGAAAATATTTATGTCCAATGTTTGAGGTTCATTTTATAAACGTAAAACTAAGTTTTTTTTTTTTTTTGTAATTTATCTGTAAGCTCCATTCTTTGAGAGTATAAAACCATAAAGAACTCTATGGATTTACGACTTTCGTCGAAACCATTTTCGAGTTGGAAAATACCGTTTTGTCCCATAGTGGAACGGTTCCGTACTGTACGAAACCCCCCTAAACATTTAATTTATTTTAATTTAATTATTTATTGTTATAGTGAATATACAACTAAATATGCTGTGAATATTACAAGCATTTACCAGTTACCATTATTAATATCGAGCGAGAAACGGCTAAAAAATTCAGGTTTGTTGTATGGGAAAATAAATATAAATTTTCAGCTTTCTAGCTATAACGGTTCATGAGATACAGCTTGGGGACAGACAGACGGACAGCGGAGTTGTGGATATGTGGTGGTGCTACGGCGGTAGGTTGCGTCGTCGAATAACAACTCACTATACGAATTTTACGTATTTATTGTCTCCGCATAGGCTTAACACACCATACAAATAATTGTAAATAATAGGAGTATGATGAGTGACAGAAGGCCCCAGTGGTGTCTCGGAGAGATGGCCCGTCCATCACAGGAGAGCCGCCGGATCCCACCCTGTAGCAGTAGATACCAAAGGAACTGGAAAGGTCACTGTAGGAGACCCCAGTGATAGTAGAAGCGTTTGAGAGCTGGTCCGTCGACAAAATGAGGCGCGTTGATTTGCACGCGATGCTCAGTTAAAGTGGGGTCGTGCCAATATTCAAACAAATTATACCAATGACGATCACATTTTTACGAGCACTTTCGATGTTCTGTTGAAAAGAAACCATTAAAATCTTCATAGGTTTTGCAGTTGCATCTATATGAAATCCGAGAAAATTTTGATGTTTTGACAAGTTGTCAGAAATGTCAGTTTTAATTATTAGGGTTTTTTTTTTCCTTATTCAGAGGTTTTGAATAATGAGGTACTATTTATCGCCAGTCGGATAAGAATGAGTAGTCATTTAAAGTAGGATAAAATTATATGAAACTGTATTTGTATATTTTCATCGAAATTAAAGGAAGCGGATCAAATATCAATTACTAGATTTGACCCAAAAAACAGACGGGTGAAGTTAAATAAAACAGTTTAAAATTTTGATAATAAATAATTAATAAACTTTTTTTGTAAACAAAACCTTATTAGTTGCAATTGAACATTAATCTCAGAAAAAGAAGCAATAACGCAAGCACACATTAAATAAATGTTGCTTTTGACTAGCATTGTTGCGATAGGCGATAGTTTCGCTATCGATAGTCTGTCAAATTCAGTTAGTCGATAGTAGATAGTTCTATCGAAAATATAGAAAATATAAGTTCAGCAGTTTACAATCGATAATAAAAATCATGCAATAGTTTTGAATATTGGCAATGCTATCGATAGTATCGAATACCTACTGTACTAGCCTTTTTAATAGTTCACTGCAGGACGTAGGCCTACCCACGAAGGGTGATCGGGCCATATTTACCACGCTGGCACAGTGCGGGTTGATGGATTCACATACGCCATCGAATTTTTTTGGTAAATAAATCTTTTTTTTTTTTTTGTATTTCTTCTACGGACGTATGCAGGTTGCCTCACGATGTTTTCCTTCACCGAAAAGCCAGTAGTGTAAAAATCCGTCCATAAATTCTGAAGAACTCATTTGACAGACGGACAGACAGACGGACAGCGGAGTCTTAGTAATAGGGTCCCGTTTTTACCCTTTGGGTACAGAACTCTAAAAAGATGTCGCCTAGCTTTCATACCAATATTATTATAATTTTTTGAAATCACAGTATTTATGATATAAAATAGGAATAGCGCGAGGTCCACGTCCGGGGCGGACTACTAGTGTAGTTGTGGACGAAAAAAACTTTTGCTATTATCAAGAATGACATTACCCGAGTTTAAATTTTGTTTATCTATATTATCAGAAATAACAATTTTACAGAGATCACTGTCCGTTTGAGTACAACTATCCACGCGGTTAATCTGTATGTTATCAACAATTTTACAGAGATCATTGTCTGTTTGGGTAAAACTATCCACGCGGTTACTCTGTATGTTATCCCTTTTTTCAAACTTAGTGATTCTTCCTTGAAAGCGGTTGTAAGCATTTTTGTAATTTATGTGTAAAATTTCTTTTAGTATGCTTCTACCTAAATTAGTACAAAAAACATATTTATTGGGTCGGATTTTGTTGTAGCCCATGTTAATGTAAATAGCGTGACTGAATTGACCGCATATGAATTCCAGTTCGTAATTTAATTTTTGTTCTCTTAGACTTTCATTGTAAGGAATCTCCGGTAATATAACATTTGTATGAGTTACAGACTTCAGCCAGTTATATAGAGCGAATTGAAATTCATACGGGACCCTATCGTTTGTACCTCCTAAAAGAATAATACTGTCCCTCTCTGAATAGTCAAATGTCTCATTCCGCGTCGATTTCAAAATGTCTTCAAGTCTTGCTCCTGGTTTTAATATGCATTTAACTGTGTATTGTTCACCAAGAAGTTGTTCCAGTATTTTCCGTAAATGTTGGCCTTGTTCATCTGCTAAAATCAACACTCTTCTGGTTGTAGTTGGTTCGATATAACTTTCCTTATTTTGTTCCGCATCACTTTTATCTATTGTTATTGGTTTACTTCTGGTTGAGTTCATGATATTCTTGCCTATTAATTTATGTTCTTGTGTTTGATTATCTTCTTTATTTCGTTCTATTAAGTCATTTTCACTTTTTTGATTTTGTACTTTACTGTCATTTCCCGTTATCTCTTCTGATGTTTTTTTGGGTATAGACTCACTTAGAGGTTGGGATTTACTTGTCGTTGGTATGTCTGGTGTATATTGTGACGTGCTTGCAGTTGTTTCCTCTGGTCGGATATTTTTCTGATTTGTTATGCTATAAACCTGGTTTTTTTCTGTACGATGTTTATCTTCCAATTTACTCTTAATTACTAAATCAGATTTATTGGTCGTACGTTTTTTTAGGCATATTTTAGAGGTTTTTGTATTGTTTGTTTGTCTGAATTGTGTATTTGTAGTTTTACTTATTTCTGAATTTTGTGGGCTGTTATCTCATAATGCATCAATCACGATCAATTATTATACCACTAGTACCGTAGTATAAAAAAATATATTCTGAAGTATTCCAAAGATTCATCTTGTCCATGAAATATCTAGGTACCGTTCTCTAACGTACAATTATTTTACTACACGTAGTCACAACACTACTAATGTCTTATATCCTTAGTTATCAGCACGAAGTTTTAGGTAAAGGTGGAGAGTGCACTCCTAATACCTATTTGAGTCAAATACCTACACATTGCTATCTCACTCTCTGTGGTCGGAACTCTCTTTCTAGTGTGGTGTATGGTATTTGTATAAATACACTAAAAAATCCCGAAAATGGGTAAATTTAATTTCAAAGTTTTGAGTTTATCAACTTCATCCAACCCCAAACTATGATTTATATGAATTTACAGAGTTTGCAGTTTAAAAGGGGATAAAATGTGAATTATTGTAAAACTGATAATAAAAGCAGAATGCACAAACTGATCACAAAAGTGTTTTCCAGTATCAGACCCATATCATAGAAAATTTAAGAAATAAAAACGTTATTAATAAAAATAAATATTAAGTTTGTGTTGTGTTAAAAATTAAGTACAGCTCTAATTTTCCAAATTACTAACACTGGAGAGAATTAAAACAAAACCCTAATTTTGGGAGTTGCCTAATGTGGCAACACCCGTCACCAAAACACTAGCTGTCATGGCCGAATCATCAATGAAATCGTAAAAATGCAGTAAGGTAACCATAAAATATTTTTTTTAAATAATTTACCTTTATTGTGTATGCAATGCGTAACTAAATATTATAGACTGTCGTACAGACAGTGTGTGTGTGTGTGTATTATTGAGCGCTGATATTTGTCGCAATTAGTGCAATTCTTTAAACACAATTAAAATTAACAAGAACACTATGTGATTCACATCTTTATAATAGTAATCTATAGTTTTTAGGTACCTACTATATTTGAATCTTTATTTTTAACAATAAATCATTATATTCACCTTTTTTACTATCAAATTATCATCTGGTTAAATTATTATCATATCTATAGTATCATTTTTAAAAAACCTGATTGTATATTAGTTCATATATACAGAGTTACTGGTAATCAATTAGCATCCTTTTAGGGGCTTATTCTGCACATCAAAACTAACTACTTTTGTTTTGCGAATTTTGTCACATCCTTCTGATTCATCGGGACAAATATTTTTATTCTTTGTTTAAAAGCCCTTGGTCGTGGTCGTTGCAGCCTCGGCGCAAGCAAGTTATCGTTGTCAGAATCCCTATTCATTGTAATTATGTTGTTTTTGTAGGTAGTTTTAATTTCGTCTTCACTTGTAAATTTTTACCTAGCGTCAGAGTTAGGTAAAAATAAATACAAGTTGTAGTGATAAACTCTTGTAATGCCTAAAATTTTATAAAACACTTGTTCGATTTTACATTTAAAAAGTAAAATACTCTATGGTTTGTCTCTGATCTACGTACAAGTGCTTGTACTTGTAGCTTGTACATTGGTTTTCTTGTAGCTTTATAAAATAGGGCCAAGGTGTTGGTTTGCATCATTTAATATATAAATAATTATTATCGACAACTTGATCGTGTAATGAAGTGGATAGGTATACTTACATAGGTATGTAATACATATCGCACAACATTTTAGTAAATCAAGATGAACGAATTATAAACGGAATTTTACTATAGGAAACTTTGATTACGTACTGTCTAATCAAAGAGGACTGACCTCGATAAAAATCGGCTGTTACATATAATTGTTGATTACATTTATTATGATTACAATACATATCCAAAACCTGTTCGATAAACATATTGAGAACATTACGACAAAGGCTATGAAGACATTAGGATTCATCTTTCGGGTCACCAAGGACTTTAAGCTGATCAAGACTTTAAAGATATTGTATTGTTCCTTGGTCCGGAGCCAACTAGAGTACGCTTCTCAAGTGTGGAACCCCTGCTACGACAAATACGTAACCCTGCTTGAAAAGCCGCAAAGAAAATTTCTGCGATTTATCAATTACAAGGCGAAAATATCGAATTTCAATTTTGATTATGAAGTGAGCTGCAGACATCACCACATGTTACCTCTTTTAAAAAGGAGAGAAGCCGCTGATCTATCTTTTTTGTATAATTTAGTTTCGGGTAGAATTGATTGTCCATCCTTGCTGACTGAAGTAAGGCTTGTCACGCCGCCACAATCGTCACGGAAAAAACACCTTCGTCTATCTGCCCCCCCTTGTCGCACGAACTATCGTGGTAACTCCTACTTCTCGCGCACTTTCTCAAACTTTAACACGAACTATTCAAAGTATGTCGACTTATTTGGATCAAGGCACAATATGTTGAAAACCTTAATTAATAGTAAATTTTTTGAGTGAACTGTGTGCACGGCGGTGAAATAATTAATTTGTATGCTTTTATGTAGTTTTAAGTAGGTTATTATTATTGTTGTGTAATTTTCTTTTTTTTCCTTCACCATTATCATTGTTCATATAAGCGGTAGCCTTCGTTGGCCTGAGTGTTTGTACCATTGTTTATAGAATTTTATGTATGAAGGCCGTTTGGCAACCCAAAGAAAATAAAATAAAATAAAATATCGTAATATAAATGTTGTCGATTGTCAATGGACTAAAGAACAGCTTATTTTCGCTAATCCGGGGTCGGTCCCACTCCCATAGTAAAATTGTCAACCTACCTACTAAAGTCGCCCTAAGAGGTTGTGCGTAAGATACCCTGTCCTGTCCTGTCACCTTTGTGAGGTTTCAAAGAAAAAGGGCTTTGAAATGTGACTTCTCAAACCTATTTCTCTGAAAGCACTTTGCAAACTTGTTTTCTCGGGATTTTGGGTCAATGCGGCCCCGTAGTAAAAGTTGTTCATAATGTTATGTAACACTTAAAGTTCCAGCACTTTGCGAAGCAACACCTACCTACATCCGTCTGTAAGTAGAAATTATACTGCTACTAATTAGACCACTGGATCTTGCACTACAAGTTTGAATTTCGCGCACTGACACAGGCTTCTGAAGAGGCTCAATAGGCTTTAAGGTGGTGTTTCTTATACGGGCAACTAAAATCGCTCAAGTCCAGTCAATACTCGTCAACTATGACGTCACGACTACATCAAGCAATTTACGGCAACGGCAACAAGCATCAATACTACGCAATACAATATTGAGCGATATGGCGCAACTTCAACTAGGCAATACTGTCCTACACGAGCATTTGAGTATTCGCTCGCTATGGACGACATTGTTCTTGCTGCGGCGGCTTGTAGCGCTTTTTTTATTATTAATCAAAAACAAAAAAGAAAGAAAAGGAATAGGCGTACCTGGGTGCGATCGTTTTTGGCAAAGAGGCCGCAATTTCAAAATGCAGTCACGTTACACAACAAAAAGAGGCTGACACTGGACTGACGACGCCTTGCCGCGCGCTATCCTACTTCCACCCGACCTCTCGCTCTCCCCGCGGAAGCAAGACGGCAAGCCGCAAAACAAACAAGTGCGAATGAGATATATACAAAAATTGCTAGGAATTTCCAAGGATATTCGTCAATTCGTATCTGCGACATTGAGCGATATGAAATACCTGGAGCAATTAGAAGCAATATCGCTGAAATATTTGCCGCAACTTATTGAAATTGCTCCATTAATTGCTCCAGATCGGTCCATTCGTGTCGCCGAGCAATTATTGCCCTCGTGTAACCGCACCTTTAGAAGTTTAATTTCCATTTGCCAACTTGATAATAAAAATAAAAAAAAGTATTCGTTCTTTTGATTGAATTAATTTAATTTAAAATCATGGGCTGGAATCTTAAAAGAAAAAAAAAATGCCCTTATTTTCCATCATAGACAAATGGTAATTTCCATTTTGACTTTCCGAATTACATTCTCTATGTCCATTCAAGGCTGCTCGAGTTGCAAAATGTCAAAGTCAATCAATCTTTTCCGTTAAAATTTTCAGCCGCTTTTGTGCTATCTTTTTTAATGTTTTATTAAAGTTATTGAGTTAGATATGTAAAGTTTTCGTGCTTATCGTCTCCACTGAACTGTTACAAAACCACACATTCATTGTGTTTTATGCGTTGGTGTTCATACATTGGTCTATAAGTGTATTTTTGCATCCTGTAAAATATTGTGTCGTATGCCGAACAACAACTGCAGCCGAAGCATAATTAGGATACAACGTATTCTGAAATAGTTAAATAGGACTCAAGTGGGTGTCTTATATCAATAATAACCTGTGCAAAACTGAAAAACTTTATCTTACGAAAGTAAACCTAAAAATGTCCTTAGAAATTGATGTGAATGATGAAAAAAACAAGAAGTAGCACAATATTTTAGTCTTATTTATTAACTTCCTATAGGTACATAGGTTTTAAAAATGGTAAAATAATAATTATATTTTAATTGGAGAATAGAATATGTATACAGGAATTAATAAATATTTATGAAGCCAAAAAAAAATTACTGTCGCCATTTCGGTCGCCATGTTTTAAAAAGTAAATAAATGTCAAACTCAAAATTACCAGTCCGCTATTGGTTGTTCATAGATTCCTGTCTGATACGTAGTATCTATAGTAGTCTGTGATTTGAAATATTGAAATAGATATACACATGTAGTTGGAAAAGATGTAAAATGTCTTGAAATTCTTGAATGTCTTCTCAATATTTTTTTTACCTTTGGACTATATTGATTATATATTTTGATTCTTTGTTTCGTTTGTAAATACAGGATTTTTATATTCGCGACTAAGTACTATTAAGTTCAAATTATAATGGCAAGTGTAGATGAAGTTGGTGAAGAATCTAGTGATGAAGAAATCTTTTTCGGAAAAATGACGTTAAAAGAAGTCAAGAAACATATATGGATGAATCCCGGTTACGGGGATAAGTAAGTTTTTTAATCATTATCTATCTATGATCGTCCTGAACATTATCTAAACATTATCATTTTACTTAGCATTTCAAATAGGGATAAAACGCGCTTAGTCCTGTGCCTACTTATCCCTTGGCCCTTGCCCTCTCTGTAGTAGGTGACCGCAGATACTTCACTACGGCAACTTTGCTACTTACTGTCTTGATGATCGCATATATTTTACACGCTATTTCTTTGAGGGTATTTCGAAACTATAAATGATCTTACTATGATACCTTCGAAAAAAAAAAGATTTAAAAAAAGTATGATTTCCACCATTCACAATACTGGCTCTATCGGGGGTAATTATGACCAAGAGACATCTTTAAAATATTTAATTTTAGAGTCTGGCTAACGAAAGCTGTCGAAGAAAAAAGGCGGGAATTTTAAAAAATCAAGAGGTGTTAGCTTGTTTTCATGACGTTGGCCAGACTCTATCATCATTGCATTAATTATTTTACAGGTCTCATAAAACCAACAAAGCAGCAAAAGATAGCAAAAATGCTCATTCTCTAGCTGTGAAAACTGAAAATACTGAAAACACATATACTGGGACTGTAAAGACAGATAACGAAAAAACAATTACTCTAACAACAGAGACTGCAAAAGTCCAAACAGAAAAGATAGATTTAGAAAAAGTGACTGCAACAACTTCAAAGAAAGATCCATTACCCACAGAAGTTCCATCGATGAAAAAAATTGAACCATCGGCCAAGCATACTCCTAAAGTTAAATCTAAAACCCCACCTAAGGCTTCTCCGAAGTATTTCACTCCTGTAAAAAGTCCAAGGAAACAAGCTGAAGTTTTTTCAACCCCATCATCAAATATGATGGAAGCTAAAACACCTGTATTTAAAACGCCTGCTAGTCCTCAATCTCTGAAAAAACCATTTTCGTCTTCACTGAAAAATTTTACACCAAGCAGATCTCCACGTTACCAACACATTAGAAGCCCTATTGCAACATATATTAAAGGATCTAGTGAAGTACGTATGGTCACTAATAATAT
This sequence comes from Hypomecis atomaria, assembly GCA_964007245.1. Lineage (NCBI taxonomy): Eukaryota > Metazoa > Arthropoda > Insecta > Lepidoptera > Geometridae > Hypomecis > Hypomecis atomaria. The sequence continues at coordinate 19,164,502 of OZ023279.1, forward strand.
GGTCTGTCCAAAGAAGCCATTGCCTTCAAAAATTCCAAGATTAGTGAAAAAAGATTCACAAAAACAAAACAAAGAAAATGTTAATTTGCCCACATATAAAAGTGCAAAGAAAACAAGAGTGGTAAGCAATTTTTCTTTTTATTGTCATTTTTAGATTGTTCCTCCACATAAATACCTGGATCTGATCGGATCTGAAAACTAAAATATTATTTGTTGGGAGTTGCTAGCTAGAATCTAGTTTATACTGGCATAAATATATTTATTGTTATGCACTGGGTCAACATGTTTCAATCAAAAACACTATACTCAGTTGTGTAGATTTTCATATAAATTTATTATGACATGCAGTATCCTTTACATGTAGGTCTATGTTCGGCAGTGAACTATGAAAATTTATGTTGTTGTCATGTTTTACATTCACCCACATTGGTGTAGAGTGTAATATGTATAAGTGGTGTCTGAAGCTAAAGCTCTCGTCACACAGAGGCGGGAGCGATCGCGATTCGGGACGGTTTTTTTTTTGTAATTATCTAATTTGTATGCAACCTGACACATAAAAAGCGGGCGCGATCCTTTGTACTGGACCGCTATCGGATCGCTTTCTCGCGGCTCCCGCCTCTGTGTGACCCGAGTAGGCAAATAAGGGGACGTTCAAGTATTACGTAAGCACTATAGGGGGGCTGGGGGGTTTATCCTTTGCTTATTGTAGATGTGATACATGAAATAAATGAAAGAAATATTTTATGGACAGAATTAAAGAAAACTCCAGACGACAATAATTTGAAAGAAAAACTTTGTATAAAAAGAAATGAAGTGACAAGACTAATTCAAAATACAAAAGAGACTTACTATAACAGCGAATTTAATAAATGCAGTACGAAACCGAAGAAAATGTGGAATTTAGTGAATAACCTTGCGAATAATAAAATCAAACAAAGGTGTGCTCCCTCAAAAGTTTTAGTAGATTCGAAAGAAATTACTGATCCAAATGATATTGCTCAAGTATTTAATAACTATTTTTCTACTATTGGATCGAGTTTGGCAAATGAAATACCTAAAAAGTTTCACGATCACAATAACTATGCTCATATCTTACCTCAATCTCTAACACAAAATACACAACTTCAAAATTTCGAGCCCTGCACTGAAAAGGAAATTTCAAACATTATCAGCGACCTTGACATTAATTGCAGTATCGGACTAGACGGTATAAGCACAAAAGTAATCAAATGTATAAAAGACTTGATAGTAAATAAACTAACGGCATGCATCAACAAGCTTTTAATTGATGGTATATTCCCAGATTCCCTAAAGATAGCAAAAATTAGTCCCATTTACAAATCTGGATCAAAAACCGATCCTGGCAATTACAGACCTATTTCTGTGTTGCCAGTATTGTCTAAAATTGTTGAAAAGGTTCTTTATACAAGATTAGATAACTATTTGCGATCAATTAATTTCATCTTTGAACAACAGTACGGTTTTAGATCTAAGAGTAATACTCTCACAGCAACAATAGATCTCATCACTAAAATCAAGCATAATATTGACAACAAAAACGTAGCTTTAGGCATTTTCATTGATTTAAAAAAAAGCTTTTGATACCGTTAGCCATAAACTACTTTTGGAAAAATTAAAATCAATTGGAATTACTGGTCAGGCGCTGAGGATGTTTGAGTCTTACCTAGTATCAAGATCACAAATTGTAAAAATTGATGGCAATGTTCAAAGTGACCCACAACTAATAACGTGCGGAGTTCCAAAAGGTTCAATTCTGGGTCCTTTGCTCTTTCTAATCTATATAAATAACATGCACGAATTAGGATTTAATGGAAACATTACATTGTACGCAGACGACGCTTGCTTGTTCTATTTCGGACCTTCGCTAACTAACTTACTCTCACTAGCCCAAGACGATCTGAACATTATTTATAATTGGCTAAACTATAATCTATTGACCATCAACATCAGCAAAACATGCTACGTAATATTTAAAGCAAAAAATAAACAGCTACCTCCACACACGCCTCTCAAAGTTAATGACACTCCTTTGAAAGAAAAACCCAATGAAAAGTATTTAGGTTTGCACTTAGACACCCACTTAACATGGAAAATCCACATTGATCACATTAAAAATAAACTTATTTCATTACGCGGTTCACTTCGAAACATAGTGCGATGTATCCCCCGGAAGCTACGTTTTACAATATACTATACACTTGTGAAACCACACTTGTTATACCTCGTAGAAGTCTGGGGAACTGCGGTCAAAACAAGAATAGCCGAACTGCAAATACTACAAAATAAAATCATAAAAACGCTTTTTAACTACCACTACCTTACAGAAACTAAAAAAATATACAAAGAAACAAAATTAATGACCATAAAACAATTACACAATTATAATATTTGTATTTTCATACGAAAAACTATGAGCAATAAACTTCACACAAATTTACATTTCACCAAACGAAAACAAAATGTTGCGTACCCCTGCACTCGCCGCGGTAGCTTCATTGCTTTGCCAAAGATCCGTACAAACTACGGTAAAAGTATGATAACTTTTGACGGTGCGCGCCTTTACAATAACATACCCTCGGATATAAAAAATACTACTTCGTTTAATGTATTTAAAAAGAAACTTGCCGAGTACATTATTGCCGACAATTCATAGTTTTAACTTTTAAGTAAAATCTGTCATATTATATGTATGTTTGTTTTCATATAGGTATCAATTGTTTTTATAAGTTTGTTTTAAAAGTAGTCTTTACATGTATTATTTAAAAATTGATATTTATAATTATATTTAGTTGTGTTCTCATGGAAGCGATGTTATATCTTAAATTGAGAATAAATATCTTTAACGCAGCGGGGGTGGTGTGGCTATTTACTTAAAAGCTAATATTCCTTATTCTATCATAAGCCAATCGCCACAGCCACCTCCAGAGAACGGTGGTGAGCATCTGTTCATTGAAGTACTTCTTTCCCACACTAAAATTCTTCTCGGAGTCTATTATTGCCCTTCTAAAACCATTAATTTCTTTTCATCTTTCGAAAATATTTTATATGACCTTGTCCCCACTTACAACCACTCTATAATTATGGGTGATTTCAACACATGTCTCCTAAAGAAAGATCATCGAACTTCTTCTTTCGAATCTGTAGTAAATTCCTATAATCTACATTTTCTTCCTCTAAATGCGACGCATCATTTTCCAAACTGCGCCCCATCTCTTCTTGACTTGATGATCGTTTCTTCTCCCAATAACGTTGCTAAACATGGCCAATATGCTGCCGATAACTTCTCTTATCATGATCTAATTTTTCTATCGTATAAAATACGTCCTCCCAAGCCCAAACCTCAAATTATTCTGCAGCGCAACTTTAGTGGTATGGATCATGAAACTTTACTCCATGACGCTGCTAAGATAGATTGGAGTCCAGTTCTTGATGCGGAGTCGGTAGATGAGCAGGTTACTATTTTTAACACGCTGATCACTCAATTATATGACGTGCATGCTCCAATACGCTCCATCAAAATTAAACAGCTTCCTGCACCATGGCTCACCGATGACATAAAATCTTTGATGCACAAAAAGGCAGTTGCCAAAACCAGGTACAAGTTGCGTCCTACTGAGGCGAATCACGCCAAATACGTCCTGGCTCGAAATCGCTGTAATAAGGTGTGTAGGGATGCAATGCGTCGCCATATTCATGCTTCAGTTGAAGATGAAAACCCAGCAAGGGTTTGGAAATTTCTTAAGTCTATGGGAATTGGCAAATTTCGTCAAAATACTTCTCCTAACAATATTGATCTAAATGCTCTTAACCAACATTTCTCTTCTGCTTCCGCTATGCCGGACGCAGCTAAGAATCCAACTTTAAGTTCTCTTTCTGCCACTCCAACTCCCGACTTCTCCCCTTTTACGTTCAATCGTTTCACTGAATGTGATGTTAAGAGGAGTCTAATGTCAATCTCCTCCAACGCGGTTGGCGGTGACAATATAAGCCGGAACATGCTTTTGCCTATTCTGGACGTTATCCTTCCTGTCCTATGCGCTATTTTCAATAACTCCACCTCTAGTGGAATTTTTCCTGCATTATGGAAAGACGCGCAGATTATACCTTTGCCCAAGAAATCCAATCCCAGATCCTTTTCAGAATATCGTCCAATCTCTATCCTTCCGTTCCTGTCCAAAGTTCTTGAGCGTCTCGTTCACAGGCAGTTGAACGATTTCCTCAACGTACACAATCTCCTTAATCCTCTCCAATCCGGTTTTCGTCCTGGGCATAGTACTGTGTCTGCGCTTATTAAGATCACTGACGACATACGCTTGGGTATGGATGACGGTAGGCTTACTATTCTAACTTTGTTAGACTTCAGTAATGCCTTCAATACCGTCGACTTTGACATTTTACTGGCATTATTTCGCTCTTCTAACATATCTCCATCAGCGATCGATTGGCTTCACAGTTACTTGTATGGGCGCCGGCAACGTGTTCGCCTTGAAGATGTTTATTCCTCCTGGTGCAATACTGCAGCTGGCGTACCACAAGGCGGCGTACTATCTCCTCTTCTTTTCGCATTTTTTATAAATTCTATATCTCAGTGCCTTAGTTCTTCCTACCACCTTTATGCAGATGATCTTCAAATTTACACACAAGCTAGGCTAGATGATCTGGACTCTGCGGTAGCTAGAATTAATAATGATCTTTGCCGGATTAAAGAGTGGAGTAATTCCTATGGTCTGCAAGTCAACCCGGCAAAAACTCAAGTTATTATTATTGGTAGTTCGTATGCAATCTCAAAAATTGATTGGGCTAAACTCCCTAGTGTTGTTTTTGACGGAATAACATTGCCTTATAGTGAGTCGGTGCGAAACCTTGGGGTTATGTTCGATCGGTCCTTAAACTGGGACGTACACATAAAGTTGATTTGTAGTAAACTGTTTGCTGCTGGTAGCTCGTTGAGACGACTCCGGAACTTTCTACCCACTGCCACTAAGGTGGCGCTCGCACAGTCTCTTCTCCTCCCCATATTAGATTATGCTGACGCTTGCTTTTTAGATCTCACCGAAACTCAGCTAGATAAACTTGAGCGGCTCCAAAATTATTGTATTAGATTCATATATGGCTTACGTAAGTATGACCGTATATCTCATTTTCGCGCAAAGCTCAAGTGGCTTCCAATTCGCTTTCGACGGAATGCACATATTCTCCATCTCCTCTACAACATCCTCTTTAACCCTTCAACTCCTTCTTACCTAAAAGACCTTTTTTCCTACTGGCACACCTTACATTCCCTCTCTCTCAGGTCCAAAGAAAATCTTAAGCTTAAAACGCCATCCGCACGCTGCGAAACTTTTTATGGGAAGTCATTTGCTTTCCAGGCAGTTCAACTTTGGAATGCTTTGCCTGTGCCGATCAGACTTTCTCCATCACTTGCCGTTTTCAAAGAACAGGTTAAAAATCATTACTTGCAATTGTCCGCTCGTTGATAAACGATAGTGCTGTTGTCTTTATTTATTTATTTATTTTTTTATTTAACTAGTTCTATAGTATTTTTTTTTTTTTTTCTTTTGTTATTATAAGTATGTTTAGATAAGTATGGTAGGTTAATTTTATGTACTTTATGTTTATGTAAGTATTTATTAGTATGTATGTAAATGTATGTTTTATAAGTACGAACTATTATTGTTAACGCACACCCTCGTCTTTACTTGTTCTATATTCCTATTCCATCCAAAGGTTGCCTGGCAGAGATCGCTTTTAGCGATAAGGCCGCCTCTTGTTACACGCTATACTTATAATGTTTTTGTTATCTGTGTTACTTGTGCTCTTTGTGTTAACAATAAAGAATATCTATCTATCTATCTATCTTTAAAACTTATTTTTGATGACATGGGGGTGGGGGGGTCTAGATGGTGATTACGTCAGCAATAGTTATTTATTATTTTACGCATATGTGTGTTAAAGTCCCATACATGTATCGTTGAGCAGGTTTTCTAAAATGAATGTAAGGTTTCCTAAATGATTTTTATCACATGTACCATTGTTGATATATAGATCGACAAACCTAAAACAAAGAGTGCCGCCCCCCCCTTTACGCTCGCTCGGCTCGTGCGTTGTTTGTCATGTTCTAACCTAACCTAACCTATTTTTTGTTTCACACCTAATCTATCAAGGCAGTTTACTTCTGAAAATGCACAATTGGACCTTATTTACGGTTTGTTGAAGCTGGATCTCAGAAAAAAGATAATGCGATCTGATATAACATCATTCCAGTGTTTAATTGAGCGAGCGCGGCACTACGAAGCTATCGATGCTGAGCTGAATCGAATTCGAAATGTGGTGCAATGCGGATGAGCAGGAATTTGAATTTGAATAGTTATTTTTCGACAAAATTGGCACAATCGATTTCAATTGTACAAAATTGGAACAACTCTGTCGAATCGATGTATAGGTACGTTTTTGATTATCGATGATCTTTAATAAACAGCTCGGCCGATTTCAATAACATTTAAATTGGATCACCACAGAAGAATGATGGACTTACTAAACAAAATAGAATCATCAAAAACGGTTCATAATTGCCGGAGCAATCGTGTAACATAAGTACTTACATATATGTCGACGCCCGAGACCAAAACAATTAAGTTAGGGTCAATTATCACGCATGAATATGCGTTGATCTGTTTAAGTATTCGATTGGTAGGCTCAACTTTCTTATTTCAATGTAAAAACAGTTTTAATTAGCGAATATGTTAAGTTGAGGTTTGTTGTTGTTATGACAGCAAACAAAAACTTCTATTTGGTAAAAAGTCATGGTGATTGCTAATTGTCTATCCCTAAATTCATTTCTCGACTTATAAGCGACACTAGTTTGGTTTAAACATTATTTAACTTCGATTTGATGATTAACCATTTAATTATCAAAGCGGGTTATTTTAAATGCAAGTTGCACGCTAGGAGCGCGCTGTGGCGCTAGTAGTCTTTGATTAATTTGATGTTACAATTATTGTAAATAGAAAATAGTTTGACTATTGTTTAGATTGTTTTCAAAACGTTTTTAAAATATTTTGAGTGGTTTTCATTCGATTATCCATGCGTGCATTGAAGTAATTTCTTATTAAGTAGTGAATTAATTCCATGACTTCGCTGCGACCGCGCCATGTTGTTTTTGGAATGCAGGGTCGCAGCGGAGGCACATTTTGCGGCGGATTTTTGAAGAGAAATATTGTGAGTGCAATCTTGATTATTAATTGTTAGATTTTAAGATGTTCTTGCTATTTTAATAAGCGGTGACTGTTCGTGATAAAATTAAATTGTGACAATGTTGATTTGTGTTTTCGTTATTTGCAATGAATGAGCCGGGTGATAGAGATAGTGACGTTAGCGCAGCTGACGTCACGGTTTCTAAAAATCCTGAGGGTCCAGGTCCTCCGTTATCAGAAGTGGGATGCATACCCACTTCTGCTCGTCCTTCTGATTAACATAACAAACATGTGAACACTTCTGTTAATGGAGTACCAGTGGAGTTTTTCTCTCAAATGTTGCAAATGATGAAACACGTGTCCGATCGTATGACGTCACGACCAGATGAGCCTCAAGTTAAAATTAACGACGTGCTTTTACCGTCATACGATCCGGATGCCAATATGGGGGTTAGGGAATGGTATCAACATGTGATTACTAAACTTACGGGTTGAACGATTGCGAGGTTAGGATGAAAGCCGGTAGTTTATTTAAAGATAGTGCAAAATTGTGGGTAGACCATATTGGCTTCTATCTACAACCAAGTGACAGGAATTGTGCGACGTTTTGATTAAGACTCGAACCGGAGAATCATTCTTCTCGGAATATAGCGCGCTTCTGAGAACACACTTATGATAATTCGAAAGACATCGCACAATTCTTACCACAGGCTTGGGTACTATAGAGAAGCGGTTGAAGCTGTTATTACAGGTAGTTGTATCAAAGATGAGCGACTGCAAATTTAACTTTTGAACGCTCGGGCCTACCCAAACTTATTTCAGTAGCAGCTTCCGTTCTAAGTATTAAGCGCCCTTGACCCAGCACATCGGGTATGCAGAAGGGTGCACTTTTCGAATGCGATTTTATTTTTGTCAAATGTGTTTTAAAAAAAAAATTCGGGACACTATACGCGCGACTGTCGTTATCGCGATAAAACTAGTAATACTCATTCGCGTCAACAAGATAATAAAAATACACCACAAAATGCGGGTAGACGGACATGTACGTTCTGTTCAAGACGTATATAGGCAGAGGTACTTGCGAAACTTGTTACAGACAAAATCGTTCTGTAGCTAATGTCAATGATGTGGGCTCTCCTAAATTCAATTCAATAGCTTTGATGATGGGGGACTTGAAAATTCTTACACTTTCAACAGTGGCGCTGAATGTTTAGTATTGAGCGAGTTGTTAGCTGCAAAACTGCCAGGAAAACGTCGATAGTGAGACCTATTTTAAAGTTTAAGGCCAATTTACGGTAGTTTCGATTTCAAAATTAACAACGGTCTGTACCACCAGTGATTCGCGGATCGAACTAGAGTTTAATAGTGCCAGACTACGAAGTGAGCTGTGCTGGTAGGCATAAATCTCGTGGAAAATACGAAAGTATGTGTGCTAGTGTGAACTCTCAGGGTGCGACGTTGGTGCATCAGCCGGTCGTTTGCCATGTGCGATCTCAAAGCGAAAAATTTGAAAACCGACTTGACAATGACATCCGACATTAAGAGTGGATAAAATGGTTTTCTCCCCTTGCCGTGCTACCCGGGCAGATTAGTAACGGTGAGCGAGAGATTCGTTTAAAAAATAATAATAAGTGTATCGAGCGCGGACCTTACCGTTTAAGCCCAGCAGATCGGGGGAAGGCTCGTGAAATTGTCAATGACTTGCTCGAGCTTAAGATCATTGGTGAGAGCAAGTCGTCATTTCCAGCCCAGTCGTATTGGTCAAACAGAAAGACTGTAGAGATCGCATATGCGTAGACTAGTCTACCGCGAGCTATATAGAAACACCTTAAAGGATCACTATCCGTTGCCAATTATTTCGGATCTAATAGATCGACTTGCCATTTAGACGATTCATTCCGATTTTTCGGGGTTGATGATTCCTTTTATAAACTAACTAAATACGACGCAAAATGGGAATGGAACAAAAGACATAACGAAGCTTGCAATCAAGTTTTAATACACTTGTCTACTGCGCCTACGCTTATGCATTTTCAGGAAAGCGCACCGATCGAGCTCTACACTGACGCCAGCAGCCTACGGAGCAGTCCTCGTTCAGCCCGTCGGAGGACATCATCATCTAGTCGCGTACATGAGCCAGCGTACCACTGACGCTGACGACGCTCGAAACTTTGGCAGTAGTAAGGGCAGTGAAGCACTTTCGCCATTACCTCTATGGCCGACAATTTAAGGATCAAGCCGAGCAAATGGTCGGAACAGCTGCGTCGAGCACCGCAACCAAGCGAGCAAGAAACCGTGTCGACGGACGACCACAACCCTGAACTACAATTCCTGCCCCGACCGGCTGGAGAGTCAACGACGAGCCTGGCTGACGACGTTGAGCAGCCAGCTACACCTCAGTCCCAGCTCATCAGTATGCCAGAGAAACTACTGCCGACGACTTCTCAAGGCGCCCTGCGGCTAGTCTCATAAGTTACGTTACTTTCGTCATTCTTCTGTTTACTTCCTCATTTTAATTTCTAAGCACAGCAATAATGAAGAAAACCAATTTTATTATCATGGTTGGCCTGTCTTTGTTGACAAGTTGACTAGTTTCAAATTTGTAAGTCTGTACAAGTCCCATTTCCCTACTTCCTTACCTATACAGTTTTCAGAGCCTCTGGGGACCACGGTCATAAAAACTAAGGCCCAGGCCCCAGCATCGTCCTTCCCAACTCCTTTAGAGCCCCTGTGGACACGGCGTACGAGACCGCTCAGCGCCACAGCATCAACCACATGTGAGCTTTATCAATACTATAACAATGTATCTCAGTCTATCTACGAGTATACCTACATAGAAATAAAATTTTCAGAGCCTCTGGGGACCACGGTCATAAAAACTAAGGCCTAGGCCCCAGCATCGTCCTTCCCAACTCCTTTAGAGCCCCTGTGGACACGGCGTACGAGACCGCTCAGCGCCACAGCATCACTCACAAGTCTATAAAAACATAATATTTCAGAGCCTCTGGGGACCACGGTCATATTGTTTAGGCCCAGGCCCCAGCATCGACCTTGTCCCTCTTTCCTTAGAGCCTCTGTGGACACGGCGTACGAGACCGCTCAGCGCCACAGCATCGATTCCTATCTATCGAATAATTGTGCGAGTATGCGTGGAGCATTACAAGCACTTCAAGTAAGCAAAGTTCAAATCTCTTGTTTCCTCTTAGGGCCTCTGGGGACCACGGTCATATTGTTTAGGCCCAGGCCCCAGCATCGACCTAGTCCACCTTTTCCTTAGAGCCCCTGTGGACACGGCGTACGAGACCGCTCAGCGCCACAGCATCATCCCTGTCTACGAGAAATCAAAACATGCAAGTACGCGCGGAGCGTTTGCATTGACATAAATAAATACATGGAGGTGTCAAAATTACGAACACTTCAATGTTTTCGCTCACTTCCTATGTACAGCAAAAATCTTTTCTATTTACTATGAATGGTTGCCATTTGTACTTACACACTGCATTGAAGATGCCTAAACATGACATCATTATTATGATTGTTGGTATAAAAATATTAGCTGGTGACTTGTTTGTTAGAACTGGTTACCACGATTGAGAGTAAATAATAATATTTTCGTTTCATTTGGGAACAAAAATAACCTACAACGAACAAGTTACTCGCTAGTGTACCGGTGTACGGATACCTAGCTCAGAAAAATCAATTTCCATTTCCAGAATCGCGACTGGTGCAGAGCACGCACACGTCTCGCAGAATGGCCGTGTCGGCGCCCGAGACCAAAACAATTAAGTTAGGGTCAATTATCACGCATGAATATGCGTTGATCTGTTTAAGTATTCGATTGGTAGGCTCAACTTTCTTATTTCAATGTAAAAACAGTTTTAATTAGCGAATATGTTAAGTTGAGGTTTGTTGTTGTTATGACAGCAAACAAAAACTTCTATTTGGTAAAAAGTTATGGTGATTGCTAATTGTCTATCCCTAAATTCATTTCTCGACTTATAAGCGACACTAGTTTGGTTTAAACATTATTTAACTTCGATTTGATGATTAACCATTTAATTATCAAAGCGGGTTATTTTAAATGCAAGTTGCACGCTAGGAGCGCGCTGTGGCGCTAGTAGTCTTTGATTAATTTGATGTTACAATTATTGTAAATAGAAAATAGTTTGACTATTGTTTAGATTGTTTTCAAAACGTTTTTAAAATATTTTGAGTGGTTTTCATTCGATTATCCATGCGTGCATTGAAGTAATTTCTTATTAAGTAGTGAATTAATTCCATGACTTCGCTGCGACCGCGCCATGTTGTTTTTGGAATGCAGGGTCGCAGCGGAGGCACATTTTGCGGCGGATTTTTGAAGAGAAATATTGTGAGTGCAATCTTGATTATTAATTGTTAGATTTTAAGATGTTCTTGCTATTTTAATAAGCGGTGACTGTTCGTGATAAAATTAAATTGTGACAATGTTGATTTGTGTTTTCTTTATTTGCAATGAATGAGCCGGGTGATAGAGATAGTGACGTTAGCGCAGCTGACGTCACGGTTTCTAAAAATCCTGAGGGTCCAGGTCCTCCGTTATATAAAAATATAACATAAAATGGATTGAGACCCTCCTTTTATGAAGTCGGTTTGCATACAGGTTAGATTTAAATGGTGTGTTGTTAAAATCGAAAAAAAAAAATCTTTTTTGTTTTACGCGTGCTTGCTATTGTTTTGTTAAACGTTTTTAAGTACCTAAGTTAATGATTTTTGGAAATAAATATGTATTAGATTTTTTTTTGTGTACTTATTTACCTACCTTCTATATCTGCCTTTTCCGTTTTCATCTTTTCTACCTTACTTTCAACAATCTTAGCAATTTTAATCCAATTGTAAAAGATAGTACAGTTTAAGCAGGAACTTAGTAGGTACCTTCGTATTTATTTGAAACTGTGTAGTTCTGTCTGTTCCTTTACATAAGTATGGTATCTTCTAAGCTTCTGAAGCCTGATACACTAAATGTGGCTTCCTAATTTCCTTAATTTTTGTAAACAAATCAGATTTGTTCACTGATTACTTGATTTTAATAATCAATTAGCTATTTTTAAAGAATTACACACTCAAGATTATTTTTAGCATAAGTCGGTAGGTAGGTAATTATTATAAATTCGTAAGCACGTTTGTTCTGTTCAGTTCAGACTCAACCGTTCGATATCTGTGTAATAGTAATTTTTTTGTTAATTCGCAATTGGTACCATAGTAAAAGTTGTTCATTGCATGCTTTATGAAGATTGGACGCAAAAAAATGAGATTGTAATAATAATTATTAGATTGGTGTTTGGTTCAAAAGAATGATAAAAAGTGAAAAGAAGGAAACATCCTTCTTTTTTGACCGACGAACCACCGAAGGAGGTAAGTACTCAATTCGACGCGTATATATATTTTTTAAATGTAACTTTTACGCATAACTTTTTGAATAGTAGTCTGATTTCAATAATTCTTAATTTTATTGGATAGAGTATACTTTGAAATTGGTCCCATTAAAATGTTATCGAAATCGGCGGAGCCGTTTTTGATATATCATCAATAATGTGGAAAATGCTACATCGATCCGTGCGAAATATTCGCGAATTCGGTACACGGGTGAATTCTCCATGCTATTTTTTGCGAAAAATAATTATATATACCTGGAATTAAACAATATTCTACCTTAGAGCAGGGACTAAATGTGGTTAGCCAGACTTGTGATATTTTTGAAATGAGGAACATGTTCGCTCAGACCAAATAAAAAAATATTGTGAACAAACAAGTGAGGTGTTGTGAATAAACTATGCCCACGTACAGACACAACACACACATGTACCTACACATACAAAGAAACTATGACTAGGCTCGTCAGTCGAACTATGGCGGCGCAACACCGACGTACTCATACATGTATAAAAAACCGGACTTGTCTGTTCACGACGTTCCGTCTTCATTTTTTTATTTGGTCTGAGCATGTACTCGCACGTATGTGTTTTCAGAATATCTCTTTTTTTTATCCAAACATTTTTATCTACAAAATGTAAGTACCTACAGATGAATTACGACTAATTAAGACCGCCGCAAGATCATACTGGATGTTCGGTTCCACCAGTCTCATTGGAGATCCATAGAGAAGGTCTATGTTCAGCAGTGGTCGTCCTATGGCTCATGCATGCAGTGTTATTATTGATAAATCAATTCGAGTAATGTTTCTGGAAAATACGGCAGCCGTATACCTACGAATATACTACTTACGGCAATTTCTGACTAAGCCAAACTCGTGTACTCGTACTAAGCGCCACACAAGTCGGCGGATGAGAAGTTAGTTGTAGATGACACTTCACCGTGATTCGCTAATTATTGCGTATGTGTGCACAATGCTGACGCTGCGTGGCGTAGTGTTGAGCACGGGCGTAGGGAGCGCGCGGGAGGCATGAGGCTGGCAGGCGGGTGTGCCTCGGCGTCTCGTCTCTCTACTATTGGTATTTTGTTATTGACATTGTTTTTAATTTAATTTTAATATCTTTTATTTGTTATTATACCATTTGACGTTCTCTTTCATTTATTATTGACTGACGAAAATCTACCAAAGTGGATGGGCAATTGGGCACTTGGTTTGGTAGGTTTTCATCACTCATAAACTGGCACCTTGTTGTGTATGGTCTTGTTGTGTTTAGAATATTTGGTGTAAATTAGATGTAAATTGTGTTTGAATGAAATTAACTTGGTTTTAAGAATTAAGATAAGAATTGAATTGTAATTTAACGTTGGTAATTTATAACCATGCGAGTAATTACTTCCTTTTTAAGTGTATACTGTATTGTAGATTGTTTTTGACTATTTAAAAGTGTGTCTGTGACACCCATTTGTCGAAATAAATAAACTGAAACTGGCTCCCGCGCATACCTATATTTCGGCTTTTGCGCAGCGTTCTGCGCATAACTTCCCATCCGCCGACTTGTGTGGCGCTTAGTATACATACAGCTATAATATAAAACTGCTATTTTTGTCATGTTTGATAGCACTCAAAAAAATTCCCTATGCTGTTTATCGTATTTATCGATGAAGAAATGCATTTTAAATGCAAGAGTAGAACACCCACGTCTCAATTTCCAATGCTTTTTTTTTTTTTAAATATTTTTCATTTTGTGACCTTGACCTACAAAAATGATTAAATAAATTCTGTAAGCGTATTTCATCAAGATATATTTTTTTGATTAATGTAGTTTGATGAAGGTTTTTTAAGCGCATATTTTTCAGTTTTCATTTATGGAGTGTTGTGGATTGTGAATGTCCCTCTTTAGATTTGTACCTGCCCATGAGTGCGAGCCTTTATTACTCTATGAGTGCATACTCTGTGGTCTTATTATAAAAGCTCTGACATTTTGACGTTTCGTTCTCTTTCTCCTGTGACCGTGCTCGTATTACGTAAATTGAATTATATTGCTCGAATAGCGAGTTAATTAATAAATAGTGTGTGCCTTCAGCCATCTTGTATATATTGTGGTTAATAAACTTTATCTTCTTTAATCAGTAGTTTCAGTCAACCCTGGGTCCCCTAAACCCATCAGGTTATGGGCCCAGGTACGCGACGCGTGTGTTCTGCGTAATATTTTCGTTCCTTTTCCGAGTGCTTGTGCACCTCGTGTGCACATTGTCGATTGAACAATCAATCAGTGCTACTAAAGATGTCTACTACGGGATCGACGCCATTCTGCGTCGAAAAACTCCGCGGCCGCGACAATTACGCCGCGTGGAAGTTTTCCATGCAGGCCTGGCTACAACTGGATGACTTATGGAACATCGTGATTGGCACAGACGACACCAAGGATACCACCAAAGATCGTAAGGCATTGAGTAAAATTATTTTATCAATAGAAGTGATAAATTTCTGCCATGTCAAACACGCTAAAACCGCCGCTGAAGCGTGGAAAGCACTAGAAAATGCATTTGAGGACACGGGGTTGACAAGGCGCGTGGGTCTTTTAAGAAAACTTATCACCACGCGGTTGGAAAATTGCAAAAACGTGGAGGAGTATGTCGAAACCATCATCAGTACTGCTCATAAACTAACCGAAATAAATTTTCCAATAGCAGATGACTGGACGGGAACGCTCCTGCTAGCTGGCCTTCCAGACAGCTACCGGCCTATGATTATGGGCCTTGAAAACTCAGGAATGATGATCACCGGCGACTCCATTAAAGTCAAGCTCCTTCAAGACTTCAGAGCAGATGACAAGGCACCAAAGAATGACAGCGAGACAGCAATGACTGCAAGTAAGTTTAAACACAGAAAACACACTCTCCGCTGTTATTCATGTTCTAAAATCGGTCACATAGCTGCGCAGTGTCGCAAAAATAAGAACATTCAAAAGCAGAAACCTCCCACTAGTAACAATAATCAAGGAAAGAGAGCCTTCTTGGCTAGTTCAAGCACTGAAACTTGCTCGGACTGGTTCCTTGACTCAGGTGCCTCCGCACACATAGTAAATGATGACAACTTGCTCAACGATTCAATACATAAAGATGATGTGACAATTACAGCAGCAAACAATACACACTTCAAGTCAAAAGCTATAGGTACAGCGCAAATACATGTCACAAATGGCTGTCAAACCACATCTGTCGATGTACAAGAGACATTGTTTGTTCCCGAAGCAACTGCGAACCTTCTATCTGTTAGTAAAATTGTCAAGAAGGGCCATCGAGTCACATTTGAGCAGGGAGGTGGAAGAATATTCAGCGAGGAAGGAGAATTGATTGCTACAGCATCGGAAATGAACGGCATTTACAAACTTGATCAGCCGAAAACTTTAGCTTATTCCGCTGCCCCAGATAACACGTTGGGTATATTGTGGCACCGAAGATTAGGTCACTTAAACAGAAAGAGCCTTTCACTTTTGAAAAAGATGTCAGTAGGTATGGATAGTAATATGTCTAATGATGACCCGTGTGAAGCTTGTATTCTAGGAAAACATGCCAGGGAGCCATTCAATGTGAGCAAAAGAAGGTCAACCGAGCCACTGGAACTGATACACAGCGACCTCTGTGGAATGATGGAACAAGAATCTATTGGTGGAGTTTACAGTGAGCTACACACCGGCACAAAACGGCGTCGCAGAGCGCATGAACCGATCTATCGTGGAGAAGGCAAGAACGATGCTCACGGACGCTGGCTTGGGCAAGGAATACTGGGCAGAGGCAGCGACGACGGCAGCCTACCTACTCAACCGATCACCGACGCGACGGCTCTGGAATAAAACACCATACGAGGCATACACAGGAATTCCCAACGAGGCGAACAAGAAAACCAGTAGTAAGATTTCAACCTACGTACCTGTCACTGAAAAATGAAAATTTGGACGATCCAGTCACAGTTGAAGACGCTATATCGAGCCCTAATGCTAAAGCTTGGCGAGATGCAATGAAAACAGAAATTGATGCCCTAAATAAAAATGAAGTTTATGAAGTTGTAGATTTACCCGCTGGCCAGAAACCTCTAAAGACGAGATGGGTGTTCAAAGAGAAGCGCGACAAGGAAGGGGCCACCAGATTTAAAGCCCGGCTGGTAATCAAGGGCTGCAGTCAACGGTACGGCATCGACTACCAGGAAACATTCTCACCGGTGGTCAAGTATGCATCGCTACGTTACCTGCTCTCCCTGGCGGCGCGTGACAACCTTCGCGTCGACCACATGGACGTCACCACAGCCTACCTGAACGGGGACATTGATGAAGACATCTACGTGACGCCCCCAGACTTCACAGACGAGGAGCCAGCGCAGGGTAAGGTCTGGCATCTTAAAAAATCTGTTTATGGCCTTAAACAAAGTGGTAGATGTTGGAACCTTAAGTTAACCAACGTACTTACAAGCTTAGGTTTGACCCAATGTAAAAGCGATCCATGTATTTTCTCTCTGAGAAGTGATAATGCTGTGAGAAGTAATAATACTCTCATTGTTGCTATTTACGTTGATGATTTGCTAATATTTTCAAATAACAAAGCGCTCAGAAATAACTTAAAGCGCAATTTAATGTCAAATTTTGAGATGAAAGACCTAGGCATCGCCAAACAATGTTTAGGCATGAATATTACCTTAGATGATGTAAAAAATACAATTTACATAGATCAGAGAGATTATACAGAGAAAATATTGTCTAGATTTAATATGAGTGACTGTAATCCAGTAGATACCCCATTAGAGAAAGGTTTAGACTTCAATGTAGAGCCCAATCCAAAACCTTGTATAAATGTACCTTATCAGGAAGCTATAGGTAGCCTATTGTACTTATCTCAAATTAGCAGGCCTGATATTGCTTATGCGACAAACTTGTTGAGTAGATTCAATAATAATCATACAATTGCTCATTGGAATGCTGTAAAAAGAGTATTCAGATATTTAAAAGGTACTTTGCACTATAAATTACAATTCACAAAAGATTGTAAATTAGATGCTTATTGTGACGCTGACTGGGGTGGTAAACTAAATGAACGTTTTTCTGTAACAGGCTCATGTGTAATAATTAACGGTGGCTTGATTTCCTGGTACAGTAAACGACAAAGAACGGTGGCATTAAGCACATGTGAGGCTGAATACATGTCTTTATCATTTACTGTAGCAGAATCTTTGTGGATTAGTCAACTCATTCAGGAAATTTCAGGAAAGCCCACCGAGGCTATTACTATTCATTGTGACAATAAAGGAGCGTTAAATTTAGCTGTGAATAATGTAACAAGCCAGCGTTCTAAACATATAGATATAAGGCACCATTTTGTGCGAGACCATGTTAATAATAAGGATGTAAAGGTATCATACTTATGTACTGAGCTTATGCCAGCTGATGTTTTGACTAAACCTCTAACTAAAGACAAACATAATGTTTGTGTAAAATTTCTTGGTCTCTCATAAAAAAAAAAAAATAATAATCTTAAATTAGGTATAATTAATTATAGTTAAGTTTAAGCTAAGGTGAAGGGTTCAGTTATAAATAAACTATTCATAGGTAAACTATTCTTAAGTACTAGATATAGGTAAACAGAGTCGTTCTTATTATTTTTGCAAACTTAAACTTGAGGCATTATATAACTTTAATTTTTTGGCTTAGTAGTGGCACATGTGAAATATTTTAGAAATAGTAAATACTTTAAACTTAAACTGTTGTAATATCATGCTCATATATTTTTTGATAGTCACAGTGTAATGTTCACATTTTTGATAGAGTTGTAGAGTAACGTTTGGTAGAGTATCTTATGTAGAGTAAACTTATTATTTTTTGAAGTTTATATAGAGTTCAAATATTTTGAAGTTTTTTTTTTTTTGATTAAAAGAGTTACATTCATGGGAGGGTGTTGTGGATTGTGAATGTCCCTCTTTAGATTTGTACCTGCCCATGAGTGCGAGCCTTTATTACTCTATGAGTGCATACTCTGTGGTCTTATTATAAAAGCTCTGACATTTTGACGTTTCGTTCTCTTTCTCCTGTGACCGTGCTCGTATTACGTAAATTGAATTATATTGCTCGAATAGCGAGTTAATTAATAAATAGTGTGTGCCTTCAGCCATCTTGTATATATTGTGGTTAATAAACTTTATCTTCTTTAATCAGTAGTTTCAGTCAACCCTGGGTCCCCTAAACCCATCATGGAGAATCGCCACTGGTTACTTTATTATTAATTTTTATTCAGATTTTGGTTTTTATTTTTTTTCTCTAAAAAAACTCAAAAGTGTGTCTTGTAACCGAAACTAAAAGATATCTCTTAATTGTGTCTATCAACAGTAAAAATCGCACATTCCATTAACGCGTCGTTTGCGAGTTATGGATTACGGTCAAATGGTGCATTTTAGGGTTGTCACTGAGGTCAAACAAATATAATATTTATATTTGTAATCAATAGAAAATTCATTCATTTTCATTTTCGAGTATCACCATGCATTCGTCAACATTTGATAAATCTTCATCATCATCATCATCATCTCCGCCGCCTGCAAGTTTTCTTCATATTGGACGACCTTTGGCAGTATCTGTAGTGTCCCATAGACACAAACGGACCCGATGATTCCAGTGCACGGTGAAAGAGGTCAATCATAGTTTTTTTCCTATTCATTTTCCGGCAATGGTGTTCTCTATCTGAGCGCCAAAATTTATCAAATTGCACGATTCGGCCGCTTGCTCTTATAGCATGGCGACAGGAAGAGAACATGATTTTATGATCTCTTCACCGTGTACTAGAATTTTGTGTACCGTTACAGTCATTGGGTGCCAGTTAAATGACTGTACGTACCATTCCGCGAGCACGAGACTTTTCAAATCCTGTTTCAAAAGTTTATATGTTTCTACACTTAGTCTCCTGTCAATAATGAAACCTAATGCTTCCTGCGGTGTATAGGGTTTTGTAACCGTAGAAACTTTTTTAAAAACTACGGATGGTTCCTTTAGTGATGTCAGGCAAAGTTTTATTACGTCTTCCAAATCTTTGAAAATTTTGGGGTTATTTTGCTTCCATCTTCTAAGGGAATTGCCGACGCAAAAGAGTGTTTTGAAGGGGTAGCTCCCTGAAGGAAGTACGTATGGTCACTAATGTCTGTCCAAAGAAGCCATTGCCTGGGCGCTCTTTGATTCCAAAATTAGTGAAAAAAGATTCACAAACCAAGCAAAACAAAGAAAATGTTAATTTGCCCACTACTGCATATAAAAGTGCAAAGAAAACAAGAGTGGTAAGCAATTTTTCTTTTTATTGTCATTTTTAGATTGTTCCTCCACATAAATACCTGGATCTGATCGGATCTGAAAACTAAAATATTATTTGTTGGCAGATGCTAGATAGAATCTAGTTTATACTGGCATAAATATATTTATTGTTATGCACTGGGTCAACATGTTTCAATCAAAAACACTATACTCAGTTGTGTAGATTTTCATTTAAATTTATTATGACATGCAGTATCCTTTACATGTAGGTCTATGTTCGGCAGTGAACTATGAAAATTTATGTTGTTGTCATGTTTTACATTCACCCACATTGGTGTAGAGCAGGGGTCACCAATTACTTTCATTAGGGGTCCGTTTTCCAAAAAACCTGACCATCGCGGTCCGGAAGCGCATAAAATAAACTGCACTATTAATACACTACACATACCTAATATTTATTAGGTATGTGTAGATACGATATCAATGGCCAAATAAAACGCATAGGTTCAGCTACTTTTGATTAAAAATAAACAAATGTTTTAAATATATGAAAATAAGTACCTACAAAGGGTTTTTATAATATTAATGTAAAACATGACATTTTTTTCCTTCCTTGGACTATCCGTCCGAAAATTGGAGAAAAGTGTGTGCAAGCTATTGTCATTAAATCTTGGAGATGTTCATCGGCGAGTCTGTTCCGGAATTTATTTTTAGTGACGTTCATATTAGAAAATGCTGTTTCACAAACATACGTTGACCCAAACAAAGTGAGGATTTTCAATTCTGGGTATTTAATAGCACAAACAAATTTTATCCAAAACACTTTACAAGAAACTTCCTGTTTTTGATATTTTAAAACTGTTTTTTCTTGGAAATCAATTAATTTTAAACGGGAGAGCAGCTTTATTACTCCTTAAAATATTTGCAGCTTCATTACTCCATTCATTACCAGGATTCAGAGAGTAAAATGTTACTGAGGACGTCGACGATATTCTCATTTTTCTTAAAATCGATGAATCAGTTTTCAAATTCTGATTTAAGATCCTCAATCAGAGTCTTTATCCTCATCCGAATTATTGTTATCAATTTACGCACCTACTCAAGTTAATTATATTAATATAAAATATTTTGTATTAATAACACAAGGTCCGCATAAGATAGCTCCGCGGTCCGGATACGGACCGCGGTCCGCCATTTGGTGACCCCTGGTGTAGAGTGTAATATGTATAAGTGGTGTCTGAAGCTAAAGCTCTCGTCACACAGAGGCGGGAGCGATCGCGATTCGGGACGGTTTTTTTTTGTAATTATCGAATTTGTATGCAACCTGACACATAAAAAGCGGGCGCGATCCTTTGTACTGGACCGCTATCGGATCGCTTTCTCGCGGCTCCCGCCTCTGTGTGACCCGAGTAGGCAAATAAGGGGACGTTCAAGTATTACGTAAGCACTATAGGGGGGCTGGGGGGTTTATCCTTTGCTTATTGTAGATGTGATACATGAAATAAATGAAAGAAATATTTTATGGACAGAATTAAAGAAAACTCCAGACGACAATAATTTGAAAGAAAAACTTTGTATAAAAAGAAATGAAGTGACAAGACTAATTCAAAATACAAAAGAGACTTACTATAACAGCGAATTTAATAAATGCAGTACGAAACCGAAGAAAATGTGGAATTTAGTGAATAACCTTGCGAATAATAAAATCAAACAAAGGTGTGCTCCCTCAAAAGTTTTAGTAGATTCGAAAGAAATTACTGATCCAAATGATATTGCTCAAGTATTTAATAACTATTTTTCTACTATTGGATCGAGTTTGGCAAATGAAATACCTAAAAAGTTTCACGATCACAATAACTATGCTCATATCTTACCTCAATCTCTAACACAAAATACACAACTTCAAAATTTCGAGCCCTGCACTGAAAAGGAAATTTCAAACATTATCAGCGACCTTGACATTAATTGCAGTATCGGACTAGACGGTATAAGCACAAAAGTAATCAAATGTATAAAAGACTTGATAGTAAATAAACTAACGGCATGCATCAACAAGCTTTTAATTGATGGTATATTCCCAGATTCCCTAAAGATAGCAAAAATTAGTCCCATTTACAAATCTGGATCAAAAACCGATCCTGGCAATTACAGACCTATTTCTGTGTTGCCAGTATTGTCTAAAATTGTTGAAAAGGTTCTTTATACAAGATTAGATAACTATTTGCGATCAATTAATTTCATCTTAATTTCATACAAATGGAAAATGAAGAACCCAATACTGCTGACAAGGCCACCAGCGCTAAATCGGCTAAAAATGTGGCATCCTTGGAAACCGGAGATGTTAAAGGAAAACCAAAAGACTACCCCAAGCAAGAACAAAATAGCGACCACATCGTCGTGTCAGATGACGAAAATATAGAAGCGGTAGTTAAAGAAGAAAAAACCGAAGATTGCATATGTATATCAGACGATTCAGATTCAACCATAAAACTAGAGTCGGATGATCCCGTTCCAAGCGAAATTGCCATTCGTAACGGACACGTAACCAATCACGGTGAAACAAAGGTCAAAATAGTAAACAAGACTGAAACAGTAAAGGAACCTAAAAGTGAAAGTGAAATAAAGCATACAAGTGGTACAGGAAGTAAAAGTGATACCGGTATTGGTAAATACCGGTTTATGCTTTATTACTTTTACAGACTTTAATAGTGAACTTTTGAAAGCTCAAGTTGTTGAAACGAATGCTGATGTAAACGTGAAGAGTGCGAACGTAACCAAAGCCGCGAGTAGTGCGGGTGACGTGACTGACATGGCGCCGGCGCCGGCCGCGGGCGTCGCGGGTCATGTGGCCTCTGGTGCGGGTGTCAAGGCACCTTGTGCGGGTGTCATGGCGCCGGGTGCGGGTGTCCTGGCACCTGGTGCGGTTGACGCGGCGCTGACTGCCGTTGACATCGGCATCGACGACAACGTCGAGGAGAGCGTGGAATCCATCGCAAGATACCTAGAAAACATGTAGCTCCGCACTAGGGAGATTTTATTTCCTTTTTAGTTATTATAAATCCTCGCCATCTCTCCAGTCTCTAGTCTCAATAATTCCTAACTTGTCATCGTTGTCAATTTTGTTTGCGGGAAGACTTAATGGTATTTTATTATTTTGCTAGAAGGTTTTCCTCGACCTTACCTTTATATGTCGTTATTTTTTTGTGCATTTCTGTGTAAAAAAGAAAAATATGTTTTCATACCACCTGCTCGAAAATGACCCATTATATGTCGTAGAATCTCAACGTAAAACGAGTAATTATTATCTTAACACTATCTCGAGGGCTATGGCAGGTCAATAATTTTGTATGAAACTCCATAGGGAGTAAAGTGACTTAAATTTGGAACGACTAATTCGTATGAAAATTTCTCCAATTAGAACATTTAAAGACATCGTAAAGAAGTTTCGGTAATACGATACGATTTTCCGATATGTGGCCTTGGGGTGCCGGCAGAGTAGAATAGCACCCCCCTCTTGTACCAGGTGTCGTAAGAGCCGACTGAGGTACTACGGAACCGATAGATGGCGGTATATCCATCCGAAAAAGCGTAGCTCAAGTGCAACAGGGCGGAGATGGGCAGCAGCATCCCCGCCGCGAGAGCTATGCACTGCGATTGCCAACACGCCTGCCCAGCGCGGCAATTACGGGCAAAATCCCCCTAAATGACTGTACGCAATAAAACCAGGCCCCCAGTCCCCGGCAGCTCCGCTAGTCCTGGTTACGGCAGCGACCACGGTAACGGCGGAGCAAGGGGTGCTAAGAATCTCCGGCGGAGATCCGGCTGCCACCCCAACCGACGACGACTGGCCCTAGCAACATATAACGTGCGCACGATGAGGGCTGATGAGAAGATTGCTGAACTGGAAGAAGAGTTGAGTAGGTTGCGATGGGATATTATGGGGTTGTCTGAAGTCCGTAGAGAGGGCGAGGACACGATAACCCTGAAATCTGGCAACCTACTTTACTACCGGGAAGGTGACCAACGGTCCCAAGGTGGTGTCGGCTTTCTCGTTCACAAGTCTCTCGTTAACAACATTATTACCATCGAAAGTGTGTCGAGCAGGGTTGTATACCTAATACTCAGAATATCCAAACGATATTCGTTGAAGGTCATTCAGGTATACGCACCGACATCGGCACACCCAGATGATGAAGTGGAGGCTATGTATGAGGACGTAAGTCGGGCCATACATACGTCTAAGACCCGCTTCACGGTTGTTATGGGAGACTTCAACGCAAAGTTGGGCAAAAAAAGCGATGATGAGTTGAGAGTGGGGCAATTTGGATATGGGCAACGGAACCCCAGGGGCCAAAGGCTGGCAGACTTTCTGGAAAAAGAGGGACTCTTCATGATGAACTCTTTCTTCCAGAAGCCACCTCACAGGAAATGGACCTGGATGAGCCCCGATGGTTCTACGAGAAATGAGATAGACTTCATCATGACTAGCGAGAAACAGATATTTAACGATGTCTCCGTGATCCACAGGATAAAAACCGGTAGTGATCACAGAATCGTGCGAGGCAAACTGAATATTAACGTTAAACTCGAAAGGTCCCGTCTGATGAAGTCTAAGCTCCGACCTACTTATGCTCATATACAAAACCCCGAGAACTTTCAGCTCGAGCTCTCAAATCGCTTTGCTTGCCTGGAGAATTTTGCGTCGGTGGACGAGATCAATAACGGGCTCGTAGAAGCTGTCCAAACGGTGGGTTCTAAGTTCTTTAGACCCCGCCGTTCAGATAGACCTCAGAAATTTTCCGATCATACTCAAAATCTCATGGCCGAACGACGCTCGCTAAGACTGCAGTCTTCCGATGATGCAAAGTCATACAGGCGGCTCAATAGACAAATTTCGAAATCAGTGCGGTGCGACATTCGTCTCTTTAATACCAAACATATTAAGGAGACGATAGAGCGGAACAAAGGCTCCAAAGTGTTCGCAAGGCATTTCTCTATTGGGCAAAGCCAGTTGACAAAGCTGAAGAGAGAAGATGGCAGTATAACGTCGACCAAGGCAGAGGTATTGGAGGAGATCGAAAAGTTCTACGGACAGTTATACGCCTCGGTAGCAAAGCCTGTAAACAGCACGGCTAAAGACCCAAGAGCCAAGCTGACCCGACACTTCACCGAAGACATCCCGGACATCAGTCTGTACGAGATTAGAATGGCTCTGAACCAACTTAAGAACAACAAGGCGCCGGGTGACGACGGAATCACTGCAGAGCTTCTGAAAGCGGGTGGTAAACCGGTACTTAAAGTCCTTCAGAAGCTTTTCAACACCGTCGTCCTCGAGGGCATAACGCCTGAAGCATGGAACAGAAGCGTGGTGGTGCTATTCTTTAAAAAAGGTGACAACACCTTATTGAAGAATTACAGACCCATCTCGCTTCTGAGCCATGTTTATAAGTTGTTTTCAAGAGTCATTACGAATCGTCTCGAACGCAGGCTTGATGACTTCCAGCCTTCCGAACAAGCCGGTTTCCGAAAAGGCTTTAGTACCATGGATCACATACATACGCTGCGGCAGGTTATACAGAAGACCGAGGAGTATAACCAGCCACTTTGCTTAGCGTTTGTGGACTATGAGAAAGCCTTTGATTCGGACGAGACATGGGCTGTGCTTGAGTCTCTTCAACGATGCCGTATTGACTATCGGTATATCGAAGTGTTGAAGTGTTTGTATAATAACGCCACTATGTCGGTCCGAGTACAGGAAGAGAGCTCCAAGGCGATCCCACTGAAGAGAGGCGTAAGACAGGGAGATGTAATATCTCCGAAACTGTTTACTGCTACTCTGGAGAACGCTTTTAAGCTCCTGGAATGGAAAGGATTCGGCATCAACATCAATGGCGAATACCTCACTCACCTTCGGTTTGCCGACGATATCGTGGTCATGGCAAAGTCGATGGAGGAACTCAGTACGATGCTCGAAGGCCTAAATCGAGTCTGTCAACAGGTGGGTCTTAAAATGAACATGGACAAGACAAAGGTCATGTGTAATTCCCATGTTGTATCCACCCCTATTTCAGTTGGGAACTCGGTTCTTGAAGTCGTTGACTCGTACGTCTACCTAGGACAAGTAGTCCAGTTAGGTAGGTCCGACTTCAAGAAAGAGGCCAATCGCCGAATCCAACTCGGCTGGGCAGCGTTCGGAAAATTGCGTAGCGTCTTCTCGTCCGACATACCTCAGTGCCTCAAGTCGAAAGTTTTCGACCAGTGTGTGTTGCCAGTGATAACTTATGGCACAGAAACGTGGTCTCTAACTATGGGCCTAATTGGTAAGCTTCAAGTAGCCCAACGAGCCATGGAGAGGCCTATGCTCGGAGTTTATCTGCGAGATCGAATCAGGAATGAGGAGATCCGTAGAAGAACCAAGGTTACCGACATAGCCCAGCGGATTGGCAGGTTGAAGTGGCAATGGGCAGGGCACATAGCGCGGAGGACTGATGACCGATGGGGTCGAAAAGTCCTCGAGTGGAGACCACGTACCGGCAAGCGCAGCGTAGGACGTCCACCCACAAGGTGGACGGACGACCTCATTAAGACCGCAGGATCGCGCTGGATGCAAGCCGCTACCAACCGGTCTTATTGGAGGTCTTTAGGGGAGGCCTATGTTCAGCAGTGGACGTCCAATGGCTGAAAAGAAAGAAAAGAAAGAAATTTCATCTTTGAACAACAGTACGGTTTTAGATCTAAGAGTAATACTCTCACAGCAACAATAGATCTCATCACTAAAATCAAGCATAATATTGACAACAAAAACGTAGCTTTAGGCATTTTCATACTTTTGGAAAAATTAAAATCAATTGGAATTACTGGTCAGGCGCTGAGGATGTTTGAGTCTTACCTAGTATCAAGATCACAAATTGTAAAAATTGATGGCAATGTTCAAAGTGACCCACAACCAATAACGTGCGGAGTTCCACAAGGTTCAATTCTGGGTCCTTTGCTCTTTCTAATCTATATAAATAACATGCACGAATTAGGATTTAATGGAAACATTACATTGTACGCAGACGACACTTGCTTGTTCTATTTCGGACCTTCGCTAACTAACTTACTCTCACTAGCCCAAGACGATCTGAACATTATTTATAATTGGCTAAACTATAATCTATTGACCATCAACATCAGCAAAACATGCTACGTAATATTTAAAGCAAAAAATAAACAGCTACCTCCACACACGCCTCTCAAAGTTAATGACTTTCCTTTGGAAGAAAAACCCAATGAAAAGTATTTAGGTTTGCACTTAGACACCCACTTTACATGGAAAATCCACATTGATCACATTAAAAATAAACTTATTTCATTACGCGGTTCACTTCGAAACATAGTGCGATGTATCCCCCGGAAGCTACGTTTTACAATATACTATACACTTGTGAAACCACACTTGTTATACCTCGTAGAAGTCTGGGGAACTGCGGTCAAAACAAGAATAGCCGAACTGCAAATACTACAAAATAAAATCATAAAAACGCTTTTTAACTACCACTACCTTACAGAAACTAAAAAAATATACAAAGAAACAAAATTAATGACCATAAAACAATTACACAATTATAATATTTGTATTTTCATACGAAAAACTATGAGCAATAAACTTCACACAAATTTACATTTCACCAAACGAAAACAAAATGTTGCGTACCCCTGCACTCGCCGCGGTAGCTTCATTGCTTTGCCAAAGATCCGTACAAACTACGGTAAAAGTATGATAACTTTTGACGGTGCGCGCCTTTACAATAACATACCCTCGGATATAAAAAATACTACTTCGTTTAATGTATTTAAAAAGAAACTTGCCGAGTACATTATTGCCGACAATTCATAGTTTTAACTTTTAAGTAAAATCTGTCATATTATATGTATGTTTGTTTTCATATAGGTATCAATTGTTTTTATAAGTTTGTTTTAAAAGTAGTCTTTACATGTATTATTTAAAAATTGATATTTATAATTATATTTAGTTGTGTTCTCATGGAAGCGATGTTATATCTTAAATTGAGAATAAATATCGTTAAACCTTATTTTTGATGACATGGGGGCTAGATGGTGATTACGTCAGCAATAGTTATTTATTATTTTACGCATATGTGTGTTAAAGTCCCATACATGTATCGTTGAGCAGGTTTTCTAAAATGAATGTAAGGTTTCCTAAATGATTTTTATCACATGTACCATTGTTGATATATAGATCGACAAACCTAAAACAAAGAGTGCCGCCCCTCCCTTTAATTTCTAAAGTTTCCAAAATAGAATAATCAATCTTTCAGAGTTTATAGACCACATGAAAAAAAAAATCCGTGGAAACTATTTTGAGCACTGTGGGATCATAACTTTTTGATTAATAAAGGTAAATATATGTACAATTTTTAAACATGCACGTAGCTCAGAGGTCAATGACCTCACAAAGAAATTTCATATTTAATTACGGTTTTCTAGTAGTCAACCATCTAAAGCCATCGCAAAAATTGGTTTTTATAATCGTCGTCACCATCTACGGAAACCTATCAACTGCATGTCTCGACACGCACTTGACAACTTATTTGTGTATGTAAATTGCAAATAGAAGT
Source organism: Hypomecis atomaria (assembly GCA_964007245.1). Lineage (NCBI taxonomy): Eukaryota > Metazoa > Arthropoda > Insecta > Lepidoptera > Geometridae > Hypomecis > Hypomecis atomaria. Next base: position 19,193,032 of record OZ023279.1, read on the forward strand.
ATACGGAAGATAATATTTGCATGAGATATATTTTGTGTAAATAATATACAGTACTAGCTTAAAACCCGCGGCTTCGCCCGCGTTGTCCTAGTACTTGCTTAAAATTATAATAGCCCGCAATTCGGCACTTAGTCTTGTTGTCTTAGCACTTGTTTCAAGATTCAAAATACTTTATTTGTCAGAAACATGGTAGCGTTAACATACAAAGTAGCATACAGATTTTCGGAGAGTAGAAAATGCATGCTTGTGCTCATTGTGGCGTACAAATATAAAAGGCATAATTACACTTTAAAAACATTATAAGCAACATGTTAAAATAATATAATTGTATATTAAGAATATTACTGATTTATAAGATGCCAAAAATTAGATTGATCGCGTTCAGTTTGAACGGTGAAATTGGCCCTTAGTGCCCCATAACGATGTACAATATACATATATTCCAAATTTCTAGTTAACACCTTCAGCGGTTTGGTGTGTAGCCTAAACTGGTGAATTTTGGATATCCCTTAATTTTTTTTTTTTTTATTTCGAATAGGTTTGCGTTTGACTACATACTACCTGATGTTAAGCAGATATGCGGTCTAGGATGTAACACGCTTAGAAGATACCTATTTACTCGGGATTTGAAGACACCTACATTGTACTCTAGCGGGAAGACAGACCCAGGCAAAGCGTTCCACATTCTGGCAGTTCGTATGAGGAATGTGGACTCGAAACGCTTGGTTCTAATGCGTGGGATGTCCACCATAAAAGGGTGGCGCTTTCTTTTAAATCCTAAATTTCTTTTGAATTTTAAATTTCTTTAGATTTTCCGGGATAATATTGGTTTTTGTGTTGAAAGATGGTGTGTGCTTCCTTCATAGATAACAGATTACATCCAAAACCGTTCAGCTCGTTAGGTGTAATAGAAGCTTTTTTTTACCAAATTTGGGGCCTTATCTGACCCCTTAGATAAGGAAAATTGAAAAACAGTACCAAACATATTTATTATTTTGTCTGAATAGCATGTATACAACGTTTAAAGTTAATCGGTACAGGGAATAAGACGTTTCCTACAAATGAAAAGGGCCCGTTTTACCCCGTTAGAGGTCAAAAGTTCAACATTTTCGTCTTTTGTGCTACATTGTGTCGTACAATGTACTCGTACCTACATATATTCTAAATTTCAAGTTTATATCATTAGCGGTTTTGGCTGTAGCCTAAATTGATTTATTTAGGCTATCCCTAAAGAATCCAATAGATTTTCCAGGATAAGAACAGTTCCTGTATTGAAACATGCTGTGTGCTTCCTCCATAACAGATATCATCCATAACCGTTCAGCTTGTTGGATGTAATTGATGCTTTTTCACCAACTTTAGAACCCTATTTGACCCTATTTCCTGTTTTTCCGATTTTTTTTTATCTATGTAAAAAAAATCGGAAAAACAGGAACAAACGTATTTTTTATTTTGTTTGAGTAGCATGTATACAAGCTTTCAAGTCAATCGGTACAGGAATAAAATATATACTCACAAAAGAAAAGGGCCCGTTTTACCCCGTCAAAGGTCAAAAGTTCAAAGTTTTCGTCTTTAGTGCTCCATTACGTCATACAATAAACCTATATTCCAAATTTTAAGTTTATATAGCCTTAGCGGTTTGGGCGGCAGCCTAAACTGATTAATTTTGGCTATCCCTAAGGAAACCTTTAGATTTTCCGGGATAATAATAGTTCCTGTATTGAAACATGTTGTGTGGCTTCCTCCATACCAGATTTCATGCATAACCGTTCAGCTCGTTGGATGTAATTGATGCTCTTTTCACCAACTTTGGGACCCTATTTGACCCCTTAAATAAGGAATATTCGGGAAAACGGGAACAAACGTAACTTTTATTTTGTTTGAGTAGCATGTATACAAAGTTTCAAGTCAATCGGTAAAGGGAATAAAAAGTTACATACAAACGAAAAGGGCCCATTTTACCCCTTTAGAGGTCGATTTTTCAAAATTCCGTCCTTAGTGCTCCATTACATGGTCCAATGTACCTTTGTTCCAAATTTCATGTTCCTATCTTTACCGGTTTGGGCTGTAGGCTGTCTGTCAGTCAGTCACTCAGGGAAGCCTTTTATATAATAGATTCTTATTTTTGCGCGATTAAATAGGTCACAAGGACATTTTTACCATGAAATATTTAATTTTCTTGATATAAATTGACAATTTGGCCACGGTCGCCATCAGCAAATGACAAATTCACTGATTGGAGGCTATGACGTCACACGTTTACTGATGGAGTTTCTTCACTAGTAGCTGTTCCCCCTGTGGTACTCTTAGAACATATCTACTTACATTCCATATTGATGAAAATAATTATAAAATCGTAAAATTCATTTTAATAATCTACAATTTTGTTAACAAACAATTCAAGATGCGTAAAACATATTAACGGAGTAAAGATAGTTTTGTCTGAAGGTCGAAAAAACCTGCGAGACCAATGTCGGTTGCGAATACTTAAAACTTTTTTTTTTCATGTCATCTACTGCCGAGAACCAAGAAAAAAATAACTGAAAAATTATCTTCAGGTTTAACACTAAAGAAATGTTTGTTTTGTATTTTATCGTAATGACTAGATGACAACCCGGCTTCGCTCGGGTGAAATGTGTCTCATAATACACACACTCATAATAATTTTGCTGTTATTATATTTACGAAGAGCCTTTCGCTGCATTCATTTTCCACAATTATGACAATGTTTACCAAATGCAAGGAGATTCGGCGGTTAACAAAATGATGTAGGTATCATCAAGCAAAACAATGATGAAAGACCAATGAAAGACATTCATTTTAAGAAATAGGTACTTAGATACCATTTTCAGCATGATAGGTGTACTTAATACAATATCCCAAAGTAAAATTGATTGCTCAAACTAAATGAATAAGTACTGAAAATGTAAATTCTTAGATTACGAAAATAAGAAAGGTTACTCCAACTTTAAAAATTATGGCCAGTATTATTTGTTCTATGGTTATCTATCTATCTATCAGCCGTAGGATGTCCACTGCTGGACATAGGCCTCCCCATGGATTTCCAATAAGGCCGATTGGAAGCTGCCTGCATCCAGCGCGTTTATTATATCGTCAGTCCACCTGGTCGGTGGACGTCTTACCCTTTCGCTTGCTGGCCTCTGGTCTCCATTCGAGAGCTTTACGGCCCCATCGGCCATCCTTTCTTCGAACTATGTGCCCTGCCCACTGCTACTTTAATTTGCTAATCCGCTGGGCTACGTCGGTAATTTTGGTTCGTCTGCGGATCTCCTTATTTCTGATTAGATCTCGCAGAGAGACACCGAGCATAGCCTTCTCCATAGCACGTTGGTACACAAAGAGTATGTATATAGAGTTATCCTATCTCAGGTTTTATTTGGTCTCGAACGACGAAATGCGAAATCGGTAGTATTGCCACATAAACAGCTATATTTGAACCAAAAATCGGTACCTATGTGAAGATTTTCCGGTCCAAAACTATAAAATTATGTAAAAAAAATATGTTTATTCTTTGTAGTCACCAATAAATCCTTGGCTCCTCCAGTGGAGTCTGAGCACTACACAAAATAAATAGCCTACACTCTTATCTTATTTTACGTCTCGGATCATTTAATACTTCAAATTCTGTAGAAAATTGGGAGAATTTCTTCCGATAAATAACATTTATATGTTGGAAACTTGAAATTCGGTAGAAAACTATGACAATTTCAGAAGTCGTTGAAAAATGGCTTCCTTTCAGTGCCTCGGTAGGTCAGGGGCCAAATTGGTAGAAATGCCGAAAATTGGACCACTGGGCTCATTTTTATGAAAAAACAATACATAACAAAATAGTTTATCCTATAAAAATAAATAATCGGCCAATTGTGTGTCGGACTCACGCACGAAGGGTTTCGTACTGTATGGGAGCCCCCTTATTTATTTTAATTTAATTATCTATTTGTTCCTTAAATGAATATAAGTAAGTAAGTACTACTAAATATTCTTATTTATTAAAGTTAATATTCAAGCGTCTACTTGTTGGCGTTATTAACATCGTGTAAAAAAGTCACGTTTGTTATATGGGAGCTCCCGTTAAAAATATCTTTTTAATAAATTTATTTTATTTTTAAAGTGATTTATCAACTAAATATTCTGTCAATATTTCAAGTGACTACCTGTTTCCGTTATTTATATGGAGCAAAAAAACCGCCAAAATTACGTTTGTTGTATGGAAACCAAGGCCCCTTTATTATTTATTTATTTTAGAAATATATCATCTGTGAAAATTTCAACTGTCTAGCTATTACGATTCATGAGATACAGCCTGGTGACAGACGGACAGCGGAGTCTTAGTAATAAGGTTCGCGCACATTATGTCGGGCCGCAGCGGGGCGGAGCGGGCCGCAGCGCAATATTTGTATGGAAATGCGAAAAATGCGGCCAGCTGCGTCCCGGCATGGTGTGCTTTAGTTCATATAATATACCTAATTAAAAAACCCCCGACACAAAAATATTTGACAACAAACTTTCAATTGACAACCATTTTGGGCACATTTGTAGAATTTTGGTTCTTCCATCCCCACTTTAAACCACCATAACTCTTAAACGGCTCAATCGATTTTTATAAAACATAGCTAAGAACACTCTCGATTAAGTCTCCTTTCATCCAAAAAAAACTAAACTGAAATCGGTTCAGTGGTTCGGGCGCTATGATGCCACAGACAGACAGACAGACACACAGACAAACAGACACGTCAAACTTATAACACCCCTCTTTTTCGTCGGGGGTTAAAAATACAGAAAAGCGACTTGAGCGGATTTTTGCGCTGCGATGCGGCCCGACATAATGTGCGCGATCCTATAGGATCCTGTTTTGTGCGTTTTTACCTTTTGGGTTCGGAACGCTAAAAAGTGTCAATTTGATTCGCTCAATGTCATTGTCAACAACAACCGTGACGTTTCGTTTTACAAAGTCACATGACATGTTTATTGACTGCTCAGAGTTTTGGCGGGAACGCGGAATAATCATGTCACCGCAATGTATTATTTTGTTAAACTTGTGTTTTTATCAGTGATAAGTAGTGAAAAATTGTGGTATTTCGTTTATTATGAGCTGATTTACGTGCATAGGAAAGCGATATAATGACATTGCGACGTATCATGTTGTTCCGTTTTGTTAGCAAAACTCCATGGACGCCTCTATTACTAATCTCCACTGCTTTACTTTACTGAGGTATGACTTGATGTTATGTTTGGACTTGATCGCGACTTTATTGGACTATGACGTGACTATTTTGATAAAATATTACCAAAACTGATTAAAACTTAATACTTTACTCTGGCAAATGCACAACAATGCGACGCCAAATCATAAAAAAAGAAGAAGATTGCCTGCTAAATAGTGCTACCAACTTAGCGCTTTCGGCGCCAGTTCTAACGCTTTTTTGGCCTAAAGCGCGTTTTTGAAATAATACTGCAGTAGCGTAAAACAGAACATATTATGTATTTTTATAAACAAAAACACGCTCTTAATAAATGTGTCGAAGTCGCAGCAACAAAAGTATTTTCATTACCATACTCTGACGCTGACATAGTGTCTGTGCCATGATTATGGTTAAAAATAAGTAACGGATTTTTTTAGCTTCGATATCACAGATGCAATACTGCATTTTCAATTCATTTTATTTATCTCGTGTCAATGACAATTTTTTTTATCACATTTCAATAAAAACTTATTTAAAAAAAAGTCGATGTACTATTTTTAAACTTCAGAATTACGTTTTGAAGGGAACATACTACAAAATATGATTATTACCATTTTATCATTGATTAGAGCCAATTAGAGCATTTTTTTCGTAGTACCAGTCGTCGTAGGTACCATTTAGCGCTTCTGGCGCGTTTTTGAGTGCTGATGGCGCTTTTTTGCCAAAAGGAGTTGGCAACACTGGTTATGTCATCCGTTGTCAATATGGCGACTGCGATTTGCTTGTCAGCAAGGTTATATTTTATTAAAATACACGATAATCCGAATTTTCCGGATATATGTTGTCGACTCGAAATCATTATTATTTTATGTTTCATCATTCAGGTAAGGTTTCGATCGAGTCTACCGTACCCCTGCACGGAATTATTAATATATTTAAAAAAAAGTCGATGTACTATTTTTAAACTTCAGAATTACGTTTTGAAGGGAATATACTACAAAATATGATTATTACCATTTTATCATTGATTAGAGCCAATTAGAGCATTTTTTTCGTAGTACCAGTCGTCGTAGGTACCATTTAGCGCTTCTGGCGCGTTTTTGAGTGCTGATGGCGCTTTTTTGCCAAAAGGAGTTGGCAACACTGGTTATGTCATCCGTTGTCAATATGGCGACTGCGATTTGCTTGTCAGCAAGGTTATATTTTATTAAAATACACGATAATCCGAATTTTCCGGATATATGTTGTCGACTCGAAATCATTATTATTTTATGTTTCATCATTCAGGTAAGGTTTCGATCGAGTCTACCGTACCCCTGCACGGAATTATTAATATAGATTAAAAATAGGTTATCACTAGGCAAAACTCGACGTACGGATAGATAATAAACGGTTAAACATACGGATGATCCAGATTTGTTGATGTACCTGGTAAACAATTCCAAAACTGTTCTATGCTCATATTATATAGGTACTGTGTGAAGACATAAACCCATCTGACTGAATCTCGAACGGAAACTAAAGTGACTATTGTTTAAAAGATATTAGAGAAGACAATGATAATACGTGCATGGTACGAAAAACTATTTTAGTAATTACTGTGTGCAATGTACAGCGTGAACAGCCGATCAATAACGTTTGTAAAGGCGAATCCTCACAAGTGGCACGCGATGAATCTCTTTCAGCATGCATGAAAGTTAATTGGTTAGTGGCACTTTATCGCATCGCCGAGACTTTATGTGCTCGACCATTTGCCGCACTCGTACTTCTGTAATCATATAAACAGAACTTAAGCCCAGGAGAAGTGTACTTTGCTTGCGAGCATACAAAGACTACTGCTTTATCTTTCTGGGTTTTTTTTTAACGTGAAAACGAGACCAGGGCTAGCCACTCGGCCTATACGAACTTAATGTGAAGATACATATAAGCAACGTGATGCGGTTTCGCACGTAGACAAAATAGGATATTTTGTTATAGCAATGTAGAAAAAACCCAATAAAAATCAAACAGTTAAGCTCCAAAGGACCAAGAATATGACACAGACAGATAATCTGTCTTGTACCAATCTTTTCAATAGTCCACTGCAGTACGTAGGCTTACCCACGAAGGATCGTTCGTTCGTTTCAGCCATAGGACGTCCACGAAGGATGAAATATCAAAAAACCCGACTGCTCAAAATGTGAACCGAATACAAAAAATCTGAAAAGACAAACAAGTACTTGGACAATGGAACATAACAACTGAACAGTCGGGATCAATTGAAAAATAAATCCTTACATAGTATAAAATAAAGTCGCTATTTTCGTTTGTTTGTTTATTTATTTGTCTGTATGCTTAAATCTTTAAAACTACGCAACGGATTTTGATGCGGTTTTTTTTAATGGATAGAGTGATTCAAGAGGAAGGTTTATATGTATAAAAATTCCCGAAATTCCCACGGGAACGGGCACAACGCGGGTAAAACCGCGGGGCGCTGCTAGTAAAATAATAAATAAATTGGCTGTCGAATAATGGAATGTCTTCCGGAAGGTTTATAGCTATAACTACCTAATTCATTCTTAACCGGGTGAAGCCTGGACTGTCTACTAGTTCAGTATAAACTAGTCCTAACTAGAAAACGCGTTCCATCTTTTTAGATGGAACGCGTTTTTACTAGTTTTTACTAGTTTTAACTGTAACATTTCAAACTTGTACCTAAACACATGTGTTATCGCGGCCAGCTCGCCAAGCTGGTGCTGAGCCTGCACGAAGGCCCCCCGGAAGAGGGCAGTCTCGTGGAGATGTATACGTTCGAGTACAGCTACCTTCCGGTTCCCCCGGCCAGTAAGCACGTGCGACACTCTGCTAAATACACGATGGAAAACATCCAAAAGCAGACGTTACAACTACTCGAGAACTGTTGGAACATCCCCACATCCACCAAGCTGGCCCAGTTCGGGCTGGTGGATTGCAAATTAAAATAATATCTACGATTTAAATGTGCTGGGGCAAGGAAACCAAGTGCTTTTGTGTTACGTTACATTGGTGGTGTACAAGAATACCCCGGAGTCAGTCAGCAAGGTTCCTTTGGGTTTAGCGCGAGAATCCGTTTGAATTAAAAATATTAGATTCGAATATCTTTTAGGCAATTGGAGCAGTTATCTGAGTGGTGGCCCGAAGACGGAAAGCAAAAGCATGATGGCGTGACTATATTCAGAAGTTTAGCAGCATCACCGGGATAAAGCTGGCACTGGACTGGACAGAGAAAATTGGCGCAACAGGGAGGAGGCTTACTCGTATCCCTGCAGTGCGGTGAAAAAAGCTGATTACGATGATCAAGAAATTTCACATTGCCCTACATAAACATTTCATGCAACGTCTTCACTTAAAAAGTCGTATAAAAATTAAGTATAAACAGTTTTCTCTGGTTGAAATTAACTTTTATTGCTCTCCTCTTGTATATTATACCTTTTTATTGCAAAAATAATTAAGATGGTAATAGTATATTTCTAACTAGCTTATAGCTGTTCGCGCCGCTAACGGCATTTTTCATAACAATTCTAATTTACCCAATATTTATTTAATCTACCCACATTTTATTCGCTGCACGGTAAAAATGCGGGTGGTCAGTGTGAATTGACAAGAAATCAGTCTGGAACTACGCTCCGTTCTCAACGCACGTACTTACAAAATACGTAGATGCTCGGTGAAGATACCACCAGCTCCATATTCTGTAGCCCGCGCCGCACATTGTGACCATTTATATACTTACATTAGTGTTTGTGTCGAAGTTAAATAAAGGAAGAACTAAACCTACCTGCAAGATTATCAACGAGGAAGCTCTGGCCAGAAGCAAACATCTCGGAGTAACCGTGAGTGCACCTACAAGGATAAAAGACCAAATATCCCGATATACCGATGTGCAGCTTCTTCATCTCTTTAAGGTTAGTCTCTTTACTATCCCGCTATTCTGTTGCCTTTACCAGCCTATGGAAACATCTCCCGCATTATAATCCCAGTGGAACGGCTTGTACTGCTCAGCCGACCATTGGCCATAACATTTTTGGCCTTCGAGCCGGATCCTAAATTAATACTATACCTATTGTATCTTTCGAATCTCAATTAAAATTAACTACCGACCGTATTTCAAAAACGTTGTCGTGTCATTGTGCCATACAACGTATGAAATAATTCCGCAATGTAGGTATTCGTAAATAATTATTTTCCCGCTATTTCCAGCATTAAGCTATTAAAATACGCTCTCAAGTTATTATTTCTTGTATCATTACGGTCAAGTCATTATCTTCCATCCGCCATTTTTTACGCTATTTCCGCGCCTTGTTGTGATTGAAGTGGTTATTGTAGAATTGTTACTCGTACTATTTACATATATTGTTTTACAGTACTCATTAATTACATAATATATGTCATTAATGTGATGATCTTGTGTATTCCATATCTCGCATAACGAACGAAGTTATCGTGTCTCAAACCTGTTTCACCCAGCTGCTACTTACCGTGCATGTTGCAGGCATATAGGTGAAATACGGAACTTTCGATAATACTTAAAAAAACTTTGAATTTGTTTTAAGTTAAACGATTTAAATGATGGCTCCAACTGCTTCTAAGGAGTCAAAGAGCTCAGAAAGAATTTCACCTATTCTTAAAAGACTAATTAATAAACGAAATGCAATATTCTCTAGAATGCAGGATATTTATAATCATTCTAAAACTGCCTTTGATAACGAAACGTCTCAAGAGCTATTTTTGGGTGGTTGTGAATCATTAGATAACTTAAGAACTGAATTTCATCAGGTTTTGGATGAAATTACCGATACGGAGTTAGAAATTAATCCCGATTCTGAACCAAACTACCGAAGCTGGAATTCTTTCGAAGAATTATTTTGCTGTTGCAAACGTGTCGCTTCTAAATTAAACGCTAATACATATACTAAATCGGATACGAAAATTAAAGGTTCCTCGCATAATTCAATAATAAAGTTGCCAAAACTCGAGTTAGTCGGGTTTTCCGGTGAACCAACAAAATGGCCTATTTTCTACCAATCTTTCAAAAAATCTGTGCATGAACACCCGGATTTGAATGACAACGAACGACTTCAATATTTGTTAGGCAAATTGTCAGGCCGGGCGCTTTCCGTTTGTACTGGAATCGCACCGAACGCTGAGAACTACAACATAATATGGCAAACGTTGGTAGAAAAATACGAAGACAAGCGTAGTCTAGCTACTTCGTATTTAGATCAGATATTTGACTTTAAACCATTTAATACCGCAACTTCTAAGAATTTAGATATGTTTTTAGATAAGTTTTGTTCTGCTGTCGCCTGCTTAAAGGGACTACAAATTGATGAGTTATCAGATTTTATGCTGTTGTATCTTTCGCTAAAGAAGATTGATACGGAAACCGCGAAATCTTTTGAAATGCATATGCGTACTAGTTTTTTTTATACGGGCAAAAGTGCCTTTATTAACTACAACAAAACTACACTACTATTACACAAAAAGCATTGGATCACCCTCAGACCCTTGAAGGTCTAAAGATAATCCAAATGCTCAAGCCCACTGCCAGTTGGCAGCGTGCCCAGCATGCTGGCTGCATTGCCACGCTGAATGGCAATGCTTATGCGTTGAGCCAAATAAACACCAGCATTTTGGTCACGCGTCGCGTCCACCAGACGCCCAGAAAGACTTTTGAAAATGATATGAGCTCCCGGCCCCCACGGACCCAATGTCTCAACTCCAAATGGCTCAAATATGTAACCACTACCGAGGTTAGCATATTTGCGCCGCTTGTGCTGCTCCGCCGAATTGGCCGCAGCTCCAGCCCTACTCTGAGTCTCAGAAAGATGTGACGGTGCCAAAGTATCGACACAAGTTGCGTCCCATACTAAGGGCCGTCCACACTTCCATGGGACCAGCGTCATGCCGTCAGGCCTTTTGCCATCACCACGCGCGAGCCCACTCGGTTCGAGTACGGCTGCGATATTGGCGGTGGCAAAAGCCCTGCGAATGACATCGTTAAGGCTGGCGTGGCGACCAATCCGACCAGCGCTTCTTGAGCAAGAGAGACCGTGGTGACCGAGCTGGTCAACTGCAGTACCACACTGACAGCGATGGGCCTCACAACACCTTGCACCCAAGCGTAAGCTGACAGCTAGACGAAATGCAGTTGGGTCTAAAAGGTTACCAGTACTATGCTACTACTAGTACTAGTACTATGCCGTCATATGAAGATTTCATTACTTATCTTCGCGAACAAACAAAAATCTTGGAACGCACCGCAGGTCCTTCGAGTAAACGCATTTATAATGAATCTCAAAATAAAGTTTCGCAAAAATCAATAAACGCATTCATATCCGCAAATATACATTGTGTATGTTGTAACAAAACTGATCATTTTAATTTATACAAATGTCCGCAATTTTTAAAAATGTCTGTTAACGACCGTTTTATATACCTAAAGGAAAACAAGGCATGTACGAACTGTCTAAGTACATCGCACAGCAACTCTGCGTGTAAATCTATTCATAGTTGTCGTCATTGCGATAGTAGACATCATTCTTTAATTTGTCGTAAACAAATGACGTCAGCATCACAGGTACCCGCGCTACAGACCGCACGCTCCGACGGGATGAACTCATCTGCTACGGCAAAAGGCGCTACGGCTACGATAGCTACGCAACCGGTTCCAGATGCATGTCTTACGAGTATATCTGTAGATAGCTCGAACACAACTTGTTTGTTGGGTACGATTCAAGTTAACGTTCTCGACGCTACTAATCACATACAGACTGTCCGCGCTTTAGTTGATCCTGGGTCACAAAGCAACTTCATAACCGCTGATTGCTGTAATAAATTGAATCTCAAATTTAATAAGGTTTCGCGCGCTACAGTTAAAGGTATCGGTTCCTCACCTAGCCCTATTAAAGGTACCACAAATTTAACATTATATTCACAAATAGATAATAACGTCGCGCTTTCACTTGATGCGTGCGTGATTGAACGTATCACTGATAAGCTACCTACGGTACCCATTGATATGACTGCGCTCAAGCATCTTAGACACGTCATACTCGCAGACCGACAGTTTAATGAACCGGGTAATATAGACATTCTTATCGGTGCTCAGCTGTTCGGTAACATTTTATTGACTGGACGTGTAGCGGGACCGCCAGGTACTCCTTGCGGTTTTGAAACAATATTTGGGTACATGCTTATCGGGAATACACCTACGCATGGTAATAGTAATAACACCGCGATTTCTATGTGTTGTTTCGTTGAACCAGAACAGCCCATTGACACAGTATTGACTAAATTCTGGCAACTTGAGGAGGTGTCATGTGAACCTGCCCTTAGTCCAGCCGACCGCGAATGCGAAGAAATATTTATAAAAAATGTTTCACGCGATAGCACTGGCCGTTATACGGTCGTTTTACCCTTTTCTCGCGATCCTATATTATTAGGAGATTCCTATGAAACCGCCAAGAAACGCTTCGTATCGTTCGAACGCAGGTTCGATTCCTGTCCGAACTTCCGCAATGAGTATAACGAAATTATTCGTGAATATCTATCAAAAAATTACATATCGCTGCTGTCTGAAGACAACCGGTCTGAAGGCTATTACATTCCACACCACGCTGTCTTTCGCGCTGATAAGACTACAACAAAGGTTCGTATGGTGATGGATGCGAGTGCTAAAACTGATACTAATGTTTCACTTAATCATATTCTGCACACTGGTGTTAATTTGCAAAATAATTTGTTTTTAATATTGCTTGACTTTCGCTTATTTGAAATCGCATTCACAGCTGATTTGAAACAAATGTTTTTGCAAATACTAGTATCCGAGGAACATAGAAAATATCAGAAATTTTTGTACCGCTTTGACAATGAGTCATCGCTGGAAACTTACGTTTTTAACCGCGTATGTTTCGGGCTCCGTAGCAGTCCTTATATCGCCATGAGAGTTATCCGCAAATTATGTGAAGACGAAAGTTCGTCTTTTCCCCACGCCGCTCATGTCGCTAGTCATCAGTGCTACACCGACGACTTATGTTACTCTGTACCGACCGTCGAGGATTCTCACCAGCTTAAAGACGAGCTGTTGCAAAGGTTTAGGGCCGATGGTTTCGATCTTGTAAAATGGTCGAGTAACAGCCGCGAATTACTCGATTCGTTACCAGTATCACATCGTTATGATACCCATATTCAATTTGATGAATCTCCGCAAACCTTAAAGGTTCTCGGCCTCCAGTGGTCACCCATCACTGATGAGTTTTCTTTCACCGTGACATTAAATGATAGACCTTGCACTAAACGTAATATTTTATCTGTTATCGCTCGTCAATTTGATGTTCTTGGACTTATAGCACCGGTTATTTTTCACGCGAAATTAATTCTGCGACGATTGCACGCTTTAAAATTGGACTGGGACGACAAACCGCCACAAGAAATACTTACTTGTTGGGAAAGGTACATACGCGAATTGCCGCTGCTAATGGAGCTCCGCTTTAAGCGCCACCTAGGTGTGATACCTGACGATGTAGTTACCATCATTGCTTTTTCCGATGCTAGCGAGGACGGGTACGGTTGCGCCGTGTTTGTAAAGGTCGAAAGCTCTAATAGACCGAAACCCATCATATCGCTTGTATGCGCGAAGTCAAAGGTGAGCCCTCTTAAGACCGTTTCCGTAGCTAGGCTTGAGCTTTGCGGCGCATTATTAATGTCTGAGCTTGTCCGCCGCGTAGTCGATACCTATAGCACTCGTCATCCTATAGCTAATGTCTATTGTTTCACGGATTCGATGGTCACCCTGCATTGGGTGCATTCATCTCCGCACCGCTTTAAAACGTTTGTAGCTACTCGCGTTACAAAAATTATATCTAACTTACCCGCTAAATACTTTTTCCATGTTCCGGGAAATGAAAATCCAAGCGATTGCTTATCACGCGGATTGACGCCTGCTCAACTCATCGCTCATCCAGATTGGTTTTACGGACCAGCTTGGTTGCAGTGTGAAATTGAGGAATGGCCGATCACATCTGTCAACGATGTTTCGGTCCCTGCCGATTTACCGGAGACAAAGGTCGTATCGCTAGCTGTAGCTACTGATAATGAACCTCATCCGTTGTTGGCCTTATCGCGTCGGGTTTCAACATGGAAAAAGCTTTTAAATGCAATTGTCTACGTATACCGCTTTATTAAAAAAATACCGCGTTCGCATTACATAACCGCTGAAGATTTAAATCACGCAGAAATTCAACTTTTTAAAGCTATTCAATCCTTGTATTTTCCTGACGAAATAAAGAAATTAAATGCTAATAAACAATGTTCAACCGCGATTAATAAATTAACGCCGTTTCTTGATGAAACTGGATTGATCCGCGTCGGTGGTCGGCTTCGCCACGCTGACCTCTCCTACGAACAACGACATCCAATACTATTACCGCGTAAAGATCATGTGATCGATTTATTGGTTACTCATTACCATCGGAAAAACTGTCATACAGGACCAGTTGCCCTTATGTCTATACTGCGACAAAGATACTGGATCTTGTCTTGCCGCAATATCGTTCGAAAAATTACGCACAAATGCAACTTTTGTTTTAGGACTAAGCCAAAGCCGTCGTTCCCTCTTATGGGAGATTTACCAGGGTGTCGTGTTAATGACAGTAAAGCCTTTGCTCATACAGCCACGGACTTTGCCGGACCGATCGCCATTGTACCCTATAGAAAACGTGGCGTCCGTTCTATAAAGTCATATCTATGCATATTCGTATGTTTATATTCCCGAGCAGTTCATGTCGAGATTACAACAAATTTGACTACTAACTCTTTTATAGCCGCTTTTAAACGTTTTATATCGCGTCGAGGTGCAATTTCTTGCATGTATTCAGATAACGCAGGTACATTCCAATCCGCGTCAAAAACATTATCGGATATTCAAATTTTCATAAACTCTGACGTATACAAAACCGCATTAGCGCATGAACTAGCAGAAAATCAAATATCGTGGAAATTTTCACCTCCTAGAAGTCCCCATTTCGGAGGGCACTATGAAATTTTCGTCAAGGCGTTTAAAACCCACTTGTATAGGGTAATTGGTTCACAACTTCTTACCTATGAGGAGCTGTTAACAATTACTACGCAAATAGAATGTGTAATAAACTCAAGACCACTTACGCCGTTGAGTGAAGATCCATCCGAGCTCACTGCCTTAACCCCATCACATTTTTTGATGTCCGTTCCCTTAAAACACTTGCCAAAATACAACGAAACAGACGCGAAAAATCTTTTACGTCGCTATACGTTGCTCGATCAAATGGTGACGTCATTTGCTAAGCGCTGGAAGATTGAGTATTTACATCAACTTCAATGTCGAGGGAAATGGAACACACAAGCCAATCCAATTAAAATAGGAACAGTTGTTGTTATTCTTACAGACAACACTCCTCCACTTCATTGGCCACTTGGCGTTGTTGTTGCTGTATTTTACGGTGATGATAAAATCTGTCGAGTGGCATTAGTAAAAACCTCGACTGGCGTCTATAAAAGACCAGTCGTGCGTCTATGTCCATTACCTTCTCAGTAACTTTATAATATTGCTCCCCGCGCCGCTTCTTAATTTTCTTTAAACCGATGGTTTAAGGCCGGGGGCAATGTTCGCGCCGCTAACGGCATTTTTCATAACAATTCTAATTTACCCAATATTTATTTAATCTACCCACATTTTATTCGCTGCACGGTAAAAATGCGGGTGGTCAGTGTGAATTGACAAGAAATCAGTCTGGAACTACGCTCCGTTCTCAACGCACGTACTTACAAAATACGTAGATGCTCGGTGAAGATACCACCAGCTCCATATTCTGTAGCCCGCGCCGCACATTGTGACCATTCATATACTTACATTAGTGTTTGTGTCGAAGTTAAATAAAGGAAGAACTAAACCTACCTGCAAGATTATCAACGAGGAAGCTCTGGCCAGAAGCAAACATCTCGGAGTAACCGTGAGTGCACCTACAAGGATAAAAGACCAAATATCCCGATATACCGATGTGCAGCTTCTTCATCTCTTTAAGGTTAGTCTCTTTACTATCCCGCTATTCTGTTGCCTTTACCAGCCTATGGAAACATCTCCCGCATTATAATCCCAGTGGAACGGCTTGTACTGCTCAGCCGACCATTGGCCATAACAATAGCATTCCTCAAAACTGCCCATTGTAAAACATTTGTTTATATTTAGGCAATCACACCATCGTTATCTTTTTAAAATTACCATAAAATTCAAATTAATACAGCTATCTAGGCAACTGCTTAATTATGCTCACGGGTTGGAAGTTTTTTTTACCTTTTTTTAGGTATTGTTTAGTACGAAAAGCGTAATAGTTATTTTTTTTTTGTTTAAGATACAGTAGGCTCTATAATGACTTATCTCTATTAGATTTTTATACTTTTTATATTGTATCGTTTCAAGAATGATAAGGATGATTAAACTTTCCTTCTTATAGAAGACTAGAATGCCTTGACATTTACTTTATTGTTATCAATAATATGACAACACCATAACTGTAGATAACAATAATTTAAGGGTATTATTAAAAATATATGTTTAGTTTTATGTATTATTTTTATAGTCTACTTCAAATAAGCACTGTAACACACTGTTAATTATTTTGGGTTCGTTAGATAAATGTAAATATATTCTGTGCTGTGATTTTCTCGCGTTATTATAATTATGTAAACGTACGTGAAAGTACGTGCTGGCATAAATATACAACAAATATAATCAACGTAAATTGTTCGGGCGAATTGATAGCTTTACACCTGCCAATATCACCGAATGGATGAGGTGTTCGTCTGGCCCACCCTGTCACGCTTGCCTCCTTCGTGTTCCACGATACAGTTTACTAAATATGTGAATTACATTTTCATGGAGCCGGTGACATCATCACATGTTTTAAATCAAATACCATTTTGGTCTATGATTATTTTATAACAATAATTATTCAAATCAAAGAAAACTATTATTTGTGGTCAACGTAGCGCTACAAGGGAACGCGAGTAGCGCCGCGTCCTATATCGACGCTCAGGAAATAGGCAGCTACGGACACGCTTTCGCATTCATTCGCGACTCCAACACCGCCAACCCCATAACAGTAATTTGAGGGTAACTAATAAATAATCATAGTTACATTTTATTTTATATAAGTATTTTGTTACAACTTACTTGAACAAAATAATAATAATTGTAATTACGCCGTAATTGAAGATATAAGAAATTACAAACACGGACCCTTGAAGGTCTAAAGATAATCCAAATGCTCAAACACACTGCCAGTTGGCAGCGTGCCCAGCATGCTGGCTGCATTGCCACGCTGAATGGCAATGCTTATACGTTGAGCCAAATAAACACCAGCACTTTGGTCACGCGTCGCGTCCACCAGACGCTCAGAAAGACTTTAAAAAACAAGATGAGCTCCCGGTCCCCACGGACCCAATGTCTCAACTCCAAACGAACCCGGTCCAAATGTAACCACTGCCGAGGTTAACATATTTGCGCCGCTTGTGCTGTTCCTCCGAATTGTCCGCCACTCCAGCCCTACTCTCGAGTCTTTGAAGATGTGACGGTGCCAAAGTCGACGCAAGTCGCGTTCCATACTAAGGCCGTCCACACTTCCATGGGATCAGCGTCATACCGTCAGGCCTTTTACCATCACCATGCGCGAGCCCACTCGGTTCGAGTACGGTTGCGATATTGAAAAGGACAGTGGGCAAGGCAAGTGCGGGGATGAGTAATGTACCTTTAGAAAATTACAGGCATATAACAAGGAAGTCCTTGGAAAGCAAATGCCTACTTACTGTAAACGTCGTTATGTATATATATATAGACATAACGTCTGTTCCATGTACTTATGCTATATGTCGACTATTTACTTTATAAATTATTAACTAAAATTTTCTGTCTCTCTCAGACTTAGTAAAGTTGTTGTGTTTGCTATCCTTTTCATGCTAATGTTGATCTTTAAATATTTATTGTTCTTAAAAGATTAGAGTCGTGAGAAGTTCTAGACAAAATACCACGACAGTTTGCTGGTCAGTGTTTGTTAGAAAGTCTAAAGCACTAAAGAATAAAGTCCAAAATTGCTATTCTCTGACACAGGTCAACCGCAAATTATTAGAAGCTTTAAACTTTCGAGTGTCTGAAGTACTGGGGTCTCTAAAATTCTGTAGAACATGTTAGGAAGTCATATTTTTCCCTTTTAATTTACTGCGTTGACAGAAATATAGTTTTGAAATAAATCGAACACTGAAAACAGGGTTGTCACTGTTTCAGAGATATTTAATTACACGTAGTTTGAATGAGATATTATTATATTAAAGAAGTAAATATTTGAATATGAGAAAGTAACGATTCGAAAATAAAAAAAAGATTTTTGTTATTTTACATATATTCAACTTTTAGTCGTTTTACTTATTACCATGCTATTTTTGTATTAAGATAATTAGAATATTCATTTTAATTTCTGAATTTTAATGATAACTTTAATTAATATAATATAATAGCCCCCCAAAATCCAACCTTACGCCCGAGTCGAACACCTGACTCATGTGGGGGGCGGGCAACGTGTACAATAAACAGTCACTTACACGGCTAACGAGGCAATGGTAACCCAAAACTATGGAGCACAATAAAAAGAATAAACGTTTAACGCCGCTATCCGGGGGTATTCGCCGGAGCACGTCTGTTGCTGGTGTCGGGCGTTGCAGCGGGCTAGCCAGCGACTCTCGAGGCACCGGCTGCTTGGGAGTCGGGGATGGGAGGGGTAGGAGTGCATCCCCAGATGCTACAGCCGATGAAAACACGGGTGATACTTTGCGGAGCAGGGGGGCATCTCCCGCAGGCTCTGCCGGTACATCCTCATCGACCACAGATTTATGTAATGATGATAGTAGACGAAAGTGGTCAACGACAGAACTAGAAGAACTAATGTTCTGCTATTACAAAGCCAAGAGCGGAGGGCCTGGCTATATCAAGAGACTCGAAAGAATCTTCAAAGAGAGAAACACCAATCCTAAATTCCGAAAACTCACAGGCAACACACTCTCAAATCAAGTTCGTAGCGTTTTGTCGCGTAGATCTATCTCAACGGAATACCTGAAAGAAATTCAAAAAAGGGCCGAACAACCACCACCATCTCAACCTTTAACTAACATACCTGAAACTGACATACAAATAGAGAACAGCCAACCAACTAGCACACTCAGTAGAACCACACCAACTGTCACTCAAACAACGTCCATCTCTCAACAACCACTTACAACTCAAGATAGTGTCCCGATGCAGGACATGTATGAAAATGACATACACTCAACCAATCAACAGACTCAGTCTACTCAGCATAGCATACCGGTACAAGGCACATATTATGATCACATGCATACACTCAATCAACAGACTCAATCCAGACCAGACCCAGACACACAGGAAATAGTTGTGAACGAAGACCAAGACCCAATCATACTCGACTTACTACAGACTCTAGCAGAGGTCAAAGAAACTCAAATAGAGCTTAGAAAATTCTTGCCAAAGCCAAATTTCAACAAAAAATTCATAGCTAACCTAAATACGATCAATAGTTACTTACCAAACCTATTAGAGACAAACGAAACATTACGCGAAATTAATGACATTATTTACGCAGCTGCCAAAACATTAATAACGGCCAACGAGCAAAAACCGTACACACCACCTACCGCGCAAAAACCCAAACAGGATCCACCTTGGAAAAGAAGAATAAAACAAAGAATAGATTTACTCAGAAAGGATTTAGGGCGTCTAGTAGAAATTAAATCAGGTACTAATAGTAGAAGAATGACAAATATCAAACAGAAACTATACGAAAAATACAAAATTACAAACGAAGAAGAACTAAATAACAATATTGAAATAATTAAACAAAAAGTGAAAGCTTTGGCAGGTAGGCTTAGGAGATACGAGGTAATGAACGATAAAAAAATTCAAAACAAACTATTTTCAGAAATTTATGTTGGTTTTCTGACTTTACAGGTCGTTAAACAATACTCAGAGTAATCCTACCGAAATCCCACAAAAACATGAAATACAAGACTTCTGGACAAACATCTTGTCAAATCCCACAACATACAACACAGATGCATCATGGATAGAAGAAATAGAAAAATCAGCCGAAGACATAGAAACACACCAGTTTGAAGAAATAGATGTACAGAAAGTAAAAGAAGCCATCAGAAAAACCCACAATTGGAAAACACCAGGGATAGATAAAGTTCAAAATTACTACCTTAAATACCTAACTAGCACGCACAAATACATAGCCAAATTATTTGACAAGATGATGAAAGGAACCGAACCCATAGATAGTTGGTTCACAACGGGGTAAGTCATATTAATACCAAAAAGTGACGACACCCGGGACCCGAAGAACTGGCGACCCATAGCTTGTTTACCAACTATGTACAAAATTTTAACGTCCATTATGGCAAACGAACTCTACTTGCATTTTGACAAAAACGACATCTTAGCTCCGGAACAAAGGGGGTGCAGACGCCGAGTGCGGGGCTGCAAAGACCATCTCATGATCAACAAAGCTATACTCGAAGACGCTCATAAGAACCAGAAGAACTTGAGTATGGCGTGGGTTGACTATCGAAAGGCCTACGATAGCATGTCACACGAGTGGATACTCAAAGTACTCGACATCTATAAATGTCCACCTGCTATCAAAAGGTTCCTCGAGATAGTCATGCCTACATGGAATGTTGTCATGACAGCTCGCGGCACAAACGCGTCTGTAACCACCGATCCCATATACATTCGTCGTGGGATATTCCAAGGCGATTCACTATCACCAATAATATTCTGCATGGGAATCAATCCGATCTCTCAAATACTGAACAAGTATGAATTCAAAGGATACCAAATGAAAGACGATACAACAATAAACCATTTGCTTTATATGGACGACCTGAAAATATACGCCAACAATAAAACCAACCTTAAAGTACTCATTGACAGCACAGAAATATTCACTAGGGATATAGGCATGGAGTTCGGACTTAACAAGTGCAACGTTTTACATCTGGCAAACGGTAGGAGAAAGGATGCCCAAGGAGAGGACCATATCCTGCTGAGTGGTGAAGAATTTAGACACTTAGGAATGAATGACAAATACAAATACCTGGGCATTACTGAGGCAGGCAAAATAGACCACGAAGAAGTCAGACAACACACATTAAAAGAATATTACCGAAGAATTCGAAATTTAACAGACTCTTACTTAAATGCGCGAAATCTCTTTAGGGCAATAAACATTTACGCAGTTCCGGTATTACTATACACTTTCGGCATAATCAACTACAAAACTTCAGACCTTAAAATAAAATAAAATAAAAAATTGTTTATTTGGGCATAAGTTTACAATAGTCTGAATAATTTACCCAAAGGCTCCTAAACTAGTTAGAAACTGTATTTTAGGAGCCGATGGACTCTCCTATAGGTACACAATTTATAAAAATTACGCCAGTTACACATTATAGACAATAAAATTTAGAATAGTTATATTTTACATAATTGAGAAAAAATTAATAAATTGAAAGCCAAAGTTCTTAACACAAAGTTTTTTTTTTTTTTTTACAATTAGATAACAACGTAAGTATGTTTTCGGAATGTGTGTGTGTGTGTGTGTGTGTGAGTGTGTGTGTGTGTTCGTGTTTTTTGTATGATCTCAAATTCACAACAAAAAATTTCTCTATTATAAATTTTGATTAAAAATAAAAACTTTCTAACATACTTTCAATGCCATTATAGTCAAAGGTTTTAAGCCACTGAAGAATTATTTTTTTGAGTTCTCTATCTGTTAGTCTATCAACTCTACCAAGTTCATTCAATTGATGGTAAAGCCTTGCAGCAACAACTCTGAATTGTTTTTGTGCGTATCTTGTGCGGACAATTGGGACTGCTCTAGCATATCTAGTACGAGTATGATCTGTTAAAGTCGGGACAACATTTTTGTGGTATCTCCGTATACTCTCGTAAATGAACAGCTTCCGAACTGTGAGCACTTTTGCTTTTTCGTAGACTTCTGTGGTGGGGTGTCTATAGGGTAAGAACATCATCACCTTGAGAACACAGCGTTGTGCACGCTCAGCTATTATAAGGTGTGACTTATCGGCACTACCCCATACACAGATGCAATATCTTATAATGCACTCACAGAGTGCCCTGTACGTTTGAGTTATTAATGTTAAATCTGCTACTGTTCTTAGAGCTTTAAAGATATAGATCATTTTTCTGATTTTAGTAGCTAGAGATTTGATATGCCCATTCCACGTGAGTTTGTCATCAAGTATAACGCCTAAATATTTTATTGAACTGACTCTCGTTATGGTAGAGCAGCAGCAAGCATTATGTGCATTAGCAAGAGACAAAGTACGGTTACAAGGGTATGTATGTATCTTTAAGTGAAAGTCATCAATATTAGGTGCACCTGTAACTCTTTTGCTAAAGCACATGTAATTTGTTTTGTTGGTGTTTATGGTTAGGAGGTTATCTTCTAGCCAACATGTCACGTTCGAGAGGCATACCTCAGTTAACATTTTAACTTTGTTCCACGTTTTCTCGTGGCAAAGTAACACAGTATCGTCTGCGAACATAAACAGATCCAAACCCGCCTGTGTACTAGCGCATAATGAATTTATATAGATGAGGAAAAGTAGAGGTCCTAGAGTACTTCCCTGCGGTACCCCAAAAATGCAGTTACCCAAGTCGCTTACATGCCCATCAACACGAACCCTTTGTGTTCTGTTTGTCAAATAATCAATAAACCATTCCAAAACCAAGCCACGTATACCAACGTTTTTCAGCCTCGTCAACAAGATGGGAATAGAAACTGTATCGAAAGCCTTCTGCAGATCCAAAAAGACTGCGACACATTTATCTCCCCTGTCCATATATGACGTAATAAGCGATGTCAGCGCTAGTACCGCATCTTCCGTTGATCTACCCTCTCTAAAACCGTATTGATTATTGTTTAATATGTTAAATTTTTCCAAGTAACTCATAACTCTCTTTTTTACAATTTTTTCTAAAATTTTTGTAAGAGTAGATAACAGAGAAATAGGCCTATAATTGGAAGGACTTTTCGTATCGCCTGATTTGAACACCGGACACACAATGGCCTGCTTAAAGATCGTTGGAAAAACACCGGTTTCCATACTAAGATTGCATATAAATGCGATAGGTTCTGCGAGGTAGTTTATACATTGTTTGAGAATATTGGTAGTGATTTTATCCCAACCTAGTGCACTATTTGATTTTAATCCTAGAATGACATTTCTAATTTCCAATGGATCCGTAGGCATGAAAGACATCGAATTAACAGGCGGATTTGGATCCACTGCAAGTTCAGACAACTGTTTCTCTGATTTAGACATTTTATGCAAGGTGGTGTCTGCAAGTTCAGCTCCGACTGAGGTAAAGTACCTGTTTACAGCATTTAATGACTCTTTTTGATTATTTTGATGGTTAAGTAGGTCACTAGATTGTGTTTTAGATTTATTAAAATTACAAACCTCTTTCACTATATTCCAGGTCTCTTTGATATTACCCTTATTTTTAGTAAGTTTATTTTTATAGTAGTCTTTTTTCAAATTCTTCAAAATAGCATTGCATATGTTTCTATATTTTAAATACTCATTTTTTGTAATTATATTATTCGGATCTTTTTTAACTTTTTTATGTAGTCTATCTTTTTTTCTTATACATTTTATTACTCCTATCGTAATCCAAGGTTTGAGCGATTTGTACTTTTTCGGTGTTATTTTAGTTGTAGTGTTGTAATTAATAGCATTTTGTATTTTTGTAGTAAGGAGTTCTGTTGCCTGATTAACATTAACACACTCAAATACGTCAAGCCAAGATTCGTTCATGAATGAGTTATTTAAGCCGTCATAATCAATTTTAATGTTTTTACTACTAACAGCGGGCTTCTTTAATTTTGTATTATTTATATACAGTAGTATTGGTGAGTGATCTGTTAGGGTTTGTTCAAAAACGATCGTCTTCCACTCTCCCGTTGTGTTAACCATAAAGTGGTCAAGACAAGCACTAATACGCGTAGGCCGAGTAATTCCTTGCTTAAGACCATGTAGCGCCATCATGTTTAAATAAGTCTGCGCAGATTTCGACAGATTATCCGATAAAATGTCGATATTGACGTCTCCCGTTAAAATGAGGTTTTTAGAAGATATATTACTTAATATTTGGTCTATAGAATAAAGATATGTGGTCTCGTTACTAAAGCTCGGCGGACGATATGTGCATAAAATAGTGTAATCTGGTGCAATATTAATTAGAAGACAGTTTCCTTTGCGGCATTCAGGTTCTTGTGAGGTGACGTCTAATTCTTCCCTAACGTAAGCAACAACACCATCATTCTGGTTAATGAAATTTTGTGTCCAAAACATTTCATAGCCTCTTAGATTTGGTGGAGGGTTAAAGGCGCTTGTCCAGCATTCTGTAAGGACATACACATCTACTTTAATGTCTAGACTGGATATAAGTGCAACAAAATAGTCGAAATTACAGTTGATGCTTCGTATATTTACAGTAAAAATTTTAAGTGACTGATCATTGTTAGCCTTGCAATTTAGTATACTCTGACAACCATTTGACTGGCCTAGTGAGAAACATTCTACTGTTGACGACTCTTCAACCTCAGTAATAATAAAAGAGTTATCATCCATTATCAAAAATAACAGTAATGATGTCGTATAGCAACCTACTCAATCGTCCCCTGTTTATTCCCGTGTAGAGAAAATCAGGTCGATTTAAGTATTTTGCATATTATGTACTGTTATATATGGTTAAGTAGAGTTTGTTGTGAATTGTGTATCTGTTTGGTGTGTGTGTATTTAGATGTGTGTCATTTCGAATCAAGTTTTGTTTTATATTTACGTTGTTATATTTACAATACAAGCATAAAATCAGACATAACCAAAAATATTTATATTCTTTAAAGAAAGCTTTAAATTTAAGTTCGGGTAATACTAGTATTCGAATATTGGGGAAAAACTTTATAAAAGCTAGTCATTGTTTATTCTTTAAGGTATCCAAATCTTCCTCGTTATTGATCTTGATGAGTGGAGCACCTTCCTTTCTTCTCAAGCATATTCTTCCACGTGCGGGCCAGCAAAACCTGTAGCCATTGCTTTTCGCAAATTCTCGGCCTAAAAATAAGAGCTTTTTTGCCTGTGCAGTAAGGCTTTCCGAAATGAAGATAGGTATAACAGGACCTTCCATTTTAATGTTACTAGAGCTAAACTTGGAAGTGGGATACTTTTTGTTGTATGTTTTTACCGACCCAATTATCTTGTCTCGCAGTGCGACAGTAGATAACTCTGCTATTATAGGCTGGTTGTTCTCATTCTTTGTATTGATCCGATAGATGTCACGTATTTCCGTCGTTTGGATAGGAATATTGAGTGAATTGCCTACTTTTTTGACAATATTAACCAGATCTTCCTTAGATTCACCTGTCTTTTTAGGTACATTACGTACCTCTATACTTGTGCTTCGCAGATATCGATCCATTTGTTCTATTCTAGTCTCCAGAGTCTTGATATATTTCTGTGTGGACAATTTTTCCTGCTCCAAAGAGGTAACTCTATTAGCCATCTCATCATATTTTTGAGCTAAAAAGTCTATCGAGTTCGCAATATTTTTATTTTGTTCTGTATTAGAGTCAATACCCAGCTGGACCTTAGCCATTAAAGCTTCAAATTTTTGGTCCTACTGTTTCTGCAATACGGAAAACATATCCAAAATTTCTGACCTATTAATGCCTACGCTAAGTTTTCTCTTGCGTCCAACAACGGGTTCACTCGACGTATGTTCACTCAACGCAAGAGGTGAATCGGCGTAGACCGACGGAGATTCGTTAATATTCGAATCGGACGCATAATGCGCAAGATTGCATAGATGAGGCACGCGGCTTCGGTGGACTGCGTTTGACTGACATCGTAGCAAAGGTATCGGCGTAGTCGCGTAGCGGGAACGATGGCAGCGGCGTAGCGGCGCGGCGTAGCACACGCACGAGTCACCTCAAAGGCAGGCGGGGGGTCGCACTCGGTGTCTTGAATACCGCTACTACACGGATAGCGCAGCTTACCGCGCCTGTGTAGCACAAGATCTGCGTATGTATGCACCGGACCAAACCGGTTACACACACCGAGTCGTGGCGGTCGAGCGTGCGTATGTATATGAATCACTCACCGGCAGCACACAGCGAAGTTCCAAGCGATTTCTACCTCCTCACAGCAATTTTAACGTTTTATTTTACTACTAGATGATAGTAAAATAGTATTCCGACGTCTTGACTCGTGTTTCTTTGCACATGTAGTATTGCTGCTATGTTTGGCACGTATAGGTGAAGTTGGGATAGACTTTTGATACTTATATTTTAACTGAATTAATTTAAAACTGAGAAACGGGCAACTAGGTACGTCTGCACTGCGCAGAGTCCGTGCGGAGAATGATGTTAGGACTAGGAAACTTTTAGCCATGAACAAAAAACACCAACAGAAAGCAGATGTAGAACGATTGTACCTACCAATAGACGAAGGAGGAAGAGGCCTAACCAGCATAGAAACATTACATAAAATGCAAATAATTAAATATAAAGCATACTTAGAGACCGAAAAAGATCACATACTTAGAGCAATAGTAGAGCACGATAAAAATAAAGATAAATATTCAATATTCAGAGAAACACAAGCAAATCTAGAAGAGATAGGACTACGAAGACATGAAAAATATACGGACAAAGAACTTAAACAGGCAGTAGTAAAAGATAGGATAAACAAAATAAAATCCAAACCACTTCACGGACAGTTTTATAAGAGCGTATTAGAAAAAGAAAATATAGATAGGGAACAGTCATTCAGATGGCTTAAAAAACAATCGGTGTCTCCCTCATTAGAATCATCCATATTTGCGATTCAGGACCAAGCAGTAATGACTAGACAGCACGAACGGGACATCATGAAAAAACAAGTAGATGGTAAGTGCCGGCTATGCCAAGTCAAAGACGAGACCACGCAACATATAATCTCTGGATGCGAAAAGCTGGCAGGCACTTACTACACCAAACGACACAACAATATAGTACAGTACATCTTCTGGGCACTAGCTAAAAAGCACAAATTCTCCGTCTCCAACTTGTGGTGGCAAGAACACCTGACGCAGCCACAGGTAAAGGAGAATGAGAGTGCTAAAATTATGTGGGAGATACCGATTCAAACAGACGTTACAATAGTTCACAACAGACCAGATATAATATACATTGACAAATCAGCAAACAAAACATACCTCATAGACATCACGGTACCATCAGACTACAACATAGGAGCTAAAGAAATAGAAAAACTCAGCAAATACCACCCACTCAGACAAGAAATAGCCAGGTTATGGAAAACATCCACAGAAGT
The DNA here is from genome assembly GCA_964007245.1 of Hypomecis atomaria. Lineage (NCBI taxonomy): Eukaryota > Metazoa > Arthropoda > Insecta > Lepidoptera > Geometridae > Hypomecis > Hypomecis atomaria. The sequence goes on from OZ023279.1 coordinate 19,220,760, forward strand.
CATACCCATAGTAATAGGAGCCACCGGAGTAATAGCCAAATCACTGCATAGATACTGCACAAAACTAGACGCCAACATTAACACCAATATCATGCAAAAACAGGCAGCCATCCACACATCCACAATACTCAGCAAAACGCTAGGGGACACAGTTTTTGTTCAAGGGGGAACTGAACCACCCTTTCCCTGAGGGTCTCGGGGCTGGAGTTCAGTAAACCGAGCCAAAAAGCTCGAGTAGAGGAAAACCTCATTAACTAATAATATAATATAATTATAAGTTTATTGCCAAAAAGAAATACACAACAAAAGTAGTACATCAAAAAAGTTTAAAACTAATACAAAGCAAATACCTATAGTTACAAGGATTACAAATACTCAAGTACAGATCAGCGATGGTTTCAATAAAAAGCTAGACGGCGAGCCCCAAACTAAGCACAAGCTTGTATCTTGGGGCTCATATGCAACGTTACCAGGATGTCAGGAATTTTCAAAAATCATAGGTCATTCTAGAACAAATTTGCGAAGACCAAAACTTTGTTATCTAATAAATAAATAATACTAAAAGTTCGTACCTTGAAGTAAGGAAAGAACCTTGAAGGATTGAAAATAAGAATTTCGGGAAATCTCTTGTGTTGTGAAAATTGTACGTTTTATTAATAAGATAATTAGTGTTTTCAGCTCTTGACTATTTCAGTCATTCTCCGTACAGGCAACTTATCAAACCCTCAGTCTGGTCGTAGGATAGACTTAGGAGCCAATCCTTTAACTTTCTCTTAAAATCATATTTTGACAGGTCATTGTATCCGGCTAACGCCGAGCGAGCGTTGTTATATGTGCAAAGCAGAGAATAAGCTGGACTGCGTTTAGCCATTAGGGAACGGACGCGTGGGAGGGGGAATAAATAAAATCTGTTTGATCTTTTTGATGTTACAGCGTTGTAGTCGGTGCGGGATTTCAGGCTGTAGTGAGTTTTCAGAACAGCGTTATAAACGAAAAGCTGTCGAACCCTTAGCACTTTGAAATATTCGTATACCAAATCGGTTGAAAAACGAAAAGGTTTCTTCAGTAGGACTTTAATTAAAGCCCGCTGCGCCCTTTCCACAGCCAGGAAGATGGTCTTGCCGGAGCTGCCCCAGACCGGGATACAATACTGGATGATCGATTGACACAAAGCAAGATAAATGGTTCTCAGAAGTGGTAAGGGTGCGCAGTCGCGAAGATCTTTCATAATGTGTATCAACCGGCGAAATTATAGAAGTCTTCATGCATTCCATATCAATATCTTGCTTACTTCGATTTTATGTCAGATTAAATATTATAATTATAATCTTACGTATTATTCTGAATACGAGTATGTAAATTATACTATTTTCTAGTAATATTTTGAAAATTTATAAGAGAGCGAAAGTATGTACAAATTGAGAACCTCTCTTCTTTTGTTAGTTGGTCAAAAATATAAATGTGTTAACCCTAGTTGTTCTTTTTGCATCTATGCTGACTGCCATAATAAACTTTGAGTGACAACTATCGCGTAGAGACAGTATAAACTTAGACAGTAAGTCAACTTGGTACGGTATTAGGGTATTTAATTTCATGGCGAAAATAACTTTAAATTAATGAAATAATGGTAAGTTATAGTTAATTATGTGCTGATTGATAATAGTTTGAAACAGTTTTACGAAATAAATGAAGTATTATAGGAATGACTGCAGACTGTAATGTAAATATAAACCTTATAGCAGTATAGATCAAATCACTTACTGATTAAGACTAATTTAATTTAATTTATTTACTTCAGACAAAGTCCATATTATTAATACTTAAGATATACAAATCAAAACAAAATATCTATTATTCTAAATTCTAAAAAATAATATAAATCCTGCGAAATGTCGATCCCACTAAAAAAAAAAAAATAACTGTTAAACATATATTATAAATGTCAATCAAACCAGAGCTGAAACGTGTTTATTTACATGCTGCTGGACTGCATGGTTGACAAAAGGGCAGTCAAAACGATCAGCTATAACGCTAGGAATGCTGCTGGTGCTGCTCCGAATGCGGCTTAGCAGCGATGCAGTTCGCTTGCGCATGATGGCATGAAAACCATCCACTCGAGCATCAGCGAACATGCCCGATGCACTGCAGCGCCAAGGCAGACCCAGCAGCATCCTAAACGCATTGTTATACTGCACGCGTAGTGCACCGATCGTCTTTTGCGTATAGTTGACCCACAGACTGCACGTATAAAACGTCTGACAGTAAGCTTTAAAAAGCGCTATTTTTACTGGTACTGTGCATCGCGCAAATCTGCGGGCCAACATATTAATTACTTCTAACTGCCAACGCTCTACGCTCTCTCTCAATATCTTCAGCGTCTGTGAGGTCCTCCGATACCCAGTGACCCAGGTACTTGAAACGTGACACTCTTGCCAAGGGACTGCCTTTCAATAATAAAGGAGGAACTTTGTTTATCTTGAAGCCCTTAGCCTGAAATACCAAGAGCTCACTCTTCTTTCCATTGTACCTGAGCCCATGCGCCTCTGCGTATTCCTCACAAATACAGAGAAGCTTTCTTACAGCGCTGATAGAGGGACCCAACAGCACCATATCGTCGGCATAACTGATGTTGTTTATGAACTTTCCATCTATGGAGCAGCCGACGCCTGCGTAATAAGTACTGAAATACAAATAAAGTACTATGTTTAGATAGTAATCACATTTTTGGTTTGTTTCTGTCGAAGATTCTATATTTGTGGCTAGTTGACTTACTGGTGAAGGGAATGATAAATAGCGCCAGAAATTTTGACAAAAACTAAAGTGATTTCAAGAGGTTCCATTTTTTCGTTCATTTTGCCAAAACAAATAAATATTTCTATAATTAATTTTTGAAGTGTTTGACAGGAATGGGATTCGTTGAGATTAGAATGATTTTACTGAAAATTAACTAGGACTTTTAGGGGCAGTTCGGGTTTGGTCACGGTAAAGAATACTCGCTTTTGAAAATAGTTCAGGTGTTAAATTATAACGCGTGTGAAAATTTTGAAATTAGAGCTCGCTCGCATTGCTCATTTCCCAAGTGTATAAGTGAAACAAAAGCCTTCGTCGATTAAGGCTTATTATAAGTGTTTGTGTTTGCGAAAGTGATATACCATAAATCTCTTTGAGACCTTTGGCGATGCCTTTCAAGGATTTGTCTTTGCAGTATCTAATAGCTTTGATCAAATCAGAAATTTGATGATGTTATCTTTCATCTAAGTAATATAATCAATTCATAGCTACTTCCTGCTGTTCTCTTGTATCAAAGATAAAGTTTTGCGTTACCTCAGGTCTCAGAAAGATTTCAAACTAATACATATTTTTTCAAGGTATTTATTTTCAGGCCTAATTTTCAAAGTACTTAACTTTCAGGTGGCGGTACTATAAGTACGGTTCTACCTTAGACTCCGTTTCTCTCCTATCATCTTATCAGATTACTTGATAGACAAATTACAATAGTGGTAGCGTAAAGTCCTTTTCTTTCAGAAGCAGCGTGCCACTACATTGTTTTGGGCCATCTAAGGGTAGACTATTTATTAGTTTTCCTTACGTTAGGACTCATAAGATGTATGTTTGGAAAGACTGAGTGGATGAGTGCTACTAAACATTTAAATTCAGCAACATATAGCTAGGCTGTTTTATAGTTCCGGTACAAACGAAACAATAACATATTTGAATGAAAACTTTTGATAACCTCATATTGCACATCTGCTGATTTATTCTCATGATATTTGGATATATGAAACACATTAAGCTGTACCTACATATATTATTATGCTGTTATAAAAATATAACAGTATTTACCTTATTCCGGAGATAAGGAGATCAAAGATCTACATAAGAAGATCAAACATCTATGGAGATCAGACATAGGAGTTCAGAGTTCGTGTATATTGAACGAGATTCAAAATACCTATAGGTTCTCGCTGCAAGTTCATGTTTCATGAATGCTGTACGAGATTTGGGATATTTATCCCTACATGATTTCATATTTTGAAACAAACAAACATAATGGATAATTTTAATTATACTAAAGTATTCGGTTATTGAAGGTTTTCATCATAAACTAACACAAGACGGAAAATAATCTTATTGGAATTAGGTCTCTTTTCCCCAAATAAAAATTTATAAGAAGAATCACTTTCTTACACACGTGCACACTAGATAACTCGAATAAGAGTCGGGCGAAGGTTTAAAGCTGGTCAGATGTGAGAGTCGGGCCCTTCGAACCCCACCCTTCCAGCAGGGAAAGCCGGCCGCCAGGAGCAGCAGCAGGGAGGGATACACAGGATATCCGGCCGAAATAGTGACCTGCTAGCGGTTGCTATCTCGCAACTGGATATCCGAACATGCACTAGGTACACACACCACACGACCATGATATTCCTGTAGGGATCAATTCGAGTCATGAGGAAATCTCTTGGTCACAAACTACTTAGCTTAGGGAATCTTAAATAATAACAAAATTTGAGAACCTTAGGTTCTAACTTTAATAAAAGAGTGTTTGGATGTATGACTGGATTAAGAGATGAATGAGTGATGATCGGTAAGAGATAAGAAGGTTTGAAGAATTAGTGTCTTTAGTGGCGTGGTTAGGGTTAAACTTGACGGATTTGTTGGTCAACTTTGGAGCAAGGTGTAGAGTTGGCAGGGAGCCTTGCATTCTATTTCGCTTAGGTTTTCCCTTTATAGATCTTAAAGATCTAAACTCCAAATCCTATACCTGTTTTCCTTTCAGAGGATGGTGATAGCAGCGATGCAGTCTGGCGCAGCTCAGAGGGGCAGATAATATTATTCTCATTGTACTAATGTCATTAATCACTATTTCTTTTAGCATAATGTTGGCCACGAAGAGAGAAGAAGGACAGACTGCGGACCACCGATCGCTGTAACTGTAAGGTGTAGCAGATAGCCGGAAAACCAGCTAAGTTGCATGCTTTTATTTAACTTCACGACTGATTTTATATTTTCGTTTATATCGTTCATGACGTATTGTAAGATAACATAAAAGTCCAATTGACTTTTTTATGTCATCTTACCAGATTTAAATCCCATTAATTTCATTACATTATGTGTTTATGTGCTAAGCGAATGTTTTCTTGTTTGTGCTGGCGTTTATTGACTTTTCGTTTATTTATTTTTGATACAATGAACTGCCAATACCTATTTATTTCTGATTATACAATGAACTGGCAACACCTATTGTTTTCTATTGATTTATAAATTTACATAAGCTAGTGTCGGAACTACTTTACTACTTTAAGTTCACTATTTATTTCATAATTTATTTTCAAAAACACAACGTTAATCTTACACAACGATGAAGGGTCCATTTGAGTTAGATATTTACTAGACGATCACGTTTATTTTTGGCCAAATATTAAATAAATAATTAATAAATAGGAATAGACTTACATTACTCACAGGAAATCAAAAAAGGTAGTGGTGACAGACAGCGGGAAGCGACTTTGTTTTATACTATGTATGTAGTGATATAAAAATGTATGAAACAAAGATTTTTTTTAGTCATTGACACGACACGATTTAGTGGTAAGGTAAGTGTCATTAAACCATGTTAAGGAAATACAATATCATATTTCTGGATCTAACGAAAGCTTTTGATAGCGTTTCGATCCCTATGCTTTTGGGAAAGCCGGAAGTTATTAGAGTTAGAGGAATTGCCTTTAAACTAATTCGAAAATGTCTTACTGGTAAAACCAAAGCATTAAAGATACACAAAAATTTCAAACTGTGTGCGACTCAGAAATCAAACTCGGTGTGCTACATGACAATACCTATATGAGGACCGACGTTCTTTCTCCATAAATACATCATACAGTTGTGCGTCCAAAACTACATCAGTATATGTAAAAATATTTGTTAATTATCAATTTGTATTTTTCTGTTACTTTGGTATCACCGAATTTATTCGTTCTCCCAATTATTTTATTTTCTTATGCAGGCAATTTCACATTGGTCTTCCTGCATTGCTAACTGAACCTAAACTTCATAATGAACCCACCAGAAGAATTAACGACACAAATAGCGCATTCATGGTCATGAAATTTTTTATGCGGGAAATTTCTCATTGCAGTTTTTTCATTGCTAACTGAACCTGAACTTCATAATGAACCCACCAGAAGAATCAACAACACAAATAGCGCATTCGTAGCAAGCCTGTGGAAGTTGGAGACACAATCCTCATCCAATAACTGCCGTCTCTGTGCAATGAAGATTTGATAAGATTATTTATCAATTATAAATATTCCGTGGACTTCCATGAAAATCACTCGTGTCGAAGACACCAACACAACTATCTAGGGTTACTTTCAAATTCATCATCATCATCATCAGCCTGTATCGACCCACTGCTGGGTATAGGCCTCCTCTCCCTTGTGCCAGTTTTCCCTGTCTCGGGCTGATCTTATCCACGCGTGTCCCGCGATGGATCTGATGTCGTCGACCCATCGGGCTGGTGGTCTGCCTACGGAACGCCTGTCTGCTATTGGAAGCCACTCAGTCAAAGATGTACTCCATCTTCCATCATCACGTCTGGCCACGTGTCCTGCCCAGCGCCACTTGAGTCGCGCAATACGGCCTCCAACATCTGCAACCTTTGTCCGTCGTCGGATTTCCGTATTACGGACTCGATCTCTTAAGCTAATGCCTAGCATGGCCCGCTCCATCGCTCTTTGTGCGACTCTCACTCTGTGCACAGTCTCTTTTGTCAGCGTCCATGTTTCAGCACCATAAGTCATTGTAGGCAGGACACATTGGTTAAAAAGCTTGGTTTTCAGGCATTGCGGTATTTTCCGATCCCTGAATACGTCGTCGAGTTTACCAAAGGCTGCCCAGCCAAGCTGTACGCGGCGTGAGATCTCCTTTTTGCGGAGCTCGGGATCGAAAGATGTCAAAGATAAACGTAACGGTCTACCAGCTCTATAGGCTCTCCCCCTACAGTAATCGTGGTAGGTGAAGAACCTGCTAGGCTGGCCATTATCTTCGTCTTGGACCTGTTCATCTTAAGACCAACTTTCAGAGACGCATCGTAAAGTTCTTGTAGCATTTCTTGGAGATCTTCCATGCGCTCACTGAACAGGATGAGGTCGTCAGCGAAACGGAGGTGCGATAGGTGTACACCATTGATGTTAATACCTTTGTTGTCCCAGTCCAACATTTTCAGTACGTCTTCTAGTACAGAAGTGAAAAGTTTGGGCGATATGTTGTCTCCTTGTCGCACACCCCGCTCAATGGGTATGTAATCTGTAAGTGTATTATGTATGCGAACCTGCATTGTGGCGGACTTGTACAGATCCCGAAGGACTTCCACATATCGTGCATCGACCTGACAGCGATGGAGAGAATGGAACACGGCCCAGTGTTCGACGCTATCGAACGCCTTTTCGTAATGTATGAATGCAAAGCACAGGGGCCGGTTATATTCATTGCATTTCTCCATTAGCTGTTTCACGGTGTGGATGTGATCGATCGTTGAGTACCCGCTTCGAAAACCTGCCTGTTCAATAGGTTGGTATTCATCAAGCTGACATGTAAGTCTACGGCACAGTATTTTAGCGAACAATTTGTAGATATGAGAGAGAAGGCTTATGGGTCGATAATTTTCTAGCTTTGAATTGTCGCCTTTCTTGTGAAGAATGGTAACGGTGACATTTTGCCATGCTTTAGGTGTATGACCGCTTTGAAGTACTTTATTGAATAAGTCTACAAGAATCTCCACAATCACTTCCCCACCAGCCCGTAACAATTCCACTGAAATGCCGTCTTCTCCAGGTGCCTTCTCATTCTTCATATGGGCAAGGGCCCATTCGACTTCATGAGAGAGAATTACTGGCAAAGTATCTTCGGATCTGCTTTCTATGAGTTGTGCTCTAAGGTCATCGTTCAGTGTACTTTCAGGTCCCGGTACAGACGTCCTGTAGAGATTCTCGTAGAATCTTTCAATTATGCTTAACATTTTATCTTGATTTGAAGTTTTGTTACCTAGATCATCTGTAAGAGATCGAATTTGTGGAGTTCCTAAATTTAACTTTCTTCGAAACACTTTAGGCCCTCTATTGGCTTCTATGGTTTTTAATATTATTTGTGTATTGAATGATCTCATGTCTTTCTTAATAGCTTTGTGTATTGTTTTGTTTAGTTTATTTAATAAGTTTTGGTCTCGTGCTGTGTTTTGCGCTAGTAGTCTTCTGTCATTCATTAATTTTATAGTTTTCGAAGTTAATTTAGATTTCTTTTTTCGGGTCCTGCTAATGTGTTTACTTGCTGTTTCTAACAAGGTATCGCACAGTTTCTTATTAAGGTTGTCAGCGTCTAGATTCAATTCTTCCAATCCTTCAAATTTATTCTTCAAATCCAGTTGGAAAGTTTCCTTTAATAATGCTATTTCTTGTTGTTCGTGCTTTTTCGGTGTCTAGATCATTTTAACTCTCTCTTTGGAAAAATTGAATCTCAACGTTGCACTGATTAATCTGTGATCACTGCAGGGCTTAAACTTTTTTAGGGTCGTTACATCTGTGATAATATGTTTATGTGATGAGATGATGTATTCAATTTCGTTTTTGGTTACGCCGTCTGGGCTTGCCCAGGTCCATTTTCGCGATGCTCGTTTTTTAAAGAAGGTGTTCATGGCGTAAAGACCGTTTTTTTCCAGAAAATCTACTAAAGTTTGACCTCGAGGATTCCTATTGCCTAAACCGTATTTGCCAACAGATTTTTCTTCGTCTAATTGTGCACCTATTTTGGCATTAAAGTCCCCGATTATGGTGGTGTATTGGCTATTGTGGTAAGTGACAGCTGATGTTATGTCTTCATATAGTTGTTCTATTTCTGCTTCTGTACCTCGTTTTGCTGTTGGAGCATACGCTTTAAGTGTATATCTTTTAGTTAGTTTAATAATAATTAAAGCAACTCTAGTTGAAATGCTTTTGAATTCCAGAACATCTGCAGCAATTCGTTTGTTGATAAGGAATCCGATTCCACCATATGTCGAGTCTTCGTGGCCACGATGGTAAAACAAGTTTCCTGATGAAAGTTTGATAAGTTCTTCGCCTTTCCTTCTAACCTCAGATAATCCAATAATATCCCATTTAATATGGTTTGTCTCTTGTTCTAGTTCGTAAAGTCTCGATTCCGTTCGTAGCGTCCTGGCGTTAAAACACGCCAGGTTCAGGGTCGTCGTTTGGTGGCCGGGTCGAACCCAGTGATTCTTCGCACCCTCTTGCCTGCTGTTTCCCCGACTGCCACCTTGGCCGGAACTCGCGAGGCCGCTGGGGACTGAGGGCCGTTTCTTTTTGGCTTTGTTCATAAGGGGAGGGTTTTTAGCCATAAAACGCCACGCTGGCCAGTGCTTCTTGGCGAGTCTTCCTGACACGTTAGCCTTGTGTGTGCGGAAACAAAATAAAGTATTTTGCTTTCGCACACACAAGTTACCAGGGGCACCACGGGGAGGTGTGCACTCGGAATTGAGATCACTGAGTATGCATAGTATACAAAGCAATAATAATATTACTAAGCATCCCACACATCTTCAGAGATCCCCTTCGCCCCTTCGCACTTTCAAATTTGGTATCAAATATTTCGGATCCTTTATTAGTCTCAGGGGACTACACCTTGGAACCTGAAGACCAACGCCGCCCATCATGTTCGGGCAAATTGCTAGTTTTATAGCTGGCAATGCCGACGGTATTGGATAACCCAGCCCCAAGGAGTGTAATTTTTTTACACAGATAGTACATATACATAGAAATTTTAATGCCAATTAATCACAAACAATAATTATGCTAAATCTTTAAACGGATCCTCATAGAATCAGGGCGTGAAGCTCTAAATTTTGTCTAAGTTATTTAAAAGTGACCCTAAATCCCGCGTTACGTTAGATACCTCTTAATTTGCATATTAACGAGAAAGTTCGCATCGGCAATACCGAAAAATTCCAGATGTCGTGTGTGAATGAACAGGTGTGGCGGACTAATTCCGGAATATTCTCGAATCCACCAGAGCTTCCTACGGAGGCGACGCGACGCCTGTTCCGTTACGTACAACATGTTTTCGTCTTCTATTCTATGTTTCATTTCATCCTTCTCGAAAAATCTTAATCGTCTACTCATCTCATCTACTCTACAAAATTACGTTTTCCCGTGAAAAACCACACCATAAATAACACATAAGTAAGCTAGTTTCGATAAAATAACTTTTACTTATAGTGTCTGTTACTTAGCTAGTTGATTATTTAAATCACTACTATGGCGATGCACCGTACACAGGGTCGCCGCCGTCAATCACGAGACGTGTTGTGTCGGTAATTACGTGAATAGGGGGCCACAGGATAACTACCATACGATATTAGAAACGGCTCATTAGGTATTTAAGTGAAGATGACAGCTCTATAAATAATAGACAGACGTCTTCAGTGAGTACATGCTCGCTTTATTTTTAAATAGTCTAAGAAAACGTATTTGTAGCGCATAGGTGATGCGATGACAAAACATCTGTTTCATGTGTGGGAGCCTGCTGGCGCTATTCCGGCTAAATCGTTTACCGCGTCCGCGACACCCCGTAAACGAGCTTAATGCGACTGTCGATGACAAATATAATCTTTACTCTAAGACGAACCGACTTGACACTGTTGTTATTCCAAGAAACGGAAAGATTTATTTTTACTCAAAGAGCTAAATATTCAGGTGAAAGATATCTGTGAGGGCGCTGTTTGGCCACGTCGTTAAATCTGTCGACGGAGACGCGTCTTCTGTGTAATCATGCCAATGATACCAAAAACTCTGCCGGATTTCGTAGCTTTGATATGTCTCCACAAAGAAGGGTAAACATACGGTTAAATAAATTTAAGTATATTTCTGCTGGTATACATCGTCACCTGGATTTTATTGAAATTATTTTTGACACCTGTTCAAAGAAGGCAGATTCAGACTTTAACAAAATCATCGTTACAAACTGCTCAGGAATATGTTTAAACAAATTCTGAAATAAATCAATGTCTCATGCAACCCGACATCTGCTTTAAACCAATTAATACAACGTTCGCTCACTTCTCTAATACAAATAAAGAAATCTCAATTTTTATTATAACGATCTTGCTTACATTACTTCCTTATTATCACGTTTTAGACATTATATTTAATATACAGCGCTAATTATCAACGAGTTCTTTATTACGCTTAGTGAAGCCCCGTTCACAAATATCTTAGAGGAGGTTAATCGCCATTGTTTTTTATTTCTCTTTAGGGTTCAATATTTATATTTTTGTTTTAGAAAAACGGCTCCGTATTAATATTATTATTCTTTAAGATACCTATTCAAGATTTAAAATATTAAGCATAGTTAAATATTCGTCCAAACTCTCATCAAAATAGATAGACAAAGTACCTAATTGTAATACCTGTTATACTTCGTCATAATCAACAGACCTTTTAGCCGTATAATAAGATATTACTACTTAATCTATTTAAAAATCTATAAATAACTTAAAGAGAATAAGTAAGATCGGGTGGAAGTGGAAGTTAATCATATCGAACATCATGTCGCCAGATGTCTAATGCAGAGTTTGCCGGTATGAGGCCTCCACTCAATAAATGATCATCAAATATACCTGTAATGATAATATTTCAATGCTTTTCGTTAATGTGTCCAGCCCAATAAACCTATACCACGGTATCTAACAGTATTGTGACTCGGCCCTGTCCTTATAATATATTTATCTATAGCGCCACGTGGCCACGCAGAACGTATCACGGGCTAGGGCTGCCCGCCTTCAGTATTTTAATTTCATCTACTTAACTCTTTACCTACTTGAGTTTCTTTCTAGTTTTATTATATTTGTTCCAAAAAAATAAATTGGTGGTGAAAGAAGGTGCGTTCAATAAAAATACATATTGTTTTGTGATGTTTTTAGGATCCGTTATAAAACGAGGAATGCTAAAAACGTAAATCGCACGTATTTTACTAGTTACAAATCCACACGTTCGTTCGTCACTACGACGCGCCGCGACTGACTAGGATACTGAGTGAGAGCATATTGAACTCCGAGGCGCGTAGGTATGATTCGTGTTCCGACCGTTTGTATAAAGACGGAATACTGTTAGATATCATTACCGTGCCTATACGTCTGTCTTGTTATTTTTTTATTTCTCTATAGCATTTGTACCTAGCTCCAATATATCAAGTATGTATGTATGTATGTCCTGTATGTATTAAAATTTAATGATATATATCTAAGCAAGTTAGGTAGTACTGTACCAGCCTTTTTAATGGTCCACTGCAGGACGTAGGCCTACCCACGAAGGGTGAAGTTAGGTAGTAGAAAATGGTAATAATTTATACTACACTATAGGTATTGTATTATTTATCAAAGACGTAAACATGGAAACGTCGAAGCTATTTACAATAATCTGTTTAAATCATGACGGAACCCTTCACTCAGAAAGAGGCACTCTTGACACGTCTCAGCTAATTTAATTACCATATATTGTTATGTTGAGTAAACGTATTTAAACATGTAATTTTTTGGTGTAGGTTAAATGACGTGTGTACCAAGTCTTGTTAAATTTTATTTGCCATACAAAAATGTTTCTATTATGAGAGAATTAATTTTCACTGCGGAAGTGAATATTTCGGCGTAAGATGTCACTGTACTCTAGCACACGTTCGACTTACGGTACGGTATATTAACGGTACATGTGAAATACATTTATAACACAATACGAAATTAAAGCTAAATTAATCATGAAGGTACTTACTGAAATAAATACCCAGTTTTTCCTTTTAGGTACCTCTTTAGCGTCAGTTAAAAACATTAGTACGTATGGTTGATTTTGCTACAGGTTCTTAGCCGTACTTACTACATGAAACTAACTTCTTGTTTTAAATGAATGTAAGTATTGAATATGAATAATTTTCTATACTAAGTTATAGAAATCAGGTAAGTCTACAGTCTACACTGGTTAATTACGCATAAATCTTGTTAGGTAGTAAAATTATCTAGTAGAGGCCTGTGGATGACGATGATGACGTTAAAACGATATTGGGTGTGGCCAACTAACTTGAGATATGAGAAAAATATCAATAACTCGTAGAGAGCTGCTTGGCGATTACTTTGAAGAGATTAGTAGCTTGATTTTATGTGCCAACTTAGTCTACTCTTTTGATGAACTTCTACAAACGTTTCAGTGCTAAGACGCAACCCAACGCTGAACTGTTTTAACCTACCTTTACACCTAAATTACCATTAAATTGGTAGGCATAAATAAACAAATAAAAATGCAGTACAGGTTAAATTAAAAAAAATGCACTCTAAGTAAACACTAATACCACTTCGTCCCATACAATTTGTTTGAGAGGAAAAATGTAAGTATGGTCTGGTGGGCATGGGATCTCGTATAGCGAATCGACGGTGAATGGCATTCCTATTGGATCAGCTGTTTTATTTCTCCGCGTTTTGAGTTGGTCCTATATAATTTCTTAGAATTTAAAGAGACTTGCATAGTATCAATGCAGTCAATTTCATCTTTTTGATTTATCTCCTTAGCAGTCTGCGATTTATGTTAATAAAGTTGATGGTGATGTTTTATGTAGGTACCTTAACGCATTCAATTTTTTTAAATTGATTGTTGCGAGAATTAATTATACAACGTATGTAAGTGGAACAGAGCACAATGTATTTCTTGAAGTAAACCACTGTATTCTTTTGCATATTTTTTGCCAAGAATCACCTAACAACTCGTAGAAAAATATTTACTAACCCTATCTTTTTCATAGAGAATGTGCGCTGCACTAGAATACTACTAAAACCGTTTTAAGTCAATACCAATTTTCAAGCAATTTTAGGTTAATATATACGTAAATATTATTAAAAACCTTTCCATCAGTGTTTATACAAAGTTTCATGTGTCTTAACCAATTTTCAAAATATTTTATTAATCCAGTGCCCCATACAAAAATCTTGTTTGTCGCAACACTTTCTGAGTGTGCTGGTACATGATATTTTTTTATTGTTTAGTTACCATGTGGTAACCAAAAAGGTAAAATAGGAATTAACTGAATTTATGTTTCCATCACACATTTACAGGTCCTATTTATTTCACATAAGCGTTAAACTTATAATACACATTCGAGTGCGTATTTATTTGATGTGTAAACTAAAATAGCTAAATAAAAATTACCTAATTATGGTTGATGCGTTTGAAACGGTAAGACGTACCTGACGACAGGCTTAATGTATTCCACCGGTGCCTACACAATACGGGCTTTATTAAAATGCGTTTTTAAATATAATATCTTGGAATGAAACAAAGGTCGTTCACACTGCCTGACTCGGTTTCTACAAAACGTGGTGTGCGACCGTGACCGCTCGCGTTCCCCCGTCTTTAAGATTTTTTCTTTTGCTTAAATACACGAGTATTCCGCTTCACACGTCGCAGAACTTACTTTAGATATCTTCACTCTCAGACAGTAACTACAGAACATTGTTTAATTAACTTACACTCGCGTGAGTACATGAATCTGCTTTCGGATTCGAGAGGCTACATTAGTAGCCGCCTAACGGCTCGCTACGATAAAAAATGTCTCCGTAAGAAGGTAGTTAAAATCCGCTGTACCATTTATTTACAAAAGTGAATCCGTCTTTAAAAAACTGGCGTTCACAATTATTAATGGTTTGTTTGAATGGTGCGTCACACAGCTTATTGTTGGCGCGCACTCTGCCCGGATGCGCTCTCTGACACTAATTATTCTCATAGTGCTTGAATGATAGATTGCTCTGGACAAATCACTTCTAGCCTCACTCCGAGAGGCAATAAAAAACCTGTGAGATTCGTTTTTTTTTTATACCTTTTAACGGAACGCGTTTTAAAGATTTAATAAGTTGCTGTTGAAGTGATAGTACTACGATGCGCTCGAATTTTATTTGAATGGTCTTTAATTAAAAAGCTATATAATGTATCTTATTTTACTTGCTTCTTTTACAAGAAATTGTTGAAAAGGGTTTTGTTTCTTTTAAATACATCTATTGAGTTTTTATAGTTATTACGATTCTTAATTGTAAGTTTTTCATGATTCATAAAATACGTACATATTTTGACTTTGGAATAACAGTAATTTTTAGACATCACCGTGTAATGCTACTGTCAAGTTTGTGAATCTTTCCATAGTAAGTCAACCTGATCTCGATGTTCAATCTTAAATTTCACTTGAACCTGTACAGATAGAGGTTCCGTGTGATAGTATGGGTTGACCTATCAACCTTGAACAAAGTAACAGAGATAACATAACAAATCGGTATAGTAACTGAAACGTTAGCATCGGTTAAAGCGGCACCGTTACCGCACGGCCGGGCTATGTGAAATATTATCTCTCGGCTAAGTTACGAGTGCGGCCCTCCGACCGCCCGTAATGACATTTTAGTATTACAACATTTTATCTATCCGAGACGAAAACTCGGAAGATAAGTTAAACGCCAACTGGTATATTGTTTCAGAGTTGACAGTCGATGTAATTTGTTAATGTCAAATGGCGTTTGAACGGCGAGTTTCGTCGAGAAGGCTGCCGCTTGTGTTCTGACGCAATCTAAAAATAACATTATACAACTTGCCAGTTTTGTTACTGCAACCTATTTCGTTTCTAAAGGAGTCACTCCCAACCCCGTTTGCACCACACGGAAAAAACAAAAGTCATTCCGGTTTTCCCCATTGCGAAATTTAAAATCAATTAGATTCTGTCGTACGCTTTTAGAGAGAAGCTTCAACATTTTCAGAAATTTTATTTTTATATTTAGAACCGGTACTTTAGGTGATAAAGTCAAGTTGCAATAGTTAGGTTAAAATAATAAAATGATGGACCCAGTCGGGCACAATTATGTAAACGTCAAAAAGTTAAGTCAACTCAACGTGAGACCACAGAGTGTAGTTTAGCGCGCGTTCTCATCAGTTTTTGGATAATTATGTGTTTGCGATGACATTTTTACTACCTAAGCGCTAACGTGGCTCGGATAAATACATGATTTTATAGGTCTCGCCGTATAACCTAGCTATGTATGTATACTTCAAGTGATTAAACACGGCTTGCATAAACTTTCATATTTAGATATGATACTCGTATGTAATGACGGTACCGAACATTTTATTGTACTACCCTAGTTTTTATAAAAACAGAAACTATGTTAATGATTAAAAGGCCCAACATGATACGTGAGTTTTACGTTAAAAAAGATTATCCTGATTATCCCTTGAAGACCTAAATACGGAGGGTCCTGCCTTGATAGCTGTATCGCGGGCACTCTCATTTTCAAATAAGTAAATTAACGTGGAATTGAATTAAATTTCGTCCCAAGTCGAGATTATAGCGATTTAGTGAGATTATCTGAATGTGTTAACCGTCGCTGTTGGGTTGTAATGAAAGGGCGTGGGTCAGACCCATTGTTTAATTATTTATAGTGCTTTGACACAAAATCGCGGAGTGTTTTGGCAGTCACACGTTCTCTACATACACGTTTTGAGTTCGGTAAATCATTTTTGTAAGCTCTGGTTGAATACCACTAATACATAAATACCTAATCACTTTACGTTTAACAAGGGAAGTGCACTTTTTGCAATGAACAGTTAATAAATTATGTAAAATGTTTTTAAAAAAAAATTACCAACATTTCAAAGTATCTATTTAAAAAGTTACAAATTAGAATATTAAATCCTTATGGTCTAATACGTATAACTCAATGCATACGTTACACAAAAAATTTAATCACCATCATACCATAAGGTTTTATTTATCTTATGATAAAAATATTATTCCGTTTCATGCTATTATTCTCTCGAACTTAACAGAAATATGTGATGATTAATCCAAAAGGTAAATCGCTTTCACCATGAACTGATTGTTTGAAACGATAAAGTCGTACAGTACGAGTCTCCTTTTAATTAAAAATACATTTAAAAGTGTAGTGTGTTGGTACTTTGCCACCTACACTAACTACACATCGAGGAGCGATCAGAACATAAAGTTCGCTGAGAAATCAGTTAAATCAAGGCCGAAGAATCGGAACGAAAAACAATTGTCCGGGGGTAAAATTCTTTTAATTTAACCATCTTACTTTTATATCGATGTTAAGATTCAGCAGTCGTAACGTTTTTCAATTATCGGTTTCGATCTCTACGCAGCTTTACGATAGCTACCGAAGCTCGAACACGCCAAGTTTTCGCCTCCGATAAAAGAAGTAATAAAACTGTTTAAATACTTCTGTTTTGTATTTGATTTGTGGAAATTTAAAATTAGCTAATATCAGCTTTTTTTTTTAGTTTTCACACCACTGGCTAGTCCCGGGCTTTCGGAGGGCATCAATGGAGCCGAGGCCAACATTAAGAGGCCATTATTAATTTACATTGATTGACTTTGTGGTAGGAGTGACGGTATAAGGTAAGCTATTGTGATTATTGAGTTAACAAAATTGTTATTTCTATTATTAATTATAATAGTGACAATTCGCGCACTTAAATGTGTGCTATGAATAATATATTCACTGTTGGAAAAATATGTACGCAAATACCAGATAAAAAGCCATAATAACACGATTGAGAAAAAATCTTCCGAGTCGACAGCACAGTAGTCATTTGGTATAAGTGTTAAAAGGCGAGGGTGCACGGCCGGAACAATAATTCACAAAAATTGTGAGCAGTTAATGTTCCCGAAAGCCTGAGCGCGACATAATCATCCGCAAAACTAAATTTAATGCTAATAGCACTTTTTAAAATAAAACGTCGGCAGGGTTGGGCGCTCAGTGGCATTATTTAAAGTGATTTTAATTATGTTCAAAGCAGATGACACTGGGTTCCCTCCTCTTCATTGTCTACATTCGAGCGTTTCTATGAAGTCGGTCATCGTAGAAGCTTGTCGACATTTTTCTTGTGGTTTTTTAATTCTAAGATAATATTTTTATACAGGGGTGTAGTATCACGCGCAGTACAGGACTGGTGTGCTGTGTTCTAGTGCAGCATAACGTAATGATTTTGGTATTTTTTTTTGTAATTTCTAGTAATGTTCTACCAGGAGTAACTAATAGCTGTTAAGTTTATTTTTTCAAAATTAATAACTAGCGGTAATCCCTGATAATCACTGGAATCAGTGTCCTATTTAAAAAAAAATATTGTAAGAAAGGCAAATTATTTCTGATATTAGTTTTAAATAGTAGTAGAGCACGGTATCTATTGATGGGTATTTTTTATTTAAAAAAAATTAACTACTGACACCAGGGTCCGTGCCCATTGTTAGCGAAAATTGACAAATATTTGATTTTTACTGTGCAAGGAGACGGGTTAGTAGAAATCTTAGCCCAAGTCAGTAACATCAGTTCGTTACCTAAGGGTATTCAATAGAATGTCGCTATTATAAAAATCGGTTTTAATTTTTTTGTATTAGCATTTCTTAGGCCAATACCAAAAGTAGTTGGCACATCGATACGTGTCGATCGAATGTCGGTCGAGAATAGAGCATCGCAAGGCGGGGGTGTTCTAATAGCCGCACGTAACGCAACACCGCGCTCGCCGTACTCAGCCCGAGTGCGTGCCTTCAAATCCACCGAAGCCGATAAATCACACGAAGGCAAACATTACGAGGGCTTTCTATGTATACTGTTACGCGCACTGCCCCGAGTTTGTATTTCAAGCGACTGTTTGAGCTCGGCTAGTCGTTACAAAGCAGAGTGATTCTCAAACAGAAATATGGCACCCGCTTCGGTAAATGCACAACCGTGTCTCATAGAACGACAATTTCAAAATGCTTTTCTCGTACATTATTTTTTGTGTTTTACAAATTTATTTCAGAACAGTACACATTTTAATCTATTTCGAATGAATGAAAACTATCAAAAGTTCTGCGGTTAAAGATGAATTTGTCAATCGCAACTCCATACAAACGTCGGTGGGTAACTAATCCCTTGTTTGATGAATGAGGAGGCCAACAGGGCTCTAAACGATGCTTTTCAAGGGTTGGAGGCTGAATTCAGGAAAGGAAAACTCATGAGTCCTGAGATCGTTGACTATCTCCAACCTATCAGCCTATCCTCCCACAGCAAACAGATGGCCAGTCCAGTCTCTGTCCTCAAAGGGATTGGGACTCTAGGGCTGGAACATCCAAAAAACTGCTGGCAATGGGCCTTTCCGATTCCTGTAGATGGGGAATCAAGTCGCTTTTGGGATGCATGGCTGGGATGGAGGTAGCGGTCAATTGTATCAGTGCAGCTACTTCAAATCAGCTGCTAACTGGATTGTCAACGATTCTCGACGATATGAAGACCAAGGAGGTTGAGGCCGCAAATCGATCGAAGTGCTTCCTAGACAGCATGAATGAGGCCACTATATCACATAATGATCAGCAAAAAGTTCTGACTACTCTTACTTCAGTTGCTGAGACCCTTCTTCTTACACTTCAAGATGTTCAGAACAAAGTGAAGATTCTACCTTCTTCCACTCCTCGCTCTATTTCATCTATTGGGGCAAGAAACAGAGAGGAACCTCAGGATACCATAACAGGCTCAGGGACTTTTAAATGCCACCTGGGGACTCTAACCCTGACTCCAGAGGGTTCATCATTCAGCGGACAAGGAAGAGAATCAAAGATCTTGCAGACTATCTGAGATGCACCTCTAAGGAGAATGTCCTAATCAAAATTATGGACATGAAAATCGAGGATCTACTTATATTTGTTGACGAGAACCCCAGAGACTTTAGAGATATGGTTGAAGGGGATAAAGAGAAAAAGGTGGAAGCAATCAACCTCCTTCTGTCCACTGCATCCCTGGAAGAGTACCAATGGACCAAGATCCAGTGAACTACCACCCCTGCAGCCCCCAAAGAGGCCCATATAAGCAGAGTAAAATCCCGCCGAGAACCAACCCCGTGCCCGAGAATCAGCTAATCAATCAATCCAATTCTGTTTGACCTTGCTTTGAAGATTTATATCAATTTACCTTGATATAAACGATAATAATATTGTGAACCATTGTGTGGAACTAGCTAGGCACTGGAGACGCTGATTCTTTTGGGCTTACTCGTATGTAGGATTGTTGAGCATAAAACACCAATATGACAAGCATCTTGCATCTTAACAAGTCTTCCTGGCACGTTAGCCTTATGTGTGCGAAAACAAATGATTGAGTACTGCTTTCACATACATAAGTTACCGGGGGCACCACGGGGAGGTGTGCACTCGGAATTGAGATCACTGAGTATGTGCAGAATACAGAGCAATACAAAGATTACTAAGCATTCCGCATATCTTCAGAGATCCCCTTCGCCCCCATTTTTTTCTCTTCTATAAAATGTATTTTATGGGTAAAACTAGAAGAACAGGTAAAGTTACGTGAACCCTGGTTCACCTAGTACTACCAAAGCATTTGGGTAAAGTCCGACACGCAGGCAGAGACGGATTTACGTATTAGCGGCCAGTAGGCTGTTGAATTTTGCTTGTAATTTTTTATCCTGATCTAATTACACCTGGCTACAAACCTTCCGGGAACAACAGTTTGAAAAAAAAATGGAAATTACATTGCAATCCTGTGTGCGCATCCGGAGCCTGGGACTTTGGCGCCTAGACCACAGCAGCCGGTGGAGCAGCCGCGCCGACCGCCACTAACTCAAAACTAGCTCGCGGACCAGAAAACTGCTTGACACCGGCCAGTCTAACGGGGAACTAGCTTTACAAAATACTTGACGTAGAGCTCTCTCTAATAAAGTGGTTTTTTAAATAAAGAATTCTATGTACTCGTATGTCTAATAAGACTTGTTTCTGTTTAGGTTAGATGTCCATAATAGCCAAGACGACATCAGAATTGGAGGCAGCAAGAGCATGATGCAATATTGCGGCAAGTCTTGGAGAGATTACAAGGCGCTGGCATTACTCTTAACGACAATAAATGTTATTTTGGAGTAACTTAAATTAATTTTCTAGGTCATCATCTGCAAATGGGATACAGCCCACAAAAACCAGCAAACAAGAGGTAAATGAGTTCAGGGCACCAACAAATAAAGCCGAGGTAAGAAGTTACTTGGGGCTAGCTAATTTCTCAGCACGGTTTATACCAAATTTCAGCACTCTAACCATGCCCTTACGATACCTCACAAAAAACGAAGCGGACTTTTCTTGGGGAAAAGCTCAAGAACTAGCATTCCAGCAGCTAAAGGAATGCCAAAGCACTAGCACTGGGATTTTATGATAATAGTGCTGAAATGACTGTGGTCACTGATGCTAGCCCTGTTGGGATAGCTGCGGTACTCATTAAACAACAAGTGATTAAAGGAATGACCCAAGCAATAATCATAAAACATATTAGTAAAGCACTATCTCCAACAGAACAGAGATATTCACAGACAGAGAAGGAGGCACTCGCAATAGTATGGGCTTGTGAAAATCTATACATGTATCTCATGGGAAAACAATTCACAATTATATCAGATCACAAACCTCTACACTAATTTACTCTAAAAACTCTAAACCAAGCGCTAGAATTCAATGATGGGTTTTGAGGCTTCAACCCTACACATTCTACAAACCAGGAAAGGCAAACATTGTGGATCCTGTATCCGGATTGCTGAATATTAGTGAAGGACATAAGCAAAGCACAGAGGATAGAGAGGACAGTTCACTGTTAGCTCTTGTTGAAGCTTCAGTTGAAGCTATTTCTTTAGAGCAGGTTAGAAAAGCGACAGATAAGGATGAAGAGTTACGAGTAATAACCCTGAAAAAGTCTTTAGAAAATGACTTTTGGTCAAAGGATATGAGAAAATATGAGCTGATAAAGGAGGAACTCTGCATCATAAATGACATAATCTTGAGGAGGACTAGGATAGTAGTGCCAAGAAGCTTGATAACAAGCTGCGAAACTTTTTATGGGAAGTCATTTGCTTTCCATGAAGTATAACTTTGGAATGCTTTGCCTGTGCCGATCAGACTTTCTCCGTCACTTGCCGTGTTCAAAGAACAGGTAACCCTTAATTTGACTATGTACGCCGTCACGGACACTATAATAAAAAAAAAACCTGCGTGCTTATAAATCATTTTTTGTGAAGTATTATCTTACAAATGCTTCGAAAAAAACTTATAAATCGCTAGAAAAATATAATTCGGACTAAGCAACACGTTATCTGCCAGTGTGTGACAAAATGTCGGCAAGTCGCAAATCGTCTGATTTGCTCAAGGTATTTTGAAATATATTTTATGGTTTTTATCAGTATTTGTTTCATATTTTCAATGGAGTGGCTTCATAACTTTGTAATAAATAGCGTTACGTATAGTTTTAGGCATTTAATGTTGGCCTATAGTGCTTACGTAATACTTGAACGGAATGAATTAAATTAAATGTATGTAAAAAGTTCCCTTTAGTGTGGTGATCTTGAGAAAGAGATAGGAAAATAAAATCGTCCGAAATTTGCCGCCCCCTAAAATTTGCCGCACTAGGCTCCACCTACTCATTCTATTGGTAAATCAGTCACTGAAGACGACGAAAAAATTGAAAAGAAAATGAAATGAACCGCGAAAACAAAACTTAACTCTAGGAACGTAATTTTTTCACAGATAATCTATCTGTTGGTAAGGTGTGATTAAACGCAAACCTATTAGGTAAAATTTACTTTTTTCATCTAAGACCACCCCGAATCATTTGAGGGCTGCGGCGGAAGGCTGCTGGTCTGTTGTTGCCATTTTCCATACCTCGACGGGGTCGCCACCGTTCGATAGCAGACGCAGTGGAGCTTCAGAGCTTATCTGACTTAAAACTTAAGCAAACAAGGCTTTTAACTATTTTTTAAGATGTGTAATCCGAACTGATTTTGATTGACCACGTAAAAATTTAAACCGAAGTGAAATACTCTAAAGGAAATGAATATAGGAGATGAGATACTCCGCGAGGCCTGCGGCGGCGTGGGTGAGCTGGTGGACTTCCTGGAGCGAATCGCTGAACTAGTTGCGGCCGAGTGACCACATTAGACGGATTCATCAAGAAGAAGTTGAAAAGGCCCGCATCAACAAGTAACAAGTATACCTTGACCGGGTAGCCACCGTTCGATTGCAGAAGCAATGGAGCTGCAGAGCAAGTGTCGATGCGCCGCTCTTCTTCTCTGCAGCCGAAGTGGCAAGCACAGCGCCAACTTAAATTGACCCTTTGCACTGGGACCAGAGCGTTCAGATACGGGTGTTGTTCTAAACCTATTCGCTGGTTTGGTTCCGAGGAAGAGGATGATGTTACCTGGTGTTCCAAATCACCGTCACGGGTGCGGATGAGTATGAAAGCGTGCCCGTAGCCCTGATACCAAGCTCAGTGGCGGAACACACGCCAGCGTTATAATAGGTATACCAACGAGTTTAGATAACAAGTTATATTCATACAACATTTAAACATAAAGTTAGATACCATTTTATCTAATTTTTAACCGACTTCCAAAGAGGAGGAGGTTCTATGTTCGTCTGTAAGTATTTTTTTGTGTATGTTCATCGACAATTTCGCCAATGATGAACCGAATCGAAAAAATATTTTTTAGTTCGAAAGGGTATACTAGGATGTCCCATTTAATTTTAACAGCAATCGGCTGAGCCATTTTTGAAAAAATCAACAATAATGGAAGCAATTCGAGCGAAATATCCGAATTTTGTACACGATGGAAGGCGGTTTTGCCCTTTTTGCGAAACATATTTTTTAACTTATCTGTACTAGATTAATTTATAAAATAATAAATATAATATTAAAATAGAGGAAAACAATAGAAATAGATTATGTAGGTCTTGTGGTAATTAATGAAGACACTTGCCCAATTAAAAATAAAAAAGGCAAACAGATGAGAGCAAAAACATGCACTGCAGAGTAAAAATAAATATCAGATGGCTAAATAAACCGTAAGGCAACGTTATAGAAAAATCGTAGATTTACGACAGACCGACGACATTTTGTCGAACAAAAGTTTAGTCAAAACTCAAAAAAATATTTTTAAAAGGGTAGTGGAGGTTAAATCGTTAGTTGCTCATTACTACCGTAACAATAGGAGGCGGTGCGCAGTTAGGCATTAGAAAGGCAGAGCTTTCGCTAATGACATCCCGGCGCGCCTAATGTAGCTATGCATGCCGCTGGAGCGCATTTTACCGAATAACTCATTGTTCTCGCAGCGACGAGTTCGTCTTATAAATTGTTCTGAGCTGTTCCTTTTATCGGCACGTTAATAGCATTTGCCCATCAACATTTGTTTGAATTTCACAAGTTGTGGAAACGATTACTTCAAGGCAAGCGAGCGATGGTCATAGATTGATGATGTAGTGAAAATCTCGAATAGAACAGGACCAAGACAATTAGTGACACAGTAATAGGATAGAATGATGCGACATTTACTTCAAATTTGTAGTACAGCTAAAGTTTTGATGTAACTTAACAAAAATTTTTAATGCAACTTAACAAAATTCGACAAACTAAAAGGTAAACAGAAATTATTTCCCAGAATAATGCGGTTTAATATCAGTTAGATAGAAAAACATAAACCAAGAGCACGCCCACCCTTCCAACAGGAATGACAGGATCAGTGTACAATTCAATGTTATACTTCTAGTGCCTGTTACTGTACGAAGGATTTCTAAAGATTTAAAGAGTTGTTTATACTCATTATTACGAACAACTTTTACTATGGGACTAACTGCTAAACGCGAAATCGGTCTATCGAGAATAAAAATCTAACAAGGCGGTGAATGCTACAGGAGCGACCAGTAACGCCATCTGTTGACAAGGCGGTGAACCACAGAAACACTGCATTATCTTCCAAACCGGTGCAGTGGGACGTGTTAAATGCAACCACTGACAAACCCGGTTCGAGTAAATATTGACTCAAAATCCCATAATTTCGACCGCCATGCACACAATAGATTCATAAGATAAACACAGCGTAAAATGTCTGTAAATAGGATTGACAACAATTTAATATTTGGTCTTGTGTTTACTTTGGGTTGGTTCATTCCTCTGTTATGCCTACATGCGTTAATGCTGTACCGTGAAATCATTGTTTTTTGTAGACGCTCCGCAGATTAAATATGAATAAAAGGACAAAGCTGTGTGAACATAGTGTTTTTTTCACCGGAGTCGACTTTGCTAAGCCTGTGGGATTTTAGCATAGCGATGTGCCGCGTCTCGTACATTATACTGTTTTTTTCTTTTCGAGAAACACTGATTTTGTGACCTGGATACAACAAATTTTGTTGTTAATGAAAAATAAATTTTTATAATTCTAAATAAACAGATAAATGTAGAGGAGACTACAAAAAGTGGTCCTTCGGTTGCTATAGTAATTCACTGCCTACTGAAAATCAAAACTGAATCCAACAACATCAGACTTGTCGTACTGATTTCAAACATTTGAAGATTATAACATAACGACAGGCGTATTACATCCATAAAATTTAAGAAGTAGGTATATTACCTTAGGCTAAGGGGCAAGAAAACGTGCATACTTCAATCGCAAATCGACTATGTTTAATATAACAAGAAAATTGTGGCATACCAAAGGATACGCAAACGACGATACATTATGCAGATGTTTTTGCTTTAAATTTTAAAAGCTTTCACAGATATAAAGGAGAGGATGTGAGCAAAATTAAATGAAATGACACTGAAGAGGCTTATAACTGATCTCGTTATTGAAAAAAGAGTACACCTGAGTAAACTCGGCTATTTCTCCGTCAAAGAGCGGATTTTAACAGTTTGTGTTTCCAGATTACCCTATTAACAAACAAAGTTCAAAGCAGGTAATCTTCCATAATAATATTATTGGTATACAGGCACGACGGATGTATGGGACTACGTCGCTTTCGAAACTCATGACAAGCATAATAAGAGCGCGTATACACACGAGGATAATTCGTATGTAGAGAGGCACATCATATTCGTAATAGGAAAAGTAATAGTTATAATGAACACATTAAACGAGAAATCAAAAGAAACAAAGTTTTGCATTGAGCTGTTGTAATATTTGGAATTAAGAATTCTTTGGTTGCAATGTAAATGTTTTGGATACATTTCATACGGTTAGAGATTTATAATTGATTTTTTGATTGGATTGACTATTTAGACCTAGAAAAATATCTCATAATGAACTCAAAACTTTAGATTATGATTAGGTATATTGAGTAATCTTTAGTTTAGGTATTGTATTCAAGGTTTTTGTTGATTACATTTTTAGATGTTGATCATTGAAAATCCTTACATAGTATAAAATAAAGTCGCTATTTTTGTCTGTTTGTTTGTCTGTATGCTTAAATCTTTAAAACTACGCAACGGATTTTGATGCGGTTTTTTTAATGGATAGAGTGATTCAAGAGGAAGGTTTATATGTATAATACACCTGTGCGAAGCCGGGGCGGGTCGTCTAGTATACTATATACTCATATACGTAGCAGGAAAGTAGCTAAAGAGTTAATCGAAATCTAAAATCACCACGCACCCTCTTCAATGTATTACGAAATTGATAGATAGACCGACTGAAACTTAGTATTTAGAAGGTACAAGGAGTGTAATTTGCCAATTGAAATGAAAAAATCTCAATATTACCAACAGTAGTTGGCAGAAAATAGTTTATTAATATTCCGAGAATAGTGCGCGGCTACTTTAGGAAGGAAAAAAATTACTCTTCCGTAACAATAGGTAGGTAACAGGCTAGAGTCAATTAAAATGAAAATTGGTTTTGTATTAAAATCGACTGAATTCGTGATATTACAGTTCGTTCTATTATTATGTAATGCTATCATTTTACGAAAACAATTCGATCCGAGGAATGTAATTTGATAAGTGAAATAAAAAAAACTAAAAATTACCAACAGTAGTTGACTAACAGTCAATTAAAATGACATTGGATTTGTATAAAAATTGTTATGGGAGTCTGTCACTACATGATTTGGTGTATGGTTTTCTGTGATCACAGAAAATATACACAGTTCTGTAAAACATAATCATTGCTTAAACGTTACTATGGTTGAGTTCGTGATATTACAGTTCATTCCATTATAATGTAATGCAATAATTTTACGAAAACAATTCGAATAATGAATGTAATTTATTGGAAAGTCACCCGTTTTAAACGTCTTCAGTTCCCTAACTGTAAAAAAAAATGCAATTGTCTATTAATAGCTTAGTGCTCCAACTTTTCAAATCAAATATACCGAATATAAAGAATTTGAAAGTCAAACGTTTTAAGCGTGCTTCGTGTTGTTATTTTTAAATGATTCAATAAACGAATAGTTTAAAGATGATATATCTTTAGGAAAATAAAATAAATACTGTCATTGACAAATGAAAATTTATGTACTTAGTGTGCTTAACGTGCTTTTGGTTGGTGTCCTGTAGCATGACCTCCTAAAAAATGTATTGCGTATTGTGACATTTACGAGGATCATTGTTTGCGCAGAGCATTGCTGGCATTAAAAGCAATACTACTGATTAATAACCACAACTCATGAGATAAAAGAACTGGTAACAATAATTCATGTTGCTATGTTTGTACACGTCCGATGTACTACAATACGCGGTAGAGCCGAAGGGGTGATATTTAACTCAAAATCAATGCTAGCACCATTGTATGCACACCACGTCTGCCTTAGAAGGGGAACTTTGTCTTTAGCTTATACTAATAACACCACCCCAAAGGGTGGCTCCTTTCGAACAGGGACCAACAAAAGTTTGTATGTTAATGTAAACACTCGTGTAGGCTTCGCTGGGAACATAATATACTGGTAATTCAGAGCTCAAATCATGTGAAAAGTTGTTCGCAGCTTGTAATAGCAAATCGGTCATTTCAAATTAGTTGGATAATAACAATACATTTTTTTACATTACGAGTATCTAAACAACTGGAATGAAGCCAATATCGCGAAAACAATATTTAAATTACATATTTGTTATTACTAGACACCAATGGCGGTAACCAGCAACAGAAATGACGAAAACATGTATCCATCCATCCATCAGCCGTAAGACGTTCACTGCTGGACATAGGCCTCCCCAATGGATTTCCAATAAGGCCGGTTGGAAGCGGCCTGCATCCAGCGCGTTCCTGCGATCTTTATTATATCGTCAGTCCACCTAGTCGGTGGACGTCCTACGCTGCGCTTGCTGGTCCGTGGTCTCCATTCGAGAACTTTACTGCCCCATCGGCCATCCGTTCTCCGAACTATGTGCCCTGCCCATTGCCACTTTAATTTGCTAATCCGCTGGGCTATGTCGGTAACTTTGGTTCGTCTGCGGATCTCCTCATTTCTGATTCGATCTCGCAGAGAGACGCCGAGCATAGCCCTCTCCATAGCACGTTGGGCTATCCTGAGCTTATTCATAAGGCCCACAGTAAAAGACCACGTTTCAGTTCCATATGTCATCACTGGCAACACACAACTATCGAAAACTTTCGTCTTGAGGCACTGAGGTATATCAGATGAAAAGACGTCACGCAGTTTTCCGAAGGCTGCCCAACCGAGTTGGATTCGGCGATTGACCTCTTTCTTGAAGTTGGACTTACCTAGCTGGACTACTTGTCCTAGGTAGACGTACGAGTCAACAACTTCAAGAACCGAGCTCTCAACAGATATTGGGGTGGGTACGACATGGGCATTACACATGACTTTTGTTTTATCCATGTTCATTTTGAGACCCACCTGTTGAGAAACTCGATTGAGGCCTTCGAGCATCGTGCTGAGCTCTTCCATCGATTTCGCCATGACCACGATATCGTCGGCAAACCGAAGGTGAGTGATGTATTCGCCATTGATGTTGATGCCAAATCCTTTCCATTCCAGGAGCTTAAAGGCGTTCTCCAAAGTGGCAGTAAACAGTTTCGGAGATATCACATCTCCCTGTCTGACGCCTCTTTTCAAAGGGATCGCCTTCGAGCTCTCTTCCTGTACTCGGACCGACATAGTGGCGTTATTATACAAACACTTCAACACTTCGATATACCGATAGTCAATACGGCATCGCTGAAGAGACTCGAGCACAGCCCATGTCTCGACCGAATCAAAGGCTTTCTCATAGTCCACAAACGCTAAGCAAAGTGGCAAGTTATACTCTTCAGTCTTCTGTATAACTTGCCGCAGCGTATGGATGTGGTCCATGGTGCTAAAGCCTTTTCGGAAGCCGGCTTGTTCGGAAGGCTGGAATTCATCAAGCCTGCGCTCGAGACGATTCGTAATGACCCTTGAAAACAGCTTATAAACATGGCTCAGCAGCGAGATGGGTCTGTAATTCTTCAATAAGGTGTTGTCACCTTTTTTAAAGAATAGCACCACCACGCTTCTGTTCCATGCTTCCGGCGTTATGCCCTCGAGGACTACGGTGTTGAAAAGCTTCTGAAGGACTTTAAGTACCGGTTTACCACCCGCTTTCAGAAGCTCTGAAGTGATTCCGTCATCACCCGGTGCCTTGTTGTTCTTAAGCTGATTCAAGGCCATTCTAATCTCGTACAGGCTGATGTCCGGGATGTCTTCGGTGAAGTGTCGAGTCAGCTTGGCTCTCGGGTCTTTAGCCGTGCTGTCAACAGGTTTAGCTACCGAAGCGTATAACTGTCCATAGAACCCTTCGATCTCCTCCAATACCTCTGCCTTGGTCGACGTCATACTGCCGTCCTCTCTCTTTAGCTTTGTCAGCTTGCTTTGCCCAATAGACAAACTCCTTGCAAACACTTTAGAGCCTTTGTTTCGCTCGATAGTCTCTTTAATTTGTTTGGTTTTAAAGAGACGTATATCACGCCGCAAGGATTTAGAAATTTGTCTATTAAGCTGCCTATATGACGCAGCGTCCCTAGTAGACTGCAGTCTTAACAAACGTCGTTCAGCCATGAGGTCTGAAGTGTGATCGGATAGTTTCTGGGTTTTATTTGAACGGCGTGGTCTAAAAAACTTAGAACCCACCGTCTGGACAGTTTCTACGAGCCTGTTATTGATCTCATCCACCGACGCAAGATTCTCTAGGCAAGCAAAACTATTTGAGAGCTCTAGCTGAAAGCTTTCGGGGTTTTGGATGTGGGCGAGAGTAGGCCGGAGCGTAGACTTCATCAGACGAGACCTTTCAAGTCTAACGTTCACATTCAATGTGCCTCTTACCAATCTGTGATCACTACCGGTTTTCACCCGGTTGATCACGGAGACATCATCGAATATTCGTCTCTTGTTGGTCATAATGAAGTCTATCTCATTTCTCGTGGAACCATCGGGACTTATCCAGGTCCATTTCCTATGAGGCGGCTTCTGGAAGAAAGAGTTCATCATAAAGAGTTCCTCTCTCTCCAGAAATTCAGCCAGCCTCTGACCTCTTGAGTTCCGTTGCCCGTACCCAAATTGCCCCACTTTCAGCTCATCATCAATTTTCTTGCCTATCTTTGCGTTAAAATCCCCCATAACAACAGTAAAGTGGGTCTCAGACATATGTATGGCCCGACTTATGTCCTCATACATAGTCTCCACTTCATCATCTGGGTGTGCCGAGGTCGGTGCGTATACCTGAATGACCTTCAGCGAATATCTTTTGGATATTCTGAGTATTAGGTATACGACCCTGCTCGAAACACTGTCGATGGTTACGATGTTGTTAGTGAGGGACTTGTGGACGAGAAACCCGACACCACCTTGGGACTTTTGGTCGCCTTCCCGGTAGTAGAATAGGTTGCCCGATTTCAGAGTTATCGTGTCCTCACCCTCTCTTCGGACTTCAGATAACCCCAAAATATCTCAGCGCAACCTACTCATCTCCTCTTCCAGCTCAACAATCTTTTCATCCGTCCTCAAAGTGCGTATATTGTGTGTCACCAGGGCCAGTTTCCGTTGGGGGTGGTAGCGGGGCGTCTGCCAACAAAACATGTATGCTTACATGGAAAACAAATCTTTCTCGTTAGATGTAAATATGGAGTGGAACAAATTCGGAACAATGCCGA
Source organism: Hypomecis atomaria (assembly GCA_964007245.1). NCBI lineage: Eukaryota > Metazoa > Arthropoda > Insecta > Lepidoptera > Geometridae > Hypomecis > Hypomecis atomaria. The sequence goes on from OZ023279.1 coordinate 19,251,752, forward strand.
TTTCGTAGACAGCGTCGTAGAAGTGTAGTCGTAAGAATCAGCGTTCGGTAACACATGTCGGCGCGAGGCGAGGAGCGTCGCGACGCTGGGCGGACACGTGTTGTCGACCTCCTCCTCTTCTCATCACAAGCATGTAGCAACCGAACCAGCTCAGACTCCCCGCGCAACACCTTTCAACCCATGCGTTATACATGAGGAAAAGATTTTATCTAACGCCCGGTTCGAAAACGCCTTTTAGATGAAAACAATAGCCCTACAATTTCTCTTCCTGCTCTAGTCGTACAACTCAATTTCATTCACATATTTTCATTGCATCCAAATACACATAACTGGCTTACGAGTATATCTTTAAAAGTAATCAATGTCATAATTAAACGAACATGGAAGTCGTGAACAAAATGAAAAACTTCAGATCTGTAAAGAACACAGCAAAGCAGAGAAAAAATGAAATATTTAAAAAATATTTCTCTGCCAAGAGGCTTTTAGATTAAGTTTTTAGTTTTATTTTAGGTTTTTCTATAAATTTTGTGTTTTCGATTTGTAAATATAGTTTTAAGTTCCTTTTACTTTAAATGTTAATAATAAGTTTATTCTGTTATATAAGTTTGTCCGATAAATGTCAAAATTATAGTTATAAATTGAAAGAAATAAAACAAAATATTGTTTGCCTGCAAATTGTTGTAAGAAACTAGGGCGCGGCGCATAACGAATTGTGTGACGTTGTCACCAACAAGATACAGAGGGTTACTTTCAATCAGGGGCGGTCTTAGCTAAACTTTTCGGTGGCGAGAGATCTTATGGTGGCGCCTAGGGTTTCTGCTCGAGAATTCTCGAACTCGAGAAGCCTCGAGAAATCCGCCTCGGTTCGAGACGAAAAAAAAATCCCATGCCTCGAGAATTCTCGAGGCACCAATCCAAAGTATTCGAGGTAGGTTTTTTCGCGTAAAATTGAAAGACTGATTTAAATTTGTTATAGATAGAGAGAATTAGATTCTAGTTTTTTAAGATTTGATTATTGTAATTTGTAATGGTTATTTAAGGAGCTTTTCTATGTTTTGATAGCGATCAAAGATAAAGCTACAATACCAAAGACTGATTAAAGAATTATTTACTGTTAGTTACTACTGTTACTACTAGAGACTAATCATTTTCTTCAGAAAGTTTCTTGTTATTTCTAGAAGATTACTTATTATATGTACATATTGTAGATTGACGTAAATTATAAATATAAACTCTTAGGGTAGTTGTGGTTCCAGTACCAGTTACCACCCTTAGTTATCTGTTTCCATTAGTTATTTAAGATTTTATTATTGTGATGTTTTTGTAAGAAGATTTTTATATTTGATCTCTACGATCTCCAAGCCAATCAATACCAATATTATATTATTATTTAGATTATTTTAAACATACACAACACAATATCATTGTTAGTAGCGCAAAAGTAGCTTGACTGACACTAAAGTTTTTTTGTTTCTAGATGATTAAGACGTAGATTTTTAGTGTTCCTAATTATTGTATGTATTAATATTTGATTAAGTACAGTTGAGGGCAATAAAAATACGTTATTTCGTGATTATTTTGAGTTATTTTCTGTAAATTTTATCACCTATTATACGTCTTTTTTGAAAGCCTCGAGACTCGAGAAGACTCGAGAATTTGGCCTCGAGAATTCTCGTGCCTCGAGAACGAAAATAGTTCGAGAAATCAGAAACCCTAGTGGCGCCCCAGTTTACATAGATACAACAAAATAACATACCTAAATAATTTTACATGTTAATTTTATATGTTCTTTATTTTGTGTCAATTTTTGATGAGAAGATAATAAAGGAAAAAATATTAGTTTGAGTATATTTAGTTTAGGAAATATTTGCGAAAGTACGATGAGCGAATAATAAAGGAAGCTATAGAGAGAAATAAAAACCGCAGATCACTGAAACTTCAACTTGATGCAGGGAAGAAATCCATCTTTAAACTCGCAAATGTGGATGGCGATGTGACAACCAACAGAGCGGAACTGCTTAACATAGCGTATCGTTGTTATGGAAATCTCTTTAGCAACAAATTGAAAAATCCTAGAGCCCGGGCGGGTGAAATGGTAGCTTCGGAACACATGTGATGAAGTGTACTTGGCATTGCGGCAGCTGAAAAATCGAAAAGTCCCAGGTGAAGATAGCGTTCTTCCAGAACTACTTAAATTAACATCCGAGAAAATATCAGAAACTTTGGCAAAGCTGTTTACAAAGTGCCTACTAGAAACGAAAGTACCGGAGAGCTGGAACAACACGTTAATTACACTACTTCATAAAAGGGAGACATCAAACTATTAGACAATTATAGACCAATCAGTCTGCTCTCCCATGTCTATACTTTTCAGAAGGGTAATAGTCACTAAACTCAGGAACAAACTAGACTCATATCAACCACGAGAGCAGGCAGGTTTCAGATTTGGTTACAGCACTTGTGATCATTTGCAAAGTATTAAAACCCCAATCGAGAAATGTCACGAGTACCAAAAGCCGATCATATTAACTTTCATTGATTATGAAAAAGCGTTTGATTCGATTGAGGCCTGGGCTGTTGAGGATGCCTTGGCGGACTGTAGAGTAGACGAAAGATATGTCGCGATGATACAACATCTGCAGTCATGCAACAGCCTGTGTAAATCTACACGAAAAGACTCCTTCTTTCTTCGGTTTAGCCAGAGGAGTTCGACAGGATGACCCGATGTCCCCAAAATTCTTTACCGCGACCCTTGAGAATATATTTATTTGAAATCTATACCAATATTATAAAGAGAAAAGATTTGATTGTTTGTTTGTTTGTTTGTTTGCATTGAATAGGCTCCGAAACTACTGAACCGATTTAAAAAATTCTTTGACTGTTGGGAAGCTACACTATCCCCGGATGTCATAGGCTATATTACATTTTCGAAAAAATTAGGGATCCTTGCTAAACCTTCAATAACGTAACTCAAGGTGTAAAAAAATACCTAATAATTTAAATATTATGTAATGAGAATATGTAAAAAGTATGTGATATTTAATTGTCATAGTCTATTGCTTATTGTTACCCTAGCAACCAAAAATAAGTGTGTCACTTCTGTCAAATGTTTGAAATATAAACAGCTAACAGTTTACAGCTTGAATTATAAATTTCATTGCTTAAACACATATTCAGCATTATTTAATTTAACTGTGTAGCTGCAGGCCCGTTTCCGTCATAATTCCTGTTCAACAGTTAGCAAATCAAAGGCAAAGGTACAAAGGCAATTAATTTAGTGATATTTACCATTTTAAAATGCCCAGAAGATCAAGATCTCAACTTTCTAGACATAGTTCCCAGGTTACGTCCCCGTAGTTACGTCATCAAAAATACGTCGTAATGAAGAATCTTCATCGGAAACTGAAAATCATCTTGCAAGCCGGAGAGAATACGCGTCGCAATCGCGTGCCAGAGAGTCGAGTATCGAGCGTTCGCAGCGGCTTGCTGAGCAAAATTTGAAAACCTCTCAAGTCCGCGCGCGAGAGTCCAGTATCGAGCGTTCGCAGAGGCTCGAACAACATTTGAGAACCTCCCAAGTCCGCGCGTGAGATTCGAGTACAGAGCGTTCGCAGCGGCTTGAAGAGCAAAATAATAGAAATATTCTAACTCGCACTACGGAATAGAACTCTGAGCATTCCCAACGCCTACGAGATCAGAGAGAAAGACAACATACGTTAACAACTAGAGTTCGAACTCAAATGTTAGCTCACAGTAACAAATCAGCATTCAGATACGATCCACAAATAGATTATGCTCAACAGCCTTCCGTCCAAATTGGAACCATGAAAAAGATTTGCCAGAAGTGTTATGCAAAAAAATGGGACAATGAACCTAATGGGATATGCTGTGCAGCTGGAAAAGTTAGTCTCCCCAATATTCAAGAGCCGCCACAACCAACTAAAAAATCTTTTGACAGGTACAATCATTCACTATCCGGACATTTCTTAAACAACATACGAAAGTACAAGAGTGTCTTCCAGCCGGGCTAGGATGCGCACCACGTAATATTTCTTTCGACGTGTTAGAACGAGACGGCGTTGTGGCAAAGTATTTATATCTGTCACTTTTTTACGCGTCGAAAAGAGTTCCTTTCGTGGCTTTTCGTGGTCGCATGCTAAGCTAGCAGATGACTTCATTTGGCGCGAAAGAAATCTATACCAATATTGTAAACAGGAAAGATTTGATTGTGTGTTTGTTTGCATCGAATAGGCTCCAAAACTACTGAACCGATTTGAAAAATTCTTTCACTGTTGGAAAGCTATGTTATCCCTGGATGCCATAGGATATATTATATTTTTTAAATAATTAAAGATACTTACTAAAACTCCCATAATGTAACCCAAGGTGTACAAAAAATACCTAAAAAAATATTTACATCGCGTGCGCTGCGAAAACTATTGATGATACAATAAAATAATATACTACGTCTTTGTAGAGCTTATCATTATTTACAAAAAGTGTCGGGACAGAGTATGTCTATCTATTATAGTTAAGCCAAAACAAGTGTTCTTTTTTTGAAAATTTTAATTGAAATGCCGCCGCAAGAAAAGGCTCTTAATTTATATCATGTATCATGGTATAATGTTATGTAAACCCTTATCAAAATAAACTACTTTAAATTCAAGAATAATTCAGGACCTTTATATACCTTTTCAAATTGTTCAATTCAGACATTTCATTCGAAAGAAATCATGAGTATAAAATGTAGGTAAGTTTTAGAAAAAAATCGCGCAGTCACCGCTCACACCGCTCGGCTAGCTAGGCATCACCATATTTTATCTCCGCTATTCCTGTAGGTATCAGTACCTATACCAGCCTTTTTAATAGTCCACTGCAGGACATAGGCCTACCCACGAAGTGTGATTGGGCCATATCCACCACGCTGGTCCAGTGCGGGTTGGCGGATTCATAATAGGGCATCCGGGCATCGAATGTAAATGTATCAGAATCAGAATCAGAAATCGTTTATTGCATAAAAAAATTAATCATAATAAATCATTTACCTATCGTCTAAAGTGTTTAAAAAATACTTTATCCTTTTTCTGCTTATAATTTTGACGAAAGTATTAAGAAGTAATATGAAATAGACATGAAACCGCGACCGCGTTGTAATCTATTGAGTAGCGAGAGAGTCTACCTACGCTTGGGCCATATCCACCAGGCTGGCCCAGTGCGGGTTAATGGATTCCTATAATAATACGTAATCCAGTTCCTTCTACGGACGTAGGTATGCAGGTTGCCACTCGATATTTTTCTTCACGGAAAAGCCAGTGATGTGAAATTCCGTACATAAGTTCCAAAGAAACTCATTGATACGGGATCGGGATTTGAACCTACCAACTCACGATTGTAAAATAGGTGTTACTACCACTAGACCACTACGGCTATATACCTCCTCTATTAATGCGTCTATTTATGTAGTACCTACAGATTTGGAAAAGCTAAGTTAGGCAACCGACATACAGACGATTTATAATTTCTGTTGTAGTGATAGTGAATGGAGTGAGTGTCCTGACACACACATAGTACGTAAAACGAACGATCGATGGGCCTTTAAAGTTCTCGAATGTAGACAATGTATTGGCAAGTGTAGAGAAGGTCTTCACGTGAATCTAAGATCTAAAAGAGACCATCGGAACACGTTGGATGCCAGCGCTTCCATTGGTTCCATCACAACTTTTTGGGTTAACAAGTTGAAGAGGCCTTAGGTAGGGCACACAATTCCTAGAAGTCGAACTGATGGCTAATATTTTACAAAGTACTCGAATGAAGAAAATAACAAAAACGAGTGTATATTAGAACGTCAACTAAATTACGTTGATAGAATATTATGTTAAGCAGTGGGTGTTCTGAGGAGAAAATATTTGCTTATATGATACTGTAATATGAAAACGCGCTAAAATAACTGTGTTCATGTGAGTGACATATCTACATTACGTGGTAGGTAAATAGGCACAATACTCATAAAATCTGTCTTCTTTAACCAATCGTACCCGGGCGAAGCCGGGGCGGGCCAGCTAGTGGGACGATAAAGGTATTAATATAGGAGGGGAGAATCTTACAAACTTAAGATTTGCCGATGATCTGGCGCTTTTTTCGGAAAGTGTGCCTGATATGTTGGTAATGATCGAAGAGTTAAAAAGAGAGTCAGTAAAAGTCGGCCTAAAGATGAATCTGTCCAAAACTAAGATTATGACCAACATCTCAGAAGAAAAGAACTTTCAGCTATCGGTAGAAGTAGTCACAGACTACATATACCTTAGGCATAAATTCTCACTGTATTCTGGAAATCAGACGGTAAAGGTTGAGCGAAGAATATCCCAAGCCCAAGCAGCATTTGGGGCAAATAAGCAAATATTGCGTAGCAAGTTACCCATGAAGCTGAAAGCAAAAGTATTCCAGGAGAGCATTGAGCCGATCTTCTCGTACGGTGCGGAAACCATGTCCCTCACTGAACGATCAGCCGAAAAATTCAGAGTAGCGCAGAGAGCAATGGAGAGAGCTTTCATTCACCCGTTCCCCTCACTGCCTCCCCGTTCGTCGCTCGCTACTCGCCAGGCAACAATACTATTTGCTTGCGCATAAGTCGATCGGTACCTAGTCGGGCGTTCGGCCGTTTTCGGCGACCCCCATATGACGGCGCCCGGTGCGGTTGCACCGCTCACACCGCCTTAGGGCCGCCCCTGCTTTCAATATTTTGTAGTCTGTTTCTAATTGCCTGTATCACAATAGTAGATTCGTTTAAACTTGTCACACGAATTATTTTTTAATATAACGGCTTGCTTTAATATCCAAAGGGTTTATAAGTAAAAAGAGTTAGAAAGGGTTTGAAATAAGAGTAGAAATTGTTATCGATTAGAAAGCACAAGAAATGTAATAAAAACAAAAAAAATGTATAGAGGTATTTACCAATATTTATATGGCAAAAATGAGATATTAAAAAAGACAAAACCTCAAAATACAAAGAGGTGTATTGAAATTTAGCTAAACACATTCGGACCATAGATGGATCAGATATAGTTTAACCACTGGCAAACACGAACCACGATCTTACAGAAATCCAAAAAAGACCGACATACCAGCCTTTAGAGATGCACTTTAAAAGGCTATGTCAGGGACATCAAAATTTGATTTAAAACCGGAACTATCGCCACAGGAAATAGAGACCACGACGGAAGCCTTGGTAATTATAGTAAGGTAAGGTGATCGATTCAGAACCAAAAGATCCAAAGCCATGTTCGAACAATCGTAAAATGTATAAATGCTTTGGAATATATTGTAGATAGTTATTTATCGCGGATCTACCTGTAGTTATTTATCACGGCTCTTCTGAAAAGCCCCGTTATATTTAGCGTGTTCCAATAAATAAATTCAGTTTAAACCTTGGTTAATTTCAACAAACAATTAAATGTTCACTATTTTCAATTTGCTATCGAATCTGGAATACTTATTTAGGTAATTTGTAGTTGTGTTTGAACCTAAAGTTATTATAATATAATCTTTGCCTAAAGTGCCCGAGAATCTAAGAATTAAAGATCAAGATCAACCAGAAAAGAAACAGACGGAGTTTCGTACCTAGAGTGACTAGCTGAGTATGATTACATGGATGCTCTGTTGATTGAAAATCTCTATTATTATCAAATTATTAGGCTTACTCCAAGGTAAGAAACAAAGCTTTATTGGTTTTTACATATATCTTCCAGTGAAAGGTTTATTGACATCACCATCATTTTCATCATGCTGCAGGCTCCGCTAAATCAGGAATGAGCTTCAGTCAGGATTGGATATTGCGCAGCTTGTACCTAACTCCACATACGCCGACTTGTATGATTCGGCCTATACCGACAAAGCCCAGTGAATGAGCCAAAATATGTTTTAGTTCATAAAAGTATGTGAATACTGGGTTTTGGAACAAATGGTATCAAATATATGGGAATTTTATCGATAGACCAAAACATAATAGTTTATGTTTTTGTCTATGATTTTATCATAAAGAAATCCGGCCAACAAACTTTTCGACATTTCCAATGCCAGAAAAAACAACAATATTTTAGATTTTTCTTTCGGAGCCAATAAGATCTAAAATATTATCTTGGAAAGATTTCACACTATGATTATAGTATATTACACAAAATGAATGCATATAGTAATATCGTACAAAATAGAAAACACTAAACTATAAAACGACCCGGTCAGTCCTTTCCATAACCCACCACCAATCATTTTATCATTGAAAAGCAAAGCATCAATAATGCACGCGTAAGACTAGCAGTAACACTTCACTGTCTCCTCAAACCAAATAAAAAATATATTTAGTCTGAGACTGTGTCATGCAGTTATTGTGACATTTATATGTGAAATTATTGTTTTATTTGTTTGAACCGAAGTAGGATGTGAATTTTAAAATTTCGCGGGTTTGGTTTACATGCTCCTGAAGTGCGATAAAATTTTCAGCTATATTCATAGCTTACTTTGTCTATAGCAGCGGTTAGATGTGTTTTTATGAGCTTGGCGATTTTCGTTAGTTAAAAGAAATGGGTCAAAGAATTTGTATCAAATCTTGCGTAACAAATGAAATAAAGTGTAACAATGTGTGTGAAATGTTAAAAGTCAAATCATTTATTGCAACATATGAAATTTACAAGCGGTTCTTAACTAACATGTTTAGTATAATAGTTATACATATGACCCTGATAAGGGTATGGCAATTTTATTATTCGTATTGGAACGATTTATAAATTTATTCCAGATTATCGTTAAAAATCGTCTAATGTGTAATAACACTAATAACATATGGATAATAGAATAATTATTAGTTGTTTTAAAAACAGTTTTCCTTTTCTATATTTTTTAGATTATTTGGCAGTGTATTAAATATTTTTAAAGCCATAGAATGCGGGCTGGAACGATGCATTGCTAAGTTGTACTTTGGTCCCACGAGTTTTTGTCTGTATTGTGATCTAATTTTGAGCGATTTATCAGACGCTTTGTTGAAATAGTCTGGGTGATTTTTGACAAATTTACATATTTCGAATACATAGATAGATACCATGGACATAATTTCAAGTTTTATAAAATACGGTTTATGGAAGTTTTTTTTGGTAATGTCGGGAATTTTAATATTTGCTAGAAAGCGCATCGCTAAAAAGCTAAAGGCTATCACAAAAATCGAGTTTGAGAAGTGTTTCGACGATTGGAAGAAGCGCATATCGAAATTTGAAAGCAACATCGACTTTAGTCGACGTATTAATAAAAAAAAACATTTATTTTTTGTACAGACTATGTATATGCAAAGACAAGCTGGCAAGGTACTCGTAGCATATGGTGGCGGATTGATCCAGACTAAGAGCGGAAATTTGACCTCGCTATAAAAATAAATATGTCAAATCCACCAGAAGTGACAGTATCTTTTCTGACGATGTGAAGAAGATTTATAAAAATTCTACGAAATAGATGGACCGGACCAGATTTGGAGAACAGGTGAATGGATCGGTGAATGGTAGGAATGTTTGTAATAAGGACAGATTGTCTCTGGCGCTTCGCCGGCCGCTGCCGCGGCAAATTTTTCTAAGTCTTTTTTTCCTCAGTGCCCCCTTTCGTACACTCCAACCAACTTTTCTGCTATAATTCAATTAAGTATATTTTTTATTCGTTACTAGCACACAAAAACACTGTTAAATTAGGCAGATCTGTCTCACTGTCCTATTTGGATGAAACAGTACAAAGACAAACAAATAAAGGCTGCGTACAGGGGTCACCTGGTGGTCCTTTGTTCTGGAACATCCAACTTGATCCACTGTTACAGCAGGCGGAACATTTGGAAGCACACATACAAGCGTTTGCAGATGATATTTTGGTGATAGGCGTAGGAAGCACGGCAAACGAAATAGAGCGTAAAGTAAACAAAGCCCTTGAAGTGGTGGCTGATTGGGGCAAATCGCACAAAATGAGATTTGCTGCACACAAAACGCAGACTATGCTGGTTACCAGGAAGTTAAAATATGATCTACCACAGTTGACATTAAATGGCTTACATCTAGAATATACGAATTCCATTAAGTTCCTGGGCGTGACTATAGACAGGTCACTGACTTTTAGGCTTCACCTGGAGAATGTCACTAGAAAAGCGGTAAATATTTACAATACCCAATGGGGTCTAAACTCCCGACCCTGCGTGGACACCACTCCACATCATCGCTAAACGGAATTTCTGGCGGCGTATGAATCATGACAAGATCGAACCTTATGCTGGCGGATAACTATCCCCGGGCACAACACCAGAGGAGTATTTCTTTGTGAATGGAAATTATCTTTATCATGGATATCACTATCCAAACCCCGCTCAACCTCCATAAAGACCACCACCTCATTCCATATCATCCACATATGAATCCGAAATTCGAGAAAAACTCAAGTTGATTCCGATCTGCTTTTGTCGGAATGCTCACATCCTCTCCCTTCTCGCAGTAGGTACGAGTACGCCCAAACCCCTAATTTGATTTTGTGACGACTATTTCTTTTAAGGTAACTGGCGAGAAATTAGCTTAGTTACGAAAACAGACAGAAAAACCTTCATTTGTAACTTGTTTATGAGACAAGACAAAAATCTCTTCTCGGGTAACCAGTTAGATAGCGAGACGTCCGATAGCGTTTTTTCAAACCGGAATAACTCAGATTTTATAACCTAAAAATATTTTTCATTTTATTTGTCGTCGTCAGACAATATTACGAAGACGGTGCAGAGAATTAAATCTGTGCTACGCAACAATGTTTCATAATTAAAAAAAAAAAAAACATTAAAGTGTTTTCCTTATCTCGCTCGCCATCCCAATATGTTGCTTCAGTTAGGTAGAAGAAAAGACTAAGGGCAAGATGCGATGCGGCGCGCCCCCGCTCCATCCGTCAGGCTGTCGTGCGAACGCCACTACACGGCAATGCACTTAACTTCGAGCCAACATACATGTGTCTACGGCTATGAGGGGCTAACTTGCTACTTGTTAATAGTTATGAAGGGGCAGCGCGGAGTGGTCTTCCTAAAACTGACACCCAATTATGAGCCCCACAGTGACGGATGGCAGAGGTCTCACTCAGCCCTTTGTTTAATGCCGTGATCTCGTTCGTGGTCGGGTAATGTAAGTTAATTGATTCTACATTTTTATTTCCAATAACCCGTAAAGGTATTTTTATACTGTACTGTACTGACCGAAATAGCGCTGTTAACGAGTTCCAGTAAAACTAACTAAGGTAAGTAAAATTATGAAATCAAAAATGCTGAATTTTGAACGAGTCTAACGAGTATACTAAGGCTTCGAACGAAACAGCGCAACGGATAAATTCAAGTACAGAAATAAATCCGCGTTCTTTAAATCCAAGGCCACGGAAACGAAGCTATTTTTAACAATGTACTCGACATACCTAATATCACAATTATAATATAATCAATCAGATATTGCTTAGCATAGAATGAAACGACTATACTCACGAAATGTGATCAGTTTCAGATGAAATGACCTACCTATGAAGTCTTGTCTTTTCTCAATTGACGGAGACGCGTTCCATTCGCCAACTTTACAGAGAAATTATAACGAAATTCCGGCATGCTCGAATATGACCTTATATACTTCTATCCCTGTAACCGGGGTGAGGGCCCGATTCATTCTTTATGCACCGGGGCCTTTATGCATCTAGCTACGCAAGCGCCGCCACTGGTGCAAGTATATTATTTAAAATTAATATTTACCCAATCACCTACGTAGAAATAGGAAAACTTAAGTTTGGCAAAAGCGTATCTTTTTTTTTTAAATTTAATATTGGTTTGTTAACACAGCTACCCTTTTTTGTGTACCCAGTTTTTTCAAATGCACTAAAACTGTTTTGTGGTCAATTCCCAGTTCTTCAGCTACGTCGTAACTATTGATATGCTGATCTTGCTCCACTTTTTCAAAAATGGCATCCATTTTATCCGTAATAGGGCGACTAGAGCTACGTGCGTCTTTGACATCAAAATTTCCGGATTGAAAACGCTTTAACCAAAGTTGTGCTACTCTCACAGATACTGCACTAGGTCTATAAACATCGCAAATGTTTTTCGCGGCTTGCGTTGCATTTTTACCTTTTTTGTAGTAAAATTTTAAAAATGTTTCGAATTTCTTCATTAGATTCACTCATCTTGAAAGTAGGTACCAAAAACAAATAAAAATCACACATTTTCGTAATTTGAATTTGTAATTTTGTTCTTTAAAATTTAAACTTTCAATGATACCAAAACCAGCCAGATACAAATAGTATATCCAAAGAGATTTTATTACAAGTTCATACATACTAAATGCGAAAAGACTTTTTCCAACCTATTATGTGTAGTGATAGTGCTATTTAGCAAGTGTAATAAGTTCAACTAATAATGAATACTTATTTTGAATTTTTCAGATGATGCAGACAACGTCGGCCCCCAATGCCCCCACCGAGCTGGTGGACGCCACTGACGGCACTAGGTACCGGGTGGTGGAACGCCTGGCCCAGGTAGGTCCCATCGTGGATCGTGAATGGAATGTAGTGCATATGGAAACTTCATATTACTTATATACATGGTACGTAGGAATCTTCTAGCTCTAAATGCATATTTCATCTCCTGCTGCGACATCGTTTTCCATCAGGCGACTTCCGTGGACAAATGTAACCCTTTTTTTATGAGTAAGGAAAATATCAGGTGAGTGTACCAGTCCCAAACCAGGAACCAGTGGTTGACCAATCGCTTATTCAAATAAGTAAAATAAGAAACTGTAGGTGTTTTCTCAGTATTCAATTGTTTTGTTATGTTGCCTGGACTGTAAGGAACCTTTCAAGCATAAATTTTGCGACAATTAAATAAAAATATCGCTGCCCTGCTCTTTTTTTATCTGCAGTGTCTCGTTCATTTGCCTTTCGGCCGCCATCACAGTTAGAAGTGCAAGTCGACGTGGTTAGTTAAATATTCTATTATCACCAGTTATTTCCTAATTATTACCATGAAGTTGTGTTTTATTGAAAATATAATGTATGTTTGAGTGCTATGAGGTATTATTTTGAATAAATAATGATAATAACCAGTATTTTCAAGGGTGGTTAACTACTGGAACACGTTTTGTACTGGATTCCTGTTGTTGACCAACTGGTTTGCAATTGGTGTCGATGATATTTTTTTTTTTCGTTATTTTTTCATAGATATGTTTTAGATTTACATCATTTAGATCATTAAGCGTGTCATCAAAACCTTCAGTATGGTGTGACCAGTAGTTGACCAGTTGGTCAACTATTGGCACTAAGTACGTGTACCTATGTATGACCAGATAAGATTTCAATTTAGATTTTTTTATTTAGATGTAAAATGGCCCATAAAAAGACATTTTTTAAATATAGCGAAGAAGACCTTTTGAAATAGGAGCGACATGTAGAAAATACAATATACCTCATGTAACTCTCATCAATGAATTAAAAATGAGATATCCCATACAGCGAAAAATGGGACCAGCGACAGCATTGACCCCAACCGAAGAGTCACTATTAGTAAAGTGTATCAATGATAATGCTAAAAAAGGAATCCCGATAGCAAAAAAATCGTCTATTCGAAACAGTTAGCCAAATTATACAAGAGGATGGCCGAAAAAAATCTTTCAAAAATGGGATTCCTGGACGAAAGTTGTTTGATGGGTTTCTAAAAAGACATCCAGATGTATTACTGCGACATGCCGAAAGTATAAACTCTGCTCGGAGCAGGGTAACGGAAGAAAGTCTTCGGAAATGGCATTCTGATTTAAAAGAATTCTTAAAAACAGAAAATGCTGTAGATATACTTGATGACCCTAATAGAATCATAAATGCTGACGAATCTGGATTTAATATTTGTCCTTCGTCAGGATTAGTGCTGGGTCCGAAAGGAATGGCTAATTTTTACCAAATACAAGACAAAGAAAAAGAAAGCATTACTGCTTTAGGAACTTTCTCCGCATCGGGAAAAGTCTTGCCGGTTCTTATCAGATATCCTTACGAGGGGGAGGGGATTGCTTATGAAATAGCGCAAAATGTACCTGAAAACTGGGTAACCGGAAAGTCACAAAAAGGTTGGATGACAGCAAAAGTATTTCTAGTAAAATAGTGTTTCATTTTCAAATAGGTCCCCTTTTTCGTCATAAATTTCACTGGTCAACTATTGGTGCAAAAAGTGGTTATATATAGGAACGCACTGGTCAATCTTAGGCAAATTCCCGTTTTTGGTAATGTTAATTAAATATAAAAAAAACAAAAATTTCAGGAATTAAATAATTTATCAAAATCGCTGCTTTAATAAACGATTAACAACATTGCATCAACATTCATGAATAATACTAAAAGAATAACCGTAGAGAAAACCTCAAAGTCAAAATTTGTCCTTAACTGGTTTGGGACTGGTACACCCTACCTATAACATGCGGGGAGCGTCGACTTGGCGGGGAGCGAGGATGCGTTCCACGCGACGCGACGCCACGCAGCTGCTGCAGCCTCGCCCACTGCGACTCGCATGACGACATTGGGTGGCTATTGCCGGATTGAACTTGAACGGAATTTAATGGTACGAGTATATACCACACAGCATTCTTTGTCTAATTTTTTTTTTTTTTTTTTAAGTCGTGAAACAGGTGCCAGCTATGGTAACCGTACGTCAGTCATAACTAACTTGGTGAACTTCATCTCACCATCTGTCACTGACACCTTTGACATGCAGAAGCATTGTGTATGGGAAAATGAAATTGATGATTCTATTATTTTACTCGCAAATTTTATAAATTTTCTCACCGCTAAGGGAAGATTTAATCCCTTAGCTTCCACAAATATTTCAAGATCAAAATTAGCCAAATCGGTTCGGCCATTTTCGAGTTTTAGCGAGACTAACAAAAACGATTAATTTATAAATATAAACGATTTATTTATCTATGTAATTACGATTAAATTATACACATATACTTACCTATGTTGTTGTACAGGGAAGTTTTGGTACTTGGTGGCAAGTAGTGCGGGAAGGCGACATGTCGCGAGAGCTGGCGGTGCGCGCGGTGCCGCGCGAGCGCGCCGAGCAGCCGCAGGTTGCGGCGCGCCTGGCGGCCGAGCGCACGCTGCTCGCGCCGCTCCGCGACGCCCACATACTGCGCCTTCACCGCACTTTTGCGGACGGCGCACACGTGTATGCAGTAATGGAATTTCGCCGACACGGGGTACGTGCGCTACTCTCATAATACGTACTTTTTAAACGTCGATTTGATGCGCCGAGCATTCACCGTTCGATTCCATTCGCATACTTACTTATTTGTTTTGTTCAAAATGTTGTCGGTTTACAAACCAGTTTTCCATCCGTCCATAGGACGTCTACTGCTGGACATAGGCTTTCATCTCCTCATTCCTGGTTCGATTCTCACCATAGTTTGTCGGGCTACTAGGCTTTATTAAGGCCCATAGTAAGAGACCAAGTTTCAATCAACTGGCCATGTCAGATGCAAAAGATCGTGCGAAGTGGAGGAAACATAGCAAGAGACCAAGTTTCAGTGCCGTAAGTCATCACTGGTAGCACACACTGGTGGAGGTTGATGAAACTCGGTAACTACACGAGTTCTGTACAGGTATATTTTTAACCGACTACGAGTATTTTTGTGTTCGTTTGTTTAGGTATGTTCATTTTTCACCAATCGTGAATTGATTAAAAAAAAACTTTATCAGTTTGAAAGGATATACCTACTCCCGAGGTAGGTTCGAACTGTTTTTTTTTAAATTGAAATCGGCAGTGCCATTTTTGAATAATCGAAACGTATTGATAGGTACCGAGATCGGTTCGAGTGAACCATCTGAATGTAGTAGTACACGATTGAACTCGGTTGTATGACTGTATGCGTAAAACAATAAATAGTATGTGTATATCGGCGCGCGGCGGTGTGTGTCGGCAGACGCTGGCGGAGCTGGCGGCGCGGCGCGGCGCGCTGCTAGCGCCGGAGGTGCGATTTTTTGTGCGCGGCCTACTGCAGGGGCTGCGCTACCTGCGCGCGCGGTTCGTGTTTCACGGCGCACTGAGCCCGCGAGCCGTATACCTGGGAGATAATCTGCATGTTCGGATCGCAATGAGCCGTAGCATCCAGATTAACATAGGTAATTTATTTTCTAGACACGCGGCAGCGAGTCCAGCCAAGACCAAGAAAAAGGCGACGCAGCAGCCGTGTGTAATGTTACACGAACCATTTCGAGACACTTTTGACCCCTTCATAACTCGAAAACTATTTAAGCTAAATATATGAAACTTAGCATATTTACTAAAGTTGTTTAGCTAGTCTAGAATTCAAAATTTCACTAAGTTTGCTCTTACAGTTAATGTAATATTAACGTATAAAAACCGGGGTTTCATTGACTGAATCACTGACTCACTGACTTATAGATCAAAAACCTAACCCACTTCCATTTGACTTAGAAACTTGATAGTTGGCAACAAAGCTACTAGCTACTAGCAGCTACTGGTGCAAGAGCATAATGAGAAACTCTTAGATTTTGAATTTTTCGACTTCTGCCATTCAGTTTAGGCAACGTATGGTGAAAAACATCTAAGAAGACTTATGAAGAGATTTGTGTAAAGGTAATAATGATAAACAATACAAATTATTTTAAAACATATTTATTTTAACAATCGACAACAAAATAAAACAATTCATTTTTGTAACAAGTTACTCATCTTAACTAAAACAGTCTAGTTTCGATTATTGTTTAAGAACATGTTCACTTGTTAGTTATCGCAAATGTGTCTCATCTTCAAAAATCAGTGAACCGATCTCGTTTTGTACAATGACTTTATAAAAATTGGTATAAAGCAGAACAAAATTCAGAAACTAGGCACTATTTTTCGGAATCTAATCTATACGTACAATCTTCTCGTTTCTCTTTTCAAAATCAATTTTGCAATAATTTGGCTTGCTTTTTTACTTATAAAACACTGTATCAGACAGTGCTTTATGAAAAGACAGATGTAGGTCTAACAGATACTCGAATTGATAAACTAGTCGGAGCTACCGGCTATATGTATACCCCAACATCCAGCTGAATACCTTGAGATAAAATTAAAATTTCATTTCAACCATTATATAAGGAAATATATAAAAGAATATCTTTGAATTGAGACTTTGGCAATTGTAGTATAAAACAATTAATTAATTGCTATTACATACACAGTATGTTACATAGTTATTTATCAATTTAAAAAGTTTTTAAAATGCCTTATTATAGCACCTTCATTACTCAGACTACAGAATAACGGCATCAAATATGGATGCTGCAGAGTACAACTTACTACGTGTAGGTACAAGGAATAAACTTACTGCCGTTCTCAATAACTTACTTACACATAACTATCGATATTAAACTCGGTTAATCTGTTAAAGTAACATTAACTGTTACTGTCGTTTCAATAACAAAAAGTTCGAAAGCTTATCTGAGTTTAAGGATAGATAACATCCCTATCTCAGGTAAGATGAGCCCTCAGAAACGTTTCATTTTTCGTCCGCGCCCTTTAAGACGTCATGATTTAAATTTTTTATAAATTAATTGTTTTTAAGATCTGGCTTACTGTATTTCATATATCTTCTTTCCATATTAAATAAATCTATGAGAAAACGTAATTTTGGCATCATTTAATTTAATAATTATTTTGTTATTTTAATAATTAGACGGACCCTGTTAAGCTTAAAGTTTTAATACACTAACAAAAACCAAACGCACCGATGACGTTTTGTTTGTTGTTCAGTGTGAACTTTTTCAGTAGATTGCCTACTGTTTTAGTAGGTTTTTGATGTAAATTTGGTAGTGCGGTAGATTTTCGGTTGTAGTGTTTGATAAATCAGTAGAATTCATAAACGTAATTTTCAAGCTGGGACCCCCCTAAAATTACATTTTAGAGGATGTCTAGGTACATTCGGTGAAAACAGAGACTGCGCTGGGACCTTACCTTTCCTTTTTAGAGAAAAGTGAATTACGTTTAGTAGTTTAAATGGTTTTCAAAATGGTCACACTGGTTGTTATGTCGTTCTTGCATTCGACTCGACTGACGCGCGTCTCAAATAGTCCCAAATAGTCTCAATAATCGAAACAAAAACTTTACAAAACAAATTAAGTATTGTTTAGTAAATTATAGAACTACTTTGGTGTATTTTAAAGCGATGGCTCAACAAAGTTCAACCGTAAGTATCGTTGTCTGCTGTTCATAAATAATTTCATGTAGGTATTCAGCTAAACTTTGCTCACTTGTCCACCACAAGTTGGCGCCAAAACTATAATAGAAATTAACTTATTTTCAGATGAAGGCCAGGTCCTTAAGTAAGGACGAAGTCATGATGCTCATAACATTCATCGGGAAAAAAGAAATTATCACCACGAAGGCTACGAACGCCACCAATAATAGGCTAAAAGAAATGGCATGGAAAGAAATAGCAGATGAGTTTAGCGCTCACGTGGGAGAGACGCGGCGCCCTGAACAGCTACGCCTTAAGTGGGAGAATTTAAAAAAGCTGCCAGAAAGCGTTCTGCAGCAATCAGGCAGAACAATTTAAAGGTACTGTACCAACCTTTTAGTGGAGTCCACTTCTGATGTATAAAAATAACACACTGGCCTAGTTCAGGTCACATACACTATCTAATTTCTTCTAGCGACATATGCATGCAGCATTCTTCACAATGTCTTTTACTGAAAATGCAGTGGTTTAAAAAGCCATGGTTGTAATGATGCTTCCTTACAATCATTGTTTCTATCTATGCTCATCATTACCCAATCATACTAATATTATAAATCCGAAAAGTTTTTGGTTTGTTCCTCATTCACGCAGCTACAGAGCAACGGATTGACTTGATTTTTGGCATGGATATAGTTCAAAGGCCGGAAAGTGTGTGTGTTCCTGTGGAACCTGTGACAGGTGACAGGTTTAGGAACCGCACACTAAAGCTAGTATAAAATAAATAATAACATACTGTCATGAATTTTTACCCTTATCTTAAAATTGATTATTTTATTTTTCAGACTGGTGGTGGTAAGGCCTGCATACTACCAGATGAAGTACTAGACCGTGTGGCTGGTATGTTAGGTGCCACTTGCAGTGGTTTCACTGTTGATTTTGGTGGTGATGGGGAGGGACAAATCCAAGTCGTAGATGTCCTCGAATCATCCTTGCCGGACCTATCACCTATGCCTCAACAATTAGAAAATGTTACAGTATTGGATGTGGGTGATGGTGAGGAATGTGGTAGTGATGAGCAAGGCCAACACTGTACCGGTGGAGGAAAGAAAGATACACTAATTACTAATTACTCTGCAAAAAAAATATTATTCAACACACCTAAGAACTCATGTAAGTTTTGTCATAGTATTCTATGTAAATTACTTGCCATCTTATCTAAATCTTATACTGTACTAGCTGACCCGGTGAACTTTATCCCACCACCTGTCAACTGTCAATGACAACTTTTACATGCAGGAACATTTAATGGGAAAATTAAATTTGTTTTGATCATATTACTTACAATATTTTTATATTTTCTCACTGTTTAAACCTTCCCTTAGCTTCCACCAATATTTCAAGTCCAAAATTAGCCCAATCGGTTCAGCCGTTCTCGAGTTTTAGCGAGACTTACAACCATGGTTAATTTTAGGGTTCCGTACCCAAAGGGTAAAAATGGGACCCTATTACTAAGACTCCGCTGTCCATATGTCTCCAGGCTGTATCTCATGAACCGTTATAGCTAGAAAGTTGAAATTTTCACAGATGATGTATTTCTTTTGCCGCTATAACAGCAAATACTAAAAACAGAATAAAATTAATAATTAAGCGGGGCTCCCATACAACAAATCTGATTTTTTAGCTGTTTTTCACTCTATAATTACCCTAATATTTACTTAGCACTAACTTTTGAATGCGGCTTTGCCCATGTGATATTTGTACTTTTGTGCTTTCCCATAGGAACAAACAAAAACACTTTATTAGACACCACATTCCATAAAAAACAGATTACAAGGACAAAACAAATAGGTTTCTAATTGGCGGCCTTATCGCTTTAAGTGATTTCTTCCAGACAACCAAGGCACCTTTATTTGTCAGGGATAAAAAGTACCCTATGTCACTCCCTTATTTTAATAACTATATTCATTTCCAAAAATAAAAAAAGGATAGACCTTTGCTGGGTAGTAACAAACCAACAAATACACATATGGATTTTTAATATAAGGAGGACATTAGATTATGAACCTTGCTCACAACCTTAAACAATACTATTTCATAAGGATAGGTTGTCATTGAATAAAGTTATTTCGGTGTGTTATGATGTATAATAACCAAAATAATAATATTATGGTTTGGTGTGGTGGTAGTTACTGTTGTGATTGTGGTAATTATTATAGTCTGGTGAAGGTGCTAATTAAAGTTTCTTTACAGATAATAAGCGGCGAAAGTTAGCAGATGAGCTCCAGAAAGCTCAGAAGGAAAAAGAGCTAGCTTTGGCAGCTTACTTTCGAGCAAAAACAGTTAAAGTGGAATTAGAAATCGAAAAATTGAAGCGTGAAATTGAATTATTAAAACAATAAATAATTATGTATAATAGATGTATTTATTGAGAGCATCATAATAATTTTCACACATTGAAAGGATAGTTGTCTATTAAATTTTGTCTTTCTGATTGATTGACCTGACTTTGCCCTGCACCAACAGTATCAATATTAAAATTGTCAGGAGGCATATCTACTTCTGGAGGCACTTCAGCAATGCTATGCGTCCTGCAAATGTTGTGTAGGACTGACGCGGCTATAATTACAGCTTGAGTTGTTTCCAAAGCTAGACGAATTTTTAAAGACAATACTGGGAAACGTCTTTTCCATACACCGAAGCATCTGTAAAATTTTAAGATCATCACTACATAGTATAAAATAAAGTTGCTATTTAGTCTGTTTGTTTGTCTGTATGCTTAAATCTTTAAAACTATGCAACAGATTTTGATGCGGTTTTTTTTAATGGATAGAGTGATTCAAGAGGAAGGTTTATATGTATAATACACCTGTGCGAAGCCAGGGCGGGTCGCTAGTTTGTTTATATTTATATTAGGGTTCCATACCCAAAGGGAAAAACGGGACCCTATTACTAAGACTTCGATGTCTGTCTGTCGCCGGGCTGTATCTGATGAATCATGATAACTAGGCAGCTGAAATTTTCACAGATGATGTATTTCTGTTGCCGCTATAACAACAAATACTAAAAAGAAAAGAAAATAAATATTTAAGGGGGGCTCCTTTACAGTGTGAAACCCTCCATGCGCAAGTCTGACTCGTACTTGGCTGATTATTTATTGTATCTATACAAATAATAATAATTCACCTAAGTAAATATATATCTTTACTTGTCTATATACACAGTTACAAATATTTTTTTTAAAGAAATCAATATATTTATTTTACATCACCTTTCTATAGGATTTCTTGTTAACACATGTGCATCATTATAACGATTTTCATTTGATGATGTTGGGCTAAGTACTGGGGTCAACAAATATGAACTGCAAGGATAAGCACTGTCTCCGATTAACCACCTGTTTCCAAACTCATTTTCTTCGCATTGCACTGAAAATATAAACAATTCACAACTCCTAAACAAATTTCGAATATTAAATTAATGATGGTATAGGTAAATAAAAGTTAAAAGAATACCTTTAAGCAATGAATTGTTAAATATGGTAGCATCATGAGCAGATCCCGGCCAGCGAGCTACAACATTCATGAATATTAAGTCTGCGTTGCACACTGCTTGGACATTTATGGAAAATATTCCTTTTCTGTTTCGAAACTCTTCTCCAATGTTTGAATCTGAAAAATGTTCAGCATACATTATTATAAGATATTTTGTTGCAATACATCTAGAAACCTAACTTTATCAGTTGTTTTCAACCACCCAGAATCTTAACATAATTTCTATGTGCTGTGGCAGTTCCAATAGGTATATTATTTATTGAACACCTGTAGGTAGGTACTGTATTGTTTATCTTTAACTTATTAACTGTACAAAAATTATGACATGCATAAAATAGATACTTATATATTTAATTTGTGGATAATATGTACTAACTTGGTGATTGTATGGGTATATGTGTGCAATCAATTGCACCAAGAACTCTTGGGAATCCAGCGATAGAATAGAAGCCGGCTTGAGTATTTTCTAGTACTCTGACATATTTTGCATACAAGCCAGCAATTGCTCGAGATACATCTCGAACAATTCTGCTGGCCGATGATATGGAAACGCCGACAAAGTCTGCTACTGATATGAGCATTGTACCCAGTGCATAAAATCTTAACGTCAATAACAACTGGTGTAATGGAGATATACCATGGTTTCTGGAATGATAAGAATCGGTTTGATTAGGACGGCCTAGGTAGGTATGTAAAGATATTTCTGAATCTTTGTAAAAATTTGTTTGTGCTAAAACTTAACCTATAACTTACCGGGAAGAAGTTACTCTTAAGGCGGGCGTTATTTCTAGCAATAACTCGAAGACGGCTTCTTTACTAAGTCGAAACCTGTATATAAATTCAGAAGCCGACAATATATCGGTGTAGTTGATGCGAACGTTTACATGGCGGTTTTCCGACCCTAAATGTACCACATCGCCTTCTACTGAATCAAATACGCCCGCTTCGTATAATTCCGTATCACTTTCGTCACTGAACAATTCCATTTTTACGAAAACTTATTATGATTTAAGTGTACAATAACTTTGTTATCTTCGAATTATCGCCCAAAATAGAAGGATATATATATATATATTATTATTATTATTTTATTGGATATTGTATTTAAGTATGTCAAACATCTAAATAGTATTCAACTTCATGGTCGTGTGATTACGTGTGACACAGATTGCAAATAAACGGTAACCAGGTAAAAATAAATGCTAACTGTAATACATGTAACATAAATATGATGTTTGTAATATGTTACTTATATAGAAATACATCAAATTAAAAGTTGAAACCAAGAAATTATTATTACTAACGTCATTTAAGGTTCTATTTTCTTCTTAGTATGAGGCATAAAAATATTACAACTAAACTAGTTTAATTCCATTTAATGTATTTTTCCCGCGCTCGCCCCGTCCTAATATAAATCATCCCTATCAGAATGATCTTTTATACTAGATTCGTCCGATGAGGAGTTCGTTATATTGATGATTACCTCTTGTGTTTGTGCATAAATTATTATTTATCATAATTATTTTTCGCAAAAAATGGCAAAACGCCTTCCATCGTGAATAAAATTCGAATATTTTGCTCGAATTGTTTACATTATTAATGATTTATCAAAAACAGCTCAGCCGATTTTTGTAAAATTTTAATGGGACCACCTTAGGAGTATACACTTTCGAACTAAAAAAGATTTTTTTGATTCAGTTCACAATTGGCAATTTTTCGATTCGGTTCACAATTGGCGAAATTATCGATGTTCATCGTGTACAAAATTCGGAAATTTCGCTCGAATTGCCTATATTATTGTTAGGTTTTTAAAAACGGCTCGTCCGATTTCTGTAAAATTTAAATGAACCCACCTCGGGAGTATACCCTTTCGAACAAAAAAAGAATTTTTCGATTCGGTTCACAATTGGCGAAATTATCGATGAACAAAAAAAAAAAACAAAAAAAAAACACACACATGAACATAGAACTTCCTCCTTTTTGGAAATCGATTAAAATGCAATGTCACGGTCACTTCCATCAGTATTCCTGATCGAAGCACGGTCACAATCAGATATTACGATTCTGGTAATTCTCTCCACCTCACTTGCCCAGTTCTCGGCCGTCTGGTGAGTGAATGCAAGCGTTTTTAGGGTTCCGTACCCAAAGGGAAAAACGGGACCCTATTACTAAGACTTCGATGTCCATCTGTCCGTCTGTCTGTCTGTCACCGGGCTGTATCTCATAAACCATGATAGCTAGGCAGCTGAAATTTTCAC
Source organism: Hypomecis atomaria (assembly GCA_964007245.1). NCBI lineage: Eukaryota > Metazoa > Arthropoda > Insecta > Lepidoptera > Geometridae > Hypomecis > Hypomecis atomaria. The sequence continues at coordinate 19,275,812 of OZ023279.1, forward strand.
AGATGATGTATTTCTGTTGTCTATGTTAAATATTTAAGGGGGGCTCCCATACAACAAACCTGATTTTTTGACGTTTTTCGTTCTATATTAATAATGGTAACAGGTAGATGCTTGAAATTTTCATAGAATATTTAGTTTTATATTCACTTCAATTATAACTAATAAAATTAAAATAAATAAGGAGGGCTCCCATACAGTACGGAACCCCCCGTGCGCGAGTCCGACTCGTACTTGGCTTATTAATGAGTCATTGCGTCATTTTTTTGCTGTGAATGGGTGTAAAAACAAGCTAATATTCAATCAAAATATACATTTCTCAATACCGATTATTACACGTTCTTAGGATATCACAAAATGATTCAGTCGTCGAAATGTCAAAAGACCCTTCTAAAAATAGAAATACTTAGTTTATGTAGGTACCTACCTACATATACATTTATAGTTTTCGTTTCGGTATAATTATGCTTACAGCGCCACAGAAATCGGCGGATGGGAAGTACGCAGAACGCTGCGCAAAAGCTGAAATATAGGTATGCGCGGGAGCCAGAAGGACGAGACGTCGGGATCACCCGCCGGCCAACCTCATGCCTCCCACGCGCTCCCTACGCCCGTGCTCATCACTACGTCACGTGGCGTCGGAATTGTGCACACATGCGCAATAATTAGCGAATCACGGCGAAAAGTCATCTGCGGCTAACTTCTCATCCGTCGATTTGAGTGGCGCTCAGTATAAGATACTGTATTATGAATAACTAGCGACCCGCCCTGGCTCTGCTCAGGTGTATCATACATATAAACCTTCCTCTTGAATCACTCTTTCTACTTTAAAAAACCGCATTAAAATCCGTTGCGTAGTTTTAAAGATATAAGCATCCCCTTCCGTCCGAACCTCGGTGGCGAGAGGACGTGTGTCAGACCGCGGCTGTTATTTTTTTCGTCGAGCTACACTTCAATACAACAATTCAATCACAGTGTATTATACGACGGGAAGATACAGTCACCTGGGAGTCACCTGGCCCACTCTTATCAAGATAAGACGCCTGCCGCCACCCAATAAACAGGTAGAATTGCTAAAATTATTAATATCTCGACATCGCATTTCGCATCGCTGCGCGCGCGACGAGACGTGCACCGGCTGTGAGCATAAAACATACTGACGGAGGCTCGGCCGCTCGATCGACACGACGCTCAGGCAGCCGGCACGCGACGTGCGGCGGTCCGCGGTGAAAGGCGGTCGCTGGTGGGGAGCTTAGACGCGCACTCACACAATTACGTCTCAAGGACAACACACAGCAAGCCACGACCACTGCGCGCACACCCAACGAATAAGATTTGTTTACAAGCGAAAATCCTCCGCTAATTAGGGTTCATCCATAAACAACTTTAGCTGCGACCTCCGAGCGTTTAATTCAATTAGAGTGACACAATGCCTAGGACGTCGCCCTCTAAGTTCTCGTCGGTAGATGATGCTGAAGGACACACACCCCGTCACAAACGTCAGCGGCCGAATCACTCACCAAAATCATCACCAACTTCTCTTATGCAGCAACAAGAAATGATGTCGATCCTGAATAGGGTCCTTTCCGAGGTATCAGAACTCCGTAAAACCAACAGTGATATGCAAAAATCATTAGAATTCTATATAAAAGGATACGAGGAAATGAACACAAAAGTCATGTTATTAGAAGCAGAGAAACTTCAGCAGAACACATACATAGCCAAGTTAGAAAATAGAGTTGATGAGTTGGAAAGGTACACGAGGAGTACTTGTCTGGAGATTCGCGGTATCCCGTTACAACAAGGTGAGACTAAGCAAGACTTATATAGCATTGTCGAGAAAATTCACACTAAGATCAGATCTCAAACCCAAATAAACGCTATCAAGGACATCTACCGATTAAATCGCAAGTCAAATGGTGAACGTCCCATAGTAGTTGATTTTACGAACACTCAAAGTAAAATGAACACATTACAAGCGGTAAAAAAATACAACACGGCGAATACCACTAATAGACTGAATACTACTGCAATTGGTATTGAAGGCAAGAGTTCTCCGGTTTACATATCAGAGTTTCTAACACCAAAAGCGAAACGGCTACATTTTCTGGCTCGAGAAGCTAAAATGACCTTGAAATATGAGTTCTGCTGGACTGCCAACGGGAGAATTTTTATGCGGAAGACCGAAGGTTCTCCTCCAGTCCTCATCACCAGCGAAAAGCAACTTGAAGACATGCAACAAAAAAACTAATTTTCGTTAACAGTGCCAAATATTGCTGTTATAATTTGAATGATCTACCTAATATAACATCACATAAGTTACACAAATTATCATCTTTCAGCTCTCATTATGTATTTCAATGTCTAGTAATACCTGTTCAAAGCCTAAACATGCTAGTTGTACAGCCATTAACTTGTTCTACAGTTTTCTTAACTATTAATATGATTAATTTAATGTCCTACGCAAATCTCAAAAAGATTGATCTAGAATCTATTGTGCTAATCGCCATGTCCCTAAAACGAACCCACATTTCTTACAAATATAATTATGGATAAAGACGGCCAAAACACATTGTGCAATCTTATTGATGAATTCTCTATGCCTAAAGCCATACTTTCCCAACCAGAACTATGTCGTAATTACATAAAAACAACAAATAAAGCTTTAAACATTTTATCACTCAACATCAGAAGCGTTAATCAGAATTTTAACAAGCTAGAACTTCTATTACAGAGAATTGATTTTGAATGTGATGTCATAATACTTACAGAATGTTGGATCTATGATAACAAGCCATATCCTACACTAACAAACTATAAGTCTGCCCATACTAAGAACTGTATTAATCAAAATGGAGGAATTATAGTATACTCAAAAGAACATATTGATATAGAAATAAGTGAGCCTAATCTGAACGATACGAATTGCCTTCTACTGAAGGTTGGTGTAGATATGGCTATTGTTGCTTTGTACAGGTCTCCTTCTTTTTCCAATTTAAACCCGTTCTTAGACTCGCTTAATGACCTCCTAACATCCCTAAAAAACTATCATAATATCGTAATCTTAGGTGACCTAAATATCAATATAATCGCGAACAACTTAAGCGTGTCTACAGCAGGATACCTTGATTTATTATCTAGTCACGGTTTTCTCCCCAGTCATGATATACCAACATGGCGTAATAACTGTTTGGATCATATGATGGTTAAAACAAAATTTGAATCTACTACAATAGTCATAGATACATTTGTAACTGACCACAGACCTGTTCTTTTAAATATTGTTCATAAAATAATAAAATACAGTAGTACTCCAAAATACATAACCAAATTAAACTATGACCAAATTTCAGAACAAATAAATGCAGCTGATTTTAGCGATATCATGCAAATGCAAGATGTTAACAAAGCAGCAACGACTTTAGTTAATAAAATTAAGGATATAATCAAATCTAATACTAGTCATCTCAAAATATCTCATAGAAAGTTAATAAAAAAGCCATGGATAACTCAGGGTGTCCTCCGTTGTATACGTAACCGGGATAAAATGCACCTACAATTGAAGGAAACACCAGATGATACAATTTTAAAGAAAACCTACTCACGATACAGAAACTTTTGTACGAATCTTCTGAAAAATTTAAAAATTGAACACCACAAAAATGAACTTGAGACAAACAAAAAGAATATTAAAAAGACCTGGGATGTTATTCGGAACGTTACCTACACAGGAAAACAAAAAACCAGTAATGACTCACTTCTTAAAATAAAAAATAGTTCACTGGACTCTGTAAATGAGGTCAATAGATACTTCGCTAATATTGGGAAGACACTTGCTGATAGGGTCTCTAGCAACAAAATCGATAATGTGACTTCTAAAAATGCAAGTGACTTACCGTCATCTCAATGTAATTCTATAGGTTTGTTAAATACTGATGAAGAAGAAATCTATCATCTCATAACTGGGCTAAAAAATGACTGTGCTGCCGGGGAAGATGGTATTTCAACTAAGATTATTAAACAGTCTATGTCAGTCATAGTTCCTGTCCTAACACACGTTTGCAATTTAAGTCTGTCTTCAGGAGTTTTTCCTACTGTGTTCAGGACTGCGGTTATTACTCCTATTCACAAGAGTGGCAGTAGAGACCGTGTCGAAAACTATAGACCGATTTCGATTCTGCCAGTAATGTCAAAAATTTTAGAAAAAATTATGAACAGGCGACTAACATCATTCTTAGAAAAATTTAATATTCTGTCACCTAATCAATTTGGCTTCAGAACGGGTCTATCCACTGAAAACGCCGTATCTGAATTAACGAAATTTATTGCAAAGGAACTAAATAATGGTAATAAAGTCCTGGGAATTTTCCTCGATTTGGCCAAGGCCTTCGACACGGTCTCTATACCTACACTGGTGAAAAAGCTTGAGCGGATAGGAATTCGAGGTACTGCCTTACTGCTTTTTGAGAGTTACCTAAAAGGAAGAACTCAAAGAATTAGGATAGGAGATACTGTAAGTGAAGAGAACGAAATTATTTACGGTGTTCCGCAAGGAAGTGTCCTAGGCCCGAGTCTCTTTCTAATTTATGTTAACGATCTGTGTAATAAACTGCTTGTAAATGGAAAAATCTTTTCGTACGCAGATGACACAGCGTTAATTTTTGTTGGAAAGACTTGGGATGAGGCTCGGGCTTATGCCGAACAGGGACTTACGGTAGTGACTCGTTGGCTTCAAGCAAACGCACTGACCCTAAACGTTGAGAAAACTAAATATATTAACTTTACATATTCACGACGAAAAATTCCAAATTTCAATATAACCATTCACGTAAATTGTATGGATACAAACTGCAAATGTCAAAAATTAGTAGAAGTCTCTAATATCAAATACTTAGGGGTACTTATTGATCGACACTTAACATGGCAACCTCATATTCTGGCACTCAGTAAGAGAGTACGAAAGTTAATTTACGTTTTCAAACGTTTACGAGACGTGGCAGATAAAAAACTGATATTAGACGTGTATAATACACTTTGTAGATCTATAATAACGTACTGTAATACATCTTGGGGAGGAGCATGCAAGACACACATGATGGTTCTGGAACGGGCTCAGCGAGCCGTATTAAAAGTGGCACTAAATAAACCCTTTCTTTTTCCTACCAAGGAACTGTATCAAGAATGCGGAGTCCTCACAGTACGTCAATTGCATATATCGGCATTTATATTGTCTCATCACAAACTATCAAAACTGCCCGAAACACAGAATAGCAGTACAAAAAGACGGAAAGACAAAGTTTTCAAAATACCTTATTCTAGAACAACATCAGCTCAACATGATCAATCTTTTTTAGGTCCTTACCTGTATAATAATGCTAGTCGAGTCATCTGCAATTTACCAGAACTCAACAATAGAGAGGCTAAACTAGCTGTCTGCAACTGGCTATGTAACTTAGGTTATGATGAAACTGAAAATTTACTTACAATAACTAAATAAACAAAAGATATATTTATTTATTTTTAATGCGATAATTACCTTATTATTTAATCACATAATTATTCTATACAATTTTATTTTTCTATTTCATGTTAGCATTTTTATATTAAGTATATTTACTGTATTTTATATAACATAAAATATTTATAAGTGTACTTTAACAATAATAATATTGAATGTAAATGTAATTTTTGTTGATGAAACGATACTTTGAAGGGAATGCAGTCACCTACGACACAAGTATTACTTAGTGTAGGTGCTGCAGAACATGTACATGTAATTTAATTTATTGGAAATAAATATTATTATTATTATTATTATTATAGGGACATGAGGACATGGGGACAGCGGAAGCGACTTTGTTTTATACTTACTATGTAGTGATAAGGAAGTAAGTAGGGTAGATTATAAACTCTCGGTACCCACTTAAGTTAGTATGAGAGAAACATCAGTCTTGAGTTTAGTCTAGTAATGTGTGTTTGCGTTGTGCAATATAAAATAACTAACTAAATAATCTCCAAGTATTTTTTGGTGAAAATGAGTGATATTTTCGGTCAATCAAGCAATGAAATGAACCAATTGGCATTAATTAATGATAATCAAGAAGTGGAAAAAATCTTCGCGTTTTCAAAGTCGGCTTTTGACGGCAATTTATTTCACTCCAAGTATAAGAACGCTACATTTCTCAAGGAAAAGAAAAACATATATTCAATACTAGCCAAATATGATGAACTCGAAAATTATTACAAGAAAATGGCACCTAATGAAAAGTTTGCAATTGATGGGATGTTTCTGGAACCCGGGTGAGTATTCTACATAACATTTGTGCATAAATAAATAAAACTATTATGTATGAGCTTATTTAGTAAAAGATAGTACGTATTAAATATCGTCATTTTACACTTTACAATAAAATTATGTTAGTAGGTTATGTTATCTTAATTTACAAATATGCAAAATGTTAACTTTTTTTGAAAAGTGTCCAGACACACAAATAACGGCTGTATTTCTATAGTCTTTTTCAAATAGCAAGTCACTTATGACAGGTCCATAGAGCGTAAATTATCACGTAAATACGTCATGTGACGTCACACCAAAAGTTGAATATTTCTATTTATCAGTGAAAACATTAAGCAATCTTACAAGAAAAACTACTAAAATAAACGACAAAGGACGCAAGAAATAGAATAAAGGTTATTGATTCGCGTATACATTTTCGCGTTCACTTTTCAATTTAATAACATATTAAATTCGTTAAATTGTTAACTTACGTGCTATTGCCGATCGTGACGTCATGATAAGAGGGCTGGGAAATCGACTATTGTTGAAATCGAAGAATATCGAAAACAAAACATATTAATCGACTTGATATAAGCAAGGGTTATCGTTAATCTGTACCCCTAGTACAAAAATTATAAAATATGTAGTGCGTATTCGATACAAAATGTATGAAAAACTTAGTTTCCATTTTCCTCCGATGTTCACATAGACAATATAATGGATAGTCAAATGATTATAAATCTGGAAGATACGTCAAATGATGATAATGATGATAGCTCCGATGACGAAGTGGCGAGGACATTGTTTCAAATTTTTTGTGTTTTTTTTGAAAATCAAATCCTATACCTCTTAAAAAATCACCCTTTAGAATGGAATTACAATTCTTCCCTGGGGCTTTCATACAATATTACCCTCTCCAAGCACCGGGATTTAATGTCTTGTTTTTTTACGACGATATATAATTAGTTATTATCAAAAAATATTGCTGTTAGCTGATCCACGCCTAGGCCTCGAACTTAATGCGGCGTGCATTAGAAATCAAAGCACGGAAAGCTGCGGCTAGTTTAGTTTGAACAAAGTAATATAACACTGAACTAAACTACAGAAAGCATTGCATCATCTGACAGTCGATGGATAAAATGTAGTTTATTTTCATTGATTGATAAAGACAAAAATATGAAACTGTTTTATATTTTGGACCTACATATTAGAATAAAATAATGAAGGACCTAAAAGCAAAATCTCATACATACTCGTATTAAAACGACACAAAAACAAAATAAAGTCTTATAGCAAATCTAGCTAGGTATTATCCGTACGACCCACGATACCACCGCATACATCTAATGGTACTGTGGGTACGAGGTGCATTCAATAAGTACCTAGCCTCAGCCAGAGGGCGCTGTAGTTTCAAAAGAGTTTTACCACAGTGTAGCACATTTAGGGTTTCTGATTTCTCGAACTATTTTCGTTCTCGAGGCACGAGAATTCTCGAGGCCAAATTCTCGAGTCTTCTCGAGTCTCGAGGCTTTCAAAAAAGACGTATAATAGGTGATAAAATTTACAGAAAATAACTCAAAATAATCACGAAATAACGTATTTTTATTGCCCTCAACTGTACTTAATCAAATATTAATACATACAATAATTAGGAACACTAAAAATCTACGTCTTAATCATCTAGAAACAAAAAAACTTTAGTGTCAGTCAAGCTACTTTTGCGCTACTAACAATGATATTGTGTTGTGTATGTTTAAAATAATCTAAATAATAATATAATATTGGTATTGATTGGCTTGGAGATCGTAGAGATCAAATATAAAAATCTTCTTACAAAAACATCACAATAATAAAATCTTAAATAACTAATGGAAACAGATAACTAAGGGTGGTAACTGGTACTGGAACCACAACTACCCTAAGAGTTTATATTTATAATTTACGTCAATCTACAATATGTACATATAATAAGTAATCTTCTAGAAATAACAAGAAACTTTCTGAAGAAAATGATTAGTCTCTAGTAGTAACAGTAGTAACTAACAGTAAATAATTCTTTAATCAGTCTTTGGTATTGTAGCTTTATCTTTGATCGCTATCAAAACATAGAAAAGCTCCTTAAATAACCATTACAAATTACAATAATCAAATCTTAAAAAACTAGAATCTAATTCTCTCTATCTATAACAAATTTAAATCAGTCTTTCAATTTTACGCGAAAAAACCTACCTCGAATACTTTGGATTGGTGCCTCGAGAATTCTCGAGGCATGGGATTTTTTTTTCGTCTCGAACCGAGGCGGATTTCTCGAGGCTTCTCGAGTTCGAGAATTCTCGAGCAGAAACCCTAAGCACATTCTTTTTTAATTATTTTTTCAAATATTCATTCCAATCCCTTCATTTGTTTTAATTTGACACCTTATGTAAGCGAACGTGTCGATCGGTTTTACAAAAATGGAAAAAGAGCAATATCGTTCGGTGATTCGATTCCTATTTTTGGAAGGGAAAACGCGCATCGAAATCAAAGAGCGCTTGGATGCTGTGTACGGTGACTCTTTTCCATAGATGGCCACTGTCAAGAATTGGTTCAACGAGTTTGCACGTGGCCGTGCGTCGGTTTTTGATGAACCACGTCCAGGTGCACCGAAAACAGCTGCTACGAAGGAAAACATTACAAAAATTCATGATCTCGTATTGGTAGATCGCCGATTGAAGGTTCGGGAGCTAGCTGAGACTGTAGGCATTTCAGAAGGAACAGTGCATCATATTCTTCACGAGGAACTCGGCATGAGAAAACTGTCGGCGCGATGGGTGCCGCGTTTACTAACACCGGAAAACAAGTGCAACCGTGAGACCACATCGGAGACGTGTTTGGCGCTGTTTAAGCGGAATCCAGCGTAGTTTTTGCGTCGTTTTGTGACCGTCGATGAAACCTGGATCCACTGGTACACACCAGAGACCAACGACCAATCAAAACAATGGATCCAGACCGGGGAACGTGCTCCAAAGAATGCGAAAACTGTAAAATCAGCCGGAAAAGTTATGGCCACCGTTTTCTGGGATTCACAAGGTGTGATCTACATCGATTACCTCGAGAAGGGTAAAACAAAATTAAAGAAAAAAGGACCCCATCTGGCGAAGAAAAAAGTGCTGTTTCACCACGACAACGCACCGGTTCACACGTCTGCCGTTGCCATGGCCAAATTGGTCGAATTACGCTACGAATTGCTGCCCCATCCACCGTATTCTCCAGATTTGGCCCCTTGTGACTTCTTTCTGTTTCCTAATCTGAAAAAATCTCTCGCCGGGAACAGATATGGATCAAATGAGGAGGTCATCGCCGCCACGGAGGCCTATTTTGCAGAGTTTGACAAAAACTATTTTTTCGGACGGATTAAAAAAGTTGGAGCATCGCTGGGCTAAGTGTATCGAACTAAAAGGAGACTATGTTGAAAATTAAATTGCCACATTTCCAAAATTTTTGTTCACTTTTTGTAGGCTAAGTATTTATTGAATGACCCTCGTATTTCTATACGGTACCACCATAGTGCTGAGATAGTACAACATAAATTGTTATCGATATAGTATGTAATGATTGACTTGTTTAGCCCATTAATATATTTATATTTAGAAAAAGACGAAGATGCTCCTGAATACGAAAAGTATGCCAGAATGACGGATAGCTGCCCATACTAGTGCATTGCTCCCTCAGAGAATATTAACGAGGGCTTCAACTATATGAAATCGGAATGTGAAGACTTATAAAGCATCCTTACAAAGCATATCAAAGTTTGTAAAGTATATTGAAAACTTTTGCTTAAAAATGCCATTCGCTAAATATATTCAGTGTCTACGGCGAACGGGACCGGACCAATTAATCTTTTAAAAGGTTTCCATTCTAAAATAGGAGGAACAATTAGATAGGTATCAATAGATTTAAGAGCAAACGAGAATTTCAAGAGTCCAAAAAATTACACCCAATCGTAGACTACGTCGAATTAATAAAATCATGGATATTTTTTGCTTTTTATTTTCCTTGACATTATCCGAGGCTGTATCTATTCCTTATGCCCATAGTAGGTACTCGGTAACCACTTCACACTGGTAATGAATGCGGTTTTATTATACAAGACTTATATTAGATAATTACGTGATTTTTCGGTAAGATTAACACAAGACACGTCGGAGTGGACAACAAGAGAGGCCTATGCTCAGCAATAAGCGATAACGGGCTGTGAGTGATGATTATGTATATTTCTTGCGAAAATGAGCTGTTATCAACAAAATACAACACCACAAAGCAGTGCCTATTCAGTTTTTGCAGAACCAATACCGAGCTGTACATACTCGTAGTATACGTCGAATATACAGTTTGTTGACTTTTAATTCAATATTTGTAAACGTAACGCAACATTAAAATGTCCCAATAAGATCAAAACCTTTTCCAGGACTCCAAAAAGAAGCCAAACGACTAGATTTCAGAATAAAAAGCGTTGTTGTAGCACGCTCCACGTCGAAAAAATCACATAAAATTCGAAAGAAAATACAAACGAGAGCTTCAAAAATCCGAGAAAAAATACCCGTTGTCTTTTTTTTTTACAAATGACAGAAATAAAAACAACTTGCTAACTTGTTATAAACCATCAGATTCACTCTTCATTTTAATTTTGATTTTCGGAAAAAAATGTACAACTACACAACATAGAATTTTTTTTGGCATTTTTTAGACATTACTGCGAAGATCATAATATAATTTATATTATTTTCAAGTAGAATCATAGAATCAGGACCTAAGGGGCGGTTCTGGAACCAGAGAGCCGAGATTTTCGATAAGGATTTGTCGTGACTGTAAGTTAAAATTGTCTTGTATGAATATTAAATACTCGCAGGTAGTAGAAACCTAAGTTCATAATATTGTTTTCCAAAACATTTAGTAAGTATAATATTGTGTCAACAGAAAATTGGATCTGCGTCACAAACATTTGTAAATGATGTTTCGTTCGTTACAAGATGATTTCTTTCGAATCCGCTTATAGCTAAAAATCTAAAATAATTGTTGAAATTAATTTCAATGGATAAGAGTATTTCCAGTTATTTTGTCCAACATGGATGATTTTTAAACAACGGATTCTCCCAGGATTAACTAGAATACTAGCGCCAAGCCAAGTACTTGTAACATCTGAAGAAAATACGATTAGACAATAAATGTTCCACGAATTCTGAATACCACAAAAACGGTAGGTATCATTAGCTCATTACGAACCGAAGAACGGAAGAACATACATACCACTTGCAAATACAATTGAAAGTAGTTACTGTTGAAATTCACAAAACCAATTTATTATAAGACCAACTAAGTTCGTATAGGCCGGGTGGCTTTTTAATAATGTACGTGGTAATATTTTGAGTGTTCACCTCTGTTACCTATAGGTAACATCAATTAAATCATTGACGTTTTGTGCTTGACCTAGAAGGTCCAAGGAAAAATGTAATATCTATATTTTTATGTAGGTATGTCGCCAACCATGACAGTATTATGGAACAATTGCTACTTTTTTTTATTAGGTACGTACGTCCTGATGCGATCGCAATTGCGAGTAGTAGGTACGGTGTACGGTACGCCCCATCTCTTTCAACAGGCTCATTGGTAATGACAGAATTTGATGTTTTCTTACATTTCCCAGATATATTCATTCGATTTTCATTACTAACGACTCCAACCATTACATCTTTATGGCCCATCAACACACCATCAGACTACAATAAATAATTAAATTAAGCAGAGATATTTGACCAAAACTTTGATTGACATGTATTTTACATTCCGATAATTATCCATTACCGTAAATTTAATTTAGCTCATTCATAAAGGTCGGCAACAGGTACATGATATCCATTGAATAATCACAAATATACCTGCCTGGAATCAGCGTACGACATTGTTCCTTTCGCCGTGGAACAGTAAGACTGAGATATTCAGGCCTAGAAATTTGGAACATTAAGACTGTGAAATATTCAGGCCTAGAAATTTGGACGGGCCTGGGTCGCCGCCTAAGAGATAAAGGATGTAACGCCCAGGCGGGCTGGTATTTGGTCTAGAACATTTCCTTGGCTATTCCGGGAGGAAGCGCGGCGAACATTTAAGGCATATTTGATTTAGCGCACAGAGGACTACTGGACTAAACTTTTCACGAAAGACCAGATTAGGTACCATCATAACCACCACAATAAAAAACATAAGACCATAATAATCAATGTTCCTGTTCTGTCTAATCAACTTTGGCTTTGATAGAATTTTGAAACTAATAGGTTCATGGATGAGTATTGATTTTGACCACTTTTATTTCTAAATAATAATGTAATTATTTTTTCTGTCAAAAAAGTGTAACCTCGTAGACAGTAAGCTGCATTTTTCTTGAATAAACAGAATTGAATATATTATTCACCGACTTGGACAAAACATATTTTTAATCTATCAACACAACGTTAGAATCACAGCTATATGTTAGAATTAACATTTTTAAGACTTGGCAGTTAAAAATCGAAACGAAGCGCAGACAATTGAAGTCCAGTTAACGGATCTCTGTGTTTAACATATATTTTCCAATATTTTTTTGAAAAGAGAAATCCAGTTCCGCCAATTCATTGTAGGATTTTAAAGGCTGGTACCAGTAGGTCCAGGATATCAATTATTAAATCCATTGGCAATATAAAAACTAATGATTCCAATAACCAACGTTTTTCCAAAGACAACCTTTTTACCTCCACAAAATCAAGATCAAATAGAATGCAGAACAAAAATATAGCCCAGACATTTTTTAAAAATTTCGTTTTCTTGCATCATAGATCCAATGGCATACTCGTATAAAAACAAATGATTCCAATACGTCCATTTCAAACGTTTTCCAAAGCACTTCTCTTTCCATGTTTCTTATGACGGTTTTCAACGCTTCCTGATGTTTTTGTTGCAATGGAAGGGCGAAAGCGACTGACTTTTTTAGTGTGTAATACAAATGTACTGTATTTTTTTACATTTTTTGATAGCTGATAGTAGATTTTTCCTCATGTCGCTTATGTTTAAAGGAATGCTTGAACATAAGTGGTGTAGATACTGTCCGCATTATTGACTGGCGGCAGACGTCGATTCGTGAGCAGATAACTCAATATGTAGAACTTGGTCGCAATAGTTTGTTTTCAACTCATCGACATGGAGTGCAGCTGTTTGATTGAAACAGTTTCGTATTGTTTTTCTTTATGATCACGCTGCTTACACGAATAAACAAAACCAAAAAAGAATTACTCGTACTTCCAACACAAAAAGGCAACAAAAGAAAAGCTAACGAAACCAAGAGATATTTGCAAATGAAATTCCAAAAACGTATTACAATGTGAGGTGGGAGAAAGCGACTTTTTTGTGTGCAGTATGTTTTTTTTAACTTTAGAGGTAGCTCTTTTCCTCTACATATGGTTATATGCATAATTATGTTACTATTTTTTGTTTGGGAAGTTTTTTCCTCATGTCGCTTATGTTTAAAGAAATGCTAGAACAGAAGTAGTACATTAACAAGAACAAGCTGGGAAACAGATATTTTCTCCTTCATGATATCACTACTTACGCATAAAAAGCAACCCAAATACAACACAGAACGAAAGAACACAGAAATAAAGAACGCATCAATATTTTTTTCAACACTGAATCACAACGGTGACATGGACTCAGTGTTCCCCTATTAGTAGGCTCTTACTACAGGCAGGGGATACCGATGCCGTATTCTATTGCCCCGGCATCAGGGCGTCAAAACTAAAAAAACGCGTTATATACAAAGCCATACCTGAATTCAAAACATCACCTACCTATAGACATTTTTTTTATGAAATGAAATAAAAACAGACATGAAAGAACACCAAAAGCATTGTTTTTAGTACGAAGGAACATTCAGCAGTTTAAGATGATCATACATTCAATTCAAATGTGCAAAATCAATACTCATTCATGTATTAATTTAAGAAGCTAAAACTTATGCGATATTTTGCCAAATAATTAGTAGTGCTAGTGCAATATTAAAAAATACATTTATATGAACAAAATAATAAACCAAATAGTTCAAATATTTATTTAGCATGACAAAAACACATCAGAAGTACACAAAAAATAAGCATGAAAAAAAAAGCAAAACGCAAAGTTTACGAAGTTTAGTACGATTCCCGAAGACAAGCAGATTCCATTTTAGAACTTTAGCTTACTTTTTTTTGCACATATTATAAACGCATAAAAGCATTTTACGATTAAAAGGATCATCCATTAATTATAGTAAACGATAAAATGTATGAGATGGTCAAAATTTTAAAGCAATAGTTTTAAGACTACAAAAAAAATACTCAATTTTTAAGCGTACTATAATGTAAGCTTAAAATATTGCGAAATAGTTAACTTAAAGGTACAAAAGACATGAAATCCGTATGTTACAATTCATGGATGGTCCTTATGATCGTACTATGATCAGCTTGATAACACCAGCATGTATGTTTATAAAAAGATGCGATATAGAGACGACCTTAAAGCTTCAACCGCTACAAATTAATTACTAGATTTTGTTGAATTTCAAGAACTGATTGCAACTGTTTAAGCATTAAGGCTTTACAACTGTAAAATTAATGAAAATTAATGATACAAAGTGCTTAGTGATAATTAACGGAATACCTAATAGCCAATGAAAAAAATAAGCACGTGTCGTGTTGAAAGCAATCGTCTCGCCAGCACATTTCATAATTTTGGACGTTAGGAAATTACTCAACGAATGTAAAAACTAAATCTTGAAGTGTAATTTACTTTTAGTAAGCATTTTTATACGAATTTAGTTTTTACATGATGTATTTAATTAATCATTACGTAAGGCCAAAATGTTGAAATACGCAAGCAGAGAGCAAGAGATTATGTGCCACACAGAAAATAGCAAGAAAAAGGCAGCGAAGTTTTTTCATGCTATTTTCTGTGTGGTAATTCAATAATCACTCACACATGTTACAGAAAATAATTTTAAGCCCAAGAGCATTACCTAGCATGAAAAAAACCTTAGAACATATGGTTACATTTATGAAAGAGTGAAAACCACATGCTTTAGTTGTTTGATAGTGAAAAGCCAGGCTCGTTTGCGGTTTTACTGTGCAATATTAGTAGCTCACCAGAGGAGGAAAAAACTTAACACTAAGTCTAATATAAACTTTAAAGGGACACATCAAGACTGTTTATCTAAAAAAAACAAAGCTCACCTGGAACACATAACTTGGAACATACATTACTTTTATGAGGTAGCGATAATGTCATGCTCTAATTTGTATGACGGTGAAAACCCAGGCCTGCCTGTGGTTTGCTTGTGCAATATTAAATAGCGAGTTGTTAATGACCGCAACAACAAAAGTTAACACTTAACATAATACATATTGAAAACTTAGCAGTGAAAAGCTTTATATAAAAAATAAAGTTAGACTGTGAATGTTAAGGCTTTTTGTCATTTTCAGATTAACTACTCGTTGAACGTTTACAAAAACTCATTTTGAGGCTATGAATATGTAGTGTTTACGAGGCACATAATTCTGAATTCCAAAATAGTGGTCACTCTATGCACAGAAGGGCATCAACTGATTTTCAGGTTTTAGTCACTTTTGTGCATAAACTTACTACTATTTTGGTTTCCATTTGTATGTCCTCATTAACACTATCTATTCATGGCCACTAAATGAGTTTGGTCCTAGTGCAACCACCTTAAGACAACTCTATCCAAGCCACCTAACGAATAAACTTCATAAATATGTACATTACTTTTATCTTTAATGAGAGTAAAAACAACATGATTAGTTGTTTGTAAGAAGTCAGCCACCTTTGCAATATTAGTGGGTGCAGCAAGAACAATACTTAACACTAAACATAAAAAAAATCTTAACAGGGGCTAGTTAGACTGTGTAACTTTTAACACTTAAGTCTATTAAAGCCTGCTAAATAAGTGTTCGTAAACTTAGGATGAGTAGTTTGTCTGTAAATGACGAAAAATATAAGAAAAATGGACCTAGTGCAACCACCTTAAGACAACTCTATCCAAGCTACCTAACAAATAAACTTAGAACATAAATGTACATTACTTTTATGAGAGTGAAAACAATGTGATTAGTTGTTTGTAAGAAGTCAGCCACCTTTGCAATATTAGTGGCTGCAGCAAGAAAAAAACGTAACACTTAAAATATATAAAAAAAATAAATTAGCGGGCAAGTTAAGACTGCGTAACTTTTAACACTTAAGTCTATTAAAGCCTTTGACCCATTGTGTAGTTCGAATCACACAACTTGCCGGCTATGATGTTCGACTACAAGCTGTGGTTAACCCAGTACTCGCACAGATGTTAAGTGAGTTTCAGTCAGGATTGGGCTATCCGCAGTTTGTAGCTAACATCACACCCGCCCAATAGGCTTGTTTACTAAAAAAAATATAATTAGTCCGTCAAATAGATTGTCAAAAAATATAAGACATGTATTTTTTATTTCGTCAATTTAACAAAAATTGATGAAGATATAGCCCGAAAGTTCCGCGTGACGTCACTAACCGCTATCAAATGTACTAGTGCCGTCACGAGCCTCCACTCTCAAACTTTGACAAGGTTTATCTTTGTCACTAATTGTTTGATTGACAAAAGAAAAAACATGTGTCCAATATTCTTTAATAATCTAACTGACGGACTAATTATAATAATGATTTTTATACCCAGTAAACATCCCTATTGTATGATTTGGACAGTAGAGAACTTAGAACAATGCAAAGTAGATGCTTTAGTTGTTTGTGTGCAAAGCCAGGCAGGTCATTCTCGTTTTGGCTGTACATTATTGGGGGGTTTTGCGGTGCTCACCGGTGCTGCCGGCATTAGGGTGGGGGCCCAAACCGACGCCAAGTTCTCTGCGTTCATTTTGTTCGCTTCTGCCATACTCTGCAGAAAATTGAGGTGCGAGAACAGTTTTTGTGCCGTGTTGCGAGCTACGAGTGGCAGTGACGTCATCACGCGCCTGTATTCTCTGTGCCGGATGTCTACATCGTCCAATTCTGGAAAGAAACAAGAATGATAAATATGACAGTAAAGACTGACAGACTTTCTCGCGACCTATATCTGACAAATGGTACATTGGACACAAAAGGGCTTTATGAAACCTTGCTTTAAATTATGTTTACGTTTTCCTTTTCCGTATCTTATGGATTACTTGGCAATTTACTAAATATTTTTATAGCCATAGAATTGGGCTAGAACTATGCATTGCTAAGTTAGACTTTAAGCGAGAAATCCTAAAGGACTCTCTTGGCGAGTGGAACCGGCGGTATCAGGATGCACATACAGCAGTGGTAACCAAAACATATTTTCCGGATGCAAGGGCGGCATACAAGAATGCAAGAGAAATAGCACTAGTGGGAATCATAACTCAAGTACTGACAGGATATGGTGGGTTTTCCCAGTATTTGCATCGATTTAAATTGAGGGAAAGCCCATCGTGTATCTGTGAACCCACAAAAAAGGCGACTGCACTGCATATAATCTTTCAATGCCCAGTTTATGGAAAACAGCAACCTTAAAAATAATTTTATTGAAAATTGCACAAACATTTGCAAAACAGTACTAATAATTAGGAACAAGTAGGAAACAACATAGGTATATTTTCTAGAGATAAGACAAAAAAATAATAATTGTAATTAAGACCCCTAATCTAGTTTGGTTCCACTACTTTATGTCTGTATTAAACATGAAGAGAGTCACCTAAAGCGCTGAGGAGCTATAGACACTGCATCCTGGGAGTAAGTGTAAAACTACAAGTCTTACAGACACCATTTTACGAGCGCTGGCCGGCGCTGAGCTGCACTTTACTACAAAACATTAAATATGAAGATAGTCACCTAAAGCGCTGAGGAGCTCTAGACACTGCGTCCTGGGGAAGAGCGTGACGGGCAAGTCTCGCAGGAACCGTTTGAGCACGCTGGCCACGTCGTGCTCTGAATGTGTCACTGACGGCACTAGGTACCGGGTGGTGGAACGCCTGGCCCAGGTAGGTCCCATCGTGGATCGTGAATGGAATGTAGTGCATATGGAAACTTCATATTACTTATATACATGGTACGTAGGAATCTTCTAGCTCTAAATGCATATTCCATCTCCTGCTGCGACATCGTTTTCCATCAGGCGACTTCCGTGGACAAATGTAACCCTTTTTTTATGAGTAAGGAAAATATCAGGTGAGTGTACCAGTCCCAAACCAGGAACCAGCGGTTGACCAATCGCTTATTCAAATAAGTAAAATAAGAAACTGTAGGTGTTTTCTCAGTATTCAATTGTTTTGTTATGTTGCCTGGACTGTAAGGAACCTTTCAAGCATAAATTTTGCGACAATTAAATAAAAATATCGCTGCCCTGCTCTTTTTTTATCTGCAGTGTCTCGTTCATTTGCCTTTCGGCCGCCATCACAGTTAGAAGTGCAAGTCGACGTGGTTAGTTAAATATTCTATTATCACCAGTTATTTCCTAATTATTACCATGAAGTTGTGTTTTATTGAAAATATAATGTATGTTTGAGTGCTATGAGGTATTATTTTGAATAAATAATGATAATAACCAGTATTTTCAAGGGTGGTTAACTACTGGAACACGTTTTGTACTGGATTCCTGTTGTTGACCAACTGGTTTGCAATTGGTGTCGATGATATTTTTTTTTTCGTTATTTTTTCATAGATATGTTTTAGATTTACATCATTTAGATCATTAAGCGTGTCATCAAAACCTTCAGTATGGTGTGACCAGTAGTTGACCAGTTGGTCAACTATTGGCACTAAGTACGTGTACCTATGTATGACCAGATAAGATTTCAATTTAGATTTTTTTATTTAGATGTAAAATGGCCCATAAAAAGACATTTTTTAAATATAGCGAAGAAGACCTTTTGAAATAGGAGCGACATGTAGAAAATACAATATACCTCATGTAACTCTCATCAATGAATTAAAAATGAGATATCCCATACAGCGAAAAATGGGACCAGCGACAGCATTGACCCCAACCGAAGAGTCACTATTAGTAAAGTGTATCAATGATAATGCTAAAAAAGGAATCCCGATAGCAAAAAAATCGTCTATTCGAAACAGTTAGCCAAATTATACAAGAGGATGGCCGAAAAAAATCTTTCAAAAATGGGATTCCTGGACGAAAGTTGTTTGATGGGTTTCTAAAAAGACATCCAGATGTATTACTGCGACATGCCGAAAGTATAAACTCTGCTCGGAGCAGGGTAACGGAAGAAAGTCTTCGGAAATGGCATTCTGATTTAAAAGAATTCTTAAAAACAGAAAATGCTGTAGATATACTTGATGACCCTAATAGAATCATAAATGCTGACGAATCTGGATTTAATATTTGTCCTTCGTCAGGATTAGTGCTGGGTCCGAAAGGAATGGCTAATTTTTACCAAATACAAGACAAAGAAAAAGAAAGCATTACTGCTTTAGGAACTTTCTCCGCATCGGGAAAAGTCTTGCCGGTTCTTATCAGATATCCTTACGAGGGGGAGGGGATTGCTTATGAAATAGCGCAAAATGTACCTGAAAACTGGGTAACCGGAAAGTCACAAAAAGGTTGGATGACAGCAAAAGTATTTCTAGTAAAATAGTGTTTCATTTTCAAATAGGTCCCCTTTTTCGTCATAAATTTCACTGGTCAACTATTGGTGCAAAAAGTGGTTATATATAGGAACGCACTGGTCAATCTTAGGCAAATTCCCGTTTTTGGTAATGTTAATTAAATATAAAAAAAACAAAAATTTCAGGAATTAAATAATTTATCAAAATCGCTGCTTTAATAAACGATTAACAACATTGCATCAACATTCATGAATAATACTAAAAGAATAACCGTAGAGAAAACCTCAAAGTCAAAATTTGTCCTTAACTGGTTTGGGACTGGTACACCCTACCTATAACATGCGGGGAGCGTCGACTTGGCGGGGAGCGAGGATGCGTTCCACGCGACGCGACGCCACGCAGCTGCTGCAGCCTCGCCCACTGCGACTCGCATGACGACATTGGGTGGCTATTGCCGGATTGAACTTGAACGGAATTTAATGGTACGAGTATATACCACACAGCATTCTTTGTCTAATTTTTTTTTTTTTTTTTAAGTCGTGAAACAGGTGCCAGCTATGGTAACCGTACGTCAGTCATAACTAACTTGGTGAACTTCATCTCACCATCTGTCACTGACACCTTTGACATGCAGAAGCATTGTGTATGGGAAAATGAAATTGATGATTCTATTATTTTACTCGCAAATTTTATAAATTTTCTCACCGCTAAGGGAAGATTTAATCCCTTAGCTTCCACAAATATTTCAAGATCAAAATTAGCCAAATCGGTTCGGCCATTTTCGAGTTTTAGCGAGACTAACAAAAACGATTAATTTATAAATATAAACGATTTATTTATCTATGTAATTACGATTAAATTATACACATATACTTACCTATGTTGTTGTACAGGGAAGTTTTGGTACTTGGTGGCAAGTAGTGCGGGAAGGCGACATGTCGCGAGAGCTGGCGGTGCGCGCGGTGCCGCGCGAGCGCGCCGAGCAGCCGCAGGTTGCGGCGCGCCTGGCGGCCGAGCGCACGCTGCTCGCGCCGCTCCGCGACGCCCACATACTGCGCCTTCACCGCACTTTTGCGGACGGCGCACACGTGTATGCAGTAATGGAATTTCGCCGACACGGGGTACGTGCGCTACTCTCATAATACGTACTTTTTAAACGTCGATTTGATGCGCCGAGCATTCACCGTTCGATTCCATTCGCATACTTACTTATTTGTTTTGTTCAAAATGTTGTCGGTTTACAAACCAGTTTTCCATCCGTCCATAGGACGTCTACTGCTGGACATAGGCTTTCATCTCCTCATTCCTGGTTCGATTCTCACCATAGTTTGTCGGGCTACTAGGCTTTATTAAGGCCCATAGTAAGAGACCAAGTTTCAATCAACTGGCCATGTCAGATGCAAAAGATCGTGCGAAGTGGAGGAAACATAGCAAGAGACCAAGTTTCAGTGCCGTAAGTCATCACTGGTAGCACACACTGGTGGAGGTTGATGAAACTCGGTAACTACACGAGTTCTGTACAGGTATATTTTTAACCGACTACGAGTATTTTTGTGTTCGTTTGTTTAGGTATGTTCATTTTTCACCAATCGTGAATTGATTAAAAAAAACTTTATCAGTTTGAAAGGATATACCTACTCCCGAGGTAGGTTCGAACTGTTTTTTTTTTAATTGAAATCGGCAGTGCCATTTTTGAATAATCGAAACATATTGATAGGTACCGAGATCGGTTCGAGTGAACCATCTGAATGTAGTAGTACACGATTGAACTCGGTTGTATGACTGTATGCGTAAAACAATAAATAGTATGTGTATATCGGCGCGCGGCGGTGTGTGTCGGCAGACGCTGGCGGAGCTGGCGGCGCGGCGCGGCGCGCTGCTAGCGCCGGAGGTGCGATTTTTTGTGCGCGGCCTACTGCAGGGGCTGCGCTACCTGCGCGCGCGGTTCGTGTTTCACGGCGCACTGAGCCCGCGAGCCGTATACCTGGGAGATAATCTGCATGTTCGGATCGCAATGAGCCGTAGCATCCAGATTAACATAGGTAATTTATTTTCTAGACACGCGGCAGCGAGTCCAGCCAAGACCAAGAAAAAGGCGACGCAGCAGCCGTGTGTAATGTTACACGAACCATTTCGAGACACTTTTGACCCCTTCATAACTCGAAAACTATTTAAGCTAAATATATGAAACTTAGCATATTTACTAAAGTTGTTTAGCTAGTCTAGAATTCAAAATTTCACTAAGTTTGCTCTTACAGTTAATGTAATATTAACGTATAAAAACCGGGGTTTCATTGACTGAATCACTGACTCACTGACTTATAGATCAAAAACCTAACCCACTTCCATTTGACTTAGAAACTTGATAGTTGGCAACAAAGCTACTAGCTACTAGCAGCTACTGGTGCAAGAGCATAATGAGAAACTCTTAGATTTTGAATTTTTCGACTTCTGCCATTCAGTTTAGGCAACGTATGGTGAAAAACATCTAAGAAGACTTATGAAGAGATTTGTGTAAAGGTAATAATGATAAACAATACAAATTATTTTAAAACATATTTATTTTAACAATCGACAACAAAATAAAACAATTCATTTTTGTAACAAGTTACTCATCTTAACTAAAACAGTCTAGTTTCGATTATTGTTTAAGAACATGTTCACTTGTTAGTTATCGCAAATGTGTCTCATCTTCAAAAATCAGTGAACCGATCTCGTTTTGTACAATGACTTTATAAAAATTGGTATAAAGCAGAACAAAATTCAGAAACTACGCACTATTTTTCGGAATCTAATCTATACGTACAATCTTCTCGTTTCTCTTTTCAAAATCAATTTTGTAATAATTTGGCTTGCTTTTTTACTTATAAAACACTGTATCAGACAGTGCTTTATGAAAAGACAGATGTAGGTCTAACAGATACTCGAATTGATAAACTAGTCGGAGCTACCGGCTATATGTATACCCCAACATCCAGCTGAATACCTTGAGATAAAATTAAAATTTCATTTCAACCATTATATAAGGAAATATATAAAAGAATATCTTTGAATTGAGACTTTGGCAATTGTAGTATAAAACAATTAATTAATTGCTATTACATACACAGTATGTTACATAGTTATTTATCAATTTAAAAAGTTTTTAAAATGCCTTATTTATAGCACCTTCATTACTCAGACTACAGAATAACGGCATCAAATATGGATGCTGCAGAGTACAACTTACTACGTGTAGGTACAAGGAATAAACTTAGCCGAAGTAGAATGGGACGCTTAAATCGCCGATGTTCATGTTTGGGTTTTTATTTATCGGTACATACCACCACAAATTTTGAATGGAGAATACTTTCCCTATGTATTCCCAAACAAAACCAGTAAGTGGCAGCGGCGTTCAGTGGCATTTCAGATCAAAAAGTCGATAAGTCGATCTAATGTGTGGAAAATGTGGGCAATCTATGTTTGGCATTTCGGCATAGGTTTTATGACCAGCCATCAGCATTTTGTGATTATCCTGATCACTACCACTTTCACTTGATCAGCAGGATTAAGTCTGTACTTAACGTTAGCAAAATGGAATTCCGGATTCGAAGGGAGAATCTTTTAATTCTGATTATAAGACTATTTTATTAGACATAAACTACAGAACCAACAATAGTAGTAGTTTATGTAGTTTTAGATTATTTAAGTCTTATATTTAGTGGTTGTTAATAAAGGCACTTGCCCTCTTGAAATTATAAAAATAATAATATTAAACATGTCTTCGGCAGATATAAACGACTCTTACTCTAATGTCTTTTATGAGCTTTCAAACAAACATTAATACAAAAATCGATTTGCATTAAATGGTACTTAAAATAATTACGAACGCTATAACGCCTATAACCAACCAAAATATTAAACTTAGTATGTAACAAAAAAACATCTCGTTTGATGTTACGAGTACTTAAAAGTAATAATATCTAAAATCTTTACACCACTTAAACTTTACACCACTTAAAACTTGTGATAATAAAGTCAAAAACGCGTGACAGTAGTACAAAAAATCGACAAAACGCCCGAAACTGTCAAAATCGCTGACTCAATTTTCAAAGAAAAATAAATAGTAAATTCTGACTATCTCACTCTACAAAAACGAAATATGTAAATACCAATTACACATAAGTCCCGAGATAACACCAACAAAATATAATAAAATGTTGAGAACATTCAATTTTGGGCGTCCCATCCCAATGATCTATCTACAGCCATTTTCCATTGCTTATATCTCATATCCCTTTCATCATCACTTATACGGGGAAAATAAGTGATTCCGTCGCTCATGGGTATAGGAGATATTGGTTTGCTTTGTACGCCCCAGTAAGCGGCCAAAGCAGCACCCAAAGCGGTGCTCTCTGTGAATCCCGCCTTAATAACTTTCATGCCTACTAAATCTGCTTGCATTTGCATGACTAAGGCATTAGACGTCATACCACCGTCGACCTGGAAAGAACAAATTTTATGTCAATTGTGTTACTCTCTGGGGCAAACAACGCACAGGGGAAACTGTTAATTTCACGTGACAAAAATTCATTATAATAAATTGGTCACGGACTTCTCATATAGCTCAACACTCAAGTATTTAATTTTTCTTCATTTAAAAATAACGAGATTTCAATTTTTAGTGGTTACCTAAGTATTTAGATGATCATAAATTACTTTAGTTTCAGTGATCAGCCATATTATGTGCCAATACCGTCGCCTAGACTAAATGACGTGCTTATTATTTGATAAAGCAGGATAAATTTACTGGTTAGATTAATAAGCTGGTTTAGCATCACCTTAAGCAATTGCAAAGGTATTCCACAATCCTCGTTCATTGCATCCAGGATGTCTCTAACTTGGTAACAAACGGCTTCCAAAGCTGCTTTCACAATATGGTTTGATTGGGTGTCTTCAGTTATTCCGCAAATTACTCTGCCAAAAATATGTTTTAGTTCATAAAAGTATGTGAATACTGGGTTTTGGAACAAATGGTATCAAATATATGGGAATTTTATCGATAGACCAAAACATAATAGTTTATGTTTTTGTCTATGATTTTATCATAAAGAAATCCGGCCAACAAACTTTTCGACATTTCCAATGCCAGAAAAAACAACAATATTTTAGATTTTTCTTTCGGAGCCAATAAGATCTAAAATATTATCTTGGAAAGATTTCACACTATGATTATAGTATATTACACAAAATGAATGCATATAGTAATATCGTACAAAATAGAAAACACTAAACTATAAAACGACCCGGTCAGTCCTTTCCATAACCCACCACCAATCATTTTATCATTGAAAAGCAAAGCATCAATAATGCACGCGTAAGACTAGCAGTAACACTTCACTGTCTCCTCAAACCAAATAAAAAATATATTTAGTCTGAGACTGTGTCATGCAGTTATTGTGACATTTATATGTGAAATTATTGTTTTATTTGTTTGAACCGAAGTAGGATGTGAATTTTAAAATTTCGCGGGTTTGGTTGACATGCTCCTGAAGTGCGATAAAATTTTCAGCTATATTCATAGCTTACTTTGTCTATAGCAGCGGTTAGATGTGTTTTTATGAGCTTGGCGATTTTCGTTAGTTAAAAGAAATGGGTCAAAGAATTTGTATCAAATCTTGCGTAACAAATGAAATAAAGTGTAACAATGTGTGTGAAATATTAAAAGTCAAATCATTTATTGCAACATATGAAATTTACATGCGGTTCTTAACTAACATGTTTAGTATAATAGTTATACATATGACCCTGATAAGGGTATGGCAATTTTATTATTCGTATTGGAACGATTTATAAATTTATTTCCAGATTATCGTTAAAAATCGTCTAATGTGTAATAACACTAATAACATATGGATAATAGAATAATTATTAGTTGTTTTAAAAACAGTTTTCCTTTTCTATATTTTTTAGATTATTTGGCAGTGTATTAAATATTTTTAAAGCCATAGAATGCGGGCTGGAACGATGCATTGCTAAGTTGTACTTTGGTCCCACGAGTTTTTGTCTGTATTGTGATCTAATTTTGAGCGATTTATCAGACGCTTTGTTGAAATAGTCTGGGTGATTTTTGACAAATTTACATATTTCGAATACATAGATAGATTATTTATTAGATACCAGGGACATAATTTCAAGTTTTATAAAATACGGTTTATGGAAGTTTTTTTTGGTAATGTCGGGAATTTTAATATTTGCTAGAAAGCGCATCGCTAAAAAGCTAAGGCTATCACAAAAATCGAGTTTGAGAAGTGTTTCGACGATTGGAAGAAGCGCATATCGAAATTTGAAAGCAACATCGACTTTAGTCGACGTATTAATAAAAAAAAACATTTATTTTTTGTACAGACTATGTATATGCAAAGACAAGCTGGCAAGGTACTCGTAGCATATGGTGGCGGATTGATCCAGACTAAGAGCGGAAATTTGACCTCGCTATAAAAATAAATATGTCAAATCCACCAGAAGTGACAGTATCTTTTCTGACGATGTGAAGAAGATTTATAAAAATTCTACGAAATAGATGGACCGGACCAGATTTGGAGAACAGGTGAATGGATCGGTGAATGGTAGGAATGTTTGGTTAGAGGATACCAAAGGGGGCACTGAGGAAAAAAGACTTAGAAAATTTTTCACCAAAATACTACGCCATAAGTAATCTTCGGGATCCGGTGGGATGTGGTAGTATAAGGGTGGGGAAACCCCTGCACGCACCCGGAGGTCATTGACCTTGACTTACCTTGTCCCCTAGGTCATTGACCTTAAATGACTTTAACCCCGAAATTATAGACCTTGACCCCAAGGTCATTGACCTTGAATCTAGGATCATTGACCTTGAATGACCTTGACTCCAGAATATTCGACCTTGACTGACTTTGACTCCAAGCATCGGGTTGACTGACCTATCCTACAAAAAGACCAAAAAAAATTGATAGACCCACCGGAGGTCAAAATGGTGTATGGGAACGTTGATCCTGAGTATTTCTTCTACCCATTCCCAACATAAAAAAGGGGGGTTGCCAGAATACCATACGGTTTGAAAAATAATCAATGTCTTTTTTCCTTAATAACTGCGCCCCCTCTCGTATACAAGCACCGAAAAAAAATTTTAGACCCACCGGAGGTCAAAATGGTGTATGGGAACGTTGATCCTGAGTATTTCTTCTACCCATTCCCAACATAAAAAAGGGGGATTGCCAGAATACCACACAGTGTGAAAAATAATCAACGTCTTTTTTCCTTTATAACTGCGCACCCTCTAGTATACAAGCACCGAAAAAAAATTTAGACCCACCGGAGGTCAAAATGGTGTATGGGAACGTTGATCCTGAGTATCTCCTCTACCCATTCCCAACATAAAAAAGGGGGGTTGCCAGAATACCACACGGTGTGAAAAATAATCAATGTCTTTTTTCCTTCATAAGAGCGCCCCCTCTCGTAAACAAGTACCGAAAAAAAAGTTTTAGACCCATCGGAGGTCAAAATGGTGTATGAAAACGTTGATCCTGAGTATCTCTTCTACCCTTTCTCAACTTAAAAAAGGGGGGTTGCCAGAATACCACACGGTGTGAAAAATAATCAATGTCTTTTTTCCTTCATAAGAGCGCCCCCTCTCGTAAACAAGTACCGAAAAAATAATTTTAGACCCATCGGAGGTCGAAACGGTATATAAAAACGTTGATCCTGAGTATCCTCTCTACCCATTCCCAACATAAAAAGGGGGGTATTCAGAATACCACACGGTGTGAAAAATAAATCAATGTCTTTTTTCCTTCATAAGAACGCCCTCTCTCGTAAACAAGTACCGAAAAAAAAACTTTAGACCCATCGGGGGTCAAAACGGTGTATGGAAACGTTGATCGTGAGTATGCCAGGGTATATCCTGGACGAGGGAGACGAGGAATCCAAATCCAAAATTGCCGGTGCAGATCCTGCAGATAATTGTTTAATTTTTGCAGAAGATTTATTAAAGGGTTTAAAACAATAATGTGCGCGTTGTCAGCCGCACTGATAAGTTGTTTCTGGCGCTTCGCCGGCCGCTGCCGCGGCACGCTCGCTTCGCTCGCTCGGCTCGCGCGTTGTTGTCACTGTTCAAACCTAACCTAACCTACGACATCGAAATACTTTAGCGAAGTCCTTCTGTTGGTTAGGATACGAGTAAATAGGAACGACCTAAACTCGTAATAAGGACAGATTGTCTCTGGCGCTTCGCCGGCCGCTGCCGCGGCAAATTTTTTAAGTCTTTTTTTCCTCAGTGCCCCCTTTCGTACACTCCAACCAATTTCGTACTTTTCTGCTATAATTCAATTAAGTATATTTTTTATTCGTTACTAGCACTCAAAAACACTGTTAAATTAGGCAGATCTGTCTCACTGTCCTATTTGGATGAAACAGTACAAAGACAAACAAATAAAGGCTGCGTACAGGGGTCACCTGGTGGTCCTTTGTTCTGGAACATCCAACTTGATCCACTGTTACAGCAGGCGGAACATTTGGAAGCACACATACAAGCGTTTGCAGATGATATTTTGGTGATAGGCGTAGGAAGCACGGCAAACGAAATAGAGCGTAAAGTAAACAAAGCCCTTGAAGTGGTGGCTGATTGGGGCAAATCGCACAAAATGAGATTTGCTGCACACAAAACGCAGACTATGCTGGTTACCAGGAAGTTAAAATATGATCTACCACAGTTGACATTAAATGGCTTACATCTAGAATATACGAATTCCATTAAGTTCCTGGGCGTGACTATAGACAGGTCACTGACTTTTAGGCTTCACCTGGAGAATGTCACTAGAAAAGCGGTAAATATTTACAATACCCAATGGGGTCTAAACTCCCGACCCTGCGTGGACACCACTCCACATCATCGCTAAACGGAATTTCTGGCGGCGTATGAATCATGACAAGATCGAACCTTATGCTGGCGGATAACTATCCCCGGGCACAACACCAGAGGAGTATTTCTTTGTGAATGGAAATTATCTTTATCATGGATATCACTATCCAAACCCCGCTCAACCTCCATAAAGACCACCACCTCATTCCATATCATCCACATATGAATCCGAAATTCGAGAAAAACTCAAGTTGATTCCGATCTGCTTTTGTCGGAATGCTCACATCCTCTCCCTTCTCGCAGTAGGTACGAGTACGCCCAAACCCCTAATTTGATTTTGTGACAACTATTTCTTTTAAGGTAACTGGCGAGAAATTACCTTAGTTACGAAAACAGACAGAAAAACCTTCATTTGTAACTTGTTTATGAGACAAGACAAAAATCTCTTCTCGGGTAACCAGTTAGATAGCGAGACGTCCGATAGCGTTTTTTCAAACCGGAATAACTCAGATTTTATAACCTAAAAATATTTTTCATTTTATTTGTCGTCGTCAGACAATATTACGAAGACGGTGCAGAGAATTAAATCTGTGCTACGCAACAATGTTTCATAATTAAAAAAAAAAAAAACATTAAAGTGTTTTCCTTATCTCGCTCGCCATCCCAATATGTTGCTTCAGTTAGGTAGAAGAAAAGACTAAGGGCAAGATGCGATGCGGCGCGCCCCCGCTCCATCCGTCAGGCTGTCGTGCGAACGCCACTACACGGCAATGCACTTAACTTCGAGCCAACATACATGTGTCTACGGCTATGAGGGGCTAACTTGCTACTTGTTAATAGACACTTGTTAATAGAATATGGGCACACTTATTACCAGTTTTTGAGTGGCTCATAAGTTACAATCCAAACATTCACAGAATACACATGCTAAGTGATAGTCCTGTCAACCAGTACAAGAACAAGTTCATGTTTCACCTAGTTTATCATCATATAAATGATTTGTTTCCGGGTGCGACATTTTTTGCGTGGAATTATTCAGAACCAGGCCATGGTAAAGGTGCTCCTGATGGTGTAGGTGGCACATTAAAAAGAACAGCGGATAAAGCGGTTGCTGAAGGCAAGGACATCGTAAATTTGAAATCTCTTAAAGAAATTTTGTTGGCGAGATGTTCTTCAATAAAGCTTTTTGAAGTTACTACTGCTAATATCGCGAAGATAGAAGACTTAGTCAAACAGTCAACCATCATTGCTGCATTTCGTGGAACCCAGAAAATGCGTCAATTTGTCTTCAGTAATGATGTCTTGGAATTTAGAAGTCTTTCATGTTATGAATGTTCAGAAAAATGTAAACATTTTCACATGGGATATTACAAATCTTCAAAACGTTGCATTGAAAAACCAAAGTCCTCTGAATCAAAAACACGTAACAAATCTTAAAATCTTATAATTTCACTCTTTAATAAGTGTATGAAAAAAGGAATTAAATCTTGGAAATGGCCTAAAATCAGAGATGAACAGTTATATGTCTGGCATGACATTCTGAGGAAAATTGAGCCTCCAAAATTAATCAGTAAGGGTTGTTATTTTATAAAAGACTTAGACTAGAGTTTAAAATATCTGATAAAGACTTTAATTGTAACTTTGAGACTGAATCTTTTAAGATTAGAAATTTTAAAAGTAGGTAATTTCACTCTTTAATAGTACCTACTGAAAAAAAATTATTTTTTGTGTAGAAGAAAGCCAGTTAAGTTATAGATTTTGTTTGTGATACTAAACATTTATTTTATCTAAAGTTTAAAATAAGAAGTTTTTCTGTTGTTAAAAATGCTGTTAGAGGAATCTTTAAGTTAGCAAGGATTTTGTTGTCATTGTTATTTAATTAAAAGCCTTAATTAAGTGCCATAATAAATAAAAATAAGTTTAAATTAAAGTTATGCCAAAGTGCTGCAATGATTTTGTGACTTGCAGGAAATACTCATTGATGTTTAAGAAAAAAGTGCCTTAATTAAGTGCCATAATAAATAGAAATAAGTTTAAATTAGAGTTATGCCAAAGTGATGCAATAATTTTGTGATTTGCTGGAATTACTCATTAATCTTACTTATTGTTTAAGAAAAAAATTTCATTCAATAAAAAGATTTCATTGAAAGAAAACTAATTTTATTTAAAAAGCTTCATGACTTGTACTCTATAATAATCATTCCCTCACCTTAATTGTCATTCCCTCACTTTGATTTTTTTTAATGTCCTCATAACTTTCATACAACGCGATAATTTTTGGGACTACTACATAAATAAATTCTAGTAACATTAGTACTATCAAATTCACTTAAAATAAATATCAAATAATTTAAATATTTTTTGTCATTTTAAGATAGCCGAATTTCGGAATTTCGTGAAAATTACCCGTATACATTTTTATACCTATCCAAATTCATCTTGGGTACAACCGGCTTCAACTCGCAGAAACACGCCTCACGAACGATCTACTGCTGATTATGTATAGAATCCTCCACGGATGTCTCGACTCCCCAAGCCTAACTCCTACTACTAAGTGAAGCAAGTCGACTATCTGTGCCTGCGAAATACACTCGTTTCCGAAGCGGACGAGTGCCTATCTTTTCACTTGCACGACCACGCACTCCGGCGCGTGAACAGTCCCCCATCTGTAGAGCACAACGCCAACTCAACGCACTAGTCTCCTCACAAGCACGAGTTGATATTTGCCGATAAATGGCAAACAAATACAGTGAGAAACACACACAAGTGTTCATGAATTGGCTCAAAAAAATACAAAAATCCTAGTGAATTAACGACTGTTCATTTACCGTTTACTGAGCACCTTATTTTAACCCTTTATATCACCGTGGGACAGTACTGGAACATACCAAATTTCTCCTTATAAAATCAAACGCTAATTACATTTTCGGTTATGAAACAAAGTGCCCGCTGCGGAACATATCGCGCTTCATTTTTAAGTACAGGTCATACTCCACAGAGGCGGTGTTTGGACACAGATGAATTTGAATCAAACTGTTCCAGGATACGCGGAATACGTTTGTTGATTTTTTTTAAATCGGTAAATAATATTTTAACTCTAAAAACTACGTGTTTGTAGTGTAAATCTATCAGGTATGCTTACTGCGATTTATTGTAGTTATTGAATATTTTGCGGTATTTTTTGGAAATAATTGCTGTTTTGTGTTTGTGCCAGTTCTGGTATATTGTATCACTAAGAGTGTTTTGTGTTGTACATTGATCAGTTTTATATTTTTGCGACAGGATGTCTTCCAAAGGTCTAATAGACGAAGAACAACAGTGCCTCTTTGTAAATAAACGTTCTTTCTTTCTTTGATTATGCAGAGAGTGAGGATGGTTTAGACGGCGATGACGACAGCATCGCAGATCCTAATTTTGTTCTGGATTTGGAGATTCCGATGGAAGCAGATGATTTTGAAGATGTTGATGGAGTGGATATTGATACTATCATTGAAAATATTCAGAATCCCAGCAGTAGCTCCCACCAGCTACCTCTTTCTGAAACCATACCCCAACAATGTGGTGGTGAGAACGTAGTTGCGCATGATGGGCCAAACCTGGGCGCTGCATCAAATGTCGTCGTCAGGCATAGTCGTGAAATACCTCGCTATCAAAATTACCGTCTATATTTCGATAACTACTTCACCCCTTGCTACTTCTTGAGTATCTCGCTAAACAAGGAATAATGAGCTTGGGAACAATCCGACTCAACAGTATACCAGATTGCAAACTACTCACGGAAAAAGAAGTTTCTAAAAAAGAACGTTGGTATTCAGTTGAGTATGCTACCTGTGTTGAAGGATCTACAGTGGCCTGGAAGGACAACAAAATAGTTATCCTTCCGTCCAGTTATCTGGGTGAACTGCCTAAGTCACAAGTATCTAGATACGACAAGGTTCACAAGAAGCATGTGACTATAGATAGACCAAACGTAATGGGAGAATACAACCGTCATATGGGCGGTGTAGATCTGATAGACAGTATAATGGGAAGATATAAAATAAAACTACGAAGCAAGAGATGGCAAGTTCGTATGTTTTATCATTTTTTGGACCTTGCCATGTCCAATGCATGGTTACTGTGTACATGCTACAAGAGGGTTCGTAAAATCAAAAACACGAATGAACCAATGCTTGCATCTGCGGATTTTCGTGTAGAGATTGGTACGGTCGACGACGATCTGTAAAATGGGGACAAAAGCACACGTACAACGCCGAAGCATTGAATCCGATATCCAGGCCAAAAAAACACAAGGGGCCCAGCTCAATTCGAGCCTCCAGCAGCAGTGCGCCAAGACCAAGTTGCTCACTGGCCAGTGTGGGTTAAAAAAAGAATCCGTTCCAAGCTCTCTAAATACTCTTACAAATCACATACCATTTGTGAAAAATGTGGCGTTGCATTATGCAACAATAAACAAAATAATTGTTGTAACAAAGTAATTGTTTTTTAAAGCATTCCATACTTCATAGGGGAACATATTGCTGCAATGTACCCGTTATGGAACACTCTCCTTATTTTGATTTTGTGGGGTAACTAATGAAATCCTTCAAAATTAAAAAAAAAGTGTTTTTACATTTTCCCAATCATACATTATAAGCTATTTTTTATTATGTAATATGTTATTGAGATATAAGGGGTTTAAGATTTATTAATAAACTAAGTTCGGCCGACTGTACAAAGATAAAGCAAAATACGTTCCAAAAACGATTAACTAATATCTTTTGGCTAGTGTTGGAATATAGGTGTTCATTTATTGGTTATTAAAATCCAGTGAATGGACTATAATAACCGACGAGTTCAATTCTTCAATTACCGTTACTTTAACTTTTACTAAGCCATTTTATGAACGAAATGTAAATAGTGTCATCCTAAATCCATTAAACTAGTCTAGTATCTGTTATTTCAATGGGCCTGTTTTATATCATGCTGAACCGACGATATATTTAAGATCTTCTTTGTGGTGAAAAAATCAATAGGTAAGCACACAGGGAAGAGATCTTGGCCTTCACTTGCTTCGTTTTGCTTGGATTTGATTAGATAAATTTTAATTAATTTTGGACGGCATTTTAGGAAATACACTTCGAGATATTTTACTTTATTTATAATATCTATATTATATTGTTTTAGGCGCACACAATAGCACACAAAACGCATATAATACACATAATAGAACGCAATTTTGATTACCATCAAAAAATCATATATTACTAGATTTGATATACCCAAGAGACCCTGGAAAAGGCACTTAATGCTATCATCAGAGGTGAAATTAGTATAACTAAGGCGAGCAAAGCATACAACATACCAAAGTCAATTCTAACGTAATATAATCAACAATAAAGTTTCATGGCAAAGGAAAATAGGCCCAATGTTGTCTCACGTTAGAAAAAGAGCGAATACTTGCTCACTGGTTTCTAAATATAGCTAAAGTTGGATTCCCATGCACCCAGAGTAAGTTTATGATACTGTGAAAGATTTTTAGACACAAACTTACGAAATTCCAAATTCACTGATAATAAACCAGGCAGAAAGTGGCTGAAATTGTTTTTAAACAGATATCAAGAAGTAACAAAAAGAAATGCCGAACTCATATCAAAAGCAAGAGCTGCAGTTACTGAAGAAAGCTTAAATCAGCGGTTTTGGAACTGAATCAATTTCTTGTTGAAGAAGACTTGCTGGATATACCGGAAGATCCTAGTCATATTTTCAACGCTGACGAAACTGGCATTATGACATGTCTAAAAACGGGGCTGATTCTAGGACCAAAACATTACAAAAATATATGAGATCGCAAATGGAAAAGAAAAAGAGTCCATATTATACACGTTTGCAGCAAATGGTACCTTTTGTAGTTTATCCGTACAATAGAATGCCACCATCAGTGGTACAAAATTTTCCAGATTCTTGGCATATAAGCCGTTCAGATAGTGGCTGGACAGTGTCCGAAACTTTTTTTTTCTTACATAGTTCTGGTTCTATGAGTGGCTGTCCCAGATATTTTAGAAGTACATGTTTCTGACATGTACGTGTTCTGGGTGAACCAAACTGTTTGAGACAAGGAATGATCTCTTTTACTAACGTAAGTTTCAAAGATGTGGAATAACTAGTAGGTTGGCACCTAGTGGTAACTTGTAACTAACTAGATTGTAAATAAAACAATTATCTCTTTATAATACCTATGTAATGTTGTTCCTATTAAAATTAGTATTTTATATTTATTTTATTGTTATAGGAATCTACGTCAAGAATAATAATGACATGTAAGTAACCTTTTAATGACTGGATCGCGCGTGATGCGTTATTTTAAGGATTACTGACCTAATTGTGAAGGCTGATTTAGTTAAATTTTAAGTAAATTGATTCTTTTTAGGTATTTGTGTACCTTGCACCGTGTACCCTGCAACGTGCAGCCACGACACAAGCCGCACTCAGCGCCTACCATGGCTATGTGTCATCACTCTTACGGTATGGTTTGGTTAAATGAGGTAACTCAGTTAACTGAGAAGATGCATTTAAAGTACAAAAAAAATGCATCAGAGCGCTGTGCGGCGCACATTTCCTAGATCCCTGCAGACCTCTGTTTAAAAAATGTAGCATTCTACCCTTGCCTTGCCTTTACATATTTGAAATGCGTTTATTTGTTCGACGTCATCATTCTGAGTTTCCATTAAATAGTGACGTGATTGGAAGGGACAGACAACAACGGCGTACCTAAATATAAGTTGGCTGTGCCAGGTCAAAGGGTATGTGTGTATAGTAACAATGTGTATTGTATGGCTATTACTATATACAATAAACTGCCTGTTTTAAAGAATTAACTTTTAATAGATTTAGATCCAAATTATTTAAATTTCTTATTGGCAAGTGCTATTATGACATTGATGAATTTTTAAAAGAACGACTTAAACAAACAAATGTATAATCATTAAATTTGACAAGCATGTATATCTATGTCCTTGAAAAAAAACAATATTTGTACACCTGCAAAGGTAGAATATTTGATACTATCCATGTAATTAGACCAATATTAGACAATATTCTCGCAAATAAACTGATTTTATTTATTATTATCTTAAGTTAGTAGGTAAGTCGTAACCATTTAAAAAATTGTTTTTTTCAAGGACATAGATATACATGATGTCCTTGAAAAAAACAATATTTGTACACCTGCAAAGGTAGAATATTTGATACTATCCATGTAATTAGACCAATATTAGACAATATTCTCGCAAATAAACTGATTTTATTTATTATTATCTTGAGTTAGTAGGTAAGTCGTAACCATTTAAAAAATTGTGTTAGTTGCTGTGAAATGTCAGATTTTTTATACTTGTATAAATATAAATAAATATTAAAACGCAATATACCCCATATTGCGTTTTAGGGTATTTTCAGATATATTATCAAGTATTTTTGTAATCGTGCAAAATACAGGTCTAAACAATCGTTTTAATAATTTTAGAATAGTTTACGGTGGTCATAGTAGACTAAAGAATGTAAGAATATTGAAAATGTACTCTTTAGCGAGTTCCAAAGTTGGGAATTTCCTTAGGGTTTTATTCATTGGTTCACTTACCCTACTTCTATTTCCTAATTATTTTGGCTGGCACTTTCAGATTTAGCCCAAAATGGATCATGTCCTTTATACAGCTATTAACTTATTAATGTGTTTCGAAAACTATAATTCATTTGTTTTTTCCTCTTTTGTATTGTTTCTTTGCGTGCCTTCGTTACTAAATGGAAAACTAAAAATATCGCGTTATTTATGAGTACGAGTTCCATCGTAGCACCAGTGCTGCAAAAACGGCTCGAAGGATTATTTATGTATATAATCCTTCGGCGCTGGCGTAAAAGAAAACACAGTGCGTTTTTGGTTCCAACGTTTCCGTTTGAAAAGGAAGTTTCGACCTACACAACAAGCCCCGTGGAAGGCTGGCCGGCAAGAAGGCTGTTGTGGAAGCGGATCCATCACAAACCACGTCCGAGTTAGCTGCAGGCTACGGTTTTAGTGATACAACTGTTTTAATCCCCGTGCATCACATTGGGAATGTTAAAAAGCTTGAAAGGTGGGTAATATTATTCAAAAGAAATATTTAATATGTATAGAGGTTTAGTTTAGGGATCCGATGAGGGAAGGATCAGATACAGTTTCTTTTCTTAGTATTTTAAACCAAGAAAAGAAACTGTATCTGGATCTTCAAGCCTAAATCTCTCTACTTGCTCTTGAATGATTTTGTTGATACTATCTTGAAAGTCTTGTTAATATTTAGCTACTAAACGATTTTGTCAAATATCATCGAAATCGGCTGATAAATAGTTTTAGCCCTTTTTTTTGAGCGAAAACCCCCCAAAAAAATTGCCAAATACAGTATAGAAATTCTGTACCTGTAGAGGAGAATTAACATCCAGACAGATGAAAGAAAAATTAAGAAGTCAAAACTGAGAAGTTTCGCTCAATTCATTTGCTCAGTCAATGAAAACTTCTGAAAATGTGTTTTTATTTACTGTAAAATCTGCTGTTTTTTTAATGAAAATACTGTAATTTCAATTTCCCAATCTGAATACACTGTCGGAAGGGCTCGTCGCAACGGCTGAACCCCGGCGAACCAGCAAAATAGAGTCAAATTAGTTACTTGTGAGCGTTTGGTGGACCAGTGCCGGTGTCGTGCAACTTTCTTAAATCTGGCCTGACGATTACGGCAGATGTTAAATTGACAAGTAACTGCAAACCATGATGGAAAAGCTAAATGCTAAACTACCGAAGCTAGTCAATCGCTCTAGACCACTGCTGGTTCAGGACAACGCTAGACCACACACTGCACAGCAGAGGGCTACCATATTAGAGGAGCTTCAATTGGAATGTATTAAGACATGCGCCGTACTCTTCGGACCTTGCTCCAATAGATTACCACATTTTTTAAAATTTGGGTAACTCCTTGCAAGGGAAAAAATTCAACTCCGATGGGGCAGTCCCAACCGCCTTCAAAGATTTTAATGATTCCCGTCCGAATGGTTTTTTAGTACAGAGATCAATGAACTACCTATTAGATGGCAATATATACATTTTTTCATAATATTATATTTATACGTATTTCAGCAAAACTTAAAAAACAAACATGTTAACTTTATTTTTTGGACATAAAAATCGACTTTATGTTTCTCTCATAAAAAACGCCAAATCATATGCAAAGCCCAATGTTTTATAGATTGTGGACCCAAATCACGTGTGTTCTGCTGTGTTTGGACAGTAAAAAAAGGAAGAAAAGTTGTGTAGTGATTTTTTCTCAAGATGGACAATTCAAAGATAAAAATATCAAATCTTTTGACGGTAAAAAAACAGTATGTGGAAATTTCGAAGACGTGCTTTGTTTGTTGTGTGAATTAGATGTTATAAAAGTTATAGACGAGATCCATTACTTCGTTCGTTGCGAATGGGAGAAAAAACGTGTTACTATCCGATTATTATCACGGTTTTGCAAGAGAAGACAGGTCGGCATCTGATATTTGCCACAACAACAAGCTTGCTTGCGTGGAAACTTTAAGGTGACGCGCCGCTTATCTAACATTTTCCAATATTTGATGATCTCATCACCAATTGCTTGCTGGTGGAGCAAAACTCACTGCGGTCGAAACGTTATCTAACGACGATAACTTAGCGTTAGCTTTTGTAAAAACACGTCTGTGAGACCACGAAGTGAAGTTGAAAAACGAATCTGGTGATAAGAACGCAAAAGTATTGCACAATGCACATCGAAGCGAACAATTATACATGGAAGAAGAGATAGCATAATACCGATGTAGCTACAATCAAAAAAAGATATTCAATGAAATAATTTTTGAAGGAATTTGATATCCAAATATCTACGTAACCGTTTCGCGGACATTGGCCAAATTATTATTTTCTAAGAGTACGTTTCAAGGAGCATATCAGAGATGATTCTGTCAAAACTCGATGCCAGCCAAGATAGACGTCGGGAAATCAGTACTGGATTTGGGGTGATATTGACGTCATGCTATAACTATGGAACGTCTCATTTCACTGCAATAAAATAGGAGTCCCTCAAAATGAAGGCTTAAAACCATCTTTTACATTAGAAAGCATTTGACTTAAGTGTAAAAGAAACCGAATAACTCTTGAATAACTCTAGAACAGATAATTTTTACAATTGAAAGTAGTGCCATTTGATAGGTCTAACAAATACTATTTATTATCTTTTGTTCCAACCACTTTCACCTAACTAGTACTAGTTTTTTTTTAATTCAATTGGAACCGTTTAGCGGACTTAGACAAAAGTATTACATTCTGAAGACCTATTTTAAGGACCATAATAGTTGCCTGAAACACTTTAGTCCAATAGTGATACCTGCCATGATATTAGCTGGAGTATGACAACATGAACTTGGCTTGACTTAACTTGGGCAAAATAGTACTGGATTTGGGGTGATTTTGGCGTCGTGTGATAACTGAGACCGGCCTAAAATGATTCTTTATATTAGAAAACATTCGACTTAACTCTAATAGAAACTAAGTTATTTGACGTAACATAAGCAAAATGAACTCGTGTATAACTCTGGAACTGGACATTTCCCAGAATAAAGAGTAGTGTCATTTGATAAGTCTATAAATACAATTATCTTTTGCTAATATCACTTTTGCCTAACTACGACGTGGGCCCAGGTATATAAAAATATGATAGTCTTTAAAATTTAATTACTATAATTCTACGGAACCGTTTAGCGGTCTACAACAAAAGTATTAAATTCTGAAAGCCTATTTCAAGGACCATAATAGTTGCCAGAAACGCTTTCAATAGCGATGCCTGCCAAGATATTCTCTGGAGTATGACAACATGAAGTTGGCTTGGCTTAACTTGGGCAAAATAGTAATGGATTTGGGGTGATTTTGGCGTTGTGTGATAACTGGAAAACGGCTCATTTCACAGCAATATATACCTCGTGTGTTCATAAGTTTTGAGACAAACTTTGTACTTAAAAAAATTAATAAAATAGTACTGGCTGCTATTTATTTCTTTTTCCAATTTTGAATTTGGAATGTTAACTTGTGTTTTCTTTGATTTTCAATTTTGCGCAACCGTGGTTTCGCTATTTAAGGCGGAATAAAAACCAATTGAGATTTTCCGTGAGGTGAATACTTTTGGTGTGAGCCGTAACTTCGTGTATTACACTATCAAACGATACAAGGAGACAAGTTCTTTGCAAGATTGCCAAAGGAGTGGTCGGCCACGCTCTTTAAGGACGCCTGCGAACATCAAAATCATCCGA
This sequence comes from Hypomecis atomaria, assembly GCA_964007245.1. Taxonomy (NCBI): domain Eukaryota; kingdom Metazoa; phylum Arthropoda; class Insecta; order Lepidoptera; family Geometridae; genus Hypomecis; species Hypomecis atomaria. The sequence continues at coordinate 19,315,942 of OZ023279.1, forward strand.
GAGCGACTACGCCGAAATCCATGTCGCACTCGGAAGAAACTCGCTCTGCAGACTAATATTTCGCGCGTTTCAGTCAACAGAATTCAAAGTTCCCTTTTTAAACGAACGTCTTCGTAAATTGCGACGCGAACGTTGTCCAATACTGCTTAGGAGGCACGAGCGAGGAAGATACTCTTCACCGATGAGAAAGTCTTTACTGTCGAAGAAAAGTTTAACCGACAAAACAATAAACCGTTTAACCGAAAAAACTCTTACTCACGCAGTAACAGACAATATTTAATAATAAATACAAGAATCCTCCAACAAATGTTAACATGGACCAGATGCAAAGCTTAATAGATCGGATCAACTAAAGTAAAAGAATAGACCTTGGATATAATTAAAAATAGTACCATAGCTAATATAAGGTCTATAGAAAGAAACTCTCGGTCAGTTAAAGATCCAAACCCATTGATGTCTACCATGACTAATATTAATCTTAAATACCCAATAACTGTTAGGCGGGATGCTATTGAAGTGAATGAAATTCCTGATAATTTAATTTTGAAGACAATAGAAGGCTCAACAGAATTCTATGTAAGAAAGACTTAGTATCGTGGTATATAAATTCGAATGTCGAAAACAAAGAAGATGTTTCTGTCAAAAAATTATTCGATTCTAACTTGAAAAAAATTGAAAAAGTTTTTAATTACAATTGGGAAAATGTGAGATTCAAGATAGGTGCAGTCAATATGTCAAGGAATTTGGTATCAGTGAACCCAAATAACTTTGACATCCCCAAAGATTTAATTAAGCCTGCTATTCTCCACTCTTTGGGACTGATCAATTTAATAGACTACAATGAAATCCCAGATTTCTACTTGAACCAGATAAAGACATTGATTGATAATAGCAACTTAGATGTTTGAAAAGTTCCCAATATGTTAAATTATTTGCAAAACCATTTAGATAAGAGATTGAGATATCTTCCAGTTCTCCCTGGGATGACACCAGATTTTGTGTATGTCTCTCACGCTTTAGTGCAGCCAAATTTTAGGGTTGAGAATATTATGGAAGAATCTTCTCAACAGAGGGGGCAAAATAAGGCCTTAACTGAAGCTTGCATAAATCTTATTCGGCACTGTCAACTAAACAATCTGCCTTACCACAAGTTGAGGGAGATGGTAGGGGCAATTAAGATTAAGGATTATCCGATGAACAAGCTTTTAGAGTCAACTGATGAAAACAAATATACCCGTTTTGTCAAAGGAGTGTTAGGGCTACAAATATCACCGGCTGTGGAGAGAGATGGAGTCGTCTATTTCCCATCACCTACAACAATCTACGAATCTGTACACGAAAACATATCTGGGACTTCCATCAAAAGGTTAAATGGTGAGGAGTTATTTTGAAACAAGTATTAGTAAAGGGTTTTTTGTCCATAATGGAGATGCCCTATTGACAATAACAATAAACAGAACAACCTTGAAGGAATTGATATTTGTCCTATCCAGCATAGCTACTTTCATCACAAAAGATTTTGAAATGACTAAAGGAAACAGTATAAAAAATATAAGAAACGAAGTAAAAAAGAAATATCAAATAAAGTGGCCAATGTTGGTAGGAGTAAACCCTCAAGGGGTAAAAGCTATTAAGGCTGAAATTAGCAGCAACAATATGAATGATAGGGAGATCGGGAGTTTACGATTTTCTAGCAATATTGAAACAACGTCCGGAGGGGGCTTATTGTATAATAAAAGAAAATTCTTTGATAAATGCAAAGAATGGCCAGCTAATATGTGTAGCACCTGTCACATCAGCATTCGTAATCCTTGATTTGTCTATAAAAATATCTGAGCCCACATTATACTATCTAATGCACCCATATAGAATATTAACAAAAGCAATTCAATATAATCTAAGGTGTAATTGGGTTGATCAAACGAGAGGTGAGAATGGGGAATTTTCGAAGCGTTTTCTATGAACAATTGGAGAAGTATTTACCAATCAGTCAAAAAAAGAGTTTCAGAAAAAATCCAAATTATGCTTAAAGCGTTAGTGGATGTCCCTAATAATAATAATCTTTTAATATCTGTACTTTATTGCTTCACATTTGGTAAATTTAATTCAAGCGCAGCCTCCAGTGAAATGAATGATTTTTTGTTTTACAAAGAGAGAATTCATTTCAACTTGAAAATGGGTTTGGTGAAAGTAACCTTTGATGGAGATCCGATATGCAATGGAGAGGTAATAGTTCGTGCAAATAGATTGCCAGAAGAGAAAAACATAACGTGCTCTATGTTGCCTGATTTTGAAATTCGGAGGATTCCAGCATTAGTAAGAGGAATTCCTACAAAATCTATAAGCTGGTTAAAGAATCATACTAATGCATTGCCAAATGGTTACCGTGCAGTGACGATATTCCAAACAAATTACTATCTGATGACAAAAACTAAAGGAATGGATCTTCATATACAGAAAACACTGAAAAGATATATTAATATAGGAATTGATGAAGAAACTACAACTATGTTCAACAAATATCTGTTGAAGAGGAGGATGGAAGATATAGATGAAGAATCATCAGGAAGTAGTGGTGCAAAAAGGAGGAAAATGGATGATGCTATCTCTGTAATTTTATGATTGTTCTTGAATATTGTAATTGTTTTTGTAAAAATACTTTTGTTTGTAAACCCTTTTTGTTTTCAAATGTAAAAAATAAATAAAGTGTATGCTAAAAGCAGTAAGGACGTCCCAGCTTCAGCACGGAATGTTTCGCGTACGCATCATCCGGCTAGTGTGATGGTATGGTGGGGAGTTTCATATGAAGGTGTCACTACGCTCCATTTCTGTTAACAAGGCGTCAAGGTGGTATCGACAAAAGTATTATATTCTGAAAGCCCATTTCAAGGACCTTAACAGTTGCTTAAAATGATTTAGGGCCTATTTCATCATCTCCGAGTAAAGTCCCAAGTAAGCTACTCGCCGACTAAAGTGTCAAGTATCGGTCGACGCCAGTTTCATAATGTCTGAGTAGCGCTACTCGTCAAATAAACTGCCTTGTAACTTACTTGCTACTTCATCTACCCTATAGCGGTGTTAAGTGACGAGTAAGACACTATGAAGACTTTAACGTATGTCTTTTATTCAAGCTTGGGCTGTACTGTGGATACTGTTTTTTCAGAAAATTGATACCTACCTAATACCTATAGATTTGCTAAAATTTATCGAAAATCAATTAAGAGGACTTAGAACATATTACGAATTTCAAGGATTCGTGACTTTTACAAACTCGATAAATAAGATATTTTCGCCAGATTTCGAAGTAGGTACTAAAAAAATATGTGTATACCTATGTGGTTAAAATAATTCCTGAATGTATTAGGTACTCACATAGGTAACATAAAAAATATTTTCGTTAAAAAAAACAAGCTAATATAACTATAAGAAGAAAAAAAACTAACAACTATAACTACACGAAAAAAAAACTAAATAGCCGCACTGTAAATACAGAATCACAATATCACGAATAAATCACACGTTTTGAGCGCGTGTTATTTTTTTGTGCTACCATAACTGAACCGTTAATTGATGTTTTTAACAAAAAAACATATTTAAACTGTGTGCAAAACCGTCAAACACTGTTTTTAAAATTAATGACATTTTAGTAAAATATCCTAGGTAGTGAAAAAGCATCTTACGTGGTATAACCAGTTTTTTTGTATGTCAATAGTTAAAAATAATGTTTACATTTGAACTCGAACATGGCAAATGCGCCGACCGCAAAATATCCCCAATGGCGAAAGAAGAAAAAAATGTTGTCTTTTGACATTTCTGACAGTTACGACAACAAAATACGAACGAGTGACGTCATTTTTCATTCAATCATTCAGTTATTCGCCGAGTTGTTACTTGTAGGCTGGTTGTCTAATGTGAAACTGAACAATATTACTCGGGACTCTTACTCGCCCATTAGCACTACTCGGAAAATAGTTACTCAATACTTTATTCGGAGATAGTGAAAGAGGCCCTTAGTCCAATAGCGATGCCTGCCAAGATATTCTCTGGAGTATGACAACATGAACTTGGCTTGGCGTAACTTGGGCAAAATAGTACTGGATTTGGGGTGATTTTGGCGTCGTGTGATAACTGAACAATTTTTCGTTTCACAGTAATATAGTAACAGTCCCTTATGAGACTGGCCTAAAATTATCCTTTGTATTAGAAAACATTCGACATAACTCTAATAGAAACCAAGTGATTTGACGTAACATAACCAAAATTAACTCGTATATAACTCTGGAACGGGTTTTTTCCCGGAATTAAGAGTAGTGTCTTTTAAGAGGTCTAATAATTACAATTATTTACTGCAAATTTTAAAAAGTTTTTAAAATTCAATTACCTAATATAATTTTTCGGAACCGTTTAGCGGACTTCAACAAAAGTATTACATTCTGAAAGCTATTTCAAGATCCCTAATAGTTGCTTGAAACACCTTGGTCAAAGTTGATGTCCACCAAATCGTCGGATTATGAAAATTGTACTAAGGGTAATGATGGGAATCATATTTTGTTCGGATGATTCAGAACATAGACTAAGCGGTCATCAACTTAAATATGCCTGTTTTTGAACACTTTTACTGGTCAGAGCTGAAGCCGAAATCGAAGCCGAAGCTGGAGCCTAAGCCAACGCCAACGCCGAAGCCAAAACCAAAGCCGAGGCAAAACCGAAGACGAAATAACTCGCTTATTCATCCCACCGGCTCGCATTCCACCCATAAAATATAAGAAAAATCAAAATGAAAACGACAAGATACACGATCATCAAATATCTGGTTTCTTATATTTGTGACACTTTAAATAAAATATACTATCTAATAATATCCATACTTCAATAACCAAGCTATAGTTACGCGATACTCGGTTAAACAATCGACGCCAAACTTCTATGCGCTTTATCCAATGTCCTTTTAAGTGATAATAATAAGAATTTTGTTTTAGGGGGCTGCCTAAAATAAAATTAGTCGAATAATTTATATTCATATAACTTTTAAAAATAACTGTGAAAAAGAATTTCAAGATAATTGTAACACTGAACTCAAAAATACACTGTACAGCAGCAGGAAGCACAACAACATCCTCTGACAATCGATTATGATAAAAAATTGTATTGGGAGTAATAACAAATTGTAATTATTATTGAAATTGGTATTTCATAAATGTAATGAATGTAAAGGCGTCAAATAAAGGGCTTTTTATCGGTGAGAAGAGACAAATCTCCACTTCTCAGATGACTCAGTACTTTTTTCAACTTCCAAAGGCGCACCATAAACAAACGTGAACTTGTTGTAAAAAGGTTTGGCTTCGAGCGAGATTTGATAACCGAAATAATCTGATATGCAATCGACAAATAGAAAGTAAAATTTTAGAATTTGCCATATTATAAATTAAATTACAATTTTTGTACGAAAATGCAACAAAGATGGGATCATCAAAATCAACGAAAACCGCTAAGATTTCTTGAAGCATGGTCATGGCTAGGCAGCGATTTATTTCTGCCTAAGGAATTTTTCGACTTGTTGCTTTTTCAAGTATAATACAGTCAGGGCCCTATTTTATAAAACTACAAGTTACAGGCTACAGGTAAATTACTGGTAACATTGACGGAATCCGCATTCGTGATTGGTCGAGCCTGCGTCATTAATGTCAATTTGCCTGTAGAATTGTAACTTGTAGCTTTATAAAATTGGACCCAGATATTATTAAGTCCACAGTCGTTCTCCCCGCGCAGTTATTATAGTGCACGCCTTAGATGAATAGAAGAAAAATCAAGGATTTGACGACTACGACATCACAAGAAGAATTAACTCTTGTCGCTGAGGTTTCATTGCGTTCAACTGGGAAAAGAGACACTACTAGTATAGTTAAAGAGCTAGCTGCAAGGTCACTAAAATAATTATAAAATATTAATGCACCGCAATAACCATGTCTCCGAAACAGGGTCTCTCAATGATGATTGAAAAATTGGAACAGTTAACTTAATTTTTTTTCACCATATTTCATATTCTAATGTTAAGCGACAGAAAACCCAATTACCTATGTACGCTAATGGCATAAAAACTTTGCTGTTGATAAATCTGTCATTTTGTTAAAAATAAGCGATAAAACTAAATTCAAAACTACCACCAATAATAATATAATAAATGTTTTGTCACAAGAGCTTCGTAAAAATTATTCGTAACAGGGTGACAATAACTTTGGACGAGTACCAACATACAATACGACAACAATAGAACAGCTCGCATGTTCGTTCAGGAGCAAATATTCCCCTCCACTTGGATCAACATTTATCTATACTATCTATACGAATATAATAAAGAAGTAAAGTGAAGTTTGTGAGGTTGTAGGGGGTAATCTCTGTATCTACTCGACACATTTTGATAAATCTTTTACCAATAGAAAGCCACATTATCTGTGAGTGTCATAGTCTATAAAGTAAGCGCGGGCGAAGCCGCGGGCAAAGGCTAGTGTACCATAAAGCAATTAATGGAGATGCAGAAAGTTCATCTGGCTCCACTGTATTACTTTTGTTGATTACGAAAAAGCGTTAGGCTTTACAGGTAGGTATCCGTTTAGCCATGTCAGAGGCCTTCAGGCGGCCTAAAAACTCTGACACCAGGGCTAGCCACCCGGCCTATACGAACTTACTTACTTTTAGCGTAAAGAAGAGCGCTTTATCGTTGCGAGATAGACAAGAGACATAGTGTAGTGTTACGTATCATCTTCATTCATTTTTCATGACTCATCAAACCTATTTGTTATTATTTTTAATGGACCTACTTTTGATTGCCAAGAAGAAAAAGAAAACAGAATTCAAAGAATTTAATGAACTGACAGAGAACGAAAAAAAGATGTAAAACGAGGACTTGAACTTGAGCTTCGTGAGAAAAAGGTTCTGAGTTTTGGTTGAAAGGTGGAAAACCACAATATTACATCAAGGTGGAAAACCCAATATTATTTAAGACAGTGTTGTTGAAGTCTCACCAGTTGGTGGCCCAAATACAGGCTTACTCGCAGTTGGTGGCCCAAATACAGGCCTACTCGGCGTCGTCGAATGCCTAAGGAAAGATTGCAACCGTCCCCTGGATTGGAGTAGTAAGAACAAACCCAGGACAGAGTGTAGTTCGGTGTAGTTCCGACTGGTCCCCGTCGAGGCCGGGTCCGTCCCGGTCTAGGCCCGGTCGCTCCCGGTCTAGACAAAGACGGTCCAGGACAAGAGAGAGATACTCGAGCTCGCCGTCTGACCCGAGACATTATTTACGCAACAAGCGAAGGTCGGCGAGCTCGGAGAGCGCGGCGGCGGCGGCGGCGCGCGCCATCGAGTACCGGCCCAACGTGTCGGAGCAGCGCGAGCCTCCGCCGCACCTCGAGCGGCCCGGCGCCGAGATCGCGCGCAGCATCACCGTGGAGCCGGCCTACCACCGCGTCCGGCGCGCGCTCGAGGACGCCATGCGCACGGCCGCCGCCAAGGACATCCTCCTCGAGCTGGAGGCGCCGCTCAGCAGGCTGGTGACGCGGCGCGGCGTGTCCCAGGAGCGGCGCGCGCGCGTGCTGCAGGCCATGGTGCAGCGCGTGGCGACGCGCCTGACCAGACTGCGCGCGCGCTCCAGGGACGCCCTCGTGCTGCACTACCGCTGCAACCACAGCCGCCTGGAGGACGAGGCCGAGCTCGAGGCGCTGCTCGATGACGTCACGCCAGAGCAGAGCACGCCTGAAGCCAGTGACCTCTTGCTCCAACAAATTGATCCAACTGTGCAGGAGGAAGAGGACGAGGACAGCGAGGAGCGGCCCAGGCCCAGGCCCAGGAATATCAACATCACGATCATGCCAATTAAATCCGAGACGAGCAAGCAGAGGGAGCCGCCGAGCGCCGCGCGAGGTGACGTCATCGTCCTACAACCGACGATAGAGACGGTCGACCTCTCCGACGACGATGTAGAAAGGAAAATTAAAACTGAAATTGACGATGACTGCGTATTTATATTGGACGACATTCCGGTAGAACCAACTCCGAGTAATACCAGTAATACCAACTTGAATAATATCGATTGTAAAACAAACTCAATAAAAGTTGGAACAAACCAAATTGAAAGTAAGATCAAGGAGTCATTCCCTGTTGGTCAACAGGCAACCGCCCCGACGAAGACAAATAACCATGGAACAAACCCAACGGCTAAAAGTGAAACTGGCCCGATCAAAAGTGAAATAAATACAAACAAAAGTGCAACAAACACAACACTAAAAAATGGAACAAACCCAATAATTAAAGTTGAAAATTAAAGTTAAAATGAAAATTAAAGTTGCCAGTGAGTGAAAGTATACGTTCTCATTTCCCTCTATCGACAATTTTCATTACCCTCTTCGGCAGGCAGAAGAGCTTTTCCTCAGCAGCACTAGTGTTTTATATATCGTATTAAATGTACCTATCACTAAAACAACATAATTTTTATTACAGCTAGGTACCCAGTTCTTCTCTCTAATAATGTAAATGGGAATGAATGTTCTTACAGACATTATCAACTTAAAGCGTGGGGAGAGGCATGGTGACATTGAATTAATATGTAAATCTCGCTGCATGTTGATATGAACTCAAAAATCATTAAAACACCGGTCTGAGATAAGATGGGACTCAAAATAGACGGAAAACAATTGACACATTTACAGTTTGCGGGCGACCTCATCTGAATCTCTATGAAAATATTATGACGAATTTTCAACATAAGCTTGGAGATATGCAACTCTGACAATCGGCCTTAAGATAAATGTGTTTAATTCAACAAGATCATGGAAAGTCATCAAACATCTACACTCCCTGTAACTATAGCAACTCTATTGTGGAAGTAGTCGACTATATACAATTATATCTTAGGCATTTATCTGTTGACGTAGTCTTATCCAATTAATATCATAAGAATCTAGATATGGCCTGGGATACTTTCAAAAAAATTATAAAACTCACAATAAAACTACTTCGAATAAACAGAAAACCAGCGCAACATTCACAGAAAAACACCAAAACTCACAGAAAAACAGAGTGAAAAGAAAAACATAGGACTGTTGACGTTGAACATCAAAACTGTTCGGTTACTGTTCTTATTCTATGGAGTTCGGTCGCAGCAGATGCGCAAGCAGGCAAAAAGGAGTTACGAGTCTCCCTATCAAGTGTTCTAATTATAATAACGGGTGATTTTTTTGCTGGTATCTTTTTGGCAACACTGTTTTTGACAGATCCACAGTGCGATATTTGAGGAATCTAACTTGACAAAATTAAAAATATGCACTCACTCGTACATGCACTAAACTTGCTTATAATAATAATAGCTGAACCAAATCACTACAAAACAACATTTTTTTTCTTAGAAGTCACGAAAAACAATAGATAATGAGGGGTGAACCGCCGACTACCTGCGACTTGTCGCCCTCACGGTTTACACGACCTTGTCATTCGTTTGAGTTCTCTCGATGAATACGTTGTGTTTTGGTGCTTGTGAAGAGTTTAAGTGTATTCAACTTGTTGTTTTTACTGTTGAGGTAAGTTTACACACGTTTTTTTTTTTAAATAACTTATTCTGATTTTCATATACGTATATATATCTGTATACGTCTCAAATCGTACTATGAAAAATATGTCAGTCAGATTGTACTAAGCTTTTAGTAATGAATATCGGTTAATATCAGTGTAAAATTATATTTTCCTGGTAGAACTGATTGTGTTCTATAGTAAATAAGTAATTTTGCTTGCGCGTTCTTGCCACACCCATACATTATTTTTTTCTTTTCAGAATGGCGACGCAAATAACCAAATTGGCATTTTTCAATGTCTGGCTTGCCAATGCAAAGGAAGTCAAAATGGACGCTTTATTACAATTTATTTTGAAAGAACTTGGAAACCCATCATTGTCGGTTAATCTTTTGAAAAAATTGAAGGAAAAAATCAGGAGTTTCAGCCAAAAATTAGACAACAAATGGGCAAAAATCAAATAGACACCGAGATCGGTTTCTAAAGGCTAATTTGTCATGGTTGCAAGAATGTATCTCTTTTGCTGACTTTGTCGAAAGCAGTGGTGACGACATAGCAGTCCCTGGACCCAGTGACCGAGTGGGAAGACCGCAGAAGGATTTTGAAACTGCTAGCATGAGAACGAAGAGAAGACGTATTCAAAGCCTTCTAGAAACATCTAGTGAAGATGAGGTAGCCTTGGCTGCTGAATTTAGTCTTCGCCAAAAAGGAAACAAGGATTCTGCGGCTATCATAAAAGAGCTCTGTACCAGTTCACCCCAAAGAGGTACTGCAATTAAGAAAATGCGGTTGTCAGCTGGAAAAAAACAGGAAGGGCTATCGGCGGATAAAGCTGTAGCATTAATGGTAGATGCAGATCTCTCTACACACCAGTACAACGTGATTCGTGACCAGGCGAAGGAAATAAATAAAAATATGTACCCGTCATACCATAGGGTTAGAAAGGAAAAACAAATGTGCTACCCGAAAGATATAAGGGTACTGAAACACGCGCTGAGATAAAGCTACAGTCGTTGATAGACCACACTGTTACACGATTGTGTAAATCCCAAGAGGAAGTTTTAAAAACTTTAAGTGATCTCCAAGATGTGGAAATAATAGTGAAATGGGGTTGCGATGGTGCTGAACAAACTAGATATAAACAATTTTTCTCCGAAAAAGAATCCAGTGATGAAAGTATGTTCAGCATTTCTATGGTACCAATACAAATCAATGAGAAAGAGAAAAATGTTAAGAAAATTGTGTGGCAAAATCCTTTTCCTTCTTCGACCAGGTATTGTCGTCCAATAAAGTTTATATTCGCCAAAGAAACAGTAGCTCTAATTACGGAGGAAGTCAATAGTGTTAAAAATGAAATTGAGTCTTTGGCACCCACAAAAGTTTTTATAAATAATAAAGAAATTATGGTGAAACCAACTTTGCTGTTCTGCATGATTGATGGAAAAATATGTAATGCCGTAGCATCTTGTGCGTCCACACAAACTTGCTATATATGCGGTGCAAAGCCTAAAGAAATGAACAATATAAGTGCTTTGACAGAGAAGGTTGTTAACAGTAATGTACTAACTTTGGGTTTATCACCACTCCATTGGTGGATAAGGTGCTTTGAATGTTTATTACATATTTCATATAGACTTGACTTGAAAACATGGCAAGCCAGGGGAGCCGAAAACAAAAATATAGTAGCTGAGAAGAAAGCTTTAGACGCGAATTAGGTTTACTAGTGGACGTGCCTAAAGCACACACAGGGAATACCAATGACGGAAATACAGCCCGTAATTTTTTTAGAAATGCTGTAAAATCATCAGAAATAACCGGAGTGAATATTGACTTAATAAAGCGTTTTCGTGTTATCTTAGAAAGCATAAATAGTGCATTCCCTATCAACAGTGCCAAATTTGATGAATTTGCTAAGGCAACAAGTGATTTATATATCCAAGAGTATCCTTGGTACCCCATGCCAGTCAGTATCCATAAAATACTGTTCCATGGCAAAGACATAATTTCTTCGTGCATTTTGCCAATAGGACAGCTTTCGGAGGAAGCACAAGAAGCGAGAAATAAGCATAATAAAAAATTCAGGAAGCTGTTTACCAGAAAAACTTCTAGAGTTGATACCAATAGAGATCTTATCAATAGATTGCTTATTTCATCTGATCCTTATATAGCCAGTTTACGCGCTCCTCCAAAAACTAAACGCAGTCAAATGGAACCTGAAGTGATTGAACTTTTAGAAATGAGAACTCCGAATGCACAAAACGAGAGCGTTTCAGAAGGATCTGATGTAGACAGCACTGCCGATTCTCAGGATGACGAAACTGATTGCGAATCTGATTAGGATACAAATTAGGCTAAAAATTATATTAGTAGTTAAGTTTTGCATACAATACTGTATGGTAAATCATGTATTTCATATAATAGTTTTATGTGGAAGTAATACTTTTTGATATCTTAGTTTTAAAAAATCTATAAATAACTGTAAATTGTAATTAGTGCATGTACATTACTATTTTTTTGTGATTTTGTAAAATTTGTGTTTGAATATACTTTGAAAACGTTCATAATGTGTTTTATTGCATAGAATTAACAATGAACATAGTTCAGACAAAAAAATAATTTTGTCCTCCTAGATAATGTAAATTTCGCACTGTGAGATCACGCGTGAATCGTGTCTTGTGTCATTGTCAAACTTGTTCAGTTTGGTCTATAATTTAACCATGAATCGACTTACGAACGAACAACGCTTGCAAATTATTGAATTTTACTATCAAAATGCATGCTCGGTTAAGAGAGTGCATCGCGCACTTCTTCCAATTTATGGGCAGTTTGGTCGGCCTACTGAGGCAGCTATTCGGAAGCTTGTGACTAAATTTCGAACCCATTTTACATTATTGGACATTAAACCACGAACACGCATACTAGAGTGAGGACCGAAGAAAATAATGCGTCTGTATCCGCCAGTGTTAGTGATGACTGTCAAATGTCGATTCGCCGCCGTTCGCAGCAATTGGGCCTCTGTTACTCCACTACGTGGAAAATTTTGCGAAAGGATTTGGGTGTAAAACCTGACAAGATACAGCTGGTGCAAGAATTGAAGCCACACGACCTCCCGCAACGTCGAACATTTGGTGAATGGGCATTGGCAAAGTTGGAGGAAGATCCATTTTTTTATCGAAAAATTGTGTTCAGCGACGAAGCTCATTTCTGGTTGAATGGATATGTCAATAAGCATAATTGCCGCATCTGGAGTGAAGACCAGCCAGAAGCATTGCAAGAGCTACCACTGCATCCCAAAAAATGTACTGTTTGGTGTGGATTATGGGCCGGTGGCATCATCGGGCCGTACTTTTTCAAAGACGACAATGGCCGAAACGTTACTGTGAATGGCGAGCGCTACCGTGTGATGATTGGCGATTTTTTTTTGCCCAAAATGGAAGAATTGGTCTTGCCTGACATGTGGTTTCAACAAGACGGTGCCACATGCCACACGGTACGCGAAACAATGGCCCAATTGAGAGCCGCCTTCGGTGAACAGTTTATCTCACGTTTTGGGCCCGTCAATTGGCCGCCTAGATCGTGTGATCTATAACGCCTTTGGACTAATTCTTGTGGGGCCATGTTAAGGCTCATGTCTACAGGGATAAACCAGCAACGATTGACGCACTGGGAGCCAATATTGAAGCATTCATTCGTGATATACCGGCTGATATGTTGGAGAGTGTGCCGAAATTGGGCCTTGCGAATAGGCCATCAAAACCGGAGCCGCGGCCAGCATTTGCATGAAATCATCTCCAAACATTAAATTATATTGATCGTTCTATCGATTCCAATAAAGATTTCATCAAATTTTTCAAATTTTTTGTGTTTTTTTTGAAAATCAAATCCTATACCTCTTAAAAAATCACCCTTTAGAATGGAATTACAATTCTTCCCTGGGGCTTTCATACAATATTACCCTCTCCAAGCACCGGGATTTAATGTCTTGTTTTTTTACGACGATATATAATTAGTTATTATCAAAAAATATTGCTGTTAGCTGATCCATGCCTAGGCCTCGAACTTAATGCGGCGTGCATTAGAAATCAAAGCACGGAAAGCTGCGGCTAGTTTAGTTTGAACAAAGTAATATAACACTGAACTAAACTACAGAAAGCATTGCATCATCTGACAGTCGATGGATAAAATGTAGTTTATTTTCATTGATTGATAAAGACAAAAATATGAAACTGTTTTATATTTTGGACCTACATATTAGAATAAAATAATGAAGGACCTAAAAGCAAAATCTCATACATACTCGTATTAAAACGACACAAAAACAAAATAAAGTCTTATAGCAAATCTAGCTAGGTATTATCCGTACGACCCACGATACCACCGCATACATCTAATGGTACTGTGGGTACGAGGTGCATTCAATAAGTACCTAGCCTCAGCCAGAGGGCGCTGTAGTTTCAAAAGAGTTTTACCACAGTGTAGCACATTCTTTTTTAATTATTTTTTCAAATATTCATTCCAATCCCTTCATTTGTTTTAATTTGACACCTTATGTAAGCGAACGTGTCGATCGGTTTTACAAAAATGGAAAAAGAGCAATATCGTTCGGTGATTCGATTCCTATTTTTGGAAGGGAAAACGCGCATTGAAATCAAAGAGCGCTTGGATGCTGTGTACGGTGACTCTTTTCCATAGATGGCCACTGTCAAGAATTGGTTCAACGAGTTTGCACGTGGCCGTGCGTCGGTTTTTGATGAACCACGTCCAGGTGCACCGAAAACAGCTGCTACGAAGGAAAACATTACAAAAATTCATGATCTCGTATTGGTAGATCGCCGATTGGAGGTTCGGGAGCTAGCTGAGACTGTAGGCATTTCAGAAGGAACAGTGCATCATATTCTTCACGAGGAACTCGGCATGAGAAAACTGTCGGCGCGATGGGTGCCGCGTTTACTAACACCGGAAAACAAGTGCAACCGTGAGACCACATCGGAGACGTGTTTGGCGCTGTTTAAGCGGAATCCAGCGTAGTTTTTGCGTCGTTTTGTGACCGTCGATGAAACCTGGATCCACTGGTACACACCAGAGACCAACGACCAATCAAAACAATGGATCCAGACCGGGGAACGTGCTCCAAAGAATGCGAAAACTGTAAAATCAGCCGGAAAAGTTATGGCCACCGTTTTCTGGGATTCACAAGGTGTGATCTACATCGATTACCTCGAGAAGGGTAAAACAAAATTAAAGAAAAAAGGACCCCATCTGGCGAAGAAAAAAGTGCTGTTTCACCACGACAACGCACCGGTTCACACGTCTGCCGTTGCCATGGCCAAATTGGTCGAATTACGCTACGAATTGCTGCCCCATCCACCGTATTCTCCAGATTTGGCCCCTTGTGACTTCTTTCTGTTTCCTAATCTGAAAAAATCTCTCGCCGGGAACAGATATGGATCAAATGAGGAGGTCATCGCCGCCACGGAGGCCTATTTTGCAGAGTTTGACAAAAACTATTTTTTCGGACGGATTAAAAAAGTTGGAGCATCGCTGGGCTAAGTGTATCGAACTAAAAGGAGACTATGTTGAAAATTAAATTGCCACATTTCCAAAATTTTTGTTCACTTTTTGTAGGCTAAGTATTTATTGAATGACCCTCGTATTTCTATACGGTACCACCATAGTGCTGAGATAGTACAACATAAATTGTTATCGATATAGTATGTAATGATTGACTTGTTTAGCCCATTAATATATTTATATTTAGAAAAAGACGAAGATGCTCCTGAATACGAAAAGTATGCCAGAATGACGGATAGCTGCCCATACTAGTGCATTGCTCCCTCAGAGAATATTAACGAGGGCTTCAACTATATGAAATCGGAATGTGAAGACTTATAAAGCATCCTTACAAAGCATATCAAAGTTTGTAAAGTATATTGAAAACTTTTGCTTAAAAATGCCATTCGCTAAATATATTCAGTGTCTACGGCGAACGGGACCGGACCAATTAATCTTTTAAAAGGTTTCCATTCTAAAATAGGAGGAACAATTAGATAGGTATCAATAGATTTAAGAGCAAACGAGAATTTCAAGAGTCCAAAAAATTACACCCAATCGTAGACTACGTCGAATTAATAAAATCATGGATATTTTTTGCTTTTTATTTTCCTTGACATTATCCGAGGCTGTATCTATTCCTTATGCCCATAGTAGGTACTCGGTAACCACTTCACACTGGTAATGAATGCGGTTTTATTATACAAGACTTATATTAGATAATTACGTGATTTTTCGGTAAGATTAACACAAGACACGTCGGAGTGGACAACAAGAGAGGCCTATGCTCAGCAATAAGCGATAACGGGCTGTGAGTGATGATTATGTATATTTCTTGCGAAAATGAGCTGTTATCAACAAAATACAACACCACAAAGCAGTGCCTATTCAGTTTTTGCAGAACCAATACCGAGCTGTACATACTCGTAGTATACGTCGAATATACAGTTTGTTGACTTTTAATTCAATATTTGTAAACGTAACGCAACATTAAAATGTCCCAATAAGATCAAAACCTTTTCCAGGACTCCAAAAAGAAGCCAAACGACTAGATTTCAGAATAAAAAGCGTTGTTGTAGCACGCTCCACGTCGAAAAAATCACATAAAATTCGAAAGAAAATACAAACGAGAGCTTCAAAAATCCGAGAAAAAATACCCGTTGTCTTTTTTTTTTACAAATGACAGAAATAAAAACAACTTGCTAACTTGTTATAAACCATCAGATTCACTCTTCATTTTAATTTTGATTTTCGGAAAAAAATGTACAACTACACAACATAGAATTTTTTTTGGCATTTTTTAGACATTACTGCGAAGATCATAATATAATTTATATTATTTTCAAGTAGAATCATAGAATCAGGACCTAAGGGGCGGTTCTGGAACCAGAGAGCCGAGATTTTCGATAAGGATTTGTCGTGACTGTAAGTTAAAATTGTCTTGTATGAATATTAAATACTCGCAGGTAGTAGAAACCTAAGTTCATAATATTGTTTTCCAAAACATTTAGTAAGTATAATATTGTGTCAACAGAAAATTGGATCTGCGTCACAAACATTTGTAAATGATGTTTCGTTCGTTACAAGATGATTTCTTTCGAATCCGCTTATAGCTAAAAATCTAAAATAATTGTTGAAATTAATTTCAATGGATAAGAGTATTTCCAGTTATTTTGTCCAACATGGATGATTTTTAAACAACGGATTCTCCCAGGATTAACTAGAATACTAGCGCCAAGCCAAGTACTTGTAACATCTGAAGAAAATACGATTAGACAATAAATGTTCCACGAATTCTGAATACCACAAAAACGGTAGGTATCATTAGCTCATTACGAACCGAAGAACGGAAGAACATACATACCACTTGCAAATACAATTGAAAGTAGTTACTGTTGAAATTCACAAAACCAATTTATTATAAGACCAACTAAGTTCGTATAGGCCGGGTGGCTTTTTAATAATGTACGTGGTAATATTTTGAGTGTTCACCTCTGTTACCTATAGGTAACATCAATTAAATCATTGACGTTTTGTGCTTGACCTAGAAGGTCCAAGGAAAAATGTAATATCTATATTTTTATGTAGGTATGTCGCCAACCATGACAGTATTATGGAACAATTGCTACTTTTTTTTATTAGGTACGTACGTCCTGATGCGATCGCAATTGCGAGTAGTAGGTACGGTGTACGGTACGCCCCATCTCTTTCAACAGGCTCATTGGTAATGACAGAATTTGATGTTTTCTTACATTTCCCAGATATATTCATTCGATTTTCATTACTAACGACTCCAACCATTACATCTTTATGGCCCATCAACACACCATCAGACTACAATAAATAATTAAATTAAGCAGAGATATTTGACCAAAACTTTGATTGACATGTATTTTACATTCCGATAATTATCCATTACCGTAAATTTAATTTAGCTCATTCATAAAGGTCGGCAACAGGTACATGATATCCATTGAATAATCACAAATATACCTGCCTGGAATCAGCGTACGACATTGTTCCTTTCGCCGTGGAACAGTAAGACTGAGATATTCAGGCCTAGAAATTTGGAACATTAAGACTGTGAAATATTCAGGCCTAGAAATTTGGACGGGCCTGGGTCGCCGCCTAAGAGATAAAGGATGTAACGCCCAGGCGGGCTGGTATTTGGTCTAGAACATTTCCTTGGCTATTCCGGGAGGAAGCGCGGCGAACATTTAAGGCATATTTGATTTAGCGCACAGAGGACTACTGGACTAAACTTTTCACGAAAGACCAGATTAGGTACCATCATAACCACCACAATAAAAAACATAAGACCATAATAATCAATGTTCCTGTTCTGTCTAATCAACTTTGGCTTTGATAGAATTTTGAAACTAATAGGTTCATGGATGAGTATTGATTTTGACCACTTTTATTTCTAAATAATAATGTAATTATTTTTTCTGTCAAAAAAGTGTAACCTCGTAGACAGTAAGCTGCATTTTTCTTGAATAAACAGAATTGAATATATTATTCACCGACTTGGACAAAACATATTTTTAATCTATCAACACAACGTTAGAATCACAGCTATATGTTAGAATTAACATTTTTAAGACTTGGCAGTTAAAAATCGAAACGAAGCGCAGACAATTGAAGTCCAGTTAACGGATCTCTGTGTTTAACATATATTTTCCAATATTTTTTTGAAAAGAGAAATCCAGTTCCGCCAATTCATTGTAGGATTTTAAAGGCTGGTACCAGTAGGTCCAGGATATCAATTATTAAATCCATTGGCAATATAAAAACTAATGATTCCAATAACCAACGTTTTTCCAAAGACAACCTTTTTACCTCCACAAAATCAAGATCAAATAGAATGCAGAACAAAAATATAGCCCAGACATTTTTTAAAAATTTCGTTTTCTTGCATCATAGATCCAATGGCATACTCGTATAAAAACAAATGATTCCAATACGTCCATTTCAAACGTTTTCCAAAGCACTTCTCTTTCCATGTTTCTTATGACGGTTTTCAACGCTTCCTGATGTTTTTGTTGCAATGGAAGGGCGAAAGCGACTGACTTTTTTAGTGTGTAATACAAATGTACTGTATTTTTTTACATTTTTTGATAGCTGATAGTAGATTTTTCCTCATGTCGCTTATGTTTAAAGGAATGCTTGAACATAAGTGGTGTAGATACTGTCCGCATTATTGACTGGCGGCAGACGTCGATTCGTGAGCAGATAACTCAATATGTAGAACTTGGTCGCAATAGTTTGTTTTCAACTCATCGACATGGAGTGCAGCTGTTTGATTGAAACAGTTTCGTATTGTTTTTCTTTATGATCACGCTGCTTACACGAATAAACAAAACCAAAAAAGAATTACTCGTACTTCCAACACAAAAAGGCAACAAAAGAAAAGCTAACGAAACCAAGAGATATTTGCAAATGAAATTCCAAAAACGTATTACAATGTGAGGTGGGAGAAAGCGACTTTTTTGTGTGCAGTATGTTTTTTTTAACTTTAGAGGTAGCTCTTTTCCTCTACATATGGTTATATGCATAATTATGTTACTATTTTTTGTTTGGGAAGTTTTTTCCTCATGTCGCTTATGTTTAAAGAAATGCTAGAACAGAAGTAGTACATTAACAAGAACAAGCTGGGAAACAGATATTTTCTCCTTCATGATATCACTACTTACGCATAAAAAGCAACCCAAATACAACACAGAACGAAAGAACACAGAAATAAAGAACGCATCAATATTTTTTTCAACACTGAATCACAACGGTGACATGGACTCAGTGTTCCCCTATTAGTAGGCTCTTACTACAGGCAGGGGATACCGATGCCGTATTCTATTGCCCCGGCATCAGGGCGTCAAAACTAAAAAAACGCGTTATATACAAAGCCATACCTGAATTCAAAACATCACCTACCTATAGACATTTTTTTTATGAAATGAAATAAAAACAGACATGAAAGAACACCAAAAGCATTGTTTTTAGTACGAAGGAACATTCAGCAGTTTAAGATGATCATACATTCAATTCAAATGTGCAAAATCAATACTCATTCATGTATTAATTTAAGAAGCTAAAACTTATGCGATATTTTGCCAAATAATTAGTAGTGCTAGTGCAATATTAAAAAATACATTTATATGAACAAAATAATAAACCAAATAGTTCAAATATTTATTTAGCATGACAAAAACACATCAGAAGTACACAAAAAATAAGCATGAAAAAAAAAGCAAAACGCAAAGTTTACGAAGTTTAGTACGATTCCCGAAGACAAGCAGATTCCATTTTAGAACTTTAGCTTACTTTTTTTTGCACATATTATAAACGCATAAAAGCATTTTACGATTAAAAGGATCATCCATTAATTATAGTAAACGATAAAATGTATGAGATGGTCAAAATTTTAAAGCAATAGTTTTAAGACTACAAAAAAAATACTCAATTTTTAAGCGTACTATAATGTAAGCTTAAAATATTGCGAAATAGTTAACTTAAAGGTACAAAAGACATGAAATCCGTATGTTACAATTCATGGATGGTCCTTATGATCGTACTATGATCAGCTTGATAACACCAGCATGTATGTTTATAAAAAGATGCGATATAGAGACGACCTTAAAGCTTCAACCGCTACAAATTAATTACTAGATTTTGTTGAATTTCAAGAACTGATTGCAACTGTTTAAGCATTAAGGCTTTACAACTGTAAAATTAATGAAAATTAATGATACAAAGTGCTTAGTGATAATTAACGGAATACCTAATAGCCAATGAAAAAAATAAGCACGTGTCGTGTTGAAAGCAATCGTCTCGCCAGCACATTTCATAATTTTGGACGTTAGGAAATTACTCAACGAATGTTAAAACTAAATCTTGAAGTGTAATTTACTTTTAGTAAGCATTTTTATACGAATTTAGTTTTTACATGATGTATTTAATTAATCATTACGTAAGGCCAAAATGTTGAAATACGCAAGCAGAGAGCAAGAGATTATGTGCCACACAGAAAATAGCAAGAAAAAGGCAGCGAAGTTTTTTCATGCTATTTTCTGTGTGGTAATTCAATAATCACACATGTTACAGAAAATAATTTTAAGCCCAAGAGCATTACCTAGCATGAAAAAAACCTTAGAACATATGGTTACATTTATGAAAGAGTGAAAACCACATGCTTTAGTTGTTTGATAGTGAAAAGCCAGGCTCGTTTGCGGTTTTACTGTGCAATATTAGTAGCTCACCAGAGGAGGAAAAAACTTAACACTAAGTCTAATATAAACTTTAAAGGGACACATCAAGACTGTTTATCTAAAAAAAACAAAGCTCACCTGGAACACATAACTTGGAACATACATTACTTTTATGAGGTAGCGATAATGTCATGCTCTAATTTGTATGACGGTGAAAACCCAGGCCTGCCTGTGGTTTGCTTGTGCAATATTAAATAGCGAGTTGTTAATGACCGCAACAACAAAAGTTAACACTTAACATAATACATATTGAAAACTTAGCAGTGAAAAGCTTTATATAAAAAATAAAGTTAGACTGTGAATGTTAAGGCTTTTTGTCATTTTCAGATTAACTACTCGTTGAACGTTTACAAAAACTCATTTTGAGGCTATGAATATGTAGTGTTTACGAGGCACATAATTCTGAATTCCAAAATAGTGGTCACTCTATGCACAGAAGGGCATCAACTGATTTTCAGGTTTTAGTCACTTTTGTGCATAAACTTACTACTATTTTGGTTTCCATTTGTATGTCCTCATTAACACTATCTATTCATGGCCACTAAATGAGTTTGGTCCTAGTGCAACCACCTTAAGACAACTCTATCCAAGCCACCTAACGAATAAACTTCATAAATATGTACATTACTTTTATCTTTAATGAGAGTAAAAACAACATGATTAGTTGTTTGTAAGAAGTCAGCCACCTTTGCAATATTAGTGGGTGCAGCAAGAACAATACTTAACACTAAACATAAAAAAAATCTTAACGTTAAAATGTTAAGGGGCTAGTTAGACTGTGTAACTTTTAACACTTAAGTCTATTAAAGCCTGCTAAATAAGTGTTCGTAAACTTAGGATGAGTAGTTTGTCTGTCAATGACGAAAAATATAAGAAAAATGGACCTAGTGCAACCACCTTAAGACAACTCTATCCAAGCTACCTAACAAATAAACTTAGAACATAAATGTACATTACTTTTATGAGAGTGAAAACAATGTGATTAGTTGTTTGTAAGAAGTCAGCCACCTTTGCAATATTAGTGGCTGCAGCAAGAAAAAAACGTAACACTTAAAATATATAAAAAAAATAAATTAGCGGGCTAGTTAGACTGTGTAACTTTTAACACTTAAGTCTATTAAAGCCTGCTAAATAAGTGTTCGTAAACTTAGGATGAGTAGTTTGTCTGTAAATGACGAAAAATATAAGAAAAATGGACCTAGTGCAACCACCTTAAGACAACTCTATCCAAGCTACCTAACAAATAAACTTAGAACATAAATGTACATTACTTTTATGAGAGTGAAAACAATGTGATTAGTTGTTTGTAAGAAGTCAGCCACCTTTGCAATATTAGTGGCTGCAGCAAGAAAAAAACGTAACACTTAAAATATATAAAAAAAATAAATTAGCGGGCAAGTTAAGACTGCGTAACTTTTAACACTTAAGTCTATTAAAGCCTTTGACCCATTGTGTAGTTCGAATCACACAACTTGCCGGCTATGATGTTCGACTACAAGCTGTGGTTAACCCAGTACTCGCACAGATGTTAAGTGAGTTTCAGTCAGGATTGGGCTATCCGCAGTTTGTAGCTAACATCACACCCGCCCAATAGGCTTGTTTACTAAAAAAAATATAATTAGTCCGTCAAATAGATTGTCAAAAAATATAAGACATGTATTTTTTATTTCGTCAATTTAACAAAAATTGATGAAGATATAGCCCGAAAGTTCCGCGTGACGTCACTAACCGCTATCAAATGTACTAGTGCCGTCACGAGCCTCCACTCTCAAACTTTGACAAGGTTTATCTTTGTCACTAATTGTTTGATTGACAAAAGAAAAAACATGTGTCCAATATTCTTTAATAATCTAACTGACGGACTAATTATAATAATGATTTTTATACCCAGTAAACATCCCTATTGTATGATTTGGACAGTAGAGAACTTAGAACAATGCAAAGTAGATGCTTTAGTTGTTTGTGTGCAAAGCCAGGCAGGTCATTCTCGTTTTGGCTGTACATTATTGGGGGGTTTTGCGGTGCTCACCGGTGCTGCCGGCATTAGGGTGGGGGCCCAAACCGACGCCAAGTTCTCTGCGTTCATTTTGTTCGCTTCTGCCATACTCTGCAGAAAATTGAGGTGCGAGAACAGTTTTTGTGCCGTGTTGCGAGCTACGAGTGGCAGTGACGTCATCACGCGCCTGTATTCTCTGTGCCGGATGTCTACATCGTCCAATTCTGGAAAGAAACAAGAATGATAAATATGACAGTAAAGACTGACAGACTTTCTCGCGACCTATATCTGACAAATGGTACATTGGACACAAAAGGGCTTTATGAAACCTTGCTTTAAATTATGTTTACGTTTTCCTTTTCCGTATCTTATGGATTACTTGGCAATTTACTAAATATTTTTATAGCCATAGAATTGGGCTAGAACTATGCATTGCTAAGTTAGACTTTAAGCGAGAAATCCTAAAGGACTCTCTTGGCGAGTGGAACCGGCGGTATCAGGATGCACATACAGCAGTGGTAACCAAAACATATTTTCCGGATGCAAGGGCGGCATACAAGAATGCAAGAGAAATAGCACTAGTGGGAATCATAACTCAAGTACTGACAGGATATGGTGGGTTTTCCCAGTATTTGCATCGATTTAAATTGAGGGAAAGCCCATCGTGTATCTGTGAACCCACAAAAAAGGCGACTGCACTGCATATAATCTTTCAATGCCCAGTTTATGGAAAACAGCAACCTTAAAAATAATTTTATTGAAAATTGCACAAACATTTGCAAAACAGTACTAATAATTAGGAACAAGTAGGAAACAACATAGGTATATTTTCTAGAGATAAGACAAAAAAATAATAATTGTAATTAAGACCCCTAATCTAGTTTGGTTCCACTACTTTATGTCTGTATTAAACATGAAGAGAGTCACCTAAAGCGCTGAGGAGCTATAGACACTGCATCCTGGGAGTAAGTGTAAAACTACAAGTCTTACAGACACCATTTTACGAGCGCTGGCCGGCGCTGAGCTGCACTTTACTACAAAACATTAAATATGAAGATAGTCACCTAAAGCGCTGAGGAGCTCTAGACACTGCGTCCTGGGGAAGAGCGTGACGGGCAAGTCTCGCAGGAACCGTTTGAGCACGCTGGCCACGTCGTGCTCTGAATGTGTCACTGACGGCACTAGGTACCGGGTGGTGGAACCCCTGGCCCAGGTAGGTCCCATCGTGGATCGTGAATGGAATGTAGTGCATATGGAAACTTCATATTACTTATATACATGGTACGTAGGAATCTTCTAGCTCTAAATGCATATTCCATCTCCTGCTGCGACATCGTTTTCCATCAGGCGACTTCCGTGGACAAATGTAACCCTTTTTTTATGAGTAAGGAAAATATCAGGTGAGTGTACCAGTCCCAAACCAGGAACCAGCGGTTGACCAATCGCTTATTCAAATAAGTAAAATAAGAAACTGTAGGTGTTTTCTCAGTATTCAATTGTTTTGTTATGTTGCCTGGACTGTAAGGAACCTTTCAAGCATAAATTTTGCGACAATTAAATAAAAATATCGCTGCCCTGCTCTTTTTTTATCTGCAGTGTCTCGTTCATTTGCCTTTCGGCCGCCATCACAGTTAGAAGTGCAAGTCGACGTGGTTAGTTAAATATTCTATTATCACCAGTTATTTCCTAATTATTACCATGAAGTTGTGTTTTATTGAAAATATAATGTATGTTTGAGTGCTATGAGGTATTATTTTGAATAAATAATGATAATAACCAGTATTTTCAAGGGTGGTTAACTACTGGAACACGTTTTGTACTGGATTCCTGTTGTTGACCAACTGGTTTGCAATTGGTGTCGATGATATTTTTTTTTTCGTTATTTTTTCATAGATATGTTTTAGATTTACATCATTTAGATCATTAAGCGTGTCATCAAAACCTTCAGTATGGTGTGACCAGTAGTTGACCAGTTGGTCAACTATTGGCACTAAGTACGTGTACCTATGTATGACCAGATAAGATTTCAATTTAGATTTTTTTATTTAGATGTAAAATGGCCCATAAAAAGACATTTTTTAAATATAGCGAAGAAGACCTTTTGAAATAGGAGCGACATGTAGAAAATACAATATACCTCATGTAACTCTCATCAATGAATTAAAAATGAGATATCCCATACAGCGAAAAATGGGACCAGCGACAGCATTGACCCCAACCGAAGAGTCACTATTAGTAAAGTGTATCAATGATAATGCTAAAAAAGGAATCCCGATAGCAAAAAAATCGTCTATTCGAAACAGTTAGCCAAATTATACAAGAGGATGGCCGAAAAAAATCTTTCAAAAATGGGATTCCTGGACGAAAGTTGTTTGATGGGTTTCTAAAAAGACATCCAGATGTATTACTGCGACATGCCGAAAGTATAAACTCTGCTCGGAGCAGGGTAACGGAAGAAAGTCTTCGGAAATGGCATTCTGATTTAAAAGAATTCTTAAAAACAGAAAATGCTGTAGATATACTTGATGACCCTAATAGAATCATAAATGCTGACGAATCTGGATTTAATATTTGTCCTTCGTCAGGATTAGTGCTGGGTCCGAAAGGAATGGCTAATTTTTACCAAATACAAGACAAAGAAAAAGAAAGCATTACTGCTTTAGGAACTTTCTCCGCATCGGGAAAAGTCTTGCCGGTTCTTATCAGATATCCTTACGAGGGGGAGGGGATTGCTTATGAAATAGCGCAAAATGTACCTGAAAACTGGGTAACCGGAAAGTCACAAAAAGGTTGGATGACAGCAAAAGTATTTCTAGTAAAATAGTGTTTCATTTTCAAATAGGTCCCCTTTTTCGTCATAAATTTCACTGGTCAACTATTGGTGCAAAAAGTGGTTATATATAGGAACGCACTGGTCAATCTTAGGCAAATTCCCGTTTTTGGTAATGTTAATTAAATATAAAAAAAACAAAAATTTCAGGAATTAAATAATTTATCAAAATCGCTGCTTTAATAAACGATTAACAACATTGCATCAACATTCATGAATAATACTAAAAGAATAACCGTAGAGAAAACCTCAAAGTCAAAATTTGTCCTTAACTGGTTTGGGACTGGTACACCCTACCTATAACATGCGGGGAGCGTCGACTTGGCGGGGAGCGAGGATGCGTTCCACGCGACGCGACGCCACGCAGCTGCTGCAGCCTCGCCCACTGCGACTCGCATGACGACATTGGGTGGCTATTGCCGGATTGAACTTGAACGGAATTTAATGGTACGAGTATATACCACACAGCATTCTTTGTCTAATTTTTTTTTTTTTTTTTTAAGTCGTGAAACAGGTGCCAGCTATGGTAACCGTACGTCAGTCATAACTAACTTGGTGAACTTCATCTCACCATCTGTCACTGACACCTTTGACATGCAGAAGCATTGTGTATGGGAAAATGAAATTGATGATTCTATTATTTTACTCGCAAATTTTATAAATTTTCTCACCGCTAAGGGAAGATTTAATCCCTTAGCTTCCACAAATATTTCAAGATCAAAATTAGCCAAATCGGTTCGGCCATTTTCGAGTTTTAGCGAGACTAACAAAAACGATTAATTTATAAATATAAACGATTTATTTATCTATGTAATTACGATTAAATTATACACATATACTTACCTATGTTGTTGTACAGGGAAGTTTTGGTACTTGGTGGCAAGTAGTGCGGGAAGGCGACATGTCGCGAGAGCTGGCGGTGCGCGCGGTGCCGCGCGAGCGCGCCGAGCAGCCGCAGGTTGCGGCGCGCCTGGCGGCCGAGCGCACGCTGCTCGCGCCGCTCCGCGACGCCCACATACTGCGCCTTCACCGCACTTTTGCGGACGGCGCACACGTGTATGCAGTAATGGAATTTCGCCGACACGGGGTACGTGCGCTACTCTCATAATACGTACTTTTTAAACGTCGATTTGATGCGCCGAGCATTCACCGTTCGATTCCATTCGCATACTTACTTATTTGTTTTGTTCAAAATGTTGTCGGTTTACAAACCAGTTTTCCATCCGTCCATAGGACGTCTACTGCTGGACATAGGCTTTCATCTCCTCATTCCTGGTTCGATTCTCACCATAGTTTGTCGGGCTACTAGGCTTTATTAAGGCCCATAGTAAGAGACCAAGTTTCAATCAACTGGCCATGTCAGATGCAAAAGATCGTGCGAAGTGGAGGAAACATAGCAAGAGACCAAGTTTCAGTGCCGTAAGTCATCACTGGTAGCACACACTGGTGGAGGTTGATGAAACTCGGTAACTACACGAGTTCTGTACAGGTATATTTTTAACCGACTACGAGTATTTTTGTGTTCGTTAGTTTAGGTATGTTCATTTTTCACCAATCGTGAATTGATTAAAAAAAAACTTTATCAGTTTGAAAGGATATACCTACTCCCGAGGTAGGTTCGAACTGTTTTTTTTTTATTGAAATCGGCAGTGCCATTTTTGAATAATCGAAACGTATTGATAGGTACCGAGATCGGTTCGAGTGAACCATCTGAATGTAGTAGTACACGATTGAACTCGGTTGTATGACTGTATGCGTAAAACAATAAATAGTATGTGTATATCGGCGCGCGGCGGTGTGTGTCGGCAGACGCTGGCGGAGCTGGCGGCGCGGCGCGGCGCGCTGCTAGCGCCGGAGGTGCGATTTTTTGTGCGCGGCCTACTGCAGGGGCTGCGCTACCTGCGCGCGCGGTTCGTGTTTCACGGCGCACTGAGCCCGCGAGCCGTATACCTGGGAGATAATCTGCATGTTCGGATCGCAATGAGCCGTAGCATCCAGATTAACATAGGTAATTTATTTTCTAGACACGCGGCAGCGAGTCCAGCCAAGACCAAGAAAAAGGCGACGCAGCAGCCGTGTGTAATGTTACACGAACCATTTCGAGACACTTTTGACCCCTTCATAACTCGAAAACTATTTAAGCTAAATATATGAAACTTAGCATATTTACTAAAGTTGTTTAGCTAGTCTAGAATTCAAAATTTCACTAAGTTTGCTCTTACAGTTAATGTAATATTAACGTATAAAAACCGGGGTTTCATTGACTGAATCACTGACTCACTGACTTATAGATCAAAAACCTAACCCACTTCCATTTGACTTAGAAACTTGATAGTTGGCAACAAAGCTACTAGCTACTAGCAGCTACTGGTGCAAGAGCATAATGAGAAACTCTTAGATTTTGAATTTTTCGACTTCTGCCATTCAGTTTAGGCAACGTATGGTGAAAAACATCTAAGAAGACTTATGAAGAGATTTGTGTAAAGGTAATAATGATAAACAATACAAATTATTTTAAAACATATTTATTTTAACAATCGACAACAAAATAAAACAATTCATTTTTGTAACAAGTTACTCATCTTAACTAAAACAGTCTAGTTTCGATTATTGTTTAAGAACATGTTCACTTGTTAGTTATCGCAAATGTGTCTCATCTTTAAAAATCAGTGAACCGATCTCGTTTTGTACAATGACTTTATAAAAATTGGTATAAAGCAGAACAAAATTCAGAAACTACGCACTATTTTTCGGAACCTAATCTATACGTACAATCTTCTCGTTTCTCTTTTCAAAATCAATTTTGCAATAATTTGGCTTGCTTTTTTACTTATAAAACACTGTATCAGACAGTGCTTTATGAAAAGACAGATGTAGGTCTAACAGATACTCGAATTGATAAACTAGTCGGAGCTACCGGCTATATGTATACCCCAACATCCAGCTGAATACCTTGAGATAAAATTAAAATTTCATTTCAACCATTATATAAGGAAATATATAAAAGAATATCTTTGAATTGAGACTTTGGCAATTGAAGTATAAAACAATTAATTAATTGCTATTACATACACAGTATGTTACATAGTTATTTATCAATTTAAAAAGTTTTTAAAATGCCTTATTATAGCACCTTCATTACTCAGACTACAGAATAACGGCATCAAATATGGATGCTGCAGAGTACAACTTACTACGTGTAGGTACAAGGAATAAACTTACTGCCGTTCTCAATAACTTACTTACACATAACTATCGATATTAAACTCGGTTAATCTGTTAAAGTAACATTAACTGTTACTGTCGTTTCAATAACAAAAAGTTCGAAAGCTTATCTGAGTTTAAGGATAGATAACATCCCTATCTCAGGTAAGATGAGCCCTCAGAAACGTTTCATTTTTCGTCCGCGCCCTTTAAGACGTCATGATTTAAATTTTTTATAAATTAATTGTTTTTAAGATCTGGCTTACTGTATTTCATATATCTTCTTTCCATATTAAATAAATCTATGAGAAAACGTAATTTTGGCATCATTTAATTTAATAATTATTTTGTTATTTTAATAATTAGACGGACCCTGTTAAGCTTAAAGTTTTAATACACTAACAAAAACCAAACGCACCGATGACGTTTTGTTTGTTGTTCAGTGTGAACTTTTTCAGTAGATTGCCTACTGTTTTAGTAGGTTTTTGATGTAAATTTAGTAGTGCGGTAGATTTTCGGTTGTAGTGTTTGATAAATCAGTAGAATTCATAAACGTAATTTTCAAGCTGGGACCCCCCTAAAATTACATTTTAGAGGATGTCTAGGTACATTCGGTGAAACCAGAGACTGCGCTGGGACCTTACCTTTCCTTTTTAGAGAAAAGTGAATTACGTTTAGTAGTTTAAATGGTTTTCAAAATGGTCACACTGGTTGTTATGTCGTTCTTGCATTCGACTCGACTGACGCGCGTCTCAAATAGTCCCAAATAGTCTCAATAATCGAAACAAAAACTTTACAAAACAAATTAAGTATTGTTTAGTAAATTATAGAACTACTTTGGTGTATTTTAAAGCGATGGCTCAACAAAGTTCAACCGTAAGTATCGTTGTCTGCTGTTCATAAATAATTTCATGTAGGTATTCAGCTAAACTTTGCTCACTTGTCCACCACAAGTTGGCGCCAAAACTATAATAGAAATTAACTTATTTTCAGATGAAGGCCAGGTCCTTAAGTAAGGACGAAGTCATGATGCTCATAACATTCATCGGGAAAAAAGAAATTATCACCACGAAGGCTACGAACGCCACCAATAATAGGCTAAAAGAAATGGCATGGAAAGAAATAGCAGATGAGTTTAGCGCTCACGTGGGAGAGACGCGGCGCCCTGCGGGCTTAGCATAAGGACCATAAAATAACACTATCGACGTGTCAGAGCGTGACAGAGTTATGATGAAGTATATATCTGTCACCTTTGCACACGTCGGTAAACTCTTGTCGTGGTCTTGTATGCTAAGCTAGCTGAACAGCTACGCCTTAAGTGGGAGAATTTAAAAAAGCTGCCAGAAAGCGTTCTGCAGCAATCAGGCAGAACAATTTAAAGGTACTGTACCAACCTTTTAGTGGAGTCCACTTCTGATGTATAAAAATAACACACTGGCCTAGTTCAGGTCACATACACTATCTAATTTCTTCTAGCGACATATGCATGCAGCATTCTTCACAATGTCTTTTACTGAAAATGCAGTGGTTTAAAAAGCCATGGTTGTAATGATGCTTCCTTACAATCATTGTTTCTATCTATGCTCATCATTACCCAATCATACTAATATTATAAATCCGAAAAGTTTTTGGTTTGTTCCTCATTCACGCAGCTACAGAGCAACGGATTGACTTGATTTTTGGCATGGATATAGTTCAAAGGCCGGAAAGTGTGTGTGTTCCTGTGGAACCTGTGACAGGTGACAGGTTTAGGAACCGCACACTAAAGCTAGTATAAAATAAATAATAACATACTGTCATGAATTTTTACCCTTATCTTAAAATTGATTATTTTATTTTTCAGACTGGTGGTGGTAAGGCCTGCATACTACCAGATGAAGTACTAGACCGTGTGGCTGGTATGTTAGGTGCCACTTGCAGTGGTTTCACTGTTGATTTTGGTGGTGATGGGGAGGGACAAATCCAAGTCGTAGATGTCCTCGAATCATCCTTGCCGGACCTATCACCTATGCCTCAACAATTAGAAAATGTTACAGTATTGGATGTGGGTGATGGTGAGGAATGTGGTAGTGATGAGCAAGGCCAACACTGTACCGGTGGAGGAAAGAAAGATACACTAATTACTAATTACTCTGCAAAAAAAATATTATTCAACACACCTAAGAACTCATGTAAGTTTTGTCATAGTATTCTATGTAAATTACTTGCCATCTTATCTAAATCTTATACTGTACTAGCTGACCCGGTGAACTTTATCCCACCACCTGTCAACTGTCAATGACAACTTTTACATGCAGGAACATTTAATGGGAAAATTAAATTTGTTTTGATCATATTACTTACAATATTTTTATATTTTCTCACTGTTTAAACCTTCCCTTAGCTTCCACCAATATTTCAAGTCCAAAATTAGCCCAATCGGTTCAGCCGTTCTCGAGTTTTAGCGAGACTTACAACCATGGTTAATTTTAGGGTTCCGTACCCAAAGGGTAAAAATGGGACCCTATTACTAAGACTCCGCTGTCCATATGTCTCCAGGCTGTATCTCATGAACCGTTATAGCTAGAAAGTTGAAATTTTCACAGATGATGTATTTCTTTTGCCGCTATAACAGCAAATACTAAAAACAGAATAAAATTAATAATTAAGCGGGGCTCCCATACAACAAATCTGATTTTTTAGCTGTTTTTCACTCTATAATTACCCTAATATTTACTTAGCACTAACTTTTGAATGCGGCTTTGCCCATGTGATATTTGTACTTTTGTGCTTTCCCATAGGAACAAACAAAAACACTTTATTAGACACCACATTCCATAAAAAACAGATTACAAGGACAAAACAAATAGGTTTCTAATTGGCGGCCTTATCGCTTTAAGTGATTTCTTCCAGACAACCAAGGCACCTTTATTTGTCAGGGATAAAAAGTACCCTATGTCACTCCCTTATTTTAATAACTATATTCATTTCCAAAAATAAAAAAAGGATAGACCTTTGCTGGGTAGTAACAAACCAACAAATACACATATGGATTTTTAATATAAGGAGGACATTAGATTATGAACCTTGCTCACAACCTTAAACAATACTATTTCATAAGGATAGGTTGTCATTGAATAAAGTTATTTCGGTGTGTTATGATGTATAATAACCAAAATAATAATATTATGGTTTGGTGTGGTGGTAGTTACTGTTGTGATTGTGGTAATTATTATAGTCTGGTGAAGGTGCTAATTAAAGTTTCTTTACAGATAATAAGCGGCGAAAGTTAGCAGATGAGCTCCAGAAAGCTCAGAAGGAAAAAGAGCTAGCTTTGGCAGCTTACTTTCGAGCAAAAACAGTTAAAGTGGAATTAGAAATCGAAAAATTGAAGCGTGAAATTGAATTATTAAAACAATAAATAATTATGTATAATAGATGTATTTATTGAGAGCATCATAATAATTTTCACACATTGAAAGGATAGTTGTCTATTAAATTTTGTCTTTCTGATTGATTGACCTGACTTTGCCCTGCACCAACAGTATCAATATTAAAATTGTCAGGAGGCATATCTACTTCTGGAGGCACTTCAGCAATGCTATGCGTCCTGCAAATGTTGTGTAGGACTGACGCGGCTATAATTACAGCTTGAGTTGTTTCCAAAGCTAGACGAATTTTTAAAGACAATACTGGGAAACGTCTTTTCCATACACCGAAGCATCTGTAAAATTTTAAGATCATCACTACATAGTATAAAATAAAGTTGCTATTTAGTCTGTTTGTTTGTCTGTATGCTTAAATCTTTAAAACTATGCAACAGATTTTGATGCGGTTTTTTTTAATGGATAGAGTGATTCAAGAGGAAGGTTTATATGTATAATACACCTGTGCGAAGCCAGGGCGGGTCGCTAGTTTGTTTATATTTATATTAGGGTTCCATACCCAAAGGGAAAAACGGGACCCTATTACTAAGACTTCGATGTCTGTCTGTCGCCGGGCTGTATCTGATGAATCATGATAACTAGGCAGCTGAAATTTTCACAGATGATGTATTTCTGTTGCCGCTATAACAACAAATACTAAAAAGAAAAGAAAATAAATATTTAAGGGGGGCTCCTTTACAGTGTGAAACCCTCCATGCGCAAGTCTGACTCGTACTTGGCTGATTATTTATTGTATCTATACAAATAATAATAATTCACCTAAGTAAATATATATCTTTACTTGTCTATATACACAGTTACAAATATTTTTTTTAAAGAAATCAATATATTTATTTTACATCACCTTTCTATAGGATTTCTTGTTAACACATGTGCATCATTATAACGATTTTCATTTGATGATGTTGGGCTAAGTACTGGGGTCAACAAATATGAACTGCAAGGATAAGCACTGTCTCCGATTAACCACCTGTTTCCAAACTCATTTTCTTCGCATTGCACTGAAAATATAAACAATTCACAACTCCTAAACAAATTTCGAATATTAAATTAATGATGGTATAGGTAAATAAAAGTTAAAAGAATACCTTTAAGCAATGAATTGTTAAATATGGTAGCATCATGAGCAGATCCCGGCCAGCGAGCTACAACATTCATGAATATTAAGTCTGCGTTGCACACTGCTTGGACATTTATGGAAAATATTCCTTTTCTGTTTCGAAACTCTTCTCCAATGTTTGAATCTGAAAAATGTTCAGCATACATTATTATAAGATATTTTGTTGCAATACATCTAGAAACCTAACTTTATCAGTTGTTTTCAACCACCCAGAATCTTAACATAATTTCTATGTGCTGTGGCAGTTCCAATAGGTATATTATTTATTGAACACCTGTAGGTAGGTACTGTATTGTTTATCTTTAACTTATTAACTGTACAAAAATTATGACATGCATAAAATAGATACTTATATATTTAATTTGTGGATAATATGTACTAACTTGGTGATTGTATGGGTATATGTGTGCAATCAATTGCACCAAGAACTCTTGGGAATCCAGCGATAGAATAGAAGCCGGCTTGAGTATTTTCTAGTACTCTGACATATTTTGCATACAAGCCAGCAAT
Source organism: Hypomecis atomaria (assembly GCA_964007245.1). Taxonomy (NCBI): domain Eukaryota; kingdom Metazoa; phylum Arthropoda; class Insecta; order Lepidoptera; family Geometridae; genus Hypomecis; species Hypomecis atomaria. The sequence goes on from OZ023279.1 coordinate 19,349,900, forward strand.
TGCTCGAGATACATCTCGAACAATTCTGCTGGCCGATGATATGGAAACGCCGACAAAGTCTGCTACTGATATGAGCATTGTACCCAGTGCATAAAATCTTAACGTCAATAACAACTGGTGTAATGGAGATATACCATGGTTTCTGGAATGATAAGAATCGGTTTGATTAGGACGGCCTAGGTAGGTATGTAAAGATATTTCTGAATCTTTGTAAAAATTTGTTTGTGCTAAAACTTAACCTATAACTTACCGGGAAGAAGTTACTCTTAAGGCGGGCGTTATTTCTAGCAATAACTCGAAGACGGCTTCTTTACTAAGTCGAAACCTGTATATAAATTCAGAAGCCGACAATATATCGGTGTAGTTGATGCGAACGTTTACATGGCGGTTTTCCGACCCTAAATGTACCACATCGCCTTCTACTGAATCAAATACGCCCGCTTCGTATAATTCCGTATCACTTTCGTCACTGAACAATTCCATTTTTACGAAAACTTATTATGATTTAAGTGTACAATAACTTTGTTATCTTCGAATTATCGCCCAAAATAGAAGGATATATATATATATTTTATTATTATTATTTTATTGGATATTGTATTTAAGTATGTCAAACATCTAAATAGTATTCAACTTCATGGTCGTGTGATTACGTGTGACACAGATTGCAAATAAACGGTAACCAGGTAAAAATAAATGCTAACTGTAATACATGTAACATAAATATGATGTTTGTAATATGTTACTTATATAGAAATACATCAAATTAAAAGTTGAAACCAAGAAATTATTATTACTAACGTCATTTAAGGTTCTATTTTCTTCTTAGTATGAGGCATAAAAATATTACAACTAAACTAGTTTAATTCCATTTAATGTATTTTTCCCGCGCTCGCCCCGTCCTAATATAAATCATCCCTATCAGAATGATCTTTTATACTAGATTCGTCCGATGAGGAGTTCGTTATATTGATGATTACCTCTTGTGTTTGTGCATAAATTATTATTTATCATAATTATTTTTCGCAAAAAATGGCAAAACGCCTTCCATCGTGAATAAAATTCGAATATTTTGCTCGAATTGTTTACATTATTAATGATTTATCAAAAACAGCTCAGCCGATTTTTGTAAAATTTTAATGGGACCACCTTAGGAGTATACACTTTCGAACTAAAAAAGATTTTTTTGATTCAGTTCACAATTGGCAATTTTTCGATTCGGTTCACAATTGGCGAAATTATCGATGTTCATCGTGTACAAAATTCGGAAATTTCGCTCGAATTGCCTATATTATTGTTAGGTTTTTAAAAACGGCTCGTCTGATTTCTGTAAAATTTAAATGAACCCACCTCGGGAGTATACCCTTTCGAACAAAAAAAGAATTTTTCGATTCGGTTCACAATTGGCGAAATTATCGATGAACAAAAAAAAAAACAAAAAAAAAACACACACATGAACATAGAATTTCCTCCTTTTTGGAAATCGATTAAAATGCAATGTCACGGTCACTTCCATCAGTATTCCTGATCGAAGCACGGTCACAATCAGATATTACGATTCTGGTAATTCTCTCCACCTCACTTGCCCAGTTCTCGGCCGTCTGGTGAGTGAATGCAAGCGTTTTTAGGGTTCCGTACCCAAAGGGAAAAACGGGACCCTATTACTAAGACTTCGATGTCCATCTGTCCGTCTGTCTGTCTGTCACCGGGCTGTATCTCATAAACCATGATAGCTAGGCAGCTGAAATTTTCACAGATGATGTATTTCTGTTGTCTATGTTAAATATTTAAGGGGGGCTCCCATACAACAAACCTGATTTTTTGACGTTTTTCGTTCTATATTAATAATGGTAACAGGTAGATGCTTGAAATTTTCATAGAATATTTAGTTTTATATTCACTTCAATTATAACTAATAAAATTAAAATAAATAAGGAGGGCTCCCATACAGTACGGAACCCCCCGTGCGCGAGTCCGACTCGTACTTGGCTTATTAATGAGTCATTGCGTCATTTTTTTGCTGTGAATGGGTGTAAAAACAAGCTAATATTCAATCAAAATATACATTTCTCAATACCGATTATTACACGTTCTTAGGATATCACAAAATGATTCAGTCGTCGAAATGTCAAAAGACCCTTCTAAAAATAGAAATACTTAGTTTATGTAGGTACCTACCTACATATACATTTATAGTTTTCGTTTCGGTATAATTATGCTTACAGCGCCACAGAAATCGGCGGATGGGAAGTACGCAGAACGCTGCGCAAAAGCTGAAATATAGGTATGCGCGGGAGCCAGAAGGACGAGACGTCGGGATCACCCGCCGGCCAACCTCATGCCTCCCACGCGCTCCCTACGCCCGTGCTCATCACTACGTCACGTGGCGTGGAATTGTGCACACATGCGCAATAATTAGCGAATCACGGCGAAAAGTCATCTGCGGCTAACTTCTCATCCGTCGATTTGAGTGGCGCTCAGTATAAGATACTGTATTATGAATAACTAGCGACCCGCCCTGGCTCTGCTCAGGTGTATCATACATATAAACCTTCCTCTTGAATCACTCTTTCTACTTTAAAAAACCGCATTAAAATCCGTTGCGTAGTTTTAAAGATATAAGCATCCCCTTCCGTCCGAACCTCGGTGGCGAGAGGACGTGTGTCAGACCGCGGCTGTTATTTTTTTCGTCGAGCTACACTTCAATACAACAATTCAATCACAGTGTATTATACGACGGGAAGATACAGTCACCTGGGAGTCACCTGGCCCACTCTTATCAAGATAAGACGCCTGCCGCCACCCAATAAACAGGTAGAATTGCTAAAATTATTAATATCTCGACATCGCATTTCGCATCGCTGCGCGCGCGACGAGACGTGCACCGGCTGTGAGCATAAAACATACTGACGGAGGCTCGGCCGCTCGATCGACACGACGCTCAGGCAGCCGGCACGCGACGTGCGGCGGTCCGCGGTGAAAGGCGGTCGCTGGTGGGGAGCTTAGACGCGCACTCACACAATTACGTCTCAAGGACAACACACAGCAAGCCACGACCACTGCGCGCACACCCAACGAATAAGATTTGTTTACAAGCGAAAATCCTCCGCTAATTAGGGTTCATCCATAAACAACTTTAGCTGCGACCTCCGAGCGTTTAATTCAATTAGAGTGACACAATGCCTAGGACGTCGCCCTCTAAGTTCTCGTCGGTAGATGATGCTGAAGGACACACACCCCGTCACAAACGTCAGCGGCCGAATCACTCACCAAAATCATCACCAACTTCTCTTATGCAGCAACAAGAAATGATGTCGATCCTGAATAGGGTCCTTTCCGAGGTATCAGAACTCCGTAAAACCAACAGTGATATGCAAAAATCATTAGAATTCTATATAAAAGGATACGAGGAAATGAACACAAAAGTCATGTTATTAGAAGCAGAGAAACTTCAGCAGAACACATACATAGCCAAGTTAGAAAATAGAGTTGATGAGTTGGAAAGGTACACGAGGAGTACTTGTCTGGAGATTCGCGGTATCCCGTTACAACAAGGTGAGACTAAGCAAGACTTATATAGCATTGTCGAGAAAATTCACACTAAGATCAGATCTCAAACCCAAATAAACGCTATCAAGGACATCTACCGATTAAATCGCAAGTCAAATGGTGAACGTCCCATAGTAGTTGATTTTACGAACACTCAAAGTAAAATGAACACATTACAAGCGGTAAAAAAATACAACACGGCGAATACCACTAATAGACTGAATACTACTGCAATTGGTATTGAAGGCAAGAGTTCTCCGGTTTACATATCAGAGTTTCTAACACCAAAAGCGAAACGGCTACATTTTCTGGCTCGAGAAGCTAAAATGACCTTGAAATATGAGTTCTGCTGGACTGCCAACGGGAGAATTTTTATGCGGAAGACCGAAGGTTCTCCTCCAGTCCTCATCACCAGCGAAAAGCAACTTGAAGACATGCAACAAAAAAACTAATTTTCGTTAACAGTGCCAAATATTGCTGTTATAATTTGAATGATCTACCTAATATAACATCACATAAGTTACACAAATTATCATCTTTCAGCTCTCATTATGTATTTCAATGTCTAGTAATACCTGTTCAAAGCCTAAACATGCTAGTTGTACAGCCATTAACTTGTTCTACAGTTTTCTTAACTATTAATATGATTAATTTAATGTCCTACGCAAATCTCAAAAAGATTGATCTAGAATCTATTGTGCTAATCGCCATGTCCCTAAAACGAACCCACATTTCTTACAAATATAATTATGGATAAAGACGGCCAAAACACATTGTGCAATCTTATTGATGAATTCTCTATGCCTAAAGCCATACTTTCCCAACCAGAACTATGTCGTAATTACATAAAAACAACAAATAAAGCTTTAAACATTTTATCACTCAACATCAGAAGCGTTAATCAGAATTTTAACAAGCTAGAACTTCTATTACAGAGAATTGATTTTGAATGTGATGTCATAATACTTACAGAATGTTGGATCTATGATAACAAGCCATATCCTACACTAACAAACTATAAGTCTGCCCATACTAAGAACTGTATTAATCAAAATGGAGGAATTATAGTATACTCAAAAGAACATATTGATATAGAAATAAGTGAGCCTAATCTGAACGATACGAATTGCCTTCTACTGAAGGTTGGTGTAGATATGGCTATTGTTGCTTTGTACAGGTCTCCTTCTTTTTCCAATTTAAACCCGTTCTTAGACTCGCTTAATGACCTCCTAACATCCCTAAAAAACTATCATAATATCGTAATCTTAGGTGACCTAAATATCAATATAATCGCGAACAACTTAAGCGTGTCTACAGCAGGATACCTTGATTTATTATCTAGTCACGGTTTTCTCCCCAGTCATGATATACCAACATGGCGTAATAACTGTTTGGATCATATGATGGTTAAAACAAAATTTGAATCTACTACAATAGTCATAGATACATTTGTAACTGACCACAGACCTGTTCTTTTAAATATTGTTCATAAAATAATAAAATACAGTAGTCCTCCAAAATACATAACCAAATTAAACTATGACCAAATTTCAGAACAAATAAATGCAGCTGATTTTAGCGATATCATGCAAATGCAAGATGTTAACAAAGCAGCAACGACTTTAGTTAATAAAATTAAGGATATAATCAAATCTAATACTAGTCATCTCAAAATATCTCATAGAAAGTTAATAAAAAAGCCATGGATAACTCAGGGTGTCCTCCGTTGTATACGTAACCGGGATAAAATGCACCTACAATTGAAGGAAACACCAGATAATACAATTTTAAAGAAAACCTACTCACGATACAGAAACTTTTGTACGAATCTTCTGAAAAATTTAAAAATTGAACACCACAAAAATGAACTTGAGACAAACAAAAAGAATATTAAAAAGACCTGGGATGTTATTCGGAACGTTACCTACACAGGAAAACAAAAAACCAGTAATGACTCACTTCTTAAAATAAAAAATAGTTCACTGGACTCTGTAAATGAGGTCAATAGATACTTCGCTAATATTGGGAAGACACTTGCTGATAGGGTCTCTAGCAACAAAATCGATAATGTGACTTCTAAAAATGCAAGTGACTTACCGTCATCTCAATGTAATTCTATAGGTTTGTTAAATACTGATGAAGAAGAAATCTATCATCTCATAACTGGGCTAAAAAATGACTGTGCTGCCGGGGAAGATGGTATTTCAACTAAGATTATTAAACAGTCTATGTCAGTCATAGTTCCTGTCCTAACACACGTTTGCAATTTAAGTCTGTCTTCAGGAGTTTTTCCTACTGTGTTCAAGACTGCGGTTATTACTCCTATTCACAAGAGTGGCAGTAGAGACCGTGTCGAAAACTATAGACCGATTTCGATTCTGCCAGTAATGTCAAAAATTTTAGAAAAAATTATGAACAGGCGACTAACATCATTCTTAGAAAAATTTAATATTCTGTCACCTAATCAATTTGGCTTCAGAACGGGTCTATCCACTGAAAACGCCGTATCTGAATTAACGAAATTTATTGCAAAGGAACTAAATAATGGTAATAAAGTCCTGGGAATTTTCCTCGATTTGGCCAAGGCCTTCGACACGGTCTCTATACCTACACTGGTGAAAAAGCTTGAGCGGATAGGAATTCGAGGTACTGCCTTACTGCTTTTTGAGAGTTACCTAAAAGGAAGAACTCAAAGAATTAGGATAGGAGATACTGTAAGTGAAGAGAACGAAATTATTTACGGTGTTCCGCAAGGAAGTGTCCTAGGCCCGAGTCTCTTTCTAATTTATGTTAACGATCTGTGTAATAAACTGCTTGTAAATGGAAAAATCTTTTCGTACGCAGATGACACAGCGTTAATTTTTGTTGGAAAGACTTGGGATGAGGCTCGGGCTTATGCCGAACAGGGACTTACGGTAGTGACTCGTTGGCTTCAAGCAAACGCACTGACCCTAAACGTTGAGAAAACTAAATATATTAACTTTACATATTCACGACGAAAAATTCCAAATTTCAATATAACCATTCACGTAAATTGTATGGATACAAACTGCAAATGTCAAAAATTAGTAGAAGTCTCTAATATCAAATACTTAGGGGTACTTATTGATCGACACTTAACATGGCAACCTCATATTCTGGCACTCAGTAAGAGAGTACGAAAGTTAATTTACGTTTTCAAACGTTTACGAGACGTGGCAGATAAAAAACTGATATTAGACGTGTATAATACACTTTGTAGATCTATAATAACGTACTGTAATACATCTTGGGGAGGAGCATGCAAGACACACATGATGGTTCTGGAACGGGCTCAGCGAGCCGTATTAAAAGTGGCACTAAATAAACCCTTTCTTTTTCCTACCAAGGAACTGTATCAAGAATGCGGAGTCCTCACAGTACGTCAATTGCATATATCGGCATTTATATTGTCTCATCACAAACTATCAAAACTGCCCGAAACACAGAATAGCAGTACAAAAAGACGGAAAGACAAAGTTTTCAAAATACCTTATTCTAGAACAACATCAGCTCAACATGATCAATCTTTTTTAGGTCCTTACCTGTATAATAATGCTAGTCGAGTCATCTGCAATTTACCAGAACTCAACAATAGAGAGGCTAAACTAGCTGTCTGCAACTGGCTATGTAACTTAGGTTATGATGAAACTGAAAATTTACTTACAATAACTAAATAAACAAAAGATATATTTATTTATTTTTAATGCGATAATTACCTTATTATTTAATCACATAATTATTCTATACAATTTTATTTTTCTATTTCATGTTAGCATTTTTATATTAAGTATATTTACTGTATTTTATATAACATAAAATATTTATAAGTGTACTTTAACAATAATAATATTGAATGTAAATGTAATTTTTGTTGATGAAACGATACTTTGAAGGGAATGCAGTCACCTACGACACAAGTATTACTTAGTGTAGGTGCTGCAGAACATGTACATGTAATTTAATTTATTGGAAATAAATATTATTATTATTATTATTATTATAGGGACATGAGGACATGGGGACAGCGGAAGCGACTTTGTTTTATACTTACTATGTAGTGATAAGGAAGTAAGTAGGGTAGATTATAAACTCTCGGTACCCACTTAAGTTAGTATGAGAGAAACATCAGTCTTGAGTTTAGTCTAGTAATGTGTGTTTGCGTTGTGCAATATAAAATAACTAACTAAATAATCTCCAAGTATTTTTTGGTGAAAATGAGTGATATTTTCGGTCAATCAAGCAATGAAATGAACCAATTGGCATTAATTAATGATAATCAAGAAGTGGAAAAAATCTTCGCGTTTTCAAAGTCGGCTTTTGACGGCAATTTATTTCACTCCAAGTATAAGAACGCTACATTTCTCAAGGAAAAGAAAAACATATATTCAATACTAGCCAAATATGATGAACTCGAAAATTATTACAAGAAAATGGCACCTAATGAAAAGTTTGCAATTGATGGGATGTTTCTGGAACCCGGGTGAGTATTCTACATAACATTTGTGCATAAATAAATAAAACTATTATGTATGAGCTTATTTAGTAAAAGATAGTACGTATTAAATATCGTCATTTTACACTTTACAATAAAATTATGTTAGTAGGTTATGTTATCTTAATTTACAAATATGCAAAATGTTAACTTTTTTTGAAAAGTGTCCAGACACACAAATAACGGCTGTATTTCTATAGTCTTTTTCAAATAGCAAGTCACTTATGACAGGTCCATAGAGCGTAAATTATCACGTAAATACGTCATGTGACGTCACACCAAAAGTTGAATATTTCTATTTATCAGTGAAAACATTAAGCAATCTTACAAGAAAAACTACTAAAATAAACGACAAAGGACGCAAGAAATAGAATAAAGGTTATTGATTCGCGTATACATTTTCGCGTTCACTTTTCAATTTAATAACATATTAAATTCGTTAAATTGTTAACTTACGTGCTATTGCCGATCGTGACGTCATGATAAGAGGGCTGGGAAATCGACTATTGTTGAAATCGAAGAATATCGAAAACAAAACATATTAATCGACTTGATATAAGCAAGGGTTATCGTTAATCTGTACCCCTAGTACAAAAATTATAAAATATGTAGTGCGTATTCGATACAAAATGTATGAAAAACTTAGTTTCCATTTTCCTCCGATGTTCACATAGACAATATAATGGATAGTCAAATGATTATAAATCTGGAAGATACGTCAAATGATGATAATGATGATAGCTCCGATGACGAAGTGGCGAGGACATTGTTTCAAATTTTTTGTGTTTTTTTTGAAAATCAAATCCTATACCTCTTAAAAAATCACCCTTTAGAATGGAATTACAATTCTTCCCTGGGGCTTTCATACAATATTACCCTCTCCAAGCACCGGGATTTAATGTCTTGTTTTTTTACGACGATATATAATTAGTTATTATCAAAAAATATTGCTGTTAGCTGATCCACGCCTAGGCCTCGAACTTAATGCGGCGTGCATTAGAAATCAAAGCACGGAAAGCTGCGGCTAGTTTAGTTTGAACAAAGTAATATAACACTGAACTAAACTACAGAAAGCATTGCATCATCTGACAGTCGATGGATAAAATGTAGTTTATTTTCATTGATTGATAAAGACAAAAATATGAAACTGTTTTATATTTTGGACCTACATATTAGAATAAAATAATGAAGGACCTAAAAGCAAAATCTCATACATACTCGTATTAAAACGACACAAAAACAAAATAAAGTCTTATAGCAAATCTAGCTAGGTATTATCCGTACGACCCACGATACCACCGCATACATCTAATGGTACTGTGGGTACGAGGTGCATTCAATAAGTACCTAGCCTCAGCCAGAGGGCGCTGTAGTTTCAAAAGAGTTTTACCACAGTGTAGCACATTCTTTTTTAATTATTTTTTCAAATATTCATTCCAATCCCTTCATTTGTTTTAATTTGACACCTTATGTAAGCGAACGTGTCGATCGGTTTTACAAAAATGGAAAAAGAGCAATATCGTTCGGTGATTCGATTCCTATTTTTGGAAGGGAAAACGCGCATCGAAATCAAAGAGCGCTTGGATGCTGTGTACGGTGACTCTTTTCCATAGATGGCCACTGTCAAGAATTGGTTCAACGAGTTTGCACGTGGCCGTGCGTCGGTTTTTGATGAACCACGTCCAGCCCCCCGACCGCCTAAGCAATAGCAATCGTAATAGCAATCGTTTATGACTTCATTTTAGACATTTGGCACCGCCTATGTGACGTTAGCCATCAATTGCTTTGCGCGGATTGCGAAAGCAATCGTTGAATGAACAATTTTGATGGCTAACGTCACATAGGCGGTGCCAAATGTCTAAAATGAAGTCATAAACGATTGCTATTACGATTGCTATTGCTTAGGCGGTCGGGGGGCAGGTGCACCGAAAACAGCTGCTACGAAGGAAAACATTACAAAAATTCATGATCTCGTATTGGTAGATCGCCGATTGAAGGTTCGGGAGCTAGCTGAGACTGTAGGCATTTCAGAAGGAACAGTGCATCATATTCTTCACGAGGAACTCGGCATGAGAAAACTGTCGGCGCGATGGGTGCCGCGTTTACTAACACCGGAAAACAAGTGCAACCGTGAGACCACATCGGAGACGTGTTTGGCGCTGTTTAAGCGGAATCCAGCGTAGTTTTTGCGTCGTTTTGTGACCGTCGATGAAACCTGGATCCACTGGTACACACCAGAGACCAACGACCAATCAAAACAATGGATCCAGACCGGGGAACGTGCTCCAAAGAATGCGAAAACTGTAAAATCAGCCGGAAAAGTTATGGCCACCGTTTTCTGGGATTCACAAGGTGTGATCTACATCGATTACCTCGAGAAGGGTAAAACAAAATTAAAGAAAAAAGGACCCCATCTGGCGAAGAAAAAAGTGCTGTTTCACCACGACAACGCACCGGTTCACACGTCTGCCGTTGCCATGGCCAAATTGGTCGAATTACGCTACGAATTGCTGCCCCATCCACCGTATTCTCCAGATTTGGCCCCTTGTGACTTCTTTCTGTTTCCTAATCTGAAAAAATCTCTCGCCGGGAACAGATATGGATCAAATGAGGAGGTCATCGCCGCCACGGAGGCCTATTTTGCAGAGTTTGACAAAAACTATTTTTTCGGACGGATTAAAAAAGTTGGAGCATCGCTGGGCTAAGTGTATCGAACTAAAAGGAGACTATGTTGAAAATTAAATTGCCACATTTCCAAAATTTTTGTTCACTTTTTGTAGGCTAAGTATTTATTGAATGACCCTCGTATTTCTATACGGTACCACCATAGTGCTGAGATAGTACAACATAAATTGTTATCGATATAGTATGTAATGATTGACTTGTTTAGCCCATTAATATATTTATATTTAGAAAAAGACGAAGATGCTCCTGAATACGAAAAGTATGCCAGAATGACGGATAGCTGCCCATACTAGTGCATTGCTCCCTCAGAGAATATTAACGAGGGCTTCAACTATATGAAATCGGAATGTGAAGACTTATAAAGCATCCTTACAAAGCATATCAAAGTTTGTAAAGTATATTGAAAACTTTTGCTTAAAAATGCCATTCGCTAAATATATTCAGTGTCTACGGCGAACGGGACCGGACCAATTAATCTTTTAAAAGGTTTCCATTCTAAAATAGGAGGAACAATTAGATAGGTATCAATAGATTTAAGAGCAAACGAGAATTTCAAGAGTCCAAAAAATTACACCCAATCGTAGACTACGTCGAATTAATAAAATCATGGATATTTTTTGCTTTTTATTTTCCTTGACATTATCCGAGGCTGTATCTATTCCTTATGCCCATAGTAGGTACTCGGTAACCACTTCACACTGGTAATGAATGCGGTTTTATTATACAAGACTTATATTAGATAATTACGTGATTTTTCGGTAAGATTAACACAAGACACGTCGGAGTGGACAACAAGAGAGGCCTATGCTCAGCAATAAGCGATAACGGGCTGTGAGTGATGATTATGTATATTTCTTGCGAAAATGAGCTGTTATCAACAAAATACAACACCACAAAGCAGTGCCTATTCAGTTTTTGCAGAACCAATACCGAGCTGTACATACTCGTAGTATACGTCGAATATACAGTTTGTTGACTTTTAATTCAATATTTGTAAACGTAACGCAACATTAAAATGTCCCAATAAGATCAAAACCTTTTCCAGGACTCCAAAAAGAAGCCAAACGACTAGATTTCAGAATAAAAAGCGTTGTTGTAGCACGCTCCACGTCGAAAAAATCACATAAAATTCGAAAGAAAATACAAACGAGAGCTTCAAAAATCCGAGAAAAAATACCCGTTGTCTTTTTTTTTTACAAATGACAGAAATAAAAACAACTTGCTAACTTGTTATAAACCATCAGATTCACTCTTCATTTTAATTTTGATTTTCGGAAAAAAATGTACAACTACACAACATAGAATTTTTTTTGGCATTTTTTAGACATTACTGCGAAGATCATAATATAATTTATATTATTTTCAAGTAGAATCATAGAATCAGGACCTAAGGGGCGGTTCTGGAACCAGAGAGCCGAGATTTTCGATAAGGATTTGTCGTGACTGTAAGTTAAAATTGTCTTGTATGAATATTAAATACTCGCAGGTAGTAGAAACCTAAGTTCATAATATTGTTTTCCAAAACATTTAGTAAGTATAATATTGTGTCAACAGAAAATTGGATCTGCGTCACAAACATTTGTAAATGATGTTTCGTTCGTTACAAGATGATTTCTTTCGAATCCGCTTATAGCTAAAAATCTAAAATAATTGTTGAAATTAATTTCAATGGATAAGAGTATTTCCAGTTATTTTGTCCAACATGGATGATTTTTAAACAACGGATTCTCCCAGGATTAACTAGAATACTAGCGCCAAGCCAAGTACTTGTAACATCTGAAGAAAATACGATTAGACAATAAATGTTCCACGAATTCTGAATACCACAAAAACGGTAGGTATCATTAGCTCATTACGAACCGAAGAACGGAAGAACATACATACCACTTGCAAATACAATTGAAAGTAGTTACTGTTGAAATTCACAAAACCAATTTATTATAAGACCAACTAAGTTCGTATAGGCCGGGTGGCTTTTTAATAATGTACGTGGTAATATTTTGAGTGTTCACCTCTGTTACCTATAGGTAACATCAATTAAATCATTGACGTTTTGTGCTTGACCTAGAAGGTCCAAGGAAAAATGTAATATCTATATTTTTATGTAGGTATGTCGCCAACCATGACAGTATTATGGAACAATTGCTACTTTTTTTTATTAGGTACGTACGTCCTGATGCGATCGCAATTGCGAGTAGTAGGTACGGTGTACGGTACGCCCCATCTCTTTCAACAGGCTCATTGGTAATGACAGAATTTGATGTTTTCTTACATTTCCCAGATATATTCATTCGATTTTCATTACTAACGACTCCAACCATTACATCTTTATGGCCCATCAACACACCATCAGACTACAATAAATAATTAAATTAAGCAGAGATATTTGACCAAAACTTTGATTGACATGTATTTTACATTCCGATAATTATCCATTACCGTAAATTTAATTTAGCTCATTCATAAAGGTCGGCAACAGGTACATGATATCCATTGAATAATCACAAATATACCTGCCTGGAATCAGCGTACGACATTGTTCCTTTCGCCGTGGAACAGTAAGACTGAGATATTCAGGCCTAGAAATTTGGAACATTAAGACTGTGAAATATTCAGGCCTAGAAATTTGGACGGGCCTGGGTCGCCGCCTAAGAGATAAAGGATGTAACGCCCAGGCGGGCTGGTATTTGGTCTAGAACATTTCCTTGGCTATTCCGGGAGGAAGCGCGGCGAACATTTAAGGCATATTTGATTTAGCGCACAGAGGACTACTGGACTAAACTTTTCACGAAAGACCAGATTAGGTACCATCATAACCACCACAATAAAAAACATAAGACCATAATAATCAATGTTCCTGTTCTGTCTAATCAACTTTGGCTTTGATAGAATTTTGAAACTAATAGGTTCATGGATGAGTATTGATTTTGACCACTTTTATTTCTAAATAATAATGTAATTATTTTTTCTGTCAAAAAAGTGTAACCTCGTAGACAGTAAGCTGCATTTTTCTTGAATAAACAGAATTGAATATATTATTCACCGACTTGGACAAAACATATTTTTAATCTATCAACACAACGTTAGAATCACAGCTATATGTTAGAATTAACATTTTTAAGACTTGGCAGTTAAAAATCGAAACGAAGCGCAGACAATTGAAGTCCAGTTAACGGATCTCTGTGTTTAACATATATTTTCCAATATTTTTTTGAAAAGAGAAATCCAGTTCCGCCAATTCATTGTAGGATTTTAAAGGCTGGTACCAGTAGGTCCAGGATATCAATTATTAAATCCATTGGCAATATAAAAACTAATGATTCCAATAACCAACGTTTTTCCAAAGACAACCTTTTTACCTCCACAAAATCAAGATCAAATAGAATGCAGAACAAAAATATAGCCCAGACATTTTTTAAAAATTTCGTTTTCTTGCATCATAGATCCAATGGCATACTCGTATAAAAACAAATGATTCCAATACGTCCATTTCAAACGTTTTCCAAAGCACTTCTCTTTCCATGTTTCTTATGACGGTTTTCAACGCTTCCTGATGTTTTTGTTGCAATGGAAGGGCGAAAGCGACTGACTTTTTTAGTGTGTAATACAAATGTACTGTATTTTTTTACATTTTTTGATAGCTGATAGTAGATTTTTCCTCATGTCGCTTATGTTTAAAGGAATGCTTGAACATAAGTGGTGTAGATACTGTCCGCATTATTGACTGGCGGCAGACGTCGATTCGTGAGCAGATAACTCAATATGTAGAACTTGGTCGCAATAGTTTGTTTTCAACTCATCGACATGGAGTGCAGCTGTTTGATTGAAACAGTTTCGTATTGTTTTTCTTTATGATCACGCTGCTTACACGAATAAACAAAACCAAAAAAGAATTACTCGTACTTCCAACACAAAAAGGCAACAAAAGAAAAGCTAACGAAACCAAGAGATATTTGCAAATGAAATTCCAAAAACGTATTACAATGTGAGGTGGGAGAAAGCGACTTTTTTGTGTGCAGTATGTTTTTTTTAACTTTAGAGGTAGCTCTTTTCCTCTACATATGGTTATATGCATAATTATGTTACTATTTTTTGTTTGGGAAGTTTTTTCCTCATGTCGCTTATGTTTAAAGAAATGCTAGAACAGAAGTAGTACATTAACAAGAACAAGCTGGGAAACAGATATTTTCTCCTTCATGATATCACTACTTACGCATAAAAAGCAACCCAAATACAACACAGAACGAAAGAACACAGAAATAAAGAACGCATCAATATTTTTTTCAACACTGAATCACAACGGTGACATGGACTCAGTGTTCCCCTATTAGTAGGCTCTTACTACAGGCAGGGGATACCGATGCCGTATTCTATTGCCCCGGCATCAGGGCGTCAAAACTAAAAAAACGCGTTATATACAAAGCCATACCTGAATTCAAAACATCACCTACCTATAGACATTTTTTTTATGAAATGAAATAAAAACAGACATGAAAGAACACCAAAAGCATTGTTTTTAGTACGAAGGAACATTCAGCAGTTTAAGATGATCATACATTCAATTCAAATGTGCAAAATCAATACTCATTCATGTATTAATTTAAGAAGCTAAAACTTATGCGATATTTTGCCAAATAATTAGTAGTGCTAGTGCAATATTAAAAAATACATTTATATGAACAAAATAATAAACCAAATAGTTCAAATATTTATTTAGCATGACAAAAACACATCAGAAGTACACAAAAAATAAGCATGAAAAAAAAAGCAAAACGCAAAGTTTACGAAGTTTAGTACGATTCCCGAAGACAAGCAGATTCCATTTTAGAACTTTAGCTTACTTTTTTTTGCACATATTATAAACGCATAAAAGCATTTTACGATTAAAAGGATCATCCATTAATTATAGTAAACGATAAAATGTATGAGATGGTCAAAATTTTAAAGCAATAGTTTTAAGACTACAAAAAAAATACTCAATTTTTAAGCGTACTATAATGTAAGCTTAAAATATTGCGAAATAGTTAACTTAAAGGTACAAAAGACATGAAATCCGTATGTTACAATTCATGGATGGTCCTTATGATCGTACTATGATCAGCTTGATAACACCAGCATGTATGTTTATAAAAAGATGCGATATAGAGACGACCTTAAAGCTTCAACCGCTACAAATTAATTACTAGATTTTGTTGAATTTCAAGAACTGATTGCAACTGTTTAAGCATTAAGGCTTTACAACTGTAAAATTAATGAAAATTAATGATACAAAGTGCTTAGTGATAATTAACGGAATACCTAATAGCCAATGAAAAAAATAAGCACGTGTCGTGTTGAAAGCAATCGTCTCGCCAGCACATTTCATAATTTTGGACGTTAGGAAATTACTCAACGAATGTTAAAACTAAATCTTGAAGTGTAATTTACTTTTAGTAAGCATTTTTATACGAATTTAGTTTTTACATGATGTATTTAATTAATCATTACGTAAGGCCAAAATGTTGAAATACGCAAGCAGAGAGCAAGAGATTATGTGCCACACAGAAAATAGCAAGAAAAAGGCAGCGAAGTTTTTTCATGCTATTTTCTGTGTGGTAATTCAATAATCACACATGTTACAGAAAATAATTTTAAGCCCAAGAGCATTACCTAGCATGAAAAAAACCTTAGAACATATGGTTACATTTATGAAAGAGTGAAAACCACATGCTTTAGTTGTTTGATAGTGAAAAGCCAGGCTCGTTTGCGGTTTTACTGTGCAATATTAGTAGCTCACCAGAGGAGGAAAAAACTTAACACTAAGTCTAATATAAACTTTAAAGGGACACATCAAGACTGTTTATCTAAAAAAAACAAAGCTCACCTGGAACACATAACTTGGAACATACATTACTTTTATGAGGTAGCGATAATGTCATGCTCTAATTTGTATGACGGTGAAAACCCAGGCCTGCCTGTGGTTTGCTTGTGCAATATTAAATAGCGAGTTGTTAATGACCGCAACAACAAAAGTTAACACTTAACATAATACATATTGAAAACTTAGCAGTGAAAAGCTTTATATAAAAAATAAAGTTAGACTGTGAATGTTAAGGCTTTTTGTCATTTTCAGATTAACTACTCGTTGAACGTTTACAAAAACTCATTTTGAGGCTATGAATATGTAGTGTTTACGAGGCACATAATTCTGAATTCCAAAATAGTGGTCACTCTATGCACAGAAGGGCATCAACTGATTTTCAGGTTTTAGTCACTTTTGTGCATAAACTTACTACTATTTTGGTTTCCATTTGTATGTCCTCATTAACACTATCTATTCATGGCCACTAAATGAGTTTGGTCCTAGTGCAACCACCTTAAGACAACTCTATCCAAGCCACCTAACGAATAAACTTCATAAATATGTACATTACTTTTATCTTTAATGAGAGTAAAAACAACATGATTAGTTGTTTGTAAGAAGTCAGCCACCTTTGCAATATTAGTGGGTGCAGCAAGAACAATACTTAACACTAAACATAAAAAAAATCTTAACAGGGGCTAGTTAGACTGTGTAACTTTTAACACTTAAGTCTATTAAAGCCTGCTAAATAAGTGTTCGTAAACTTAGGATGAGTAGTTTGTCTGTAAATGACGAAAAATATAAGAAAAATGGACCTAGTGCAACCACCTTAAGACAACTCTATCCAAGCTACCTAACAAATAAACTTAGAACATAAATGTACATTACTTTTATGAGAGTGAAAACAATGTGATTAGTTGTTTGTAAGAAGTCAGCCACCTTTGCAATATTAGTGGCTGCAGCAAGAAAAAAACGTAACACTTAAAATATATAAAAAAAATAAATTAGCGGGCAAGTTAAGACTGCGTAACTTTTAACACTTAAGTCTATTAAAGCCTTTGACCCATTGTGTAGTTCGAATCACACAACTTGCCGGCTATGATGTTCGACTACAAGCTGTGGTTAACCCAGTACTCGCACAGATGTTAAGTGAGTTTCAGTCAGGATTGGGCTATCCGCAGTTTGTAGCTAACATCACACCCGCCCAATAGGCTTGTTTACTAAAAAAAATATAATTAGTCCGTCAAATAGATTGTCAAAAAATATAAGACATGTATTTTTTATTTCGTCAATTTAACAAAAATTGATGAAGATATAGCCCGAAAGTTCCGCGTGACGTCACTAACCGCTATCAAATGTACTAGTGCCGTCACGAGCCTCCACTCTCAAACTTTGACAAGGTTTATCTTTGTCACTAATTGTTTGATTGACAAAAGAAAAAACATGTGTCCAATATTCTTTAATAATCTAACTGACGGACTAATTATAATAATGATTTTTATACCCAGTAAACATCCCTATTGTATGATTTGGACAGTAGAGAACTTAGAACAATGCAAAGTAGATGCTTTAGTTGTTTGTGTGCAAAGCCAGGCAGGTCATTCTCGTTTTGGCTGTACATTATTGGGGGGTTTTGCGGTGCTCACCGGTGCTGCCGGCATTAGGGTGGGGGCCCAAACCGACGCCAAGTTCTCTGCGTTCATTTTGTTCGCTTCTGCCATACTCTGCAGAAAATTGAGGTGCGAGAACAGTTTTTGTGCCGTGTTGCGAGCTACGAGTGGCAGTGACGTCATCACGCGCCTGTATTCTCTGTGCCGGATGTCTACATCGTCCAATTCTGGAAAGAAACAAGAATGATAAATATGACAGTAAAGACTGACAGACTTTCTCGCGACCTATATCTGACAAATGGTACATTGGACACAAAAGGGCTTTATGAAACCTTGCTTTAAATTATGTTTACGTTTTCCTTTTCCGTATCTTATGGATTACTTGGCAATTTACTAAATATTTTTATAGCCATAGAATTGGGCTAGAACTATGCATTGCTAAGTTAGACTTTAAGCGAGAAATCCTAAAGGACTCTCTTGGCGAGTGGAACCGGCGGTATCAGGATGCACATACAGCAGTGGTAACCAAAACATATTTTCCGGATGCAAGGGCGGCATACAAGAATGCAAGAGAAATAGCACTAGTGGGAATCATAACTCAAGTACTGACAGGATATGGTGGGTTTTCCCAGTATTTGCATCGATTTAAATTGAGGGAAAGCCCATCGTGTATCTGTGAACCCACAAAAAAGGCGACTGCACTGCATATAATCTTTCAATGCCCAGTTTATGGAAAACAGCAACCTTAAAAATAATTTTATTGAAAATTGCACAAACATTTGCAAAACAGTACTAATAATTAGGAACAAGTAGGAAACAACATAGGTATATTTTCTAGAGATAAGACAAAAAAATAATAATTGTAATTAAGACCCCTAATCTAGTTTGGTTCCACTACTTTATGTCTGTATTAAACATGAAGAGAGTCACCTAAAGCGCTGAGGAGCTATAGACACTGCATCCTGGGAGTAAGTGTAAAACTACAAGTCTTACAGACACCATTTTACGAGCGCTGGCCGGCGCTGAGCTGCACTTTACTACAAAACATTAAATATGAAGATAGTCACCTAAAGCGCTGAGGAGCTCTAGACACTGCGTCCTGGGGAAGAGCGTGACGGGCAAGTCTCGCAGGAACCGTTTGAGCACGCTGGCCACGTCGTGCTCTGAATGTGTCACTGACGGCACTAGGTACCGGGTGGTGGAACCCCTGGCCCAGGTAGGTCCCATCGTGGATCGTGAATGGAATGTAGTGCATATGGAAACTTCATATTACTTATATACATGGTACGTAGGAATCTTCTAGCTCTAAATGCATATTCCATCTCCTGCTGCGACATCGTTTTCCATCAGGCGACTTCCGTGGACAAATGTAACCCTTTTTTTATGAGTAAGGAAAATATCAGGTGAGTGTACCAGTCCCAAACCAGGAACCAGCGGTTGACCAATCGCTTATTCAAATAAGTAAAATAAGAAACTGTAGGTGTTTTCTCAGTATTCAATTGTTTTGTTATGTTGCCTGGACTGTAAGGAACCTTTCAAGCATAAATTTTGCGACAATTAAATAAAAATATCGCTGCCCTGCTCTTTTTTTATCTGCAGTGTCTCGTTCATTTGCCTTTCGGCCGCCATCACAGTTAGAAGTGCAAGTCGACGTGGTTAGTTAAATATTCTATTATCACCAGTTATTTCCTAATTATTACCATGAAGTTGTGTTTTATTGAAAATATAATGTATGTTTGAGTGCTATGAGGTATTATTTTGAATAAATAATGATAATAACCAGTATTTTCAAGGGTGGTTAACTACTGGAACACGTTTTGTACTGGATTCCTGTTGTTGACCAACTGGTTTGCAATTGGTGTCGATGATATTTTTTTTTTCGTTATTTTTTCATAGATATGTTTTAGATTTACATCATTTAGATCATTAAGCGTGTCATCAAAACCTTCAGTATGGTGTGACCAGTAGTTGACCAGTTGGTCAACTATTGGCACTAAGTACGTGTACCTATGTATGACCAGATAAGATTTCAATTTAGATTTTTTTATTTAGATGTAAAATGGCCCATAAAAAGACATTTTTTAAATATAGCGAAGAAGACCTTTTGAAATAGGAGCGACATGTAGAAAATACAATATACCTCATGTAACTCTCATCAATGAATTAAAAATGAGATATCCCATACAGCGAAAAATGGGACCAGCGACAGCATTGACCCCAACCGAAGAGTCACTATTAGTAAAGTGTATCAATGATAATGCTAAAAAAGGAATCCCGATAGCAAAAAAATCGTCTATTCGAAACAGTTAGCCAAATTATACAAGAGGATGGCCGAAAAAAATCTTTCAAAAATGGGATTCCTGGACGAAAGTTGTTTGATGGGTTTCTAAAAAGACATCCAGATGTATTACTGCGACATGCCGAAAGTATAAACTCTGCTCGGAGCAGGGTAACGGAAGAAAGTCTTCGGAAATGGCATTCTGATTTAAAAGAATTCTTAAAAACAGAAAATGCTGTAGATATACTTGATGACCCTAATAGAATCATAAATGCTGACGAATCTGGATTTAATATTTGTCCTTCGTCAGGATTAGTGCTGGGTCCGAAAGGAATGGCTAATTTTTACCAAATACAAGACAAAGAAAAAGAAAGCATTACTGCTTTAGGAACTTTCTCCGCATCGGGAAAAGTCTTGCCGGTTCTTATCAGATATCCTTACGAGGGGGAGGGGATTGCTTATGAAATAGCGCAAAATGTACCTGAAAACTGGGTAACCGGAAAGTCACAAAAAGGTTGGATGACAGCAAAAGTATTTCTAGTAAAATAGTGTTTCATTTTCAAATAGGTCCCCTTTTTCGTCATAAATTTCACTGGTCAACTATTGGTGCAAAAAGTGGTTATATATAGGAACGCACTGGTCAATCTTAGGCAAATTCCCGTTTTTGGTAATGTTAATTAAATATAAAAAAAACAAAAATTTCAGGAATTAAATAATTTATCAAAATCGCTGCTTTAATAAACGATTAACAACATTGCATCAACATTCATGAATAATACTAAAAGAATAACCGTAGAGAAAACCTCAAAGTCAAAATTTGTCCTTAACTGGTTTGGGACTGGTACACCCTACCTATAACATGCGGGGAGCGTCGACTTGGCGGGGAGCGAGGATGCGTTCCACGCGACGCGACGCCACGCAGCTGCTGCAGCCTCGCCCACTGCGACTCGCATGACGACATTGGGTGGCTATTGCCGGATTGAACTTGAACGGAATTTAATGGTACGAGTATATACCACACAGCATTCTTTGTCTAATTTTTTTTTTTTTTTTTAAGTCGTGAAACAGGTGCCAGCTATGGTAACCGTACGTCAGTCATAACTAACTTGGTGAACTTCATCTCACCATCTGTCACTGACACCTTTGACATGCAGAAGCATTGTGTATGGGAAAATGAAATTGATGATTCTATTATTTTACTCGCAAATTTTATAAATTTTCTCACCGCTAAGGGAAGATTTAATCCCTTAGCTTCCACAAATATTTCAAGATCAAAATTAGCCAAATCGGTTCGGCCATTTTCGAGTTTTAGCGAGACTAACAAAAACGATTAATTTATAAATATAAACGATTTATTTATCTATGTAATTACGATTAAATTATACACATATACTTACCTATGTTGTTGTACAGGGAAGTTTTGGTACTTGGTGGCAAGTAGTGCGGGAAGGCGACATGTCGCGAGAGCTGGCGGTGCGCGCGGTGCCGCGCGAGCGCGCCGAGCAGCCGCAGGTTGCGGCGCGCCTGGCGGCCGAGCGCACGCTGCTCGCGCCGCTCCGCGACGCCCACATACTGCGCCTTCACCGCACTTTTGCGGACGGCGCACACGTGTATGCAGTAATGGAATTTCGCCGACACGGGGTACGTGCGCTACTCTCATAATACGTACTTTTTAAACGTCGATTTGATGCGCCGAGCATTCACCGTTCGATTCCATTCGCATACTTACTTATTTGTTTTGTTCAAAATGTTGTCGGTTTACAAACCAGTTTTCCATCCGTCCATAGGACGTCTACTGCTGGACATAGGCTTTCATCTCCTCATTCCTGGTTCGATTCTCACCATAGTTTGTCGGGCTACTAGGCTTTATTAAGGCCCATAGTAAGAGACCAAGTTTCAATCAACTGGCCATGTCAGATGCAAAAGATCGTGCGAAGTGGAGGAAACATAGCAAGAGACCAAGTTTCAGTGCCGTAAGTCATCACTGGTAGCACACACTGGTGGAGGTTGATGAAACTCGGTAACTACACGAGTTCTGTACAGGTATATTTTTAACCGACTACGAGTATTTTTGTGTTCGTTTGTTTAGGTATGTTAATTTTTCACCAATCGTGAATTGATTAAAAAAAACTTTATCAGTTTGAAAGGATATACCTACTCCCGAGGTAGGTTCGAACTGTTTTTTTTTTAATTGAAATCGGCAGTGCCATTTTTGAATAATCGAAACGTATTGATAGGTACCGAGATCGGTTCGAGTGAACCATCTGAATGTAGTAGTACACGATTGAACTCGGTTGTATGACTGTATGCGTAAAACAATAAATAGTATGTGTATATCGGCGCGCGGCGGTGTGTGTCGGCAGACGCTGGCGGAGCTGGCGGCGCGGCGCGGCGCGCTGCTAGCGCCGGAGGTGCGATTTTTTGTGCGCGGCCTACTGCAGGGGCTGCGCTACCTGCGCGCGCGGTTCGTGTTTCACGGCGCACTGAGCCCGCGAGCCGTATACCTGGGAGATAATCTGCATGTTCGGATCGCAATGAGCCGTAGCATCCAGATTAACATAGGTAATTTATTTTCTAGACACGCGGCAGCGAGTCCAGCCAAGACCAAGAAAAAGGCGACGCAGCAGCCGTGTGTAATGTTACACGAACCATTTCGAGACACTTTTGACCCCTTCATAACTCGAAAACTATTTAAGCTAAATATATGAAACTTAGCATATTTACTAAAGTTGTTTAGCTAGTCTAGTTGCTGTTTTCCATAAACTGGGCATTGAAAGATTATATGCAGTGCAGTCGCCTTTTTTGTGGGTTCACAGATACACGATGGGCTTTCCCTCAATTTAAATCGATGCAAATACTGGGAAAACCCACCATATCCTGTCAGTACTTGAGTTATGATTCCCACTAGTGCTATTTCTCTTGCATTCTTGTATGCCGCCCTTGCATCCGGAAAATATGTTTTGGTTACCACTGCTGTATGTGCATCCTGATACCGCCGGTTCCACTCGCCAAGAGAGTCCTTTAGGATTTCTCGCTTAAAGTCTAACTTAGCAATGCATAGTTCTAGCCCAATTCTATGGCTATAAAAATATTTAGTAAATTGCCAAATAATCCATAAGATACGGAAAAGGAAAACGTAAACATAATTTAAAGCAAGGTTTCATAAAGCCCTTTTGTGTCCAATGTACCATTTGTCAGATATAGGTCGCGAGAAAGTCTGTCAGTCTTTACTGTCATATTTATCATTCTTGTTTCTTTCCAGAATTGGACGATGTAGACATCCGGCACAGAGAATACAGGCGCGTGATGACGTCACTGCCACTCGTAGCTCGCAACACGGCACAAAAACTGTTCGCGCACCTCAATTTTCTGCAGAGTATGGCAGAAGCGAACAAAATGAACGCAGAGAACTTGGCGTCGGTTTGGGCCCCCACCCTAATGCCGGCAGCACCGGTGAGCACCGCAAAACCCCCCAATAATGTACAGCCAAAACGAGAATGACCTGCCTGGCTTTGCACACAAACAACTAAAGCATCTACTTTGCATTGTTCTAAGTTCTCTACTGTCCAAATCATACAATAGGGATGTTTACTGGGTATAAAAATCATTATTATAATTAGTCCGTCAGTTAGATTATTAAAGAATATTGGACACATGTTTTTTCTTTTGTCAATCAAACAATTAGTGACAAAGATAAACCTTGTCAAAGTTTGAGAGTGGAGGCTCGTGACGGCACTAGTACATTTGATAGCGGTTAGTGACGTCACGCGGAACTTTCGGGCTATATCTTCATCAATTTTTGTTAAATTGACGAAATAAAAAATACATGTCTTATATTTTTTGACAATCTATTTGACGGACTAATTATATTTTTTTTAGTAAACAAGCCTATTGGGCGGGTGTGATGTTAGCTACAAACTGCGGATAGCCCAATCCTGACTGAAACTCACTTAACATCTGTGCGAGTACTGGGTTAACCACAGCTTGTAGTCGAACATCATAGCCGGCAAGTTGTGTGATTCGAACTACACAATGGGTCAAAGGCTTTAATAGACTTAAGTGTTAAAAGTTACGCAGTCTTAACTTGCCCGCTAATTTATTTTTTTTATATATTTTAAGTGTTACGTTTTTTTCTTGCTGCAGCCACTAATATTGCAAAGGTGGCTGACTTCTTACAAACAACTAATCACATTGTTTTCACTCTCATAAAAGTAATGTACATTTATGTTCTAAGTTTATTTGTTAGGTAGCTTGGATAGAGTTGTCTTAAGGTGGTTGCACTAGGTCCATTTTTCTTATATTTTTCGTCATTTACAGACAAACTACTCATCCTAAGTTTACGAACACTTATTTAGCAGGCTTTAATAGACTTAAGTGTTAAAAGTTACACAGTCTAACTAGCCCCTGTTAAGATTTTTTTTATGTTTAGTGTTAAGTATTGTTCTTGCTGCACCCACTAATATTGCAAAGGTGGCTGACTTCTTACAAACAACTAATCATGTTGTTTTTACTCTCATTAAAGATAAAAGTAATGTACATATTTATGAAGTTTATTCGTTAGGTGGCTTGGATAGAGTTGTCTTAAGGTGGTTGCACTAGGACCAAACTCATTTAGTGGCCATGAATAGATAGTGTTAATGAGGACATACAAATGGAAACCAAAATAGTAGTAAGTTTATGCACAAAAGTGACTAAAACCTGAAAATCAGTTGATGCCCTTCTGTGCATAGAGTGACCACTATTTTGGAATTCAGAATTATGTGCCTCGTAAACACTACATATTCATAGCCTCAAAATGAGTTTTTGTAAACGTTCAACGAGTAGTTAATCTGAAAATGACAAAAAGCCTTAACATTCACAGTCTAACTTTATTTTTTATATAAAGCTTTTCACTGCTAAGTTTTCAATATGTATTATGTTAAGTGTTAACTTTTGTTGTTGCGGTCATTAACAACTCGCTATTTAATATTGCACAAGCAAACCACAGGCAGGCCTGGGTTTTCACCGTCATACAAATTAGAGCATGACATTATCGCTACCTCATAAAAGTAATGTATGTTCCAAGTTATGTGTTCCAGGTGAGCTTTGTTTTTTTTAGATAAACAGTCTTGATGTGTCCCTTTAAAGTTTATATTAGACTTAGTGTTAAGTTTTTTCCTCCTCTGGTGAGCTACTAATATTGCACAGTAAAACCGCAAACGAGCCTGGCTTTTCACTATCAAACAACTAAAGCATGTGGTTTTCACTCTTTCATAAATGTAACCATATGTTCTAAGGTTTTTTTCATGCTAGGTAATGCTCTTGGGCTTAAAATTATTTTCTGTAACATGTGTGATTATTGAATTACCACACAGAAAATAGCATGAAAAAACTTCGCTGCCTTTTTCTTGCTATTTTCTGTGTGGCACATAATCTCTTGCTCTCTGCTTGCGTATTTCAACATTTTGGCCTTACGTAATGATTAATTAAATACATCATGTAAAAACTAAATTCGTATAAAAATGCTTACTAAAAGTAAATTACACTTCAAGATTTAGTTTTAACATTCGTTGAGTAATTTCCTAACGTCCAAAATTATGAAATGTGCTGGCGAGACGATTGCTTTCAACACGACACGTGCTTATTTTTTTCATTGGCTATTAGGTATTCCGTTAATTATCACTAAGCACTTTGTATCATTAATTTTCATTAATTTTACAGTTGTAAAGCCTTAATGCTTAAACAGTTGCAATCAGTTCTTGAAATTCAACAAAATCTAGTAATTAATTTGTAGCGGTTGAAGCTTTAAGGTCGTCTCTATATCGCATCTTTTTATAAACATACATGCTGGTGTTATCAAGCTGATCATAGTACGATCATAAGGACCATCCATGAATTGTAACATACGGATTTCATGTCTTTTGTACCTTTAAGTTAACTATTTCGCAATATTTTAAGCTTACATTATAGTACGCTTAAAAATTGAGTATTCATTTGCAGTCTTAAAACTATTGCTTTAAAATTTTGACCATCTCATACATTTTATCGTTTACTATAATTAATGGATGATCCTTTTAATCGTAATATGCTTTTATGCGTTTATAATATGTGCAAAAAAAAGTAAGCTAAAGTTCTAAAATGGAATCTGCTTGTCTTCGGGAATCGTACTAAACTTCGTAAACTTTGCGTTTTGCTTTTTTTTTCATGCTTATTTTTTGTGTACTTCTGATGTGTTTTTGTCATGCTAAATAAATATTTGAACTATTTGGTTTATTATTTTGTTCATATAAATGTATTTTTTAATATTGCACTAGCACTACTAATTATTTGGCAAAATATCGCATAAGTTTTAGCTTCTTAAATTAATACATGAATGAGTATTGATTTTGCACATTTGAATTGAATGTATGATCATCTTAAACTGCTGAATGTTCCTTCGTACTAAAAACAATGCTTTTGGTGTTCTTTCATGTCTGTTTTTATTTCATTTCATAAAAAAAATGTCTATAGGTAGGTGATGTTTTGAATTTAGGTATGGCTTTGTATATAACGCGTTTTTTTAGTTTTGACGCCCTGATGCCGGGGCAATAGAATACGGCATCGGTATCCCCTGCCTGTAGTAAGAGCCTACTAATAGGGGAACACTGAGTCCATGTCACCGTTGTGATTCAGTGTTGAAAAAAATATTGATGCGTTCTTTATTTCTGTGTTCTTTCGTTCTGTGTTGTATTTGGGTTGCTTTTTATGCGTAAGTAGTGATATCATGAAGGAGAAAATATCTGTTTCCCAGCTTGTTCTTGTTAATGTACTACTTCTGTTCTAGCATTTCTTTAAACATAAGCGACATGAGGAAAAAACTTCCCAAACAAAAAATAGTAACATAATTATGCATATAACCATATGTAGAGGAAAAGAGCTACCTCTAAAGTTAAAAAAAACATACTGCACACAAAAAAGTCGCTTTCTCCCACCTCACATTGTAATACGTTTTTGGAATTTCATTTGCAAATATCTCTTGGTTTCGTTAGCTTTTCTTTTGTTGCCTTTTTGTGTTGGAAGTACGAGTAATTCTTTTTTGGTTTTGTTTATTCGTGTAAGCAGCGTGATCATAAAGAAAAACAATACGAAACTGTTTCAATCAAACAGCTGCACTCCATGTCGATGAGTTGAAAACAAACTATTGCGACCAAGTTCTACATATTGAGTTATCTGCTCACGAATCGACGTCTGCCGCCAGTCAATAATGCGGACAGTATCTACACCACTTATGTTCAAGCATTCCTTTAAACATAAGCGACATGAGGAAAAATCTACTATCAGCTATCAAAAAATGTAAAAAAATACAGTACATTTGTATTACACACTAAAAAAGTCAGTCGCTTTCGCCCTTCCATTGCAACAAAAACATCAGGAAGCGTTGAAAACCGTCATAAGAAACATGGAAAGAGAAGTGCTTTGGAAAACGTTTGAAATGGACGTATTGGAATCATTTGTTTTTATACGAGTATGCCATTGGATCTATGATGCAAGAAAACGAAATTTTTAAAAAATGTCTGGGCTATATTTTTGTTCTGCATTCTATTTGATCTTGATTTTGTGGAGGTAAAAAGGTTGTCTTTGGAAAAACGTTGGTTATTGGAATCATTAGTTTTTATATTGCCAATGGATTTAATAATTGATATCCTGGACCTACTGGTACCAGCCTTTAAAATCCTACAATGAATTGGCGGAACTGGATTTCTCTTTTCAAAAAAATATTGGAAAATATATGTTAAACACAGAGATCCGTTAACTGGACTTCAATTGTCTGCGCTTCGTTTCGATTTTTAACTGCCAAGTCTTAAAAATGTTAATTCTAACATATAGCTGTGATTCTAACGTTGTGTTGATAGATTAAAAATATGTTTTGTCCAAGTCGGTGAATAATATATTCAATTCTGTTTATTCAAGAAAAATGCAGCTTACTGTCTACGAGGTTACACTTTTTTGACAGAAAAAATAATTACATTATTATTTAGAAATAAAAGTGGTCAAAATCAATACTCATCCATGAACCTATTAGTTTCAAAATTCTATCAAAGCCAAAGTTGATTAGACAGAACAGGAACATTGATTATTATGGTCTTATGTTTTTTATTGTGGTGGTTATGATGGTACCTAATCTGGTCTTTCGTGAAAAGTTTAGTCCAGTAGTCCTCTGTGCGCTAAATCAAATATGCCTTAAATGTTCGCCGCGCTTCCTCCCGGAATAGCCAAGGAAATGTTCTAGACCAAATACCAGCCCGCCTGGGCGTTACATCCTTTATCTCTTAGGCGGCGACCCAGGCCCGTCCAAATTTCTAGGCCTGAATATTTCACAGTCTTAATGTTCCAAATTTCTAGGCCTGAATATCTCAGTCTTACTGTTCCACGGCGAAAGGAACAATGTCGTACGCTGATTCCAGGCAGGTATATTTGTGATTATTCAATGGATATCATGTACCTGTTGCCGACCTTTATGAATGAGCTAAATTAAATTTACGGTAATGGATAATTATCGGAATGTAAAATACATGTCAATCAAAGTTTTGGTCAAATATCTCTGCCTAATTTAATTATTTATTGTAGTCTGATGGTGTGTTGATGGGCCATAAAGATGTAATGGTTGGAGTCGTTAGTAATGAAAATCGAATGAATATATCTGGGAAATGTAAGAAAACATCAAATTCTGTCATTACCAATGAGCCTGTTGAAAGAGATGGGGCGTACCGTACACCGTACCTACTACTCGCAATTGCGATCGCATCAGGACGTACGTACCTAATAAAAAAAAGTAGCAATTGTTCCATAATACTGTCATGGTTGGCGACATACCTACATAAAAATATAGATATTACATTTTTCCTTGGACCTTCTAGGTCAAGCACAAAACGTCAATGATTTAATTGATGTTACCTATAGGTAACAGAGGTGAACACTCAAAATATTACCACGTACATTATTAAAAAGCCACCCGGCCTATACGAACTTAGTTGGTCTTATAATAAATTGGTTTTGTGAATTTCAACAGTAACTACTTTCAATTGTATTTGCAAGTGGTATGTATGTTCTTCCGTTCTTCGGTTCGTAATGAGCTAATGATACCTACCGTTTTTGTGGTATTCAGAATTCGTGGAACATTTATTGTCTAATCGTATTTTCTTCAGATGTTACAAGTACTTGGCTTGGCGCTAGTATTCTAGTTAATCCTGGGAGAATCCGTTGTTTAAAAATCATCCATGTTGGACAAAATAACTGGAAATACTCTTATCCATTGAAATTAATTTCAACAATTATTTTAGATTTTTAGCTATAAGCGGATTCGAAAGAAATCATCTTGTAACGAACGAAACATCATTTACAAATGTTTGTGACGCAGATCCAATTTTCTGTTGACACAATATTATACTTACTAAATGTTTTGGAAAACAATATTATGAACTTAGGTTTCTACTACCTGCGAGTATTTAATATTCATACAAGACAATTTTAACTTACAGTCACGACAAATCCTTATCGAAAATCTCGGCTCTCTGGTTCCAGAACCGCCCCTTAGGTCCTGATTCTATGATTCTACTTGAAAATAATATAAATTATATTATGATCTTCGCAGTAATGTCTAAAAAATGCCAAAAAAAATTCTATGTTGTGTAGTTGTACATTTTTTTCCGAAAATCAAAATTAAAATGAAGAGTGAATCTGATGGTTTATAACAAGTTAGCAAGTTGTTTTTATTTCTGTCATTTGTAAAAAAAAAAGACAACGGGTATTTTTTCTCGGATTTTTGAAGCTCTCGTTTGTATTTTCTTTCGAATTTTATGTGATTTTTTCGACGTGGAGCGTGCTACAACAACGCTTTTTATTCTGAAATCTAGTCGTTTGGCTTCTTTTTGGAGTCCTGGAAAAGGTTTTGATCTTATTGGGACATTTTAATGTTGCGTTACGTTTACAAATATTGAATTAAAAGTCAACAAACTGTATATTCGACGTATACTACGAGTATGTACAGCTCGGTATTGGTTCTGCAAAAACTGAATAGGCACTGCTTTGTGGTGTTGTATTTTGTTGATAACAGCTCATTTTCGCAAGAAATATACATAATCATCACTCACAGCCCGTTATCGCTTATTGCTGAGCATAGGCCTCTCTTGTTGTCCACTCCGACGTGTCTTGTGTTAATCTTACCGAAAAATCACGTAATTATCTAATATAAGTCTTGTATAATAAAACCGCATTCATTACCAGTGTGAAGTGGTTACCGAGTACCTACTATGGGCATAAGGAATAGATACAGCCTCGGATAATGTCAAGGAAAATAAAAAGCAAAAAATATCCATGATTTTATTAATTCGACGTAGTCTACGATTGGGTGTAATTTTTTGGACTCTTGAAATTCTCGTTTGCTCTTAAATCTATTGATACCTATCTAATTGTTCCTCCTATTTTAGAATGGAAACCTTTTAAAAGATTAATTGGTCCGGTCCCGTTCGCCGTAGACACTGAATATATTTAGCGAATGGCATTTTTAAGCAAAAGTTTTCAATATACTTTACAAACTTTGATATGCTTTGTAAGGATGCTTTATAAGTCTTCACATTCCGATTTCATATAGTTGAAGCCCTCGTTAATATTCTCTGAGGGAGCAATGCACTAGTATGGGCAGCTATCCGTCATTCTGGCATACTTTTCGTATTCAGGAGCATCTTCGTCTTTTTCTAAATATAAATATATTAATGGGCTAAACAAGTCAATCATTACATACTATATCGATAACAATTTATGTTGTACTATCTCAGCACTATGGTGGTACCGTATAGAAATACGAGGGTCATTCAATAAATACTTAGCCTACAAAAAGTGAACAAAAATTTTGGAAATGTGGCAATTTAATTTTCAACATAGTCTCCTTTTAGTTCGATACACTTAGCCCAGCGATGCTCCAACTTTTTTAATCCGTCCGAAAAAATAGTTTTTGTCAAACTCTGCAAAATAGGCCTCCGTGGCGGCGATGACCTCCTCATTTGATCCATATCTGTTCCCGGCGAGAGATTTTTTCAGATTAGGAAACAGAAAGAAGTCACAAGGGGCCAAATCTGGAGAATACGGTGGATGGGGCAGCAATTCGTAGCGTAATTCGACCAATTTGGCCATGGCAACGGCAGACGTGTGAACCGGTGCGTTGTCGTGGTGAAACAGCACTTTTTTCTTCGCCAGATGGGGTCCTTTTTTCTTTAATTTTGTTTTACCCTTCTCGAGGTAATCGATGTAGATCACACCTTGTGAATCCCAGAAAACGGTGGCCATAACTTTTCCGGCTGATTTTACAGTTTTCGCATTCTTTGGAGCACGTTCCCCGGTCTGGATCCATTGTTTTGATTGGTCGTTGGTCTCTTGTGTGTACCAGTGGATCCAGGTTTCATCGACGGTCACAAAACGACGCAAAAACTACGCTGGATTCCGCTTAAACAGCGCCAAACACGTCTCCGATGTGGTCTCACGGTTGCACTTGTTTTCCGGTGTTAGTAAACGCGGCACCCATCGCGCCGACAGTTTTCTCATGCCGAGTTCCTCGTGAAGAATATGATGCACTGTTCCTTCTGAAATGCCTACAGACTCAGCTAGCTCCCGAACCTTCAATCGGCGATCTACCAATACGAGATCATGAATTTTTGTAATGTTTTCCTTCGTAGCAGCTGTTTTCGGTGCACCTGGACGTGGTTCATCAAAAACCGACGCACGGCCACGTGCAAACTCGTTGAACCAATTCTTGACAGTGGCCATCTATGGAAAAGAGTCACCGTACACAGCATCCAAGCGCTCTTTGATTTCGATGCGCGTTTTCCCTTCCAAAAATAGGAATCGAATCACCGAACGATATTGCTCTTTTTCCATTTTTGTAAAACCGATCGACACGTTCGCTTACATAAGGTGTCAAATTAAAACAAATGAAGGGATTGGAATGAATATTTGAAAAAATAATTAAAAAAGAATGTGCTACACTGTGGTAAAACTCTTTTGAAACTACAGCGCCCTCTGGCTGAGGCTAGGTACTTATTGAATGCACCTCGTACCCACAGTACCATTAGATGTATGCGGTGGTATCGTGGGTCGTACGGATAATACCTAGCTAGATTTGCTATAAGACTTTATTTTGTTTTTGTGTCGTTTTAATACGAGTATGTATGAGATTTTGCTTTTAGGTCCTTCATTATTTTATTCTAATATGTAGGTCCAAAATATAAAACAGTTTCATATTTTTGTCTTTATCAATCAATGAAAATAAACTACATTTTATCCATCGACTGTCAGATGATGCAATACTTTCTGTAGTTTAGTTCAGTGTTATATTACTTTGTTCAAACTAAACTAGCCGCAGCTTTCCGTGCTTTGATTTCTAATGCACGCCGCATTAAGTTCGAGGCCTAGGCGTGGATCAGCTAACAGCAATATTTTTTGATAATAACTAATTATATATCGTCGTAAAAAAACAAGACATTAAATCCCGGTGCTTGGAGAGGGTAATATTGTATGAAAGCGTCAGGGAAGAATTGTAATTCCATTCTAAAGGGTGATTTTTTAAGAGGTATAGGATTTGATTTTCAAAAAAAACACAAAAAATTTGAAAAATTTGATGAAATCTTTATTGGAATCGATAGAACGATCAATATAATTTAATGTTTGGAGATGATTTCATGCAAATGCTGGCCGCGGCTCCGGTTTTGATGGCCTATTCGCAAGGCTCAATTTCGGCACACTCTCCAACATATCAGCCGGTATATCACGAATGAATGCTTCAATATTGGCTCCCAGTGCGTCAATCGTTGCTGGTTTATCCCTGTAGACATGAGCCTTAACATGGCCCCACAAGAATTAGTCCAAAGGCGTTATAGATCACACGATCTAGGCGGCCAATTGACGGGCCCAAAACGTGAGATAAACTGTTCACCGAAGGCGGCTCTCAATTGGGCCATTGTTTCGCGTACCGTGTGGCATGTGGCACCGTCTTGTTGAAACCACATGTCAGGCAAGACCAATTCTTCCATTTTGGGCAAAAAAAAAATCGCCAATCATCACACGGTAGCGCTCGCCATTCACAGTAACGTTTCGGCCATTGTCGTCTTTGAAAAAGTACGGCCCGATGATGCCACCGGCCCATAATCCACACCAAACAGTACATTTTTTGGGATGCAGTGGTAGCTCTTGCAATGCTTCTGGCTGGTCTTCACTCCAGATGCGGCAATTATGCTTATTGACATATCCATTCAACCAGAAATGAGCTTCGTCGCTGAACACAATTTTTCGATAAAAAAGTGGATCTTCCTCCAACTTTGCCAATGCCCATTCACCAAATGTTAGACGTTGCGGGAGGTCGTGTGGCTTCAATTCTTGCACCAGCTGTATCTTGTCAGGTTTTACACCCAAATCCTTTCGCAAAATTTTCCACGTAGTGGAGTAACAGAGGCCCAATTGCTGCGAACGGCGGCGAATCGACATTTGACAGTCATCACTAACACTGGCGGATACAGACGCATTATTTTCTTCGGTCCTCACTCTAGTATGCGTGTTCGTGGTTTAATGTCCAATAATGTAAAATGGGTTCGAAATTTAGTCACAAGCTTCCGAATAGCTGCCTCAGTAGGCCGACCAAACTGCCCATAAATTGGAAGAAGTGCGCGATGCACTCTCTTAACCGAGCATGCATTTTGATAGTAAAATTCAATAATTGGCAAGCGTTGTTCGTTCGTAAGTCGATTCATAGTTAAATTATAGACCAAACTGAACAAGTTTGACAATGACACAAGACACGATTCACGCGTGATCTGTCAAAAACAGTGTTGCCAAAAAGATACCAGCAAAAAAATCATCCTTTATTATAATTAGAACACTTGATAGGGAGACTCGTAACTCCTTTTTGCCTGCTTGCGCATCTGCTGCGACCGAACTCCATAGAATAAGAACAGTAACCGAACTCATTCGACCGCGTGCGATTTTGAAAAAAAAGTTTACAGTTTTGACGTTCAACGTCAACAGTCCTATGTTTTTCTTTTCATTCTGTTTTTCTGTGAGTTTTGGTGTTTTTCTGTGAATGTTGCGCTGGTTTTCTGTTTATTCGAAGTAGTTTTATTGTGAGTTTTATAATTTTTTTGAAAGTATCCCAGGCCATATCTAGATTCTTATGATATTAATTGGATAAGACTACGTCAACAGATAAATGCCTAAGATATAATTGTATATAGTCGACTACTTCCACAATAGAGTTGCTATAGTTACAGGGAGTGTAGATGTTTGATGACTTTCCATGATCTTGTTGAATTAAACACATTTATCTTAAGGCCGATTGTCAGAGTTGCATATCTCCAAGCTTATGTTGAAAATTCGTCATAATATTTTCATAGAGATTCAGATGAGGTCGCCCGCAAACTGTAAATGTGTCAATTGTTTTCCGTCTATTTTGAGTCCCATCTTATCTCAGACCGGTGTTTTAATGATTTTTGAGTTCATATCAACATGCAGCGAGATTTACATATTAATTCAATGTCACCATGCCTCTCCCCACGCTTTAAGTTGATAATGTCTGTAAGAACATTCATTCCCATTTACATTATTAGAGAGAAGAACTGGGTACCTAGCTGTAATAAAAATTATGTTGTTTTAGTGATAGGTACATTTAATACGATATATAAAACACTAGTGCTGCTGAGGAAAAGCTCTTCTGCCTGCCGAAGAGGGTAATGAAAATTGTCGATAGAGGGAAATGAGAACGTATACTCTGTCCTGGGTTTGTTCTTACTACTCCAATCCAGGGGACGGTTGCAATCTTTCCTTAGGCATTCGACGACGCCGAGTAGGCCTGTATTTGGGCCACCAACTGCGAGTGGGCCTGTATTTGGGCCACCAACTGGTGAGACTTCAACAACACTGTCTTAAATAATATTGGGTTTTCCACCTTGATGTAATATTGTGGTTTTCCACCTTTCAACCAAAACTCAGAACCTTTTTCTCACGAAGCTCAAGTTCAAGTCCTCGTTTTACATCTTTTTTTCGTTCTCTGTCAGTTCATTAAATTCTTTGAATTCTGTTTTCTTTTTCTTCTTGGCAATCAAAAGTAGGTCCATTAAAAATAATAACAAATAGGTTTGATGAGTCATGAAAAATGAATGAAGATGATACGTAACACTACACTATGTCTCTTGTCTATCTCGCAACGATAAAGCGCTCTTCTTTACGCTAAAAGTAAGTAAGTTCGTATAGGCCGGGTGGCTAGCCCTGGTGTCAGAGTTTTTAGGCCGCCTGAAGGCCTCTGACATGGCTAAACGGATACCTACCTGTAAAGCCTAACGCTTTTTCGTAATCAACAAAAGTAATACAGTGGAGCCAGATGAACTTTCTGCATCTCCATTAATTGCTTTATGGTACACTAGCCTTTGCCCGCGGCTTCGCCCGCGCTTACTTTATAGACTATGACACTCACAGATAATGTGGCTTTCTATTGGTAAAAGATTTATCAAAATGTGTCGAGTAGATACAGAGATTACCCCCTACAACCTCACAAACTTCACTTTACTTCTTTATTATATTCGTATAGATAGTATAGATAAATGTTGATCCAAGTGGAGGGGAATATTTGCTCCTGAACGAACATGCGAGCTGTTCTATTGTTGTCGTATTGTATGTTGGTACTCGTCCAAAGTTATTGTCACCCTGTTACGAATAATTTTTACGAAGCTCTTGTGACAAAACATTTATTATATTATTATTGGTGGTAGTTTTGAATTTAGTTTTATCGCTTATTTTTAACAAAATGACAGATTTATCAACAGCAAAGTTTTTATGCCATTAGCGTACATAGGTAATTGGGTTTTCTGTCGCTTAACATTAGAATATGAAATATGGTGAAAAAAAATTAAGTTAACTGTTCCAATTTTTCAATCATCATTGAGAGACCCTGTTTCGGAGACATGGTTATTGCGGTGCATTAATATTTTATAATTATTTTAGTGACCTTGCAGCTAGCTCTTTAACTATACTAGTAGTGTCTCTTTTCCCAGTTGAACGCAATGAAACCTCAGCGACAAGAGTTAATTCTTCTTGTGATGTCGTAGTCGTCAAATCCTTGATTTTTCTTCTATTCATCTAAGGCGTGCACTATAATAACTGCGCGGGGAGAACGACTGTGGACTTAATAATATCTGGGTCCAATTTTATAAAGCTACAAGTTACAATTCTACAGGCAAATTGACATTAATGACGCAGGCTCGACCAATCACGAATGCGGATTCCGTCAATGTTACCAGTAATTTACCTGTAGCCTGTAACTTGTAGTTTTATAAAATAGGGCCCTGAC
This sequence comes from Hypomecis atomaria, assembly GCA_964007245.1. Lineage (NCBI taxonomy): Eukaryota > Metazoa > Arthropoda > Insecta > Lepidoptera > Geometridae > Hypomecis > Hypomecis atomaria. The sequence continues at coordinate 19,386,719 of OZ023279.1, forward strand.
TGTATTATACTTGAAAAAGCAACAAGTCGAAAAATTCCTTAGGCAGAAATAAATCGCTGCCTAGCCATGACCATGCTTCAAGAAATCTTAGCGGTTTTCGTTGATTTTGATGATCCCATCTTTGTTGCATTTTCGTACAAAAATTGTAATTTAATTTATAATATGGCAAATTCTAAAATTTTACTTTCTATTTGTCGATTGCATATCAGATTATTTCGGTTATCAAATCTCGCTCGAAGCCAAACCTTTTTACAACAAGTTCACGTTTGTTTATGGTGCGCCTTTGGAAGTTGAAAAAAGTACTGAGTCATCTGAGAAGTGGAGATTTGTCTCTTCTCACCGATAAAAAGCCCTTTATTTGACGCCTTTACATTCATTACATTTATGAAATACCAATTTCAATAATAATTACAATTTGTTATTACTCCCAATACAATTTTTTATCATAATCGATTGTCAGAGGATGTTGTTGTGCTTCCTGCTGCTGTACAGTGTATTTTTGAGTTCAGTGTTACAATTATCTTGAAATTCTTTTTCACAGTTATTTTTAAAAGTTATATGAATATAAATTATTCGACTAATTTTATTTTAGGCAGCCCCCTAAAACAAAATTCTTATTATTATCACTTAAAAGGACATTGGATAAAGCGCATAGAAGTTTGGCGTCGATTGTTTAACCGAGTATCGCGTAACTATAGCTTGGTTATTGAAGTATGGATATTATTAGATAGTATATTTTATTTAAAGTGTCACAAATATAAGAAACCAGATATTTGATGATCGTGTATCTTGTCGTTTTCATTTTGATTTTTCTTATATTTTATGGGTGGAATGCGAGCCGGTGGGATGAATAAGCGAGTTATTTCGTCTTCGGTTTTGCCTCGGCTTTGGTTTTGGCTTCGGCGTTGGCGTTGGCTTAGGCTCCAGCTTCGGCTTCGATTTCGGCTTCAGCTCTGACCAGTAAAAGTGTTCAAAAACAGGCATATTTAAGTTGATGACCGCTTAGTCTATGTTCTGAATCATCCGAACAAAATATGATTCCCATCATTACCCTTAGTACAATTTTCATAATCCGACGATTTGGTGGACATCAACTTTGACCAAGGTGTTTCAAGCAACTATTAGGGATCTTGAAATAGCTTTCAGAATGTAATACTTTTGTTGAAGTCCGCTAAACGGTTCCGAAAAATTATATTAGGTAATTGAATTTTAAAAACTTTTTAAAATTTGCAGTAAATAATTGTAATTATTAGACCTCTTAAAAGACACTACTCTTAATTCCGGGAAAAAACCCGTTCCAGAGTTATATACGAGTTAATTTTGGTTATGTTACGTCAAATCACTTGGTTTCTATTAGAGTTATGTCGAATGTTTTCTAATACAAAGGATAATTTCCAGTCTCATAAGGGACTGTTACTATATTACTGTGAAACGAAAAATTGTTCAGTTATCACACGACGCCAAAATCACCCCAAATCCAGTACTATTTTGCCCAAGTTACGCCAAGCCAAGTTCATGTTGTCATACTCCAGAGAATATCTTGGCAGGCATCGCTATTGGACTAAATCATTTTAAGCAACTGTTAAGGTCCTTGAAATGGGCTTTCAGAATATAATACTTTTGTCGATACCACCTTGACGCCTTGTTAACAGAAATGGAGCGTAGTGACACCTTCATATGAAACTCCCCACCATACCATCACACTAGCCGGATGATGCGTACGCGAAACATTCCGTGCTGAAGCTGGGACGTCCTTACTGCTTTTAGCATACACTTTATTTATTTTTTACATTTGAAAACAAAAAGGGTTTACAAACAAAAGTATTTTTACAAAAACAATTACAATATTCAAGAACAATCATAAAATTACAGAGATAGCATCATCCATTTTCCTCCTTTTTGCACCACTACTTCCTGATGATTCTTCATCTATATCTTCCATCCTCCTCTTCAACAGATATTTGTTGAACATAGTTGTAGTTTCTTCATCAATTCCTATATTAATATATCTTTTCAGTGTTTTCTGTATATGAAGATCCATTCCTTTAGTTTTTGTCATCAGATAGTAATTTGTTTGGAATATCGTCACTGCACGGTAACCATTTGGCAATGCATTAGTATGATTCTTTAACCAGCTTATAGATTTTGTAGGAATTCCTCTTACTAATGCTGGAATCCTCCGAATTTCAAAATCAGGCAACATAGAGCACGTTATGTTTTTCTCTTCTGGCAATCTATTTGCACGAACTATTACCTCTCCATTGCATATCGGATCTCCATCAAAGGTTACTTTCACCAAACCCATTTTCAAGTTGAAATGAATTCTCTCTTTGTAAAACAAAAAATCATTCATTTCACTGGAGGCTGCGCTTGAATTAAATTTACCAAATGTGAAGCAATAAAGTACAGATATTAAAAGATTATTATTATTAGGGACATCCACTAACGCTTTAAGCATAATTTGGATTTTTTCTGAAACTCTTTTTTTGACTGATTGGTAAATACTTCTCCAATTGTTCATAGAAAACGCTTCGAAAATTCCCCATTCTCACCTCTCGTTTGATCAACCCAATTACACCTTAGATTTTATTGAATTGCTTTTGTTAATATTCTATATGGGTGCATTAGATAGTATAATGTGGGCTCAGATATTTTTATAGACAAATCAAGGATTACGAATGCTGATGTGACAGGTGCTACACATATTAGCTGGCCATTCTTTGCATTTATCAAAGAATTTTCTTTTATTATACAATAAGCCCCCCTCCGGACGTTGTTTCAATATTGCTAGAAAATCGTAAACTCCCGATCTCCCTATCATCCATATTGTTGCTGCTAATTTCAGCCTTAATAGCTTTTACCCCTTGAGGGTTTACTCCTACCAACATTGGCCACTTTATTTGATATTTCTTTTTTACTTCGTTTCTTATATTTTTTATACTGTTTCCTTTAGTCATTTCAAAATCTTTTGTGATGAAAGTAGCTATGCTGGATAGGACAAATATCAATTCCTTCAAGGTTGTTCTGTTTATTGTTATTGTCAATAGGGCATCTCCATTATGGATAAAAAACCCTTTACTAATACTTGTTTCAAAATAACTCCTCACCATTTAACCTTTTGATGGAAGTCCCAGATATGTTTTCGTGTACAGATTCGTAGATTGTTGTAGGTGATGGGAAATAGACGACTCCATCTCTCTCCACAGCCGGTGATATTTGTAGCCCTAACACTCCTTTGACAAAACGGGTATATTTGTTTTCATCAGTTGACTCTAAAAGCTTGTTCATCGGATAATCCTTAATCTTAATTGCCCCTACCATCTCCCTCAACTTGTGGTAAGGCAGATTGTTTAGTTGACAGAGCCGAATAAGATTTATGCAAGCTTCAGTTAAGGCCTTATTTTGCCCCCTCTGTTGAGAAGATTCTTCCATAATATTCTTAACCCTAAAATTTGGCTGCACTAAAGCGTGAGAGACATACACAAAATCTGGTGTCATCCCAGGGAGAACTGGAAGATATCTCAATCTCTTATCTAAATGGTTTTGCAAATAATTCAACATATTGGGAACTTTTCAAACATCTAAGTTGCTATTATCAATCAATGTCTTTATCTGGTTCAAGTAGAAATCTGGGATTTCATTGTAGTCTATTAAATTGATCAGTCCCAAAGAGTGGAAAATAGCAGGCTTAATTAAATCTTTGGGGATGTCAAAGTTATTTGGGTTCACTGATACCAAATTCCTTGACATATTGACTGCACCTATCTTGAATCTCACATTTTCCCAATTGTAATTAAAAACTTTTTCAAATTTTTTCAAGTTAGAATCGAATAATTTTTTGACAGAAACATCTTCTTTGTTTTCGACATTCGAATTTATATACCACGATACTAAGTCTTTCTTACATAGAATTCTGTTGAGCCTTCTATTGTCTTCTGTCTTCAAAATTAAATTATCAGGAATTTCATTCACATCAATAGCATCCCGCCTAACAGTTATTGGGTATTTAAGATTAATATTAGTCATGGTAGACATCAATGGGTTTGGATCTTTTACTGACCGAGAGTTTCTTTCTATAGACCTTATATTAGCTATGGTACTATTTTTAATTATATCCAAGGTCTATTCTTTTACTTTAGTTGATCCGATCTATTTTTTTTTTTGTTTTTTTTTTCCCACGTGGGTAGTTGCCTATGACACATCATAATTAGAATACAGCAATGTGAATGCAGGGCAAGTTACTTCGAAATAATTCACAGTTGTTTAGATCCATTTATACAGAAATATGATATAATATAATGCTTTTAAGAGAATATAAACAACATTACACTCATCACACTATTAATAATGGTTTTACAAAATGTTCTTGATTATTTACGATAAACAGGAAAATAAAAACAAACCTCTTACACGTTTGCCTTCGACTTTCTCGACTTCACCAAGTAACAACTTAATTCTCCTCAGGGCCAGCGCAGTGGATATGACTCGTAGGCCTAGCCTATGTTCAGCAGTATACTTTTAAAAATTACAGATACATGAAAGGTAGATACATACATATACCGTGTCTCTCAGAGATTTAATAATACTGAAACCACTTATATGTAGTACCTACGTTATTAAGAACAACTGAAGATTGCTGTTGGTCCCATAATAAAAAAATAAACGAAATAAATGAAACAAAAGAAACGTATAAAGTCTTGATCGAAGTAAAAAGTACAAACGTATCAATTTGATGTATCATTAACGTCTGAGAAGTTTTGCTAACAAAACTAAATTCTTCAGTGCATTTTTTACATGTAGGCTATTAATTCTATGTAGGTTATATAAAAAAGGTTATATGTGACCAAAATGGCAGTAATTCAATAACTGAGCAAAAATCATATTGGAAAATGTGAAATTACTCATAAATTAAGCATTTAATGCGGTTGTTTTACTCTGCGCATTTATTTATCATAGTTTATCGGATTTTTTGAGCTACTGTACCAAGTCTTAGCCCTTTTTGCAATATCACCTTTGCAGTACATATTATTTTCTAGTTGATGATAAAACTTATATCACTCTAAATGATTCTTGTTTTTTTCCCCTATTAAAATAGTCCTATGTTAGTATCTAGTCTAGTCTATTCTAAAACTAAGTACCTAAAATTCATTTGGTTGTAGGATTTGTCACACTGGATGCGGTCTGCAGTCAGGTTAAATGAATACAGCCCGCATTATGTATGAACATTGTCGGTCAGAGCAATCAGCTGTCTGAACAGGGAAACTGAACCGGGCGATGCAGGCAGGGCAGGCATCCAGTGTGCCAAATACTAAACTTATTATTATTTCTGGGTAGTAGTAAAAAAAATATTTAATCATCAAAAAATAATTTATTGGACAATTCTTGTAGAACGTCCGTCAACCTGAAAAAAAAAAGAAATATTAGATTGTTGCCTCTACCTTTGATGTTTTATTTGTGAAACTTAACTATATAATTGCATCTGAAACCACACAAGCAAAGCAGCATTTTTTATAGCAATGGATGCTGAAGCTCACTCCATTGAAGCTGCAGTCAAATCCTATTTTGCTGTTTTCTTGAGTTATGTTCTTTTGTTTATGGGCAAGCAGTATAAATAGTTGCACCTATAATTCATCCATCCATGCAGTGCAAAATATTTGAGATTAGTATTAATGTCAAGACAGTAGATAAGTTAGTCCAAAACTGTTGAAGCCAAGCACCATTTTTGCACACCAATGGATACCACTCCGTTGATGCTGTAGTTAAATACGTTACGTAAATTTTAGTTTCTTGATGATTTGGCAATCAGCACCAACTGTTTCTTGGTTTTCTTGATCAACAACTCTTAGAGAACATAGTGGTAGTAGCTGTAATGCACATTATAATTAGATATACCTATATGGTTTTTAAACTTTGATAGTTATTAAGTAAACAAAAATGAATTGTAATATACCTATTCAGGGAAACATTTCTTTCACGCTCAATTTCGTTGCGCTCTCTCTTTATCTGGAGTTTCTCCTCCTCTATTTTAAGTAATCTTAAGTCAAAGTTCTCTGAAAATAAAAGGATTGCATTTAGTATCAACACAATACACGATATGGATATATCACCCAAAAAACACTAGGTACTTTCAGTTACTGACATTTATAATAAATTGTATGAATAACCCGGGTGACATCATCTTGTGACTGTGGTCATTTAAGTGGCTTTAAGTTTCTTACCATGTTTAGGCTCCTTTCTTAATTTCCTTTTTCGTGGCCTACTTGATGGGCCTGCTTGGTTTGCTGGCTCGGGTGCGGGAGAATGGGGTTCCACGGGCTGGGGGCTATTGGTGCTGGCTGCCGGTAGCTGTATGGGCTAAACAAAACAAACAATAAGCATATCAATGTATACATGGGCAAGCATGTAAGATATACATTTTAAAAATAACTATACAAACCTCGGTGGAAACAATCTCCTCCATTCCAAATACAGCCACCGGGCCCATCACCTCCAGCACCTTGTCCTCAACCTGGGTCAGCTCTTGGAATATAGGAGGCCCATTTCCAGTGCTACCAGCACCGTAGCCCCTGAATTCTCTCATGTTGAGAGATGCCTTTCGTTTAAAATTGGCCTTCATGTCCCGCCAAGCCTAAAATTGTAAAAGAATTGTTTCTGTTGCACAAGCTTTCACTGATTCAAGATATAATGCAACCTATTTTTCTTTGTAAGTCCATAAACTTAGTTGCTGAGCATCTCACATATGGCTTTCCTCCTATGTTCACTGCCGAGTTCACCCGTCTTGGCTGGTGCTATCTCAAGGTATGTTTCTTTACGTAACTACAGATCAAACTCTGTGTAACACCATTTGACAAAATGTTAAATTCCTGCAATTTAGTTAAAAGTGGTTGATTCACCTTAGAAGAAAAGTACTTGGCCTCCTGAGGTTCACCATAAATAATATTATTATTTGAATTTCAGTCATTTCAAATGTTGATTCACCTTAAAAGAAATGTTTTTCGTCCCCTGAGAATTATTATTATTAATATATTATACCATTTATTTGTTTTACAACTAACAGGTTGACCTGGATCTTTGATAGGCATTGGTGTGGCCAAAACCAACACCAAGAGGCCCTTTTACAATCAAGAAGTAAAAAAGACCAGAAGAGGGAAACTATTGTAAAAACAGGGATTAGGTACTTCTTAGGCTATTTTAATGAATTATTATTTACGTGATTATATGCTGGTCTATGGAATGAGGTGCGGCACCTGCCAAGTAATGCCTCATTTCAAAATAATAGTAAATTATTATTTGAAACTTATTAGTTTACCTACATGAATTTCAAACAAGATATTAAGATAAAAATCTTAACATTGCTTGTGATAGTTCTGTTAGTCAATGTGAAAATCTAAATTGAATCAGTAGGTAGCTGCCTCAGTTTTATTTCTCTCAGTTCAAACCAGCTATCATCAATCTGTTGTGTATAATATATCATCTCATTACAATTTGTTGCAATTGAATCCCATTGTGTATAGATTGATCAAGAGGGTACATCTGAAAGCATTTCATCTTCAGTTTTGTGTATTAGATTATTATATATTTATAACATAGACTTATCAACAAAAGACACAAAGTACAATGAAAATTTGGCCTGGAAGATAAACTGTTCAAATTAGTTTGGTTGAGTGAACCTCATTGGAACATTGGAATACTGTCCTGCTACCAATAAATTCAATATCCTGCTATACTACGCGTCACACAAGTTGATGGATGTGAAGTTAGCCACTAGCTGCGCAATAGCTAATCAACATCACGTCTCGTCAGAATTGGCTATTGCGCAGCTAGTGGCTATCTTCACATCCATCAACTTGTGTGGCGCGGAGTATACACATTTATGTACTGTGCAGTGGTAGTGCAATATTTTATGTAAAGCAATTTCTTGTAGTATTCATGATAAAATTGAATGCTTGTGTGATTTCTTTCTATCATTATATTGAACAAGATTTGTATATCCCTAGGTTATGTTGCAGGTTGAGAAGCATTGCTATCCAAGCTAGGACCTAACCTGTGTTTTATCTAGACAAACAACTTTTGTTCTAGGACTTTTAGAAAAACACAAAGAAGAAATCAGCTTTTTCATATAAAAAGTTCGTCAACGCGCGGTAAAATCAAAAGTCATAGTCAAAAGTTGTTTGTCTAGGTTTGTGTAGGTACTAGACCCGCTCTCAAAAGGTTTTGCGTTTAATAACTATGACCCTGTATACATATTAATAAAATCAAAATACATGTATCCAACATGATTTATCATTAGCATAATGCCAGTCGATGTACCTATAATTATATGTGCATAATAGAACAAGGGTGGCATACTTCACTAAATGTGAACTTTGAACAGGTTCTTTGTGTAGTTGCTTTACTTTACAAATGACGCTATATATGCATCATACAGTCACACAGATTGCAGACCTTGCTGTGTTGTATCTAGTTGTATGGTATATTGCAACATAGGCGCGGTTTCCGTACCACTGCGCGGTAATACTTCTATCAAAAGGCTACGTGTTTGATCAATGATCCGACTTATCTATTATCTCGCGCAATGATATGCAGCTATTGATAACAATAAAATGTAGACCACATTGATTTCTCTAATTGAATGCGAAAGTTTGTATGTATGGATGTTTGTTACTCTTTCACGCAAAAACTACTGAACGGATTGAGATGAAACTTTGCAATAATAATGCTTATACATCAGAATAACACATTAGCTATAATTTATAAAGATATCGCGTGAAAAGAAGTTCGCCGGTTCAGCTAGTAGGAAATAAATGTTTTTTTTTTTTTTTTTTTTTTTTTTTTTTCCCTATCGGGGGTACTTCGAATAACATCATACTACAGTTATCAAACATATTTATTTTGTTTAAAAATATTAATACAAGTTTTTTCTAAATTATTTTAATGTTAAATTAATGAGTATTTGACAATACCTGTCCGGGAGTGTTATCCTTGCAATCAAATTCACCAGTAACCACTTTTCTGCACATTCATTATTTGGAACACTAACTGCACAAAATGGAGGCTATTAAGGAATCCATGACTCAGATGAACCTGCTATTCAACCAAAGGCTGGCAGAATTTGAAGACAGACAGCGAAAGTTATCTGGACCTCCGACACCAAACCAAGGTATTCTTGATGATGATTTCTCGGTTTTCAAGACTTTCACTCTGAATGCACTTAAGACTTTGCAGGCGCAGGTTGAGTTGATGGCTGGTCAGCTTGACAACTTAGAAATGCATTCTCGACGTAAGATACTCCTGCTTCACGGTGTCCCAGAGGACAAGAATGAAAATACTGTAGCCACCATTGTCAATGTTGTGTCACAGAATCTGAAGCTAAGCGACTTTCAAGCCAGTGATATTAGCCGTTGCCACAGGATGGGTGGATCGCCGTCTAAAGATCGTCCGAGACCCATACTCTTTAAAGTCAAAGAGATGTCCATCCGTGCTAATGTGTGGTCAGCCAAAACAAAACTCAAGGGCTCCGGCATAACAATGTCTGAGTTCTTAACTAAGGCTCGCCACGATGTATTTATGGCAGCGAGAAGACGTTTTGGAGTGGCGAAATGTTGGACCCGCGACGGCTCAGTGTTCGTCCTAGGTGCGGATGGTGTCCGGCATCGTGTCAGGAGTGCTGCCGACTTTGATGGAATTAATGCACAGGGGAGCTCGGAGCCTGTAGAAAAGAGTGTTGTCACTTTGAAGGTGCCTCCAGCATACGAGCGGTCCAAGCGTGCACCGAAATCGAAGTCAAAGTAACTTTGTTTGCACGGATAGTTTCGCTGTAGTCAATCTTGCTTCATATTTATAGTTGTGTAGTGTCGGTTTTTCACTTGTACCTTTTACCGTATAAACTGTTTTAATTTATAATACAGGTAGCTCACAATTACTGTATTTATTCCAAATTGTAGGTGTTTTCGTTTTTTAATTTTAATAATTCTATTTTGATAGAAGTTTCGTGCTTTGACGTTGACATTTACTCTGTTTCGCACAGCTGTTTCGTATTAAATTGCCATAACTGTCATTTGTCATTTTTGTGCTGATGGAAAACTTGTGATTTTTTTTCCTTTCTTGACAATAATTATGCTAAGCTATGGTCTTTTGGCCTGTTTAATTGTAATAATTTTTTTAATAACGGGCAAAAGTGCCTTTATTAACTACAACAAAACTACACTACTATTACACAAAAAGCATTGGATCACCCTCAGACCTTTGAAGGTCTAAAGATAATCCAAATGCTCAAGCCCACTGCCAGTTGGCAGCGAGCCCAGCATGCTGGCTGCATTGCCACGCTGAATGGCAATGCTTATGCGTTGAGCCAAATAAACACCAGCATTTTGGTCACGCGTCGCGTCCACCAGACGCCCAGAAAGACTTTTGAAAATGATATGAGCTCCCGGCCCCCACGGACCCAATGTCTCAACTCCAAATGGCTCAAATATGTAACCACTACCGAGGTTAGCATATTTGCGCCGCTTGTGCTGCTCCGCCGAATTGGCCGCCGCTCCAGCCCTACTCTGAGTCTCAGAAAGATGTGACGGTGCCAAAGTATCGACACAAGTTGCGTCCCATACTAAGGGCCGTCCACACTTCCATGGGACCAGCGTCATGCCGTCAGGCCTTTTGCCATCACCACGCGCGAGCCCACTCGGTTCGAGTACGGCTGCGATATTGGCGGTGGCAAAAGCCCTGCGAATGACATCGTTAGGGCTGGCGTGGCGACCAATCCGACCAGCGCTTCTTGAGCAAGAGAGACCGTGGTGACCGAGCTGGTCAACTGCAGTACCACACTGACAGCGATGGGCCTCACAACACCTTGCACCCAAGCGTAAGCTGACAGCTAGACGAAATGCAGTTGGGTCTAAAAGGTTACCAGTATTGAAAGAGGGATTGATTGTAATAATTGAGTTATTTTTTGTTTGTGTTTTCTGATCAACTTATGTTTATGTTTTCGCTTAAAATCAATTTAATGTAGTAGTAAGTAATTACTTGTTGTAGGGTAGTTTTAAATTATCAATTAACCAGCATTTTTCATTTATTCTTCGGCTTTATGCCTCTTTCGTATTTTTTACAACTTTTACGTACCCTTTTTGAAATAAAATAAACACAAGTAAATTGTGTTGCCAGATGCTGCTTAGTCAAAGTAACGACTTTATTTCCTCTTGATACTTATAGAGCATAAAATATTTTAGGAAAAGTACATGTAATATCTATTCTGTTTTCTTTTATGGACTAGTTTTTTGTACAGTATTTGTTTTTTTTTTTTTTGTTATTACTCTAAGAGTTTTTATTCATTTTCGAAAATGGACTTATTCTACATTTTACTCAAGTCTATCATTACTGGCAACTTTTCATTTTTGACGTAAGATTAAACTTTGACGTGTACGTTTGTGTGGCACTTAACTAATACTTTTTTTTCCTTTTGGCTTCATATGGCTATATTATTTTCCAGCCACCTTTTTTATTACTGTGCTTTGCAATTAAGTACCTACTTTTAGTTTTGTGTATGTGCGTATAATTTTAGTTTTTGTTACTGTACCTGGTATTATTTATTTATTTTTCAAAATAGTTTAAACCGTGTAGCTTCTGTTGGTCTTAGTATGAGTATTACTTATGTGTATTTCCTATTATACGAAGTATTCGAGCCCGAGTAAGATAATTAAGATCGCTTTTATATAATCAGGTAATTTAAGGATACTGTGTTCCTACTTCTTCTTCGTCAATCCTTATCCTACACAACCGACAGGTATATTATTATTTTGTTTTTAATTTAATTTCATAGTTTTATACTTATTATTATTTTATAGTTATATTTATTATATTTTATTTATAAATATTATTATTAGTACTTATGATTAATATTTTTAGTGAAAATGACTGCAACAGCGATGATGTATATTTATCTGCTTCTTCAGGTGAATCGTCGGGCAGCTCTGATGACAGTTTCAATAGCTTGCTCCCACTGACTGACTTCTTGGAATCTAGCTTTTCCGATGTTTCCAAAAATTTTAATGTTGTGCACATTAACGCACAGAGCATTCCGTCTAGTTATCCCGAAATGTTGGCTTCTCTGGATCACAAAAATCTACACGCTATCTTAGTTTCCGAAACTTGGCTTCGCCCATGTCATCCGACCACATCCTATTCACTTCCCGGTTTCGTACTCATAAGAAATGATCGCAGCTCCCGCAGTGGTGGTGGCGTGGCCATCTACTTAAAAGCTAATATTCCTTACTCTATCATAAACCAGTCGCCACAACCACCTCCGGAAAATGCCGGCGAGCATCTTTTTATCGAAGTACTTCTTTCTCATACCAAACTTCTTCTCGGGGTTTACTATTGTCCTTCTAAAAATATCAACTATTTCCTCTCTTTTGAAACCCTGTTACATAATCTTATTCCATCTTATAATCATTCTGTCATCATGGGTGACTTTAACACATGTCTTCTCAAAAATGATCATCGTTCTCTCTCACTTGAATCTATTATTAAATCATGCAACCTGCAAATTCTTCCTCTGAATTCTACTCACCATTTTCCAAACTGTACACCTTCTCTTCTCGATTTAATGATCGTATCTTCTCCTCACAATGTCGCCAAGCACGGTCAATACTCTGCTAATGATTTTTCCTACCATGATTTAGTTTTCTTATCTTACAAAATTCGTCCTCCAAAACTTAAACCTAAAATAATTCTTCAGCGTAACTTTAGCGGTATAGACCCAGAGGCTCTTCTTGAAGACGCGAGAAAAATTGATTGGTCCCTTGTTTTTGATGCTGAGTCAGTCGATGATCAAGTTATCATCTTTAATAAAATAATAACGGATTTATATGATGTGCATGCGCCTATTCGTGCGATCAAATTAAAACATCACCCTGCACCTTGGCTTACGGATGATATTAAATCCCTGATGCATAAAAAAACTGTTGCTAAATCTAAATATAAAATGCATCCCACAGATGATAACCATGCCAAATATGTTCAGGCGCGTAATCGCTGCAATAGAGTGTGTAGGGATGCTTTTCGTCGCCATGTCCATGAATCTGTTAGCGATGAGAATCCAGCTAAGGTCTGGAAATATCTTAAATCTATGGGAGTCGGCAAGTCACGTCAAAATGCGGTTCCTAACAATATAGATATTAATGCCTTAAATAAACATTTTTCTTCTGTGCCTGCTATGTCGGATGCGGATAAAAGTAAAACAATCGATTTTCTTTCTGCCACTCCACCTCCCAATTGTTCAACTTTTATTTTTAATCGTTTTACCGAATGTGATGTTAGGAAGAGCATGTTGTCGATCTCCTCCAATGCGGTGGGCGGTGACAATATAAGTCGGAACATGCTCTTGCCCATCCTTGATGTCATTCTTCCCGTCCTTTGCTCCATTTTTAATAACTCAACCCTAACTGGAGTATTCCCTGCAATCTGGAAAGATGCTCAGATCCTGCCGTTGCCGAAGAAGCCTAATCCAAAATCCTTTTCTGAGTACCGGCCCATTTCAATACTTCCTTTCCTTTCCAAAGTCCTGGAGCGTCTTGTCCACACACAATTAAACAATTTCCTGATTAGTCATGACCTCCTTAATCCCTTTCAATCCGGATTCCGTCCTGGGCATAGCACTGTGTCTGCTCTTATTAAGATTACCGACGATATCCGCTTGGGTATGGATGACGGTCTGCTTACTGTTCTAGCTCTGCTAGACTTCAGTAATGCTTTCAATGCCGTCAACTTCGACATCTTGTTGGCAATACTAAGCTCTCTTAACATATCTCCATTGGTGATCGATTGGTTTCGCAGTTACTTGTGTGGCCGCCGGCAGCGTGTTCGCCTCGAAGATTATTTTTCTTCTTGGTGTAGTACAAATGCTGGGGTGCCACAGGGCGGCGTATTGTCTCCATTACTTTTTGCAATTTTTATAAATTCTATATCCCAATACCTCACTTCTTCCTATCACCTCTACGCAGACGATCTGCAAATTTATTCGCAAGCTTCAGTTAAAGACCTGAACTTGGCCATTACTTGCATAAACGATGACCTCCGCCGAATCACTGAATGGAGCTCATCATATGGCTTGGACGTGAATCCTACGAAATCACAGGTCATTGTCATAGGTAGTTCACGGATGATCTGCAAAATTGATTGGACAACAGTTCCTAGCGTAGTTTTTGGAGGGATCACAATTCCATACAGTAATTCTGTTAAGAATTTAGGAGTGATTTTTGATCGTACTTTGAGTTGGGATTCTCACATCAAAACAATCAGTAGCAAAATCTTTGCTTCTGGCGGATCCCTTAGGCGTCTTCGAAATTTTCTACCCACTGCCACTAAAGTTACGCTCGCTCAGTCTCTTCTTCTTCCCATCTTAGACTATGCAGACGCATGCTTCATTGACCTCACCGAGATCCAGCTTGAGAAGCTTGAGCGCCTTCAAAATTATTGCATTAGATTTATATTTGGTCTACGCAAGTATGATCATGTATCTCAATTTCGCGCACAGCTCAAATGGCTTCCTATTCGACTTCGCCGGAATGCTCATGTCCTTTTCCTTCTTCATAATATCCTGTTTAATCCTTCTACTCCACGTTATCTTAAAGAACGGTTTACCTACTGGCACTCCTCCCACTCCCTTCCTCTCCGGTCCAAAGAAAACCTTACCCTCATGACTCCTTCTGCCCGCTCTGAATTATTTTACGGCAGGTCCTTTGCTTTCCAAGCTGTTCAGTTATGGAACGCGCTACCTGTTCCTATTCGACGTGCTCCTTCTCTTGCTGTGTTTAAGGAGCAAGTCATAAAATTTTATTTATCGCAGTTGCCTCCATGTTAGAAAGTCATTTCTAGTTAATTTATCATATTTATTTATTATTAAATTTATTAATTTGTATGTAGCATTTTTTATTATTTATTTTTATTTTAGTATTAGTTTGTGTATGTAGGTTATATTATTGTAGTATTTGAATGTACATGTGTATATTGATATGTATGTATATATTTTGTACAAGTATTTATGACTCTTTATTCAAGTATTCTTTATTTTGTTTCAATTAATTTCGCTATTATTGTACACCCCGTCCTTTACCTTCCTCTATAATCCTTTCCTCTCTAAATCAGGTTGCCTGGAAGAGATCGCTCTAAGCGATAAGGCCGCCGATTGTCGCACTATTATAATTAAATTGTACTCTTTTATTGTAATAATTTCGATTGTGTGAACAATAAAGCGTTTCTATTCTATATTCTATTCTATAGTTAGTGACAAACAGTTGACTAGTTTTGAATCACAAATAAAGATTGGTCTTGGATTGTGAAGATCACGTAGCACATAGAAACCTCTTTAGTAATCAAACTCACGGGGCAAGTTAGATCTATATATTTTTTTAAAAAAAGGAGAATGAAGGATGAATACTTACTTTTTGGCGGGAAAGAAACTAAGGAGGATCAATGATGTGAAAATGGAGCGAAGAATAAAAAAATGTTTGTAACCATATATTTCTAAGATCGGAGAATGCTGAATAAAATCATCAGACTACGAGGTGTTTAAATCCTGTAATAGTTAACAATAAAAAATCATCCAACGAATTGCAATGAAACGTGTTCTTTTCGTTGTTATAAGAATCCAGGATAATATAGAAATCGGTTTAAACAGGCCTTTAGCCTATTTTTGTTATTTGTGACTAATTAATGTTTCAAGTCGAGCATGGCCGGGTGGTTTTTGGCGGGAACGGGGAAAAATCATGTCGCCGCATTTTATTATTTTGTGAAATATGTTTCTATCGGTGATAATTAGTTTGCCGATGCTTTACTGAGGTCTAACTTAACCGCGACTTTTTCGGACTATGACGTGACTTAGACTGTAACTATTTTGATAAATACAAAAAAAAAGGTTCAATACTTATAGGTAACACTAGCAAATGCATAAACCATGCGACACCAAAATATAAAAGAAGAAGAGTATGGCTGCCTTATTTTTAAACAATGTCAATGTAATTTTCAATCCGAATACATGAAATTACTTTTAATGGACACTGTTATTGTAAAAAATAACGGGAAAATAATTATCCGAAAGAAACGAAGCAAATTATGAAATACTGTACCCTTTGGTGGCCCGATTTCTATATATTTTTGCAATATCTCCTTTATATTTAGTCAGTTGTAAAATTTACACAATATGATGCAGTTTTAGTTCTCCTGGCTCCTCAATGCTATAAAAATGAATACTACATTGAAATAAACTCAATTTAATATTTATAATAAAATAAAATAAAACAACATGATTCCATAAAAGAACTCGGAAAGTCATATTTAACCATATGCTATTTAACATTACACAATTTTTTAATGATAACTTAATAAAAATATTTAAATATTTCCAATACAAACAATAAAATTGCAATACATATGTATATACAGAACATTTTACACAAGCACTGTATGTAAACATTAGTAAGTTGCAATAAATGATTGAGTATCTAATACAACATTGACATGACAATTTATGCCAAATATAAGAAAGTTGAGGGGTTTTATTTCAGCCCACTACCAGGCATAGGCTTTCTCTAGGGGGGTTTAGCTATAATAAAAAACGAAGTGTTTGTGCTGAGTCACACTCGCTGTTCACATATAAATAGGTATCCATATGATGCATGATTCATGTAGTAAACTATGTCTCCCACTAATATACTAAGAAGTTACATTAATGTATTAAAATTGTAACAAATTTTAACTAAATTTTTGGTTAAATAAACTGACAGGTACTAGAATAATGCAGTGAACGGAATATATGACAATATGTTACCTTTAATTATGTGTTATCACAATAAAAGAAGCGCAGGAGAAGAATTGAATTAATGCTCCAGGAACTTCAGGCGAACAGAAAGTGGGGCGCAGGATTCAAGTGGAAAAAGAACTTGCTTCTTTCTTGTAAAATCCACAAGCTGAAATTAATTAAAACAATAGATAAGAATTCTATGTTGCAGTCACATAAACAAAGTCAGAAAGACATGAGAATTAACAAAATGTTTGTGAACATTCAAGGTGTATTTCAAACAATATGCTGAATGATATTATTCAGATTATCAAGTTATTCTCGACTGAAAAACTACAAGCATTTATAAAATTAACCGTCGAGATTTGCAGAGAATGAGAGATTAGAGAATTCAATCACATACGAATAAAGGATCAAAGAACGTTTGCTTGAATTAGCAGTGATAAGATGTATCACCAATTTGTTTTAAAAAGGAATGATTGCAGCCAAGGATTGTTGTTAAAACTGATGAAATACTTCAAGAAAAGCTACTGAATAGAAGTTTAAATGTTAAAACATTGTAGATAAATACCTTTTTCGCTTTTTCCGAGGTTATGTTTGCGTATTTTTTGTGTTTTGTTCCAAACAAAACTGTAGAATGATTTAGCTCGGTTTTGTCGTTATTTCCAAAAGAAGCCTTCTGGCAGGCTCTAGAAAGGTCAATTAATGCTTTCAGTCTTTAATTGTAACTGAAAATCCATTTGGAAACTGCATTTGAATAATAACTGCACTGAATGTTGTTTCGACACTTTTAGTTTATATTTATGCAGATTTTTGTAAATAATCACAGCACAATTGCTTCTTTGAAACATATCTCTATTCTTGCCGAAGATATATTTATCATTTGTATAGGAAAAATACTAATATTTAAACACTATTTTACATTTTAATAATTTTCTATTACATTTGTTTGTTGACATTTTGTAATTGCTGAGAATCAGTGTTGCTAGCTTATGATTTGAAAAAAAATAAGAGAACATTTACGGTATAATGTTTTGTTAATTAACTTTTGGTCTAGGATAACGCGGGAAAAGCGTTAAAGGTAAATAACAGATTAAATTTTCTATAGTTTTCTATATATTAATCATTCTAAAGTTTATATAGTACGCGAAGAAAATAGAATTGTATGTGTCACACTTACAAGAAAACTGTTTAAATACCGATTTGCTTCTATGAGTGGGCACACAGTGGAGTTGGTTGCAAAGTGACATAAGCTGTGATTTCCTGGATTTCTGGGATTTGGAGCTTATGAAGCCGATGACAGATTTCGCAAACTTTCAAGAGAACGAGGATTAAGAGCTTGTCAAGGATATTAAGAACAGGTGACGAGGAAGAAAAACTGAGGGAAAGGCGAGGAAAATGGGGGCAGTAACTGTTGAGCGTTGATAGAGTGAGATACTCGTCCGCGAGAACGTGTGAATTATTCTTTGACGACCGGGACAGAGAATATAGAGCAATTATAGAGAAAATACGATAACGATATTGTGACAGTAAACTGAATTCTAAGTGAAACAGATTTAGAATCAAGTTTCATTTGGATTATCGATAAAAGTGATATTGTGATATAGAGTTTTAAGTACTTTAGTGTTTCATATTTAGTGGACAACGAGTTTTGTTTGGATTGTTTCTTTTATTAAATCTTTAGTAAAAGCCGGGTGAGTCAATTCTGGTTATTCATGAGTTGTAAAGAGATCTAAGAATCTTGCTTAAATTTCATTACTGAAATTTAATAACGAAAATGTTCAAAATTTGCAGAATCAGAGTTTTGACTTTCAATATAATTTTGTTATCTATTTTAAATGTGACATGTTTATTTCTTGTTTGAATTGAAATAATATTTTAATACTTTTCCCTTTGTATAATGATTGCTCTATTTTTATTATGTGCGATTATTTTTACTTTGCATTGCGAATTATGTATGAACTCATTGTTTAATTTTATGATTTGTTTTGCGGTATGCGACCTATATTAACTAGTTCATTTTTGATAATGAACTTAATTCGAAATGTTTGTTGTTAACATTTTTAGTACCTATTCAATCTAAAGATATCAAAAATTAAGAGCTTACTAAAGCCTAATAACATTTGAAGGAAAATGTCGTATGTTTGCGAATATGATTGAGAATCATTTACTACAAATAATTTTACAGTTCGATCCTGTAAAAAGAAATGTGCACTGTTTAGTGTAATTTAATTCTCAGTATTGCTGGAATTAGTGTATTCAAGTTAATTTTACTTTCATATAAAATTCTGTATTCTGAAAGGAATCGGAATGTTCTATCAAAGGATAATTGATACTTCAAGAACTTACAGAAGTTTTAAGAATTGGCTTTGCTCATTCAAATAATTCATCATCAAATCTTACATTCTTACTCACGAAAGTTGAGTTAGCTTAAAGCTGAGATTTATGGCATTAAAATTTAAATCTGTATCGGGCTATAGTACCGAGGAACACAGTATCTGCGAGAGTCCTGAAAAAGGCCAGAGAACCGTTCCACGTTAACAGAGAGACAAATTAATGTCTATAAACCAAAAGCTTGTTGCTATTCCAGAATTAGACTTATTACTAAGTGAAGTCTTTCTATAAACTGAGAAATATAAATTTGTTAAACACATTCAGTTGTCCTTGGTGAGCGTTCTGATTTTAACGTGTGGGAGACTTTAGGTAGAATCTATATTGTTTAAAACTGTAGGATTAATTAAAGTACGTATTGTAGGTTTAATCAGTACTTATGTTTATTTTAATCGTTGTGAATGTATTTCTAGATTCTAAGATGCTGTACAACATACTTGACAGACATTAAGTTTAATTGATAACAATCAGTCCACTATATAACTTTGGCCCTTAAAGTCCAGTTCATTAAAAGATTCATGAAATTTGAATCTTGTATATTTTTTCTATTAGATTGGTGTAAAACACCTTAATGATAAGTTGACTGTCTGATTATGGTCATTTCAAATGTTGATATTAGATTCCTTTTAAATTCAGTCCAGTTGTATTTTAAGACTGTAAATATTTTACCTTAATATGATTTTCATAATATAATTTTTAAATAATCTGAATGGCATTATTATTGTCCAATTGTAATCAATTTAATGAATGAAGTTTGAACTATCCAGTACAAATGATACTGAGAGTTCTAAAGTTAAATTTTGCTCTGCTTAACTAGTAGATATCATCTTATCTAACTTCTAAATAAAATAAAAAAAAAAAAATGCCATTGTTGGTGGAAGTTGGAAGGCTGTGAGGGGAGGTAAAAGGAGGCCTTTTGGGGGGACCCCCCCCCAACAACCCTTTAAATAGAAAATATGAAACCTATCATCAGACAGTCATGACACATAAAATATCAAGTAAAGCCTCATTTGTACTACGTGCATTCATTGTGATTTCATTCTAGTTATTATTGCGTATATAAGCCTCCGAATAACATAGTAGTATGAAGTTTAATTAAATCTAAAAACTTAGACATTTAATTAGGTAGATATTCCAAATCACCATCACCTGAGTTCTGCGGATCATAACGTTAGGTTTACACTAAACGATCACTGGCCAATCTTAGATTTAAGTAATTTAGTAATATTCGTATAAAAAGTAACTAATGTCTTAATAAATATTATATCAGCTTACAAGCGACTTTTATTCTACCTGCTACTGGGTTAGAGTTAAGATTTGTAGTAGGTCTGGGTCATCTTTAGTCAGCTTTGCGAGACAATAAGGTTAGACATTTAACATTAGTTATTATATAATATAGTAAATAAAACTAAGCTTGCAGTTTAGGTAGTATAGCTCCGTACGTATAGGAATATATACTTTATTCTTATAGGTATAGGAAGCTCTAGATATAGAGATAGCTAGTTATAGTTAGATTAGAGGGGGGGTTTATTACAATTCGGTAGCACCGCGACCAGGATTCGGACTTAGGTTATTATGGATATACAGTTATTATTTTCATTATTACAGTTCAATATATCTAGAAAAAAAAGATAATGCTACTCTGGTTATACTTTTATAATATATAGGTACGTTTGAACAAGTCGGTTTAGGGTATAAGTAGGTCAGTGTTCAGTAGTCAGACTATCTGAACACAATTTGTTGTTGTGGAATGGAAACGAGGTGATTTGGAATATAGTAGTAGTTAGCAGGAACATACTTTTAGGTTTTACATACTGAAAAATGAGTTAAACTTTTGTCACGTGAAGTAGGTTTTATGAAACTTATTAACAGTCTAGGGAATTGGGGGTCGATTTAATTTACAACGGTTTCATTATTGTTAATGAAGTAAAATAATATGAAGTTTCACTACAGAATTTTATCATATATCGGTTTAATTATAAGTTTAACTTATCAGTTCATTTATCTGGTATTTTTCAGTTCTAGCTTTCGTGTTTGAATATTTGTAAATCAATAGGTATAGTCTGGCCAATAAAAGTGAGTATAAACAAATACCAGGCCTTTGCACTTTAGTTTCCAGGATCAGAAAACTGCATGAAAAAAAAAAGGTTCCAATGACAACTTAATTCGACACTCACTGTAAATCTCTATGAATACCAGTTACATGACTGTGATTTTGTGTAAATGTACGATATTTAAGTACTTGGTTGCTATGGTTATGAGATATCATTGTTCTTTAGATGATTCTAGACGGTTTTAAAACAGGTTGACAGGTTATTTATAATGCTCATACAACATAATGTAAACATGTAGGCAACAACCGCGGCTTTTTATTGAGAATTTGTGATTCTAAGCTAGATGTCGTAAGATGTAAACTAATTTTTGTTGTAAATGGGTTAGTAAGCTCTTAATAACAATAATAACGTCCTTATAGTTTGAAAGTCAATTCAGATTTCGATAAATTAAATATAAAATATTTTAATTTTTATTGTAAAAAACCGTGATTTCGGGTTGTTAACTGGGAACACTGGTACATCAGAATTTCAAATAGCGCGAAATGGCTTGTTTGTTTTTGACAATTTTCAAATCATAAAATATAATTTTACCTGGTATTAACGTGTACTACTGAAGAAATGAAGAAAGGAAAGAATATCAGCGATTGATGGCAAATGTTTAGAGAAGAAGAAGGTATGTTAATGTGTTGTTATTTTTGCATTTTGTTTGGTTACAGTATAGCTCAAGTGTTTGTTTTTGGAAACTTTTGTTTGTGAATTTTGACTAAAAACATTGATTTTATTTCAGGATTTTCAGCGGTATTAAAGGGCACGGAAGATTTTGCTATTTTGTGCAGAGATGACAATGAGTTGACAACTCGTTGTGGACAAATTAACCTGGATTAAGAAGACTGGAATTAACCTAAAGAAGTTGAATTAGAAGTGGTTTTATCAAAACGTTTTGGTGATTTACAGTTGTGAAGTACCTAGTAGTGGACTCTGTGATGTTATCGTACCTACTTATAATATTCGAGTGAAACTATTGTTATATTTGTTGTGGATTCAATACTTAGCATTTACACTGTGGTACAAAATTAACCAGAATCGGTTTTTATTTTGTTTACAACGTATCAAAACAATTTAAGTAGTAAAAGGGTTGGAGTTTGAGATAAATCAGATACAGTCTATGCAATGGTATGGTTATGGATTTGTAGTAAAACAGTGTAAGTACAATAAAATATTATTAATGCCATTTATTATGTTATGAGTATGAAAATATAATTTGTTTTGTTGTTAAGGTCAGGCAGACACTTTTTGGATTTAGTAAAGTAATGAAGTCCGGTTTATAATTTCAGTTTGATAGACGGGGAGGTCATACTGCTTCAAAATGTGTATCGGATGTTTATAGCCAGATGCTTACTGTCTCATTTATATTTTATATTTGTAACCCATTTCATGTAAAGTATGCTAACAATGAATTGCCAATTTTATGTAGAGATATGGTAGTAATATTTGCAGTTTAAAAAATTTAGCCCATTTGTAATATTCAGAAAAGCATTTAATCAGCACTTTAGATATTTTGTAGACTGGGGGTCGTGAAGTTTATTTTCTAAACTATATTATAATATTATAGTCGCTATCATTGTGTGGTTTTACTTTTTATGTTTTTGAGATTTTTGTTGTTTAAGTATCTGACTCTGGTATTGCCTGAAATAATAGTATTTGTTTTGAGCTTTATACTGAAATGTATGTGTGGATTCTGTAATACATAATATACTCAGCTTAACTCAGCTTAGTTTGGGGTTAGTGACCTTTTGTCCAATATGATTGGTTCGAACCCGGTCAGGTTTGCAGTGAACATAGATTTATTTTGAACTGTGACAATATTTTTGTAGGCATGTGACACAAGCAGGTATATGTACTATGTATGAGTTCTATTTTATTCAAAGACTAGGTTACATACTTAGAAGAAGGAATTGCTTCCAGCGATAAGGCCGCCGTGAGCTACACTAATAAGATTTTCATGTATTAATGTTGTCTTATTTTTACTGTGTACAATAAAGTGTTTTCTATTCTATTCTATTTATATTTAAAGCTTTGTGAAAGTATTAGGTTATCTCTGAAATGTGTAGTTATGTTTTGATGTTTAACTTTTAACTGTCTCAACTCAATCTAAATTATGTTGTTTCAACGAGTTGAATGTAATTAGACAAATTTTGTAATTACTAACTTTTGCCTGATGCTTTGCTTGTGTAATATTTTGACTTCTGGTTTCAATCAAAATCAGTCTCCTAGCACTTTTCATTTTTCTATATTAAAAGGTAGTCTATATCTCTCAGATGTTTGGAAATTAGTCATGCCAAAAACCAGGTTGATTCAATGTGAATACAGACAATGTGGTAAACTAACCAAAACATTTTTATATTTGTACTATTAGTACCTAGTGATAAAATTGTTAATTTTGTTTCTCATTTGATTTTGTAAATTATGTTAAGATTTTTCTGAATTGTCTTATTAGATTTACAATGTGGAATATTAAAATATGAATAGCTAGGTGTTTTAAAGAGTGAGCCATTATAATGTTTTCTGAAAATTAGAGTAGCTTATAAAGCAAATTATTGTAATTTTCATTCCTTTCACTTTAGCTTTATGTAAGAGATGTTCTCGATTTGTATGATCTATTCTGTAATGAAATTGTAGTTAGTATCTTTTGTAAGTTTATACAATAAATAAATGCATATAAAATAAACCAGTAATAAATGTAATCTTGTTTTTCCTCATATTTTCCTCATTTGTCTTTTAGCGCCATCTACACAAACGAGCTGGAACTAATATGTCCTCGAGGTTGCTTTGTTTCGTGCTCGATAAGGTATGTCAATAATTGTCCTATTGTTTTAAACATGGGCTTGACGTTCAGCGACATCTTTGCAGGTTACCAGAATTTATATACCGGTTTCGTTTCATTTCACTCGAACAAAAAACGCTGTAAATTAATTCATTCGAAAAATAATTAAGATTTGCAGACCGTCCATTTTCTCGCATTAAAATGTAGCATAACTATGATTTATCACACATGACCTTTTCCGTATACCTACTTTCGGACGTACGAATGCTTTATTTTTAATTTTCTGTTCGAACATAATTTAGTACCAGATTTTGTCGCTTTGCGTCACAAACCACTACTATTGTAAAGTGTGTAAAATAATATTTATCACAAATTAAACGAGAGTAGCTTATTTTTTTAAAAAAAAAGCAGTTATTATAACGACTTATCTATACATATAAATACTTTTCGCTTGCACTCAGGGAAGGCATGATCGATTTCGACCGTGTACGGAGCTCAAACGGTTCGCGTGTATCGTTTTGTTTCGATGTGACAGGTTTCGCATTATTCTTGATTTTTCGAAAACGGTTCAGCCAAATTTTTCAGTAGAAGAGTACGTCCAACTTTGTAGTATAATTTAACAAACTAGATGGAACAAGAATCATTAAAATCGGATCATAATTGGCGAAGAATTCACGTAACATACATAATAGCCAAATCGGGAGTAACCTCTTTCTTTTGATGTCGGCTAAAAATTATTATGATAATGCCTTTCCTCCGAGTTTTACAAATTTTCTAGACAATATTTACCCTGATTAGCGATTTTCTAACGATATGGTGTGATAGATGTTATTTCCGTGAAATATTTTGTTGTAAAGTAGACATATTTATAAAAAAAAAAGGTAGTTATTTTATAATTATATTACATAAAAATAATTATTTATGCTGTTTGTAGAACGTAGGATTTATAAATCTGATTGCGTAAAGCACAGCGAAGTATTTTGAAAAACCCGGCAATCAAGCGGAAAAAGTTTACGCAAAGTGAAAATAGATGGCGTTAGCAAGCCTTAAAACGCGCAAACGGTAGAAGCAGTGGAATTTAGACGTCAGACTGACTGGTATACTTTCGATATTTTCATTCCCATTAATTCCTTCGGAATTAAGGACGTAGGTATATTGCATGTTTGATTTGACTTGCGATACTAATATAAATATGTTTTGAGGATTCGATCAGGTAGGGGTCGGCCGCAGCCGCACCACAGTACTCTTTGGGCCGCATCGCACCGCGCCGCCGCCGCCGCCGTCGCCGTCACCGGCGAGCCGCCGCGCCGCATCGTGCAGAATCGTGCTCAACCGTCGCATGATCTTCGAGTCGCGCCTTAAGCGCTACTATCGTAATATTCGGAATATTTAGGATAATGGTTCTAAGTGTTGAGAAAAGCAAATTCTTTCTTTTACTAATTTTTTTTACATAGATTATATTATTATCTTTCTAATCAATTCAACATTTTAAATTTTATTATGTATTTTGTTTTTCACTGGACGGGAGTACCTACGAGGAAGAATGTTCGGGCCGTGTCCGCCGCGCTGACTCGGAACGGGTTGGTGGATTCGCGTGCAACATCGGGGTATCTTCTGTGAACATAAACGGTTTGCTACGCGATGCTTTTATTTCATCAAGAAGCCAGTGTTGTGAAGGTATGTCAAATAGGTTCCAGATAGTTGGTTGGCGTGAGACCGGGATTTGAACCCATGACGACTTCACAAATGATGGAAGAGTGTTTGTTACCACCGGATCACGACGGATCATAATTTTATTCTGGTATAAGTACGCATATAGTTTATTCAGTCATCTTTTAAATAATTTTTAGGAAAAAAATATTTTAACAATTAGCGCCATGTTTTCCTTTCCTCATAATTTTAAGGGTTCCGTACCCAAGGGGTGGGAGCGAGTCCCTATTACTGGGACTTCGTCATTTGTCTGTCTGTCTGTCGCCGGGCTGTGTTCCTTGAACCGTGTTGGCTGGACGGTTTAGCTTTCACACATGATGTATTCCTGTTGCCGTTTTAACAGCGAATGCTGAAAGAAGATGGATATTATAGAGGAGGCCATACCATGCGATACGGAATTCTTCGTGTGCGGGTCCGGATCTCACTTGACCGATGTTTATCACATTTTTCATTATAGCTTTACTGTCGTAGCATTGTAAGTTTTAGTGATCTTAAAGTTTGGGAACAAGTTGCATCCACATTAATTTCGATGACTTAGTCGTAATAAACAGAAGGTACAAAAGAATTGATTCTTTTGACTAACTAAGAAGAATTTAAGAAGAGGCCTGGAGATCAGTGCTTGCGTGCTGTTTGAGGAATATTAGATCAAGCGAAGCGAGGTCTCAGAATTTTCTGGGACAAACGGATATTTGTATGCATGTTTGTATATTTGTTCGGCGATAACTCGAGTAAGGCTTCGTCGATATTCATGAAGTTTTACAAAGTGTAAGTACCTAGTTTATATAAATAGTGTTTTGAGTTTGTATATGAGCAACTTCAGATCAGCGGTCGTTAATGTACCTATTGGGATCTGCGAAACGATGACCAACCAACGATAATCTCAACATAGTTGCTCCATGACCATATTAGAGCGTTTCAAGTTTTTAGTAAATACAATTATACAGTGTGTGAAATTGCGCATTCCAGCTTTCAATCAACCTAGGAGATAAGTAAAATTAAAAGCATAATTCTTTATTACACATTTAAAAAAAAAAAAAAAATTTTTTTTTTGCCATCGTCGTTATACTAGTTGTAAAACACTCGCTGATGATCAAGGGATTCTTGAATAAATATTTTACAGTGAAAAGGTTGTGAAGGGGTTTGTATCCAGCGTATTTTTATGACTTTAAATTTTAAGCAGATTGGCAAGTTGGAATGGCAAAGGGTAGGGCACATGGCACGGACGCTTTATGTTTGATCGGGTAGAAAGAGTCCTTGAGTAATATACACATACTTGCCGACAAGCGCAGCGTTGGTAATGTGTTTTTGTTTTTGTTGTTTGGTATTGTGGCAGTAAGTAAGAGTATACTAGTAGATGTTATTATTTTAGATCGAGAATTTTTGCCATTAACCTCAATTAATCGGTAACAACCCTGAACTTAATTTGATTCATTTATAGGGTTGCATCAAAATTGGTTGATAATAAAAATATGTTTTTTTAGAAGTTCATTTGAATTTTTTATTTTGAAGTTTATAAATATCAAAAGCATTTCAGGATGATTTAGCAAAATCGCCTGAAACGAACAAAAGTTTAGTTTTGTTAATGTTTTACAATCCAAATAGCATGATCAAGGAATTAGACGAACTCACATACTTGTATTTCAATTGGAATAAAATTGAAAGAATTTTAGTAACTGAATTTCAATTAAACGAACCTAACCGTAACGTAACGTAACGTAACCTAAAGTCCGATTGTAGCAAAATTTAACGGACTTACCTGAATTTGTGTTGCAATAGAATTAAACAAACTTTCAAGTGTACTTATTGTTTGATTGTAATGTAATTAAATAGACCATCGTATTGTTCATTTTTATTATAGGTGAGCCTTGTTATTTAGGTGAATGTAAGTAAGGAAATCTTATTCCTAATTTTATTTGTAACTTAACTTTTGTTAAGTTAACTCTTAAGATATAAAAGTTGGTCAATTTAAAAGTAATGTATGCGATTGCAAATCTTGTAA
The DNA here is from genome assembly GCA_964007245.1 of Hypomecis atomaria. Taxonomy (NCBI): domain Eukaryota; kingdom Metazoa; phylum Arthropoda; class Insecta; order Lepidoptera; family Geometridae; genus Hypomecis; species Hypomecis atomaria. Next base: position 19,414,489 of record OZ023279.1, read on the forward strand.
AATTTGTGAGTATTTTATGCGATTGCAAATTATAATTATTTATAAGATTTCGAAATTGATGCTGAATTTTCAATTTGTTATAGTTTAAGAATTTGTAATTTAATAGTTTGAAAATTTGTAAGTTTTGCCATGTAATTTATTTCTACAGCTTAAAGGTACCTTACAAGTGTAATAGTTTAAATTTTATCAATGTATTATTATGTTGTAATAGCATTCTTTGTTCTAAGATATAATAGGTCTCCGACATTTTTGTTAAAATGTAGTATAAAAAAAATTGTACGTTCATTGTTATAAGATATTTTAGGCCTCTAAAATTTTCGTTTAAAATATTGTTGAATTTTTTGTAAATGTGAATGGCAATGGGGTAGTTTTTTTTTTTTTTTTTTTTTTCTTAAGGGTATATATGCAAACATTGGAACGCTCTTAATCTTACAGAGGTAGTGCTTCATCTTCAGAGGTACGATACTATGTGCGAAAACAAAAGGGATTTGTTTTGATGGGAATGCAGGCTGGATTGAAAGGATGAATGATAGATAGTGGAATTTTAATTAGACGTCGCTTAGGTAGAAATTTTAGGATTGGCAATTTTGAATGGGAATGACAGTAGCTGTAGAGAAAAGCATTGCTAGAGGTTATGAGCGGTCTATCAGCATCCGGTTCTGGCAAGGGGACTTTTACAATTCGATCTTCATGGACGGAGGGATTTTGTTAGGTCTAAGCAAGCGTGCCATCCCGCCAACTAAAGCAGTTGACCCCATGAAGATCTTGCACTCTACAAGGATCGAACAAGACTACACTTCACAGGCACCAAATAGAGATGGTTAGATTGGTAATTTTTAACTCATCGTGGAACTCTGGTTTCATACGCAGTTTTTTAGATTTTACGTACCAATCCCAGTATCAGCCAGGAGGGTTTTGTTAATTTTTGTAAACAGAAGATTAGTTTGCAACTCTAAGCAAAACCAAGATACTAGTTCTAAGACGATTCACAACCGTCTTTCCTCTCAGTTACTGATATTGCAGTGGGATCGAAGAAAACTGTTGCATGAACGATTTGTTAAAAAACCTTGAGTTGAGATCTAAGATGATCATTTCGATGTTGGTTTAAAAACACTGAAATTATATTGTGATAGGGATAAAAAGAACACATTCACATTTTAATACACATAATTGTATTGCTGGAATTCGAATCTTGATGGATACAATATTGCATTTTTGTTTAAATTTAAATCATTGAACGCGATTGCTCTGAAAGAGGTTCAAAGTCATTTTAAAATGAAGGAAATTTGCTCAGATTAACAAATTTATTAATCTTCTTAAATTTGGGGTCGCTGTGCTGAGTCACACTCGCTGTTCACATATAAATAGGTATCCATATGATGCATGATTCATGTAGTAAACTATGTCTCCCACTAATATACTAAGAAGTTACATTAATGTATTAAAATTGTAACAAATTTTAACTAAATTTTTGGTTAAATAAACTGACAGGTACTAGAATAATGCAGTGAACGGAATATATGACAATATGTTACCTTTAATTATGTGTTATCACAATAAAAGAAGCGCAGGAGAAGAATTGAATTAATGCTCCAGGAACTTCAGGCGAACAGAAAGTGGGGCGCAGGATTCAAGTGGAAAAAGAACTTGCTTCTTTCTTGTAAAATCCACAAGCTGAAATTAATTAAAACAATAGATAAGAATTCTATGTTGCAGTCACATAAACAAAGTCAGAAAGACATGAGAATTAACAAAATGTTTGTGAACATTCAAGGTGTATTTCAAACAATATGCTGAATGATATTATTCAGATTATCAAGTTATTCTCGACTGAAAAACTACAAGCATTTATAAAATTAACCGTCGAGATTTGCAGAGAATGAGAGATTAGAGAATTCAATCACATACGAATAAAGGATCAAAGAACGTTTGCTTGAATTAGCAGTGATAAGATGTATCACCAATTTGTTTTAAAAAGGAATGATTGCAGCCAAGGATTGTTGTTAAAACTGATGAAATACTTCAAGAAAAGCTACTGAATAGAAGTTTAAATGTTAAAACATTGTAGATAAATACCTTTTTCGCTTTTTCCGAGGTTATGTTTGCGTATTTTTTGTGTTTTGTTCCAAACAAAACTGTAGAATGATTTAGCTCGGTTTTGTCGTTATTTCCAAAAGAAGCCTTCTGGCAGGCTCTAGAAAGGTCAATTAATGCTTTCAGTCTTTAATTGTAACTGAAAATCCATTTGGAAACTGCATTTGAATAATAACTGCACTGAATGTTGTTTCGACACTTTTAGTTTATATTTATGCAGATTTTTGTAAATAATCACAGCACAATTGCTTCTTTGAAACATATCTCTATTCTTGCCGAAGATATATTTATCATTTGTATAGGAAAAATACTAATATTTAAACACTATTTTACATTTTAATAATTTTCTATTACATTTGTTTGTTGACATTTTGTAATTGCTGAGAATCAGTGTTGCTAGCTTATGATTTGAAAAAAAATAAGAGAACATTTACGGTATAATGTTTTGTTAATTAACTTTTGGTCTAGGATAACGCGGGAAAAGCGTTAAAGGTAAATAACAGATTAAATTTTCTATAGTTTTCTATATATTAATCATTCTAAAGTTTATATAGTACGCGAAGAAAATAGAATTGTATGTGTCACACTTACAAGAAAACTGTTTAAATACCGATTTGCTTCTATGAGTGGGCACACAGTGGAGTTGGTTGCAAAGTGACATAAGCTGTGATTTCCTGGATTTCTGGGATTTGGAGCTTATGAAGCCGATGACAGATTTCGCAAACTTTCAAGAGAACGAGGATTAAGAGCTTGTCAAGGATATTAAGAACAGGTGACGAGGAAGAAAAACTGAGGGAAAGGCGAGGAAAATGGGGGCAGTAACTGTTGAGCGTTGATAGAGTGAGATACTCGTCCGCGAGAACGTGTGAATTATTCTTTGACGACCGGGACAGAGAATATAGAGCAATTATAGAGAAAATACGATAACGATATTGTGACAGTAAACTGAATTCTAAGTGAAACAGATTTAGAATCAAGTTTCATTTGGATTATCGATAAAAGTGATATTGTGATATAGAGTTTTAAGTACTTTAGTGTTTCATATTTAGTGGACAACGAGTTTTGTTTGGATTGTTTCTTTTATTAAATCTTTAGTAAAAGCCGGGTGAGTCAATTCTGGTTATTCATGAGTTGTAAAGAGATCTAAGAATCTTGCTTAAATTTCATTACTGAAATTTAATAACGAAAATGTTCAAAATTTGCAGAATCAGAGTTTTGACTTTCAATATAATTTTGTTATCTATTTTAAATGTGACATGTTTATTTCTTGTTTGAATTGAAATAATATTTTAATACTTTTCCCTTTGTATAATGATTGCTCTATTTTTATTATGTGCGATTATTTTTACTTTGCATTGCGAATTATGTATGAACTCATTGTTTAATTTTATGATTTGTTTTGCGGTATGCGACCTATATTAACTAGTTCATTTTTGATAATGAACTTAATTCGAAATGTTTGTTGTTAACATTTTTAGTACCTATTCAATCTAAAGATATCAAAAATTAAGAGCTTACTAAAGCCTAATAACATTTGAAGGAAAATGTCGTATGTTTGCGAATATGATTGAGAATCATTTACTACAAATAATTTTACAGTTCGATCCTGTAAAAAGAAATGTGCACTGTTTAGTGTAATTTAATTCTCAGTATTGCTGGAATTAGTGTATTCAAGTTAATTTTACTTTCATATAAAATTCTGTATTCTGAAAGGAATCGGAATGTTCTATCAAAGGATAATTGATACTTCAAGAACTTACAGAAGTTTTAAGAATTGGCTTTGCTCATTCAAATAATTCATCATCAAATCTTACATTCTTACTCACGAAAGTTGAGTTAGCTTAAAGCTGAGATTTATGGCATTAAAATTTAAATCTGTATCGGGCTATAGTACCGAGGAACACAGTATCTGCGAGAGTCCTGAAAAAGGCCAGAGAACCGTTCCACGTTAACAGAGAGACAAATTAATGTCTATAAACCAAAAGCTTGTTGCTATTCCAGAATTAGACTTATTACTAAGTGAAGTCTTTCTATAAACTGAGAAATATAAATTTGTTAAACACATTCAGTTGTCCTTGGTGAGCGTTCTGATTTTAACGTGTGGGAGACTTTAGGTAGAATCTATATTGTTTAAAACTGTAGGATTAATTAAAGTACGTATTGTAGGTTTAATCAGTACTTATGTTTATTTTAATCGTTGTGAATGTATTTCTAGATTCTAAGATGCTGTACAACATACTTGACAGACATTAAGTTTAATTGATAACAATCAGTCCACTATATAACTTTGGCCCTTAAAGTCCAGTTCATTAAAAGATTCATGAAATTTGAATCTTGTATATTTTTTCTATTAGATTGGTGTAAAACACCTTAATGATAAGTTGACTGTCTGATTATGGTCATTTCAAATGTTGATATTAGATTCCTTTTAAATTCAGTCCAGTTGTATTTTAAGACTGTAAATATTTTACCTTAATATGATTTTCATAATATAATTTTTAAATAATCTGAATGGCATTATTATTGTCCAATTGTAATCAATTTAATGAATGAAGTTTGAACTATCCAGTACAAATGATACTGAGAGTTCTAAAGTTAAATTTTGCTCTGCTTAACTAGTAGATATCATCTTATCTAACTTCTAAATAAAATAAAAATAAAAAAATGCCATTGTTGGTGGAAGTTGGAAGGCTGTGAGGGGAGGTAAAAGGAGGCCTTTTGGGGGGACCCCCCCCCAACAACCCTTTAAATAGAAAATATGAAACCTATCATCAGACAGTCATGACACATAAAATATCAAGTAAAGCCTCATTTGTACTACGTGCATTCATTGTGATTTCATTCTAGTTATTATTGCGTATATAAGCCTCCGAATAACATAGTAGTATGAAGTTTAATTAAATCTAAAAACTTAGACATTTAATTAGGTAGATATTCCAAATCACCATCACCTGAGTTCTGCGGATCATAACGTTAGGTTTACACTAAACGATCACTGGCCAATCTTAGATTTAAGTAATTTAGTAATATTCGTATAAAAAGTAACTAATGTCTTAATAAATATTATATCAGCTTACAAGCGACTTTTATTCTACCTGCTACTGGGTTAGAGTTAAGATTTGTAGTAGGTCTGGGTCATCTTTAGTCAGCTTTGCGAGACAATAAGGTTAGACATTTAACATTAGTTATTATATAATATAGTAAATAAAACTAAGCTTGCAGTTTAGGTAGTATAGCTCCGTACGTATAGGAATATATACTTTATTCTTATAGGTATAGGAAGCTCTAGATATAGAGATAGCTAGTTATAGTTAGATTAGAGGGGGGGTTTATTACATGTTTCCAACAGCTTGTTTCAGCCCACTGACGGGCATAGGCTTCCTCTAAAATTAATTAATTTGCACTAAAACGAATTTGCCACATTGTGTTGATCAATTGTTGCCTGGTAGGGCACATATTGGCAATTGAAACTGATGGTATCGGTTCAATAGGATCATCATTTGAGTCCAATGATGATCCTATTGAACCAATATCATCACTATCAATTTCGATGCCATCATTCAGACACAAATTGTGCAACACAGTGCAGGCATTAATTATTTTAGCACACTTTGTAGGCGCATAATGTAAAACTCGATGACGCAATAAGCATCGCCACCGAGCTTTTAAGAGCCCAATGCATTGTTCAACACAGACCCGTGTCCGAACATGCATATTAGTGTAGTGTGCTTCGGGCGTGTTATCTGCAGCATGCAGCACCGGGGTCATCAACCATGGTTTTTGAGGATAACCCGAGTCTCCCAGAAGCCAACCTACTTTCCCATGTCTGTGCTCTTCCTCGAGGTATTGACTAACACTCCAAGAGCGCCAGACATGGCTGTCATGAGCCGCACCCCCAAATTTCGCACAAACCCCGATTATACGCAACTTGCTGTCACATATCTGAAACAAAGCAAAAATATATTGTTATTAGCTTACATTTCAATTCCACTTAAAATGTAGGCTTTTGAAACTTCTCAGTATGTCTACTATGTTCAGCAGTGGACAGTTAAAAAGGCTGGTAACAATAGAAATACTTACAATAGCAGCATTGATGGCATGGTATCCTTTGCGACTAAAAAATGATGATTCACTTGGGTGGTTCCTTGGAGCTAAAATCGCAACCAATGTGCCATCAACGCATCCCAACACCCCCGGGAAATTGTGATCTTCATAGAAACTGTAAGAGTAATATAATTTTATTTATTAAAAAGAAATCACATGTACCTATATAATATCTTTACTTTGGTAAACAAATATGAAATTCCAAATATTACCCTTGTTTGATTTTATTTTTTCATGGTCCGTTGTGGGAAATCTCACATGAGTATGAAAAATGTGGTTGAGGGCTTCCACAACTTCCTCAATGCAGCGGCTTGCTGTGGGTTGGCTGACGGGAGCCAACCAGTCCCGACCCACAGGTTTTTGGTAGCTTCCTGTACCCAAGAAGTTGAGTGCCGTTAGTATCTAGAAATATAAAAAGAAAAACAATTATCAGCTAAAGTTTCACATTAAAATATTTATTTCAATTAACGTTAAATGCTTACTTTTACTTCCGTCGAAATGCCGGTACACCTCTCGGAGGATCCGAGGAATTGAGAGAGGGCTGAACATATATAAACAAAGAGATCCTTGGTGACTCTGTAGCTTTTAATGAAAAGCTCAGAGTCCAGGGCCAAAGGATCCGAGGCATCTCTTAAATTCCTCCTATTAATATTGACGCGTCGTTGACGCCAGCGCCTTAACATCCTCCGGCGAATTATGGTGTCCATTATTTGTTAAACAAGAAGATTTTAATCTTTCTCGGAAATTGGTTTGTTTTGATCCAACCTCGCTATCCAATCCAAAGTTACCAGATAAACACCCATTTTTTTACTAACAGCGCTTAATTAAACGCTAAATATCGCGATTAAAATAACTGTAGTAAACAAGACATACTAAAGAATTGTCATTAAAACACATACAATACGTTATAGAAAAATGTAACTAAAAAGAACGATTAAATTGTATATTAGCTATCAGAAGCAGGTTTACTTAAAAAGAATACACGTGGTAATAACATAAACTTATTTAATTATTACAAATTTATGATTTAACACAATAATCAAAAATACCGACATTCAGGACTTCAACATAATAACAATCTATTAGAACGCAAACTGACAAGAGGTCCGCTCCGTGCAAAGGTTCGAGAAAGACTCCCGGATCGACGCGATTGCACCGCCTTATATACTTTTCAACCGCCAGTCTTCTAATAATATTATATTTGTATTTATACATATAAAATAATTGGCCAAGTGCGAGGGGCACTTACCTATATAATATACAAGTGCCTCTGTCAGTAACTCTGTCCATTAAGATAAAATTTACAGTGATTCACTGTATATATAAGTGCCTCTGTCAGTAACTCTGTCCATTAAGATAAAATTTACAGTGATTCACTGTATATATAAGTGCCCCTCGCACTTGGCCAATTATTTTATATGCAGTGATCATAAAACTTAATTTTCTGTGAATATTTCAAGCATCTTCCTGTTGTCTTTATTAATTTCGAGCAAACAAATCACGTTCCTTTCTAGTTTCTTGTAGGGGGCTCCCCCCTTAAATATATGTTTTTCTGTTTTTAGTATTGTTATAACGGAATACCTACGTCATCTGTGAAATTTTCAACATTCTAGCTATTACGGTTCATGAGATACAGTCTAGTGACAGACATACGGACAGCGGAGTCCTACTAATAGGGTCCCGTTTTTTCCGTTTAGGTACGGAACCCTAAAAATGAATCCCTATTTCCTTTGGTCTCGGCATCACGCGTGAAAGACTGGACCGATTTCGCTAATTCTTTTTTGTTATGTTTGTTTTTGTCAGAAGAAGGTTCTTCAGTAAGAAAAAAATTAAGAAAACATCGTGGAAAATAAAAAAAGCAGAACATGTGCAAGTCAGGCCCGCCCACCGAGGGTTCCGTGTAAATAATAGAAATCGCCTGAACCCGGAAAATAAGCTTAAGCTTAGTCAGTGATGGTCATCGATTGTTTATGCGAAAGTGAAGATGGCGTTAGTTGTCTCTTAAAACGCACAATACGTTTTATTTTATTCTTTGTCATAAATCGAAAATCATGTTATAAAAATAGTTAATGACATGTTTCAGCTCATCAGCACATCACTGTCAGCAAGCCTCGTTGCGCACAGCAGCACTAAGCACCAAAAGAGGCTGGTAAATGGTCTGTGGCAGACCACGTCACGGTAACAGACTGCATTGCTGATGCAGTACACTTCTTCAGAATGTTGGTGAGAGCTATCCATTACTTTTACATTTTTCGTTTGTGCCCATGTTTACCAATGGAAAAATAGACCGTGTTAAGTACTTTAAGACAACCGAGTTTTTACGAATAGGGTTTTGTTTTAATGATGATTCAGGCTTATGCGTAAACATATGATGGAACAGTGATCAGACATGGGGTTATTTTATTGCAAACACGAGCTATTTTGTCTGCAATAGCTAGACATCGCGATCGTTTTGTTCGGGGCTAGGAACACAGCTCGAACAAAACTACCCTACATGTAACATTTTTTGCTGTGTAGGTTTTGCATTAAACATTTTGTGAAAAATAATAATAGAAGCCAAATATGTTGACCATAAATAGTTGCTGTGAAGTTTAACTTATAAGACAGGCATTGTTTTTCGTGGTGAATTCGTCTGCCTTTCTGCGAAAGCCAACTGACATACTTGACACGCATTTAAATCCTAAACGTGCATATAACCGGGATCCCAAAGTAAAACAAAGTGAACAAAGGTAACGCATAACATAAGCAACCTTGAATTTCGTTGCAAAATGACCAGCGTCGCAATGCCTCGATTTGGTTTTGGAATTTCGTAGGCTTGTGAAATATGAAAACTTGTCAATTCTCTTAGTGAAGAAAAAGCTGGTTTCGATAGATTGTTTAGATTTTTTAAAAATGATTTAGATACGGGGTTGGTCCCATCAGTTTTTTTCGGGGAGCTGTTAATTCTACTTTGTGTGAAAAAAACTGAGCACTTTGGGTAAAAAAAAGTCAAGGTCAGGTGAGACCGAGCTCTGGTAAGATCAAAGTTCAACTTATGTCATTTTAGTCGAAGACAACGTAGCGGGCATGCTAGGCAACCATCAAAACCGGCAGTTTGTGCGTTCTGTTGGGTATTATTTGAAAGTATGTACTCAGGGTTGCTTTCCTCAAAAGCCGTACCTGCTTAGCTGCCGTGACAAAGAAGAAAGAGAGAGTAAGCTCAACTCCTATTAAACGTTTCTTCTCTTGTGTCTTCGCGTGGCTGCTGCTGGCGCGATTGCCGTGCGGGCGCTGCACGCGGCTGCCGCTTGCGCGGTTGACGCTGCGGGCGCTGCACGCGGCTGCCGCTTGCGCGGTTGGCGCTGCAGCCACTGCAGGCGGGTGCCGCTGAAGAGTCTACCGCTGGTGCGGCTGCCGTGCGCGCGCTGCACTCGGCTGCCGCTGGCGCGGTTGTCGCCGCGGGCGCTGCAGGCGGGTGCCGTTGGCGTGGCTACCGCTGGCGCAGTTGCTGTGCGGGCGCTGCACGTACCTCTTACTCGGTGATACCACTTCACGTAGTGCCTCTATCCTGGTGGGCTTACACCAAGGTAGACAGTACCTAGTCACCTCGGATACTGCTTCACGTTGAGTATCTGTCCCTGGGAGCGAATAAAACATCAAGTCGCGCTGCTTACTTGCTCGGGATAGGCTTCACACCGTGCCTCTGTCTCACTAGTTAAGTATACGTCTCTTGACAATTTGTGCTGTGATTTGGCTAAGTAACGACTTTTTTGGCTGAGTAATTGACAAGTAACGATTGTCAATGTGTCTCTTTTTAGTCATAGAACAGAATACACTTCACGCGTGCTTCTTTCCTCGTTCAGTTTAGTTTCTTGTATAGTCATGGTTCACAAAGTGTCTCTGATGAATTTTTACCTTGTACCCTATTTCTTGACAGCCTTAGAGAGGCAAAACGAGAAATACTCATACAAAGGACGACCGAACGGTTGAAAAAGAATGTGGTTCATCAAGACGTTGTGGTAAATGAGAACCGTAGGCCTCCACGAGAATTCCAGAAACGACCTGTTCTTTGTTATTAAGTTCGCCCCCAGTCCAAGGATGAACTGGATCCTAGTATGCAGAGGCCCTATAAGGTGGTAAATGCTAGTGGTAAAAATTCTTCCTAACTATCGGTACAAACTTAAACTACTTGTTGGGTCTTACGGGAAGACTACTTATGAAGCTGCTCAGTACATGGTCCCTTGGATAGGTGAATGGACCCCTGATACATGTGCGATGTTCCTTGAAGGTGCTTGTTCACCCTTTTAATACCTGTTTCAGATTAGTACCTTGGTTCGTTCGTGTTGAAAGCTTTTCGGTCATCGGGGGAGTACAAGCGCCTTCGCCTCCGATGTGAAAGCTTTCCGTGTTACGGAGAGTCGTTGAGGGAGTACAAACTCCTTTTCCCTCAACGTGAAAGCTTTTCGCTTTGCGAAGAGTCGTTGAGGGAGTACACACTCCTTTTCCCTCAACGTGAAAGCTTTTCGCTTTGCGAAGAGTCATCGGGGGAGTACAAACTCCTTTTCCCCCGATGTGAAAGCTTTCTGTGATACAGAGAGTCACCGGGGGATTACACGCGCCTTGCCCCCGGTGTAGTGTTAATTTCCTCGGTAGGGGCCCATACCGAGGAACTGCTGAGTGGCTGGGCAGAGTTTTCTTAACCCTGCCTACGCCGTGTAAGAGCTCAGTACTTTAGTATGCATGCTATGCATTCTGAACTTTTGACTTGTGAGCAGCGTAATGATCACAAGTTAAATGATTCGGTCGATTCATTTTATTTTCCTATTTTGCTTGTTTGACATAACGATCACTAACAAACTAATTTTGGTTACTTATGATTATGGGACAAGAATAACTTGGTCTTTAATTTCAGAAATCAATGATGATGTTGATGATGAGTGCTTGGATCCAGGCCCAGAAGTAAATTACTTCGACGAGGCTGGGCCATCTTTGGCACCCGAAAGAACCTCCGGCACTAGGAAGCTGATCTTCTGCCGCGAGTTGTTCCTAAGCCCTCAGAAGATGAGGAACACTTCGATGCCGCTGTTGAAACAGCAGCCCCACCACTACGACCCCTACCCTTCGGACGACTAACCTGTCGAGACGCCAGGGTGTCAGGAGAAGCCGTATTAGAAGACTGGCGGTTGAAAAGTATATAAGGCAGTGCAATCGCGTCGATCCGGGAGTCTTTCTCGAACCTTTGCACGGAGCAGACCTCTTGTCAGTTTGCGTTCTAATAGATTGTTATTATGTTGAAGTCCTGAATGTCGGTATTTTTGATTATTGTGTTAAATCATAAATTTGTAATAATTAAATAAGTTTATTTTATTACCACGTGTATTCTTTTTAAGTAAACCTGCTTCTGATAGCTAATATAGATTTTATAAATTTATAAATACAATATAGATTTTCATAAACAACTCTGTCCATTAAGATAAAATTTAAATGGGGCTACCACTACAAAAAATAAGTCGTCTGTGCTAACGATCGAAATCGTTAGATCATGAAGCATCGTATCATACGTTTTGTAATATAAAATAAGTAATACATATTGTTTGTTTAGACAGTTATTCACGTGCATCTGGTCACGTAATAGATATCATTACCGTGGTCCGTTGATCCGCGTCCAACGGGTCGTTTCTGCTCGACGGCAACGCCGCGCCGTCGTCGATACTCCGAAGGGCAACTAACTGTTGCTACGCGTGTCGATGATCTAGGTACCGTACGGAATGCCGATAAGTAGATGCACTCCAAAAGAAAATTGTTTCGAAAGTGGCGTCGGCGATCCGTTCGAGTCTTCGAGTTTGAGTAGTAGAGTGAATCGGTGAATACGATCGCCGATGTAGTGCACGAATCGAAAAAATAATGCATTCAATGCGATGCATCCGATGCTTAGATCTATGGACGTCTGTCTGATAGGCCTCATTCACCATCAGTCCAAATGGATGACATCCAAATGGCGAATGTTGCCAATTTAGTGTAAGTATTTAAATTTAGACTTAATTTTTTACAGAAACATTGTTTGAAGATATAGGTAATTAGGTAGCCAGAAATACTATGTACATAGAGATAAATCCACAGATGATTTACTTTTTTTGACGCTAAAGCGCTTGCAATACTAATGAAAAGTCCTAACGACGAAGTCGCAAACTCGTAACATCGAATGGATGTCATCCTTTTAGTTTTAGACTGATGGTGAATGGGGCTCACCGTGGCGCGCGCGATACTCACTGGCCGGGGGAGGCGACCAGGCTCGTTCTGTCGCGGAACAGCACGCCTATGGTGTCGTCCGCTATCTCATAACCAAAACCGTAGTGTTGGGATAGGTTGAGGTGTCTGGATATCCATACTTGCGGGTGTTCACGCGACAGCGCCGCCTTGCCCGCCCCGCGCTTACTCTGCAATACACGAAACAATCAATAAATATATAAGTATATTATACACCAAAATTACAGACATACAACAGAAACTGCACAATACATGTTGCACATTACATGTTGCATTGTATGCACAGGGAACAAGTTCCCTGTTCCCTGATCTATGCACATACCTATAGTCAGTGGCGTGCACACAGTTTTAAGAGAGGGTAGGCAGAATATTTTACTCACCAAAAACACGTTGGTTTTGGTTCGTCGTCTTGTCGATTGATAATGTAGGTAATTGCCAAATGCCAGCTCAAATATCTATAGATTGGCTGATTTTATAGACATATCCAGACGGTTTTATTATTTGAAAATAGTAGACAAACGAAACAAAATAACCGATTACTGTGTATGCAACCTGTCAGCCAATGATATGAATCATATTGTTTTTTATTGAATTTACGACTGACTTTACCTTTAATTTGTATTAATTGCAAATCCGGTGTAGCACGACCTATCTCGAAAACTTGTTTTTTTTTCACCGAAATATAGTTTTGAAAACGCACCATATTTTATTTTCTCAATACACACACCATCTGAACAACTTTCACAGACAATATTATCCATTTTTCACTCTATTAACAACGTTAAAATCCTAAATAGCTGATAGCGTAGTCACAAACACAATACACTTCAAACGATATGGCGACTATTGACTATTGAAATTAGTAGTAAAAAAGAGTAGTAAAAAAAAATAATACCACAAAAAAATGATGGCCAAGCAAAAAGACACTGGCTTTTCATGCAGTTGTGTGCGTGATTTTTGTCATTGTGTGTCAGCAAAGCCCACGTAGCTATAGGAACGCACACACATTAAATCCGCATGATCACGACTTACCACGAGTGCACACATACAAAACATTAAGAGATGCATAGTTTGTGTCTTTGCCGTGGCAAGGGCGGGTGGCGCTCGTGCAGCGAACCTGTCGATCTTATCTTAATGATACCACCGACACTCGACAGGTGGAGCTGATTTATGATTTAAGTTTTTTATGTTATTTTGTTTATTGATAAAATTTTATTAGATCTATTATCAGAACTAGGGTAGGCAGTGTCTTTCTGTCTTTATGAAGCGTCCGCCACTGCCTATAGTAAAGTAAATAATGATCCAACAAAAACATTTTCATGTGAAATGAAGCCAAGTCTAAATCACAGTTCCCACTATCAAAAAGTTGTCAGATCTCACGTAAAGCCAAGCTTCTAACTCTACACGCCTTACTCTACAAGTCCTTACTCCACAAACTCTACAGCTTAGTCAATATATGTGACTTGCGTTTGACCACATACTGCCTGATGTTGAGCAGATATGCGGCCTAGGATGTAGCACGCTTACCTAGAAGATACCTATTTACTCGGGATTTGTTTTCTATACAATTTATTTTGATCACTTAAAAAAAAAATGGCGGGATTAAAAAAATTTAGTTTTAATATTTTTGAGAAGCCAATAAAGCAAGCTTTCAAACGATGCATAAGAGTATGTCGTAGTAAGATTTGAAAAACCGTTTTTTGCCAAAATCCTAGGAATTTTGCAAAACACGGATAATTAGACATTGGCTATGATATTTTTCTATTTTACTGAAAAAGTTAGGATTTTTGCATAAACACGATTTACTTTGGTAAGATTTGATGACCATATTTAACCTTTATTCTGATTGGCTCGTGGAGGGAAAATGACTGGAGAAGTTACTAGCGTATATTATTATTATTAGCCTTTATTCTGAGTGAGTTTTGGTCAAATGTATTGTGGTTAATATTGCTATAAAATGTCTCTCAGCTCAGTGTGCCTTTTGGCATAGGCCTCCTCCAACTGTCTCCACTGTGGTCTGTCTACAGCGACTCTTGTCCAGTACGGTCCCAAGGTTAGTCTGATATCATCGTCCCATCTTCTGATTGGACGTCCTTGTCTTCTAGTGCCATCTCTTGGGTACCATAGTGTGACCAGTTTACTCCATTTATTTGCTTTGCAACGCAACATGTGTCCTGTCCAGCCCCATTTCTGATGATCTATACGAGCAAGTATATCAGCGACTTTGGTTTTTTGTCTTATGGTTGAGCTTGGAATTTTATCTTTTAAGTTTATTCCCAACATGCTCCTTTCCATTGCTCGTTCGCACTTGGTTTGCCTGTGATTTTCCGTAAGTGACCAAGTTTCGCAACCATATGTTATGCATGGTAGGATACAGGTGTTAAAAGTTTTCCTTTTGATATTTATACCTAATTCCTTACTCTTCATAATTTCTTTAAGAGACCAATATTTTTTCCACCCACAAGCTATTCTTTTGTCTATTTCCTTGGACATCATATCAGTGGGAGCAATTATTTGCCCTAAATAAACATACTCGTTCACATATTGTAGACTATTTCCATTCAGTTCTATATTAGATTCTGTACAGTTTGTCATTAGTTTTGTTTTGGTTTCATTAATTTCCAATCCAACTTCTTTACTTTTATCGGCTAGTGTTTGTACCATAGCTTGCAATTTGTTAGGATCTTCTTCTAATAAAGGGTAGGGTTCTAGCGTATAGGGTGTGAGAAAAAAGATGTGCTATAGATAGGTACTTAGTACCTATATATATTATACGTTGTTTTGATTTCATCATATTTAGACTGTAGATGATGGTAAGAACCTGCAAAATACTGATAGAAGTGCTAGAAAATAGATAATCATTACTTAATATTACAAATCCGAAAAGTTTGTTGGTTTGTTACTCTTTCACACAACAACGGAGCAACGTATTGACTTGATTTTTGGCATGGCCATAGTTTAATAGGCGGAAAGTGCTTTAGGATACTTTTTATCCCGAAAAATTGAATAGTTCCTGTAGCTGTATCGAAAGCGAAACTGTCGCCACTATCACAAAGACGCTACGTGATTAATTCCTCTATGACGCTAATATGGATTAACGAAACGTCACAGCGAAACGTAATTAGATGATAGGTGACATTGTCTGCAGACTTTTATAAATTACAGGTAGTGTTGGAAAGTAGATTATGTCAACTCTTTTTTATTGGTTAAGTAACTTTTTAAAATGTAGATACTGGCAACCCTACTAGAAGCACCTTTTTAAGCATACGGTATCTATAGTAGTCTGTGAGCATTCGTATACGCATACGTAGTATCTATAGTAGTCTGTGTTTTTAAGTCAAGATGAAAAAGATGAAAAGAAAAGATTTGTAAGATGTGTCCCTGCAAAATAAACAAAAAATATAAAGTTAAGTGTGTTTCTATAGTGATCTCCTATAAATAATAAAAAGGCTGCGTTCTTCTAAACCTGGCGGCCGTTATTTTGGAGAAAAAAGAGCCGAAGTGATGGAGATCATGGAGAACAAAAAGAGAATACGTCGAGGCACGCGCTCCCAATTCACCAAAATTATTAACCAAGTCAGTCAATTAGATGAAAAAGACAGAGACTCTCACTACAAATTACTGTCAGAAACCGCAAACAAACTACATATTATTATGTTAGACGCGGAAATAGAAAAACTTTTGAGTGAGAGCGACTGCACAGACGCTGACTTGGAAAAAGAGCTAGAAGAGGTGATGGCGTACAGAAAGAAATGGCTGGCCGTAGAAAAGATTATAGAAAATCCAGCGAGAACTACTTCGAACTCTGCACCAGAAACAAATTCTACAAGAAAATATATATTGCCAATGTTGGAAATAAAGAAATTCGACGGAGATGTGAAAAACTGGATCACCTTCTGGGGACAATTTTGTAAAATACACGTGGATCCCACGTTAGATGACTCAGATAAATTTCAGTACCTGATTCAGGCCATGACACCTGGTACGGAGGTAAGAGACTTTATCGAATCTTACCCCATCACATCGAAAAACTATAACCAAGCTGTTACCGATTTAAAGCAAAGGTATGCTCGTGATGAGCTTTTAATCCAAGTGTACGTCAGAGAACTACTGAAGATGATTATGAACAAAAACAACCAGAGTTTAACACATATCTATGATCATGTTAGCACTCATTTCCGCGCTTTGGGGACACTTGGTGTCACAAAGCAAGGTTACTCATCCTTAAATTACCAATGGTTGAATCCACCTTACCGATGGATATCCTGAGGATGTGGGAACGCCTAAGACCTTCATCGGGGGACGAGCTTGGTACATTACTTGAATTTATGAAAAAAGAAGTAGAAAGCGAACAGAGGATTAAAATTGCTACACAATTTTGTAAGACAGAAAACAAAGAAGAAAATTTAATGGAAAATACTTCACAACCAACAACAGCAATGTTAGTAGATAGAGTTTCAAAAACAGAACAAAGAAAAATTGTTTGCTTGTGGTGCGCCAAAGAACATCCAAGCACAGAATGCTATAAATTATGCAAGCTATCACTTGAAGAACGCAAAGAACATATGAAGAAGAAATAAGCATGTATGCTATGTCTTAAAATTGACCACCATGCAAGGTCTGTAAAGCGTATGTTCAGTGTTTTTTGTGTAAGAAGAAGCATTCAGCAACTCGGTGTCCTGGACATGGAAATACCCAGAAAGACATTCAGACCACAAGCAATTTATCTTCAGAAAGAAACAGTGTAACACTACTACAAACCATTATGGTGAAGATTAAAAATGGTAATAAACAAGAAATTGTGAGAGCCCTCATAGACAATGGTGCTCAAAGATCCTATCTAAGAAGAGATATAGCACAGAAATTAGGTCTACAGAGCTCAGGTAAAGAAGTATTGACACACAACTTGTTCAGTGGAGTCAAGGTAAAGTCAAGTGAACACAATATTTATGAAGTCCTTGTCCAAAGCATGGTCTCATACTATGGGCCTTATTAATAAGCTCCAAGTAGCCCAACGAGCTATGGAGAGGGCTATGCTCGGAGTCTCTGCGAGATCGAATCAGGAACGAGGAGATTCGCAGAAGAACCAAAGTTACCGACATAGCCCAGCGGATTGGCAAGTTGAAATGGCAGTGGGCAGGGCACATAGCGCGGAGAACTGATGACCGAGGGTAGAAAAGTTCTCGAGTGGAGACCACGTACCGGCAAGCGCAGCGTAGGACGTCCACCCACAAGGTGGACGGATGACCACATTAAGACCGCAGGATCACGCTGGATGCAAGCCGCTACCAACCCGTCTTATTGGAGATTCATACGGGAGGCCTATGTCCAGCAGTGGACGTCCTATGGCTGATGGATGGATGGATAGATGTCCAAAGCATGTGTGGTCAACCTTTTGAACTAAATTTGATGGCTCTTGAGCAGTCAGTGATCTGTAATAACTTGCCCAGTTATAATAAAGATGTTGAATGTGATAATATCATGAAAAGGCACGGTATAGTAATATCAGATAGAGATACTAGTGACATATCTTTGCTCATCGGAGCAGAATACTCAGGGTTCATAATGACCAACACTAGTATAGTGATAAAAGAGGGTCTGTTCGCGATTAAAACCAAATTAGGTTGGGTTTTGCAGGGCAAATGAGTAAATAATATAAACAATAATACAACTAACACTTTATTCTGTTCATCATCAGTTACAGATTTCTGGTCACTAAAGTTGCTCGGCATCAAGGATCCCATGGAGAGCAAAACGAAAATGCAAGCAGAAGCTGACGCAGTCATATCGTTCGAAGAAAGCATCACTGTAGACCCAGAGGGGCGATATGAAGTAGCACTGCCGCTGAAGGTGGGGCATGAAGACTTGCAGAGCAACCGTAGTCTAGCTGAAAGAAGATTGGTATCTAGTACCAAACGATTAATATCAACAGGTAAATTCAATGAATATTAAGCATTTCAACCTGTAACCTTAAATGAGAAGCAAGGGTTAACGAACTTTGCAGTAGTAAATATCCCAGAAGGCGATGATCTGTCCGATGTCGAATTGGTGGATGACTTGTGGGCACAAGACGTCTACGATTCATCACCATGCCGGTGGGGATATGCTATCCCAATACGTCGATCCAGATACGGACGAACCTCAACTGGGACCTTCCAAGAGCGCTAAATTAATTTAACTTATTTATACTGAATATTACGCGATTTCCTAACAAATAAACTTGTTCGCTTTTGTTGTAGGTGCTTATCTTTTTTACTTCATTAATCGTAGCTTAGCTTGAACATCATCGTTCATACTTATCATTTTCTTTTCCATCATAAAAGTGCAGAGCTTCGATAGTACCTTACGAGTATAATCAGGGTCTAAATTCGAAATCGACAGAATTGCAAAAAATTCCGAAGTTCGAAATAAATGATAAACTTTGCTCTATTGAGTCAACAGAGACAATTCTAATTTCATATTGTAGCAAATTTAGTCTGAAAACGTTCAAATAATAAAATATCAAATACTAGTATTTTAGGATTATACCTAATCGCCAAAATATGAAAAATAAAAACGATTTTTTGCGGTTTTTTCAACTTTTGACCAAGATGCGTTCGGCGCTCGACGTCACAAACTTGGATTATTCATTAGGCCAACATCATAAACAAGTCTGCAAAATATCAGAACTACCGGATTTGACGCATGCTGTGTTTGTTTAAAGTTACAGGACCACTATGTTTCGACGGATAAATACGGAATAATAGCAAAATTAAATTTTTTAAAACTCCCCGACACAAAATAAACTCTATGTACTTTCAATATCATTGAAGTAATACGGTACCAAATTTCGAATCGATAGGACATATTATGGAAGGTAGTCAGATCCCCTCATCAACTATTAAAGAGCTGATGATCTTCAAAAGGCTGATCAGGTCATGGTTACCTTACCTTAATATTTCCATATAATTGAAGTAACACGGTACCAAATTTCGAATCGAAAGGACATATGGAAGGTAGTCAGATCCCCTCATCAACTAGAAAAAAGCTGACGATCTTCAAACGGCTGAACAGATTTTCATGAAACATGGCTAAGAACACTCGGGATAAAATAATCTATGACACCAAAAAACTAAACGAAAATCGATTCATCCGTTTGGGAGCTACGATTCCACAGATGCACAGACACACAGACACGTTAAACTTATTAAAACACCCCTCTCTTTGTCGGGGGTTAAAAATAGGAAAGAAATACGGAAGGAACGTTACCTCCTTAGAAAGCGCGTCACCGAGTCTGCTTTTAAGTGCCCGAAGAGCTCGACGTGAGAGGGCATCCGACGGGGACCGCCCCGCGATAACGCCTCGGAACGGCGCCGGAGAGCGGGCCGCCGGCGATGGGCACGGAGAGAACGCCGGCCATATGCCGTACGACGCCGGGGCCTGCGGCGAGGGAGCCGGTGATGGTGCGGGCTGCGGCGTGAGGCTCGGGCACAACATCTGCCGCACGGGCAGCTGCCCGGCCACGGGGCGAGATGCCGGCAGCGGCGAGGAGAGATCGAGCCCGGGCTGCGCCGCCTCAGGAGTCAGCGTCAGCCCCAGCTGGCGAAGGTACGTCGCAATTATTAAAGCAGATCAATAACGATATATATTGGATATGAAAGTTTTAATAAAATATTACAATGAGCTAATGAGCCCGATTACACAGGCACCAGCGTAAATTTAATAGCAACGTAAAAAGCGTCCTCTCTATCGAATACCTAAAGTGAAAAAGAAACAGAAGTATGCTATTTAGCTATTATAATTACGATGGCGCCTCTTCTGTGATCGGGCTTATAGTCTCGTAGCAGATGACATGACAAGACGCTTATAAAAAGAACAAAACATACAATGAAGTTCAGTTGACAAAGTAAAGAGTTCCTACTGTTTTAGCAATTTGCGACAGCGGGACGGGCAGGCGATAGGAGGTATTGACCGGCGTCGCGGGCGGCTCCACCGACCGGCGCACGGAGGTTGGACCTTCCAGCCGCGGGTCAGCTAGCAGTGTGGGCTCCGATATGATGACCAGCAGCGGCGTCGCGACTACAGGTGGGGATTAAACATTATAACCATTTAAATAACATGTTTAAGAAAGAATAACACTTAACAAGCAACATTGACCAAATCCTTAATAAGGAAGTTTCCCATCTCATAAAAATTAATAGTGTTATGCAGTAGGCCGCGTCGCGCGCGGTAATTACGGGCGGCGAGTTGTTTACACCTAATCGCGAGATTTATGGTTTTATGACTCAGGGGGCACCGGTCTTTGTGTCGCGTCTATTGTGTGATTTTTTTTGGTGTTTTCGTAATAGTTGAGAACAATAGGGATTCTCGAACTTTACATTTGTTTACTTTGTCAATCACAATGGCACCGAATATTCTACAGATTTCTAGAGAACCCTTGTTCCGATATAAATAGGGCGATGGTTTTCGTTCGTGCAGTTAAATATCGCGTTTCATACCGGAGCGAAAACATCTCGTGTTCAAGTGCGGTACCAGTGATTGTGAAGTGACTAGTTGTGTGAATATCAGTGCCAGTGTGAAGTATTGTGCGAACCAGTTGTGTCGTGTGTACTGTGATTTTGTGCAATAAAGTGCAAAGTGAACAATCGGCGTTTTAACTAATTATCCAAGAACCCAACTCGTAACAATAGTTATATTTACACATCAATAACTTTTTATAATAAGTTTAATGTATTTCTCAGTGTGGCACCTATCCTCCGGTCAAATTTCATCTGTGAGACTTGCAAAAAATGCGGCATTTATCCAGGATTTACCCTACTCCTTAAAAATTACAACCGTTGGATTAAGGCCCTATTTTTTGTGATTAAACTAATGTACTGTTTACATATGTAAAATATACCTGTACGTGTATACAATGCTTTAAGCCCTTTAAAGTTATAGGTCAACGGGAAGTACCCTACATGTTATGATTCCCTTGTGAGTGTCGAAATGTCCGAATTTTTGCGACAAACGGAAAACCCAAATGTTCGATTTTTTCACAACTTCAAGAGACCATAGATTCGCATGTTTGGTTTTAATTTCAACTCGAAATCTTAACGCGTTCCCAAGCTAGCTCTTGACACACGGACGGACAGACGGTCAGCACAGTGATCCTATAAGGGTTCGGTTATTTTCTTTTGAGGTACAGAACACTAAATAAGGAAATGTAGGTTATTTAAATAATTTTCGAGCCGTGGACGGGTTAGAAGTAGTTGCAAATGGTTCAAGTACCTACCTGATATTACTTACTTACTTTTTTTACCTGATATTACCAACGTCTGCTGCGTTGGCAGTTCCCTTCTCTTTGAAGTTGGACACGCCAACCTCAAATGCGATCTGTCGTCGGACGGACGTGAGCCGAAAATTCAAGTATCTTTTGTGGCGTCGTCGGCCGAATGGGAATCTCTGGATTACGCAGACGGTCGTAATACTTGATTCGTCAATTTGTAAACGTGTCGTTCGGGAAACGATCAAGCGTGTCGGGACGCTTACCGGGCTCGGGGAGCCTGTGAAGGCCGCGTTGCGCCCGCGTCCGGAGTGTGGCTGCGGGAGGTTTGCGGTGCAAGCACTGCAGCGGCAAGTCCAGCGGTAGCAGCCCGTCGAAGAACGCGTGCTCCAACGCGTCCGCCGGCGCCGGCCGCCTCGCCGGCTCCGCCTGCAGCAGCGCCGCAATCAACGCCCGGGTTGCCGGCGTTTTTATCCGCGCTGGGATCCTGCCCAACGGCGAGAATGAATAAATAGAAAGGGCGAACGAGCGAGCATAACCTCCTCCCACGGATGTATTACCTCCCGCCCGATCCGACGATCGCTAATCGATAGAGGAAGGTCAGAGCCAGTGTTTCCTGATGGGGACATTGAAATTAGAGTGTAGGCTGTCTGGACATACAGTATTTTAATTAAAATACAGTATTTTCTAGAAAAAAATACAGAAAAACACACATTTTCAGAAGTTTTTATTGACTGAGCGAACAAAGTGATTGAAGCATCTTAGTTATAACTTCCAAACTTTGCTTTTATCTATTCTATCTGGAAGTTGATTCTCCTGTACGCGTTGCATTTTTCAACGAATCTTGACAAAACTTGGACAACTCACATGGGTTCTAAATATTCTTGCAATTTTATAGGGGGTTTGTTTCGCCCAAAAAGGGGAAATATGAACTGTAAGTAGCTCTATCAGTTGATCTCAATGATATTTAGCAAAATCGTTTATTAGCTAAATATTAACAACATACTTTGTAAGTACCTACCTATCTACCAAAACCATGCAAGAGCGAGTCGAGATTTGGGTTTTTGAAGATTCAGATACAGTTTCTTATCTTGGGCATAGAATGATAACGCCTTTTATATGTTTCTTGGTATATAACTGTGCCTCCTGCGATAAGTGATACAACTTAAAAATCACCATTTTACAGGAGAGCAAAAACAAGTTTTAAAAGAATCTAGTTCGTGAACTTATTTACAGTTAAGTACCTTGTTTTGTAGATAAAAACATTTACTTTCAACGTGCATTTAAATTTTCATTTTACATATTATAGTTTTAAAGTAATTCATGAAAAATCTGTAAGTTGTACCTTTTTTATTTTTAATATGTGTTTTAATTACGTGGTATGTGACACAAGGACAATTAAACCATTAAGTTACCACCATCTATCAAGTCGTTTTTGTGTAAACTGACATACAAGAAATTAAAAAACGTAATTGTTTATTAGAAAATGTTCTTAACAAAATGTTGCTCAAACAAATAATTATAATATTAACCTAAAGATTACATTGGTTCACTTGTATGCCCCATATTATCATATTTACTTGAATTGTATCAGTTTGCTAAAATTCTAGTCTTTTGAAAGATGTGTTGAATAGTACAAGTCTAGTTATACCCCTGATTAAACTACATATTTATTGTGAAATAGATACAATATTTGAAAAATTAATTTATTTTTTATTTCAGGCAAAACTTATAAAACATTTCATAAACTTAACTATATATTACAACTACTATGCTATATGTACAAACCTAAACAAATAAAAAAATAAAAATCAAACACTTGAGCTAAAAAAAAAATTAATTATGTATAGATGACGATGAAAACCCTAATCTAAAAGCCCACTACCAGCGGGCACAAAAAATAATTAGCCTTAATTAAACTTATTCAACATTTAATTTACTGACAAATAAGGCACAGTTTTATCAAAATTCTTAAGAGAGGTAAATTGAGATCTCACTCAGGTACTTCAAATAACAATGTGAACTGAATGCAAACGTAGTCTCAACCATTGTCTGAAAACGTAGAACAATAATAAATATTTCTAAACTAACACAGAACAAACATCAGCTTAACAGCTGCTGTCAACCTATCTTATAAGCAAATAGTTTTACTCTATGAGATGGGTTAACTCTACTCTGTCGTCAAATGAATAAAAACAATTACCTAAAATTAGACAAAAAAATATTTACTTAATTGTCTGTCCTGATAGATCATTTAATAAGTACCTCTGTCTGCTCCTTGAGCTAAAGGTTATATTCCTACCCGGCATTATTTTCTGTTATGATTATAGTTATTCGTTCCATGCTCGTATGAGCTATGTATTAGGTTGTGTATATTATCCACCCTGCGTCCACGGACAGAACTCTCGACAAACTCTCTTCACACAGAGGCGGGAAGTGCGGGAAAGCGATCGCTATCCGGGACGGGAATTTTTTGTAATATTCGAATTTGTATGCAAACTGACACATAACAAGCGGGCGCGATCCGGCGCTGTCGCTTTGCACTGGATCGCTATCGGATCGCTTTCTCGCGGCTCCCGCCTCTGTGTGACCCGAGTTTTAATCACTGCGCACGGGCTGTTCAGGCCGGTGAATTTTCCAATCAAAACTACCTAGACAATAGGGAAGACTTGTACAGTGTATTGTTGAATATGAATGATACGTAACAAAACAAGAAAGTTTAATGTTTCCTAAGGATAAATAATAGGAACTTTACTACTGTCCACGGCGGGATTTAATCTATTAATAACCATGATGTTATTCCTTCAAAAAAGCGCGGTGGCAGGTACCTGTAGTCGGGCGGGTCACGGGCACGCTGCTCGGCGTCGCTGAAGGGCAACTTGCCCACGAGCAGCTGGAACATGATGCAGCCCAGGCTCCACACGTCGGCCGGCGGCCCCGCCGTCTCGCCCCGCTCCACCTCCGGCGCCGCGTACTCCAGCGCGCAGCTCCTCTCGCCTGCACAAGAGCGTCGTCTAGTCATCGCCCGACACTGAGCTGGAGGCGAACCTCGCGAGTGATGAGACGAGCGCCTCGTCTCACGGGGGTAAAAGTTCGAAGTTTTAGATTTTTCCTTTGTATATGCGTAATAGTCTACCTTGTTGCCAACTATCAAGTTTCTAAGTCAAATGGAAGTGGGTTAGGTTTTTGATCTATAAGTCAGTGAGTCAGTGATTCAGTCAATGAAACCCCGGTTTTTATACGTTAATATTACATTAACTGTAAGAACAAACTTAGTGAAATTTTGAATTCTAGACTAGCTAAACAACTTTAGTAAATATGCTAAGTTTCATATATTTAGCTTAAATAGTTTTCGAGTTATGAAGGGGTCAAAAGTGTCTCGAAATGGTTCGTGTAACATTACACACGGCTGCTGCGTCGCCTTTTTCTTGGTCTTGGCTGGACTCGCTGCCGCGTGTCTAGAAAATAAATTACCTATGTTAATCTGGATGCTACGGCTCATTGCGATCCGAACATGCAGATTATCTCCCAGGTATACGGCTCGCGGGCTCAGTGCGCCGTGAAACACGAACCGCGCGCGCAGGTAGCGCAGCCCCTGCAGTAGGCCGCGCACAAAAAATCGCACCTCCGGCGCTAGCAGCGCGCCGCGCCGCGCCGCCAGCTCCGCCAGCGTCTGCCGACACACACCGCCGCGCGCCGATATACACATACTATTTATTGTTTTACGCATACAGTCATACAACCGAGTTCAATCGTGTACTACTACATTCAGATGGTTCACTCGAACCGATCTCGGTACCTATCAATACGTTTCGATTATTCAAAAATGGCACTGCCGATTTCAATTAAAAAAAAAACAGTTCGAACCTACCTCGGGAGTAGGTATATCCTTTCAAACTGATAAAGTTTTTTTTTAATCAATTCACGATTGGTGAAAAATGAACATACCTAAACAAACGAACACAAAAATACTCGTAGTCGGTTAAAAATATACCTGTACAGAACTCGTGTAGTTACCGAGTTTCATCAACCTCCACCAGTGTGTGCTACCAGTGATGACTTACGGCACTGAAACTTGGTCTCTTGCTATGTTTCCTCCACTTCGCACGATCTTTTGCATCTGACATGGCCAGTTGATTGAAACTTGGTCTCTTACTATGGGCCTTAATAAAGCCTAGTAGCCCGACAAACTATGGTGAGAATCGAACCAGGAATGAGGAGATGAAAGCCTATGTCCAGCAGTAGACGTCCTATGGACGGATGGAAAACTGGTTTGTAAACCGACAACATTTTGAACAAAACAAATAAGTAAGTATGCGAATGGAATCGAACGGTGAATGCTCGGCGCATCAAATCGACGTTTAAAAAGTACGTATTATGAGAGTAGCGCACGTACCCCGTGTCGGCGAAATTCCATTACTGCATACACGTGTGCGCCGTCCGCAAAAGTGCGGTGAAGGCGCAGTATGTGGGCGTCGCGGAGCGGCGCGAGCAGCGTGCGCTCGGCCGCCAGGCGCGCCGCAACCTGCGGCTGCTCGGCGCGCTCGCGCGGCACCGCGCGCACCGCCAGCTCTCGCGACATGTCGCCTTCCCGCACTACTTGCCACCAAGTACCAAAACTTCCCTGTACAACAACATAGGTAAGTATATGTCGCTCATTTAAAACTACAACGTGGCACAACGAAAAACTGGAATTTTGGGAAAACGACTTTGAAACTTTTTTATTCTTATAACTTTTAAAGTAAGATGGCTACAAAAAAGATTTTTATGCCCGTTTTAAATTTCACTAATAAACTATCAATTTCAGTGAAAATGTCATTGATTTATGCATATCTTTTTTGTAAAATTGTAGTTTTATAAAAAAAGTCCCTACATGTCACGTTCTTTCTCTAAAAATAATGAATTTACTGACTGACATAGGGTTATATCACGTTATAGGTAATAAAATGAAGATATTTTAGAATGTATTACAGGATAATAACACTGTGTTGAAATTATAATAAGAGTATTTATTGAAAAAAACAACTAGTTAAAGTGTAACTTACAAGTTTTATAATCAGTATCAAACAAACAAATAATACAAAAATAAGTAAGTAGCGTCTTTTATACCTAAATTGAAACCTTAATTTATCAGTCTAAATAATCCTACGTCTAAAAATAACAATTTAAACTGGTGTCATGAATTATAGAAAGATTAATTATAGTGTCGTATATGGCAAAATTTGTAGCAAAAGAAAGGTTTAAATGGAAAAGTACTGCTAAAGTATCACAAGGTACTTAGGTTAAGTTAACTATTTTTATATTACTTATTTAATCATAAAACATGTTGTTTATAAAGGCAGCTTCTGTACATAGTTTATACTTATAATGAGACAGGTACTTCTTTTACAATAACCATAATGACTTAGGTATATTGACTATTTGTGAACCTATAAAATATCTAGGAAATGTCACAATTAATATTTTTTGAGGAACAGAACTAGGTACTAATATTAATCTAAACTAGGTACTTATATTAATCTAATGTTTATGATAAGTACTTTCTAAAATTGAAATTCATGCATGACAAAATCATGCATATTTTTAAAATAAGATGACCTACCTACTTCTAAAGTTAATTTGAGACTGATACTAAGGGAAGTCCCTTAATTACAGTATCAGTCTCACAAAACAACAAACGTCCATTGTTTTTCAATACCACCCAAATTCCAGTAATCTTCATATAATTGTTTTCGCTGTTCTACGGTAAAATTAATTTGACATTTAAATGAACAGTTATCTTTGCAAGGCTCCTTCATTTGACGTTCTGGCACAACTTTCGTAGTCCTGATGGAAGTGTAGGATTTTCCGGTTTTTCTTAGTTCTTTCGCGATACTTTTCTTCCACTTTTCTTCTCGTCTTTGTTTCTTCTTCCCCTTCTTTGTCGGAGTAATTTCATTTGTTTTATTTTCAGTATTCTTTGCCACGACATCTTCACGAGCCTCATCCTGTGGTGTGTTTTCATTTTCTTCCTGATCGCATATTAAATCCGCAACAATAGGATCTTCAGATGTAGCTATGAATTGGTCTTTAGTGCTGGAAACACAATTTTCTATCCCTGCACTATTTATTAAGTCTTGTGACAATTCGTTTAAAGGTACTGTAGTCAGTGTTGTCAAGGTGTAAGTCTCTTCATAATATTCTGAACTTTCTTTAATTACCTACATTGTTGACGGTGAAATTCGGGTATCTAACGGAATCGTCGCTATCTTCGATGAAGGATTCCTCACCTGAGCTTCTAGATGAGCTGGAGCTAGAAGAATTACTACGCCGACGCTTTGCTGGATGATAATTTCGCCATTTCTATCATTCTTCATGATCGTGACCCCATCTTGAAAGAAAAAAAAAGCTTTATTAGTAAAATATTATTATAAACAATGAGACAAAATGATGAACTTCTTAATTTAATAACAATATTTCAAAGATGTACCGCGACATCCTGTTATAAACGAAGCGTGAATTTAAATAAATATAAAAGTTAATTGCATACAACGTGACATGCTAACACAAGCTATTTTATTTTCGTAATTTTCAAAGGAACAACGTGCTATTAAAGTGATGAGCAAGTACGATCAATTATTTTTTTAATACTAAAATGCTACAAAATATGTGTGACACATTATAGAATAAAATAAATAAGTAATAAAATAACTTACCTTTACTCCAATAAGGTGTCATGCAGGTCGTGACACGTTGTTGTCTTAAACCGCGAGCAAATACTCTCGCGCGCTGCACTGACACACTGAGGTGGAGCGGTGTAGTAATAAGCTTAGCTGCCGAACGGGACAGCGCTACATCGTGACATGTCCTCTCTTTTCCTCATACATTTGTCAGTATTGGCTTAAATTATACCACGTTTTTGCACTAAATAGATTCGGGTACGGTGAATAAAATGGTGTTAATAACACAAAACCGAGTTATGCCACTGTGACACGTTGTAGTTTTAAACGAGCGATGTGTATAATTTAATCGTAATTACATAGATAAATAAATCGTTTATATTTATAAATTAATCGTTTTTGTTAGTCTCGCTAAAACTCGAAAATGGCCGATCCGATTTGGCTAATTTTGATCTTGAAATATTTGTGGAAGCTAAGGGATTAAATCTTCCCTTAGCGGTGAGAAAATTTATAAAAATTTGCGAGTAAAATAATAGAATCATCAATTTCATTTTCCCATACACAATGCTTCTGCATGTCAAAGGTGTCAGTGACAGATGGTGAGATGAAGTTCACCAAGTTAGTTATGACTGACGTACGGTTACCATAGCTGGCACCTGTTTCACGACTTAAAAAAAAAAAAAAAAAAAAATTAGACAAAGAATGCTGTGTGGTATATACTCGTACCATTAAATTCCGTTCAAGTTCAATCCGGCAATAGCCACCCAATGTCGTCATGCGAGTCGCAGTGGGCGAGGCTGCAGCAGCTGCGTGGCGTCGCGTCGCGTGGAACGCATCCTCGCTCCCCGCCAAGTCGACGCTCCCCGCATGTTATAGGTAGGGTGTACCAGTCCCAAACCAGTTAAGGACAAATTTTGACTTTGAGGTTTTCTCTACGGTTATTCTTTTAGTATTATTCATGAATGTTGATGCAATGTTGTTAATCGTTTATTAAAGCAGCGATTTTGATAAATTATTTAATTCCTGAAATTTTTGTTTTTTTTTTATATTTAATTAACATTACCAAAAACGGGAATTTGCCTAAGATTGACCAGTGCGTTCCTATATATAACCACTTTTTGCACCAATAGTTGACCAGTGAAATTTATGACGAAAAAGGGGACCTATTTGAAAATGAAACACTATTTTACTAGAAATACTTTTGCTGTCATCCAACCTTTTTGTGACTTTCCGGTTACCCAGTTTTCAGGTACATTTTGCGCTATTTCATAAGCAATCCCCTCCCCCTCGTAAGGATATCTGATAAGAACCGGCAAGACTTTTCCCGATGCGGAGAAAGTTCCTAAAGCAGTAATGCTTTCTTTTTCTTTGTCTTGTATTTGGTAAAAATTAGCCATTCCTTTCGGACCCAGCACTAATCCTGACGAAGGACAAATATTAAATCCAGATTCGTCAGCATTTATGATTCTATTAGGGTCATCAAGTATATCTACAGCATTTTCTGTTTTTAAGAATTCTTTTAAATCAGAATGCCATTTCCGAAGACTTTCTTCCGTTACCCTGCTCCGAGCAGAGTTTATACTTTCGGCATGTCGCAGTAATACATCTGGATGTCTTTTTAGAAACCCATCAAACAACTTTCGTCCAGGAATCCCATTTTTGAAAGATTTTTTTCGGCCATCCTCTTGTATAATTTGGCTAACTGTTTCGAATAGACGATTTTTTTGCTATCGGGATTCCTTTTTTAGCATTATCATTGATACACTTTACTAATAGTGACTCTTCGGTTGGGGTCAATGCTGTCGCTGGTCCCATTTTTCGCTGTATGGGATATCTCATTTTTAATTCATTGATGAGAGTTACATGAGGTATATTGTATTTTCTACATGTCGCTCCTATTTCAAAAGGTCTTCTTCGCTATATTTAAAAAATGTCTTTTTATGGGCCATTTTACATCTAAATAAAAAAATCTAAATTGAAATCTTATCTGGTCATACATAG
Source organism: Hypomecis atomaria (assembly GCA_964007245.1). Taxonomy (NCBI): domain Eukaryota; kingdom Metazoa; phylum Arthropoda; class Insecta; order Lepidoptera; family Geometridae; genus Hypomecis; species Hypomecis atomaria. Next base: position 19,444,837 of record OZ023279.1, read on the forward strand.
GTACACGTACTTAGTGCCAATAGTTGACCAACTGGTCAACTACTGGTCACACCATACTGAAGGTTTTGATGACACGCTTAATGATCTAAATGATGTAAATCTAAAACATATCTATGAAAAAATAACGAAAAAAAAAATATCATCGACACCAATTGCAAACCAGTTGGTCAACAACAGGAATCCAGTACAAAACGTGTTCCAGTAGTTAACCACCCTTGAAAATACTGGTAATTATCATTATTTATTCAAAATAATACCTCATAGCACTCAAATATACATTATATTTTCAATAAAACACAACTTCATGGTAATAATTAGGAAATAACTGGTGATAATAGAATATTTAACTAACCACGTCGACTTGCACTTCTAACTGTGATGGCGGCCGAAAGGCAAATGAACGAGACACTGCAGATAAAAAAAGAGCAGGGCAGCGATATTTTTATTTAATTGTCGCAAAATTTATGCTTGAAAGGTTCCTTACAGTCCAGGCAACATAACAAAACAATTGAATACTGAGAAAACACCTACAGTTTCTTATTTTACTTATTTGAATAAGCGATTGGTCAACCACTGGTTCCTGGTTTGGGACTGGTACACTCACCTGATATTTTCCTTACTCATAAAAAAAGGGTTACATTTGTCCACGGAAGTCGCCTGATGGAAAACGATGTCGCAGCAGGAGATGGAATATGCATTTAGAGCTAGAAGATTCCTACGTACCATGTATATAAGTAATATGAAGTTTCCATATGCACTACATTCCATTCACGATCCACGATGGGACCTACCTGGGCCAGGCGTTCCACCACCCGGTACCTAGTGCCGTCAGTGGCGTCCACCAGCTCGGTGGGGGCATTGGGGGCCGACGTTGTCTGCATCATCTGAAAAATTCAAAATAAGTATTCATTATTAGTTGAACTTATTACACTTGCTAAATAGCACTATCACTACACATAATAGGTTGGAAAAAGTCTTTTCGCATTTAGTATGTATGAACTTGTAATAAAATCTCTTTGGATATACTATTTGTATCTGGCTGGTTTTGGTATCATTGAAAGTTTAAATTTTAAAGAACAAAATTCCAAATTCAAATTACGAAAATGTGTGATTTTTATTTGTTTTTGGTACCTACTTTCAAGATGAGTAAATCTAATGAAGAAATTCGAAACATTTTAAAAATTTTACTACAAAAAAGGTAAAAATGCAACGCAAGCCGCGAAAAACATTTGCGATGTTTATAGACCTAGTGCAGTATCTGTGAGAGTAGCACAACTTTGGTTAAAGCGTTTTCAATCCGGAAATTTTGATGTCAAAGACGCACGTAGCTCTAGTCGCCCTATTACGGATAAAATGGATGCCATTTTTGAAAAAGTGGAGCAAGATCAGCATATCAATAGTTACGACGTAGCTGAAGAACTGGGAATTGACCACAAAACAGTTTTAGTGCATTTGAAAAAACTGGGTACACAAAAAAGGGTAGCTGTGTTAACAAACCAATATTAAATTTAAAAAAAAAAGATACGCTTTTGCCAAACTTAAGTTTTCCTATTTCTACGTAGGTGATTGGGTAAATATTAATTTTAAATAATATACTTGCACCAGTGGCGGCGCTTGCGTAGCTAGATGCATAAAGGCCCCGGTGCATAAAGAATGAATCGGGCCCTCACCCCGGTTACAGGGATAGAAGTATATAAGGTCACATTCGAGCATGCCGGAATTTCGTTATAATTTCTCTGTAAAGTTGGCGAATGGAACAGTCTCCGTCAATTGAGAAAAGACAAGACTTCATAGGTAGGTCATTTCATCTGAAACTGATCACATTTCGTGAGTATAGTCGTTTCATTCTATGCTAAGCAATATCTGATTGATTATATTATAATTGTGATATTAGGTATGTCGAGTACATTGTTAAAAATAGCTTCGTATCCGTGGCCTTGGATTTAAAGAACGCGGATTTATTTCTGTACTTGAATATTTATCCGTTGCGCTGTTTCGTTCGAAGCCTTAGTATACTCGTTAGACTCGTTCAAAATTCAGCATTTTTGATTTCATAATTTTACTTACCTTAGTTAGTTTTACTGGAACTCGTTAACAGCGCTATTTCGGTCAGTACAGTACAGTATAAAAATACCTTTACGGGTTATTGGAAATAAAAATGTAGAATCAATTAACTTACATTACCCGACCACGAACGAGCTCACGGCATTAAACAAAGGGCTGAGTGAGACCTCTGCCATCCGTCACTGTGGGGCTCATAATTGGGTGTCAGTTTTAGGAAGACCACTCCGCGCTGCCCCTTCATAACTATTAACAAGTAGCAAGTTAGCCCCTCATAGCCGTAGACACATGTATGTTGGCTCGAAGTTAAGTGCATTGCCGTGTAGTGGCGTTCGCACGACAGCCTGACGGATGGAGCGGGGGCGCGCCGCATCGCATCTTGCCCTTAGTCTTTTCTTCTACCTAACTGAAGCAACATATTGGGATGGCGAGCGAGATAAGGAAAACAATTTAATGTTTTTTTTTTTTTTAATTATGAAACATTGTTGCGTAGCACAGATTTAATTCTCTGCACCGTCTTCGTAATATTGTCTGACGACGACAAATAAAATGAAAAATATTTTTAGGTTATAAAATCTGAGTTATTCCGGTTTGAAAAAACGCTATCGGACGTCTCGCTATCTAACTGGTTACCCGAGAAGAGATTTTTGTCTTGTCTCATAAACAAGTTACAAATGAAGGTTTTTCTGTCTGTTTTCGTAACTAAGGTAATTTCTCGCCAGTTACCTTAAAAGAAATAGTTGTCACAAAATCAAATTAGGGGTTTGGGCGTACTCGTACCTACTGCGAGAAGGGAGAGGATGTGAGCATTCCGACAAAAGCAGATCGGAATCAACTTGAGTTTTTCTCGAATTTCGGATTCATATGTGGATGATATGGAATGAGGTGGTGGTCTTTATGGAGGTTGAGCGGGGTTTGGATAGTGATATCCATGATAAAGATAATTTCCATTCACAAAGAAATACTCCTCTGGTGTTGTGCCCGGGGATAGTTATCCGCCAGCATAAGGTTCGATCTTGTCATGATTCATACGCCGCCAGAAATTCCGTTTAGCGATGATGTGGAGTGGTGTCCACGCAGGGTCGGGAGTTTAGACCCCATTGGGTTTTCACAGCTCGGGATAACATATTGTAAATATTTACCGCTTTTCTAGTGACATTCTCCAGGTGAAGCCTAAAAGTCAGTGACCTGTCTATAGTCACGCCCAGGAACTTAATGGAATTCGTATATTCTAGATGTAAGCCATTTAATGTCAACTGTGGTAGATCATATTTTAACTTCCTGGTAACCAGCATAGTCTGCGTTTTGTGTGCAGCAAATCTCATTTTGTGCGATTTGCCCCAATCAGCCACCACTTCAAGGGCTTTGTTTACTTTACGCTCTATTTCGTTTGCCGTGCTTCCTACGCCTATCACCAAAATATCATCTGCAAACGCTTGTATGTGTGCTTCCAAATGTTCCGCCTGCTGTAACAGTGGATCAAGTTGGATGTTCCAGAACAAAGGACCACCAGGTGACCCCTGTACGCAGCCTTTATTTGTTTGTCTTTGTACTGTTTCATCCAAATAGGACAGTGAGACAGATCTGCCTAATTTAACAGTGTTTTTGAGTGCTAGTAACGAATAAAAAATATACTTAATTGAATTATAGCGGAAAAGTACGAAATTCTTTTTACTTTACACTATCACCACAATTGTTTTTGACGACATTTTTTTATGAATCTGATTCGAAACATTCCTACCATTCACCGATCCATTCACCTGTTCTCCAAATCTGGTCCGGTCCATCTATTTCGTAGAATTTTTATAAATCTTCTTCACATCGTCAGAAAAGATACTGTCACTTTTGGTGGATTTGACATATTTATTTTTATAGCGAGGTCAAATTTCCGCTCTTAGTCTGGATCAATTCGCCACCATATGCTACGAGTACCTTGCCAGCTTGTCTTTGCATATACATAGTCTGTACAAAAAATAAAGGTTTTTTTTTATTAATACGTCGACTAAAGTCGATGTTGCTTTCAAATTTCGATATGCGCTTCTTCCAATCGTCGAAACACTTCTCAAACTCGATTTTTGTGATAGCCTTTAGCTTTTTAGCGATGCGCTTTCTAGCAAATATTAAAATTCCCGACATTACCAAAAAAAACTTCCATAAACCGTATTTTATAAAACTTGAAATTATGTCCCTGGTATCTATCTATGTATTCGAAATATGTAAATTTGTCAAAAATCACCCAGACTATTTCAACAAAGCGTCTGATAAATCGCTCAAAATTAGATCACAATACAGACAAAAACTCGTGGGACCAAAGTACAACTTAGCAATGCATCGTTCCAGCCCGCATTCTATGGCTTTAAAAATATTTAATACACTGCCAAATAATCTAAAAAATATAGAAAAGGAAAACTGTTTTTAAAACAACTAATAATTATTCTATTATCCATATGTTATTAGTGTTATTACACATTAGACGATTTTTAACGATAATCTGGAAATAAATTTATAAATCGTTCCAATACGAATAATAAAATTGCCATACCCTTATCAGGGTCATCTGTATAACTATTATACTAAACATGTTAGTTAAGAACCGCATGTAAATTTCATATGTTGCAATAAATGATTTGACTTTTAATATTTCACACACATTGTTACACTTTATTTCATTTGTTACGCAAGATTTGATACAAATTCTTTGACCCATTTCTTTTAACTAACGAAAATCGCCAAGCTCATAAAACACATCTAACCGCTGCTATAGACAAAGTAAGCTATGAATATAGCTGAAAATTTTATCGCACTTCAGGAGCATGTAAACCAAACCCGCGAAATTTTAAAATTCACATCCTACTTCGGTTCAAACAAATAAAACAATAATTTCACATATAAATGTCACAATAACTGCATGACACAGTCTCAGACTAAATATATTTTTTATTTGGTTTGAGGAGACAGTGAAGTGTTACTGCTAGTCTTACGCGTGCATTATTGATGCTTTGCTTTTCAATGATAAAATGATTGGTGGTGGGTTATGGAAAGGACTGACCGGGTCGTTTTATAGTTTAGTGTTTTCTATTTTGTACGATATTACTATATGCATTCATTTTGTGTAATATACTATAATCATAGTGTGAAATCTTTCCAAGATAATATTTTAGATCTTATTGTCTCCGAAAGAAAAATCTAAAATATTGTTGTTTTTTCTGGCATTGGAAATGTCGAAAAGTTTGTTGGCCGGATTTCTTTATGATAAAATCATAGACAAAAACATAAACTATTATGTTTTGGTCTATCGATAAAATTCCCATATATTTGATACCATTTGTTCCAAAACCCAGTATTCACATACTTTTATGAACTAAAACATATTTTTGGCAGAGTAATTTGCGGAATAACTGAAGACACCCAATCAAACCATATTGTGAAAGCAGCTTTGGAAGCCGTTTGTTACCAAGTTAGAGACATCCTGGATGCAATGAACGAGGATTGTGGAATACCTTTGCAATTGCTTAAGGTGATGCTAAACCAGCTTATTAATCTAACCAGTAAATTTATCCTGCTTTATCAAATAATAAGCACGTCATTTAGTCTAGGCGACGGTATTGGCACATAATATGGCTGATCACGAAACTAAAGTAATTTATGATCATCTAAATACTTAGGTAACCACTAAAAATTGAAATCTCGTTATTTTTAAATGAAGAAAAATTAAATACTTGAGTGTTGAGCTATATGAGAAGTCCGTGACCAATTTATTATAATGAATTTTTGTCACGTGAAATTAACAGTTTCCCCTGTGCGTTGTTTGCCCCAGAGAGTAACACAATTGACATAAAATTTGTTCTTTCCAGGTCGACGGTGGTATGACGTCTAATGCCTTAGTCATGCAAATGCAAGCAGATTTAGTAGGCATAAACGTTATTAAGGCGGGATTCACAGAGAGCACCGCTTTGGGTGCTGCTTTGGCCGCTTACTGGGGCGTACAAAGCAAACCAATATCTCCTATACCCATGAGCGACGGAATCACTTATTTTCCCCGTATAAGTGATGATGAAAGGGATATGAGATATAAGCAATGGAAAATGGCTGTAGATAGATCATTGGGATGGGACGCCCAAAATTGAATGTTCTCAACATTTTATTATATTTTGTTGGTGTTATCTCGGGACTTATGTGTAATTGGTATTTACATATTTCGTTTTTGTAGAGTGAGATAGTCAGAATTTACTATTTATTTTTCTTTGAAAATTGAGTCAGCGATTTTGACAGTTTCGGGCGTTTTGTCGATTTTTTGTACTACTGTCACGCGTTTTTGACTTTATTATCACAAGTTTTAAGTGGTGTAAAGATTTTAGATATTATTACTTTTAAGTACTCGTAACATCAAACGAGATGTTTTTTTGTTACATGCTAAGTTTAATATTTTGGTTGGTTATAGGCGTTATAGCGTTCGTAATTATTTTAAGTACCATTTAATGCAAATCGATTTTTGTATTAATGTTTGTTTGAAAGCTCATAAAAGACATTAGAGTAAGAGTCGTTTATATCTGCCGAAGACATGTTTAATATTATTATTTTTATAATTTCAAGAGGGCAAGTGCCTTTATTAACAACCACTAAATATAAGACTTAAATAATCTAAAACTACATAAACTACTACTATTGTTGGTTCTGTAGTTTATGTCTAATAAAATAGTCTTATAATCAGAATTAAAAGATTCTCCCTTCGAATCCGGAATTCCATTTTGCTAACGTTAAGTACAGACTTAATCCTGCTGATCAAGTGAAAGTGGTAGTGATCAGGATAATCACAAAATGCTGATGGCTGGTCATAAAACCTATGCCGAAATGCCAAACATAGATTGCCCACATTTTCCACACATTAGATCGACTTATCGACTTTTTGATCAGAAATGCCACTGAACGCCGCTGCCACTTACTGGTTTTGTTTGGGAATACATAGGGAAAGTATTCTCCATTCAAAATTTGTGGTGGTATGTACCGATAAATAAAAACCCAAACATGAACATCGGCGATTTAAGCGTCCCATTCTACTTCGGCTAAGTTTATTCCTTGTACACGTAGTAAGTTGTACTCTGCAGCATCCATATTTGATGCCGTTATTCTGTAGTCTGAGTAATGAAGGTGCTATAATAAGGCATTTTAAAAACTTTTTAAATTGATAAATAACTATGTAACATACTGTGTATGTAATAGCAATTAATTAATTGTTTTATACTACAATTGCCAAAGTCTCAATTCAAAGATATTCTTTTATATATTTCCTTATATAATGGTTGAAATGAAATTTTAAGTTTTTTCTGGCATTGGCAGCTGGATGTTGGGGTATACATATAGCCGGTAGCTCCGACTAGTTTATCAATTCGAGTATCTGTTAGACCTACATCTGTCTTTTCATAAAGCACTGTCTGATACAGTGTTTTATAAGTAAAAAAGCAAGCCAAATAATTGCAAAATTGATTTTGAAAAGAGAAACGAGAAGATTGTACGTATAGATTAGATTCCGAAAAATAGTGCGTAGTTTCTGAATTTTGTTCTGCTTTATACCAATTTTTATAAAGTCATTGTACAAAACGAGATCGGTTCACTGATTTTTGAAGATGAGACACATTTGCGATAACTAACAAGTGAACATGTTCTTAAACAATAATCGAAACTAGACTGTTTTAGTTAAGATGAGTAACTTGTTACAAAAATGAATTGTTTTATTTTGTTGTCGATTGTTAAAATAAATATGTTTTAAAATAATTTGTATTGTTTAAAATTATTACCTTTACACAAATCTTCATAAGTCTTCTTAGATGTTTTTCACCATACGTTGCCTAAACTGAATGGCAGAAGTCGAAAAATTCAAAATCTAAGAGTTTCTCATTATGCTCTTGCACCAGTAGCTGCTAGTAGCTAGTAGCTTTGTTGCCAACTATCAAGTTTCTAAGTCAAATGGAAGTGGGTTAGGTTTTTGATCTATAAGTCAGTGAGTCAGTGATTCAGTCAATGAAACCCCGGTTTTTATACGTTAATATTACATTAACTGTAAAAGCAAACTTAGTGAAATTTTGAATTCTAGACTAGCTAAACAACTTTAGTAAATATGCTAAGTTTCATATATTTAGCTTAAATAGTTTTCGAGTTATGAAGGGGTCAAAAGTGTCTCGAAATGGTTCGTGTAACATTACACACGGCTGCTGCGTCGCCTTTTTCTTGGTCTTGGCTGGACTCGCTGCCGCGTGTCTAGAAAATAAATTACCTATGTTAATCTGGATGCTACGGCTCATTGCGATCCGAACATGCAGATTATCTCCCAGGTATACGGCTCGCGGGCTCAGTGCGCCGTGAAACACGAACCGCGCGCGCAGGTAGCGCAGCCCCTGCAGTAGGCCGCGCACAAAAAATCGCACCTCCGGCGCTAGCAGCGCGCCGCGCCGCGCCGCCAGCTCCGCCAGCGTCTGCCGACACACACCGCCGCGCGCCGATATACACATACTATTTATTGTTTTACGCATACAGTCATACAACCGAGTTCAATCGTGTACTACTACATTCAGATGGTTCACTCGAATCGATCTCGGTACCTATCAATACGTTTCGATTATTCAAAAATGGCACTGCCGATTTCAATAAAAAAAAAAAACAGTTCGAACCTACCTCGGGAGTAGGTATATCCTTTCAAACTGATAAAGTTTTTTTTTAATCAATTCACGATTGGTGAAAAATGATCATACCTAAACAAACGAACACAAAAATACTCGTAGTCGGTTAAAAATATACCTGTACAGAACTCGTGTAGTTACCGAGTTTCATCAACCTCCACCAGTGTGTGCTACCAGTGATGACTTACGGCACTGAAACTTGGTCTCTTACTATCTTCTTCTTCCTAGCGTCTGTCTCAGCTTATGCCAGGGTCCGCTTTCCTGCTATGTTTCCTCCACTTCGCACGATCTTTTGCATCTGACATGGCCAGTTGATTGAAACTTGGTCTCTTACTATGGGCCTTAATAAAGCCTAGTAGCCCGACAAACTATGGTGAGAATCGAACCAGGAATGAGGAGATGAAAGCCTATGTCCAGCAGTAGACGTCCTATGGACGGATGGAAAACTGGTTTGTAAACCGACAACATTTTGAACAAAACAAATAAGTAAGTATGCGAATGGAATCGAACGGTGAATGCTCGGCGCATCAAATCGACGTTTAAAAAGTACGTATTATGAGAGTAGCGCACGTACCCCGTGTCGGCGAAATTCCATTACTGCATACACGTGTGCGCCGTCCGCAAAAGTGCGGTGAAGGCGCAGTATGTGGGCGTCGCGGAGCGGCGCGAGCAGCGTGCGCTCGGCCGCCAGGCGCGCCGCAACCTGCGGCTGCTCGGCGCGCTCGCGCGGCACCGCGCGCACCGCCAGCTCTCGCGACATGTCGCCTTCCCGCACTACTTGCCACCAAGTACCAAAACTTCCCTGTACAACAACATAGGTAAGTATATGTCGCTCATTTAAAACTACAACGTGGCACAACGAAAAACTGGAATTTTGGGAAAACGACTTTGAAACTTTTTTATTCTTATAACTTTTAAAGTAAGATGGCTACAAAAAAGATTTTTATGCCCGTTTTAAATTTCACTAATAAACTATCAATTTCAGTGAAAATGTCATTGATTTATGCATATCTTTTTTGTAAAATTGTAGTTTTATAAAAAAAGTCCCTACATGTCACGTTCTTTCTCTAAAAATAATGAATTTACTGACTGACATAGGGTTATATCACGTTATAGGTAATAAAATGAAGATATTTTAGAATGTATTACAGGATAATAACACTGTGTTGAAATTATAATAAGAGTATTTATTGAAAAAAACAACTAGTTAAAGTGTAACTTACAAGTTTTATAATCAGTATCAAACAAACAAATAATACAAAAATAAGTAAGTAGCGTCTTTTATACCTAAATTGAAACCTTAATTTATCAGTCTAAATAATCCTACGTCTAAAAATAACAATTTAAACTGGTGTCATGAATTATAGAAAGATTAATTATAGTGTCGTATATGGCAAAATTTGTAGCAAAAGAAAGGTTTAAATGGAAAAGTACTGCTAAAGTATCACAAGGTACTTAGGTTAAGTTAACTATTTTTATATTACTTATTTAATCATAAAACATGTTGTTTATAAAGGCAGCTTCTGTACATAGTTTATACTTATAATGAGACAGGTACTTCTTTTACAATAACCATAATGACTTAGGTATAGTGACTATTTGTGAACCTATAAAATATCTAGGAAATGTCACAATTAATATTTTTTGAGGAACAGAACTAGGTACTAATATTAATCTAAACTAGGTACTTATATTAATCTAATGTTTATGATAAGTACTTTCTAAAATTGAAATTCATGCATGACAAAATCATGCATATTTTTAAAATAAGATGACCTACCTACTTCTAAAGTTAATTTGAGACTGATACTAAGGGAAGTCCCTTAATTACAGTATCAGTCTCACAAAACAACAAACGTCCATTGTTTTTCAATACCACCCAAATTCCAGTAATCTTCATATAATTGTTTTCGCTGTTCTACGGTAAAATTAATTTGACATTTAAATGAACAGTTATCTTTGCAAGGCTCCTTCATTTGACGTTCTGGCACAACTTTCGTAGTCCTGATGGAAGTGTAGGATTTTCCGGTTTTTCTTAGTTCTTTCGCGATACTTTTCTTCCACTTTTCTTCTCGTCTTTGTTTCTTCTTCCCCTTCTTTGTCGGAGTAATTTCATTTGTTTTATTTTCAGTATTATTTGCCACGACATCTTTACGAGCCTCATCCTGTGGTGTGTTTTCATTTTCTTCCTGATCGCATATTAAATCCGCAACAATAGGATCTTCAGATGTAGCTATGAATTGGTCTTTAGTGCTGGAAACACAATTTTCTATCCCTGCACTATTTATTAAGTCTTGTGACAATTCGTTTAAAGGTACTGTAGTCAGTGTTGTCAAGGTGTAAGTCTCTTCATCATATTCTGAACTTTCTTTAATTACCTACATTGTTGACGGTGAAATTCGGGTATCTAACGGAATCGTCGCTATCTTCGATGAAGGATTCCTCACCTGAGCTTCTAGATGAGCTGGAGCTAGAAGAATTACTACGCCGACGCTTTGCTGGATGATAATTTCGCCATTTCTATCATTCTTCTTGATCGTGACCCCATCTTGAAAGAAAAAAAAAGCTTTATTAGTAAAATATTATTATAAACAATGTGACAAAATGATGAACTTCTTAATTTAATAACAATATTTCAAAGATGTACCGCGACATCCTGTTATAAACGAAGCGTGAATTTAAATAAATATAAAAGTTAATTGCAAACAACGTGACATGCTAACACAAGCTATTTTATTTTCGTAATTTTCAAAGGAACAACGTGCTATTAAAGTGATGAGCAAGTACGATCAATTATTTTTTTAATACTAAAATGCTACAAAATATGTGTGACACATTATAGAATAAAATAAATAAGTAATAAAATAACTTACCTTTACTCCAATAAGGTGTCATGCAGGTCGTGACACGTTGTTGTCTTAAACCGCGAGCAAATACTCTCGCGCGCTGCACTGACACACTGAGGTGGAGCGGTGTAGTAATAAGCTTAGCTGCCGAACGGGACAGCGCTACATCGTGACATGTCCTCTCTTTTCCTCATACTTTTGTCAGTATTGGCTTAAATTATACCACGTTTTTGCACTAAATAGATTCGGGTACGGTGAATAAAATGGTGTTAATAACACAAAACCGAGTTATGCCACTGTGACACGTTGTAGTTTTAAACGAGCGATGTGTATAATTTAATCGTAATTACATAGATAAATAAATCGTTTATATTTATAAATTAATCGTTTTTGTTAGTCTCGCTAAAACTCGAAAATGGCCGAACCGATTTGGCTAATTTTGATCTTGAAATATTTGTGGAAGCTAAGGGATTAAATCTTCCCTTAGCGGTGAGAAAATTTATAAAATTTGCGAGTAAAATAATAGAATCATCAATTTCATTTTCCCATACACAATGCTTCTGCATGTCAAAGGTGTCAGTGACAGATGGTGAGATGAAGTTCACCAAGTTAGTTATGACTGACGTACGGTTACCATAGCTGGCACCTGTTTCACGACTTAAAAAAAAAAAAAAAAAAAAAATTAGACAAAGAATGCTGTGTGGTATATACTCGTATAACCCGGTTCATTAAAGAAAGGAATCTAAAATGGCGGCTTGTACTTGCGTTGACAGATAGTACAGTTAGCATAAAAAATTACAAGTCAGTTTTTTTTTCAAATTATAAATAATAAAAACAAGACCGGGTCGTATTAATTTCAAACTAGCTTCTACCAGCGGCTTCGCCCGCGTGAAAGTTGAAAATTTGAAAGACACGTGGGGCCATCTATTATCATTAGAACGTTATTGTTGTTTTCATCGGAAACAGTGCCTACTTTTTTTCGGGATGAAGAAGACGCTCCAGATTTTTTTCTTCTTCAAAATATTTGATGACGTTATACACAATTTGGCGTTTATCACTGTGTATAATCTTTCCTCGCTTTCGAGGAGACATGATTACTGTCTCCGCACAGTCCACACGTCCAAACAGCGAAACTTGACAATAAAACAAAACTCAACAACAGTAACACACAGGTAACAACGGAAAAATAACAGAAAACTATAACAAGGAATTATTCCTAATAAGGACTGACTTCACTGAGCGCGTCAAGACAGCGTGGAAGCAAATCAAGACTAATATTTTTTCTGCTTGCGGTACGCGCGAGTGTGAGTATAGACGGCACTAGTGTGCGAGCGAGAGAACATGATAAGCGCCGCCATTTTAGATTCCTTTCTTTAATGAACCGGGTTATACCATTAAATTCCGTTCAAGTTCAATCCGGCAATAGCCACCCAATGTCGTCATGCGAGTCGCAGTGGGCGAGGCTGCAGCAGCTGCGTGGCGTCGCGTCGCGTGGAACGCATCCTCGCTCCCCGCCAAGTCGACGCTCCCCGCATGTACCTATAGGTAGGGTGTACCAGTCCCAAACCAGTTAAGGACAAATTTTGACTTTGAGGTTTTCTCTACGGTTATTCTTTTAGTATTATTCATGAATGTTGATGCAATGTTGTTAATCGTTTATTAAAGCAGCGATTTTGATAAATTATTTAATTCCTGAAATTTTTGTTTTTTTTTATATTTAATTAACATTACCAAAAACGGGAATTTGCCTAAGATTGACCAGTGCGTTCCTATATATAACCACTTTTTGCACCAATAGTTGACCAGTGAAATTTATGACGAAAAAGGGGACCTATTTGAAAATGAAACACTATTTTACTAGAAATACTTTTGCTGTCATCCAACCTTTTTGTGACTTTCCGGTTACCCAGTTTTCAGGTACATTTTGCGCTATTTCATAAGCAATCCCCTCCCCCTCGTAAGGATATCTGATAAGAACCGGCAAGACTTTTCCCGATGCGGAGAAAGTTCCTAAAGCAGTAATGCTTTCTTTTTCTTTGTCTTGTATTTGGTAAAAATTAGCCATTCCTTTCGGACCCAGCACTAATCCTGACGAAGGACAAATATTAAATCCAGATTCGTCAGCATTTATGATTCTATTAGGGTCATCAAGTATATCTACAGCATTTTCTGTTTTTAAGAATTCTTTTAAATCAGAATGCCATTTCCGAAGACTTTCTTCCGTTACCCTGCTCCGAGCAGAGTTTATACTTTCGGCATGTCGCAGTAATACATCTGGATGTCTTTTTAGAAACCCATCAAACAACTTTCGTCCAGGAATCCCATTTTTGAAAGATTTTTTTCGGCCATCCTCTTGTATAATTTGGCTAACTGTTTCGAATAGACGATTTTTTTGCTATCGGGATTCCTTTTTTAGCATTATCATTGATACACTTTACTAATAGTGACTCTTCGGTTGGGGTCAATGCTGTCGCTGGTCCCATTTTTCGCTGTATGGGATATCTCATTTTTAATTCATTGATGAGAGTTACATGAGGTATATTGTATTTTCTACATGTCGCTCCTATTTCAAAAGGTCTTCTTCGCTATATTTAAAAAATGTCTTTTTATGGGCCATTTTACATCTAAATAAAAAAATCTAAATTGAAATCTTATCTGGTCATACATAGGTACACGTACTTAGTGCCAATAGTTGACCAACTGGTCAACTACTGGTCACACCATACTGAAGGTTTTGATGACACGCTTAATGATCTAAATGATGTAAATCTAAAACATATCTATGAAAAAATAACGAAAAAAAAAAATATCATCGACACCAATTGCAAACCAGTTGGTCAACAACAGGAATCCAGTACAAAACGTGTTCCAGTAGTTAACCACCCTTGAAAATACTGGTAATTATCATTATTTATTCAAAATAATACCTCATAGCACTCAAATATACATTATATTTTCAATAAAACACAACTTCATGGTAATAATTAGGAAATAACTGGTGATAATAGAATATTTAACTAACCACGTCGACTTGCACTTCTAACTGTGATGGCGGCCGAAAGGCAAATGAACGAGACACTGCAGATAAAAAAAGAGCAGGGCAGCGATATTTTTATTTAATTGTCGCAAAATTTATGCTTGAAAGGTTCCTTACAGTCCAGGCAACATAACAAAACAATTGAATACTGAGAAAACACCTACAGTTTCTTATTTTACTTATTTGAATAAGCGATTGGTCAACCACTGGTTCCTGGTTTGGGACTGGTACACTCACCTGATATTTTCCTTACTCATAAAAAAAGGGTTACATTTGTCCACGGAAGTCGCCTGATGGAAAACGATGTCGCAGCAGGAGATGGAATATGCATTTAGAGCTAGAAGATTCCTACGTACCATGTATATAAGTAATATGAAGTTTCCATATGCACTACATTCCATTCACGATCCACGATGGGACCTACCTGGGCCAGGCGTTCCACCACCCGGTACCTAGTGCCGTCAGTGGCGTCCACCAGCTCGGTGGGGGCATTGGGGGCCGACGTTGTCTGCATCATCTGAAAAATTCAAAATAAGTATTCATTATTAGTTGAACTTATTACACTTGCTAAATAGCACTATCACTACACATAATAGGTTGGAAAAAGTCTTTTCGCATTTAGTATGTATGAACTTGTAATAAAATCTCTTTAGATATACTATTTGTATCTGGCTGGTTTTGGTATCATTGAAAGTTTAAATTTTAAAGAACAAAATTCCAAATTCAAATTACGAAAATGTGTGATTTTTATTTGTTTTTGGTACCTACTTTCAAGATGAGTAAATCTAATGAAGAAATTCGAAACATTTTAAAAATTTTACTACAAAAAAGGTAAAAATGCAACGCAAGCCGCGAAAAACATTTGCGATGTTTATAGACCTAGTGCAGTATCTGTGAGAGTAGCACAACTTTGGTTAAAGCGTTTTCAATCCGGAAATTTTGATGTCAAAGACGCACGTAGCTCTAGTCGCCGTATTACGGATAAAATGGATGCCATTTTTGAAAAAGTAGAGCAAGATCAGCATATCAATAGTTACGACGTAGCTGAAGAACTGGGAATTGACCACAAAACAGTTTTAGTGCATTTGAAAAAACTGGGTACACAAAAAAGGGTAGCTGTGTTAACAAACCAATATTAAATTTAAAAAAAAAGATACGCTTTTGCCAAACTTAAGTTTTCCTATTTCTACGTAGGTGATTGGGTAAATATTAATTTTAAATAATATACTTGCACCAGTGGCGGCGCTTGCGTAGCTAGATGCATAAAGGCCCCGGTGCATAAAGAATGAATCGGGCCCTCACCCCGGTTACAGGGATAGAAGTATATAAGGTCACATTCGAGCATGCCGGAATTTCGTTATAATTTCTCTGTAAAGTTGGCGAATGGAACACGTCTCCGTCAATTGAGAAAAGACAAGACTTCATAGGTAGGTCATTTCATCTGAAACTGATCACATTTCGTGAGTATAGTCGTTTCATTCTATGCTAAGCAATATCTGATTGATTATATTATAATTGTGATATTAGGTATGTCGAGTACATTGTTGAAAATAGCTTCGTTTCCGTGGCCTTGGATTTAAAGAACGCGGATTTATTTCTGTACTTGAATTTATCCGTTGCGCTGTTTCGTTCGAAGCCTTAGTATACTCGTTAGACTCGTTCAAAATTCAGCATTTTTGATTTCATAATTTTGCTTACCTTAGTTAGTTTTACTGGAACTCGTTAACAGCGCTATTTCGGTCAGTACAGTACAGTATAAAAATACCTTTACGGGTTATTGGAAATAAAAATGTAGAATCAATTAACTTACATTACCCGACCACGAACGAGATCACGGCATTAAACAAAGGGCTGAGTGAGACCTCTGCCATCCGTCACTGTGGGGCTCATAATTGGGTGTCAGTTTTAGGAAGACCACTCCGCGCTGCCCCTTCATAACTATTAACAAGTAGCAAGTTAGCCCCTCATAGCCGTAGACACATGTATGTTGGCTCGAAGTTAAGTGCATTGCCGTGTAGTGGCGTTCGCACGACAGCCTGACGGATGGAGCGGGGGCGCGCCGCATCGCATCTTGCCCTTAGTCTTTTCTTCTACCTAACTGAAGCAACATATTGGGATGGCGAGCGAGATAAGGAAAACACTTTAATGTTTTTTTTTTTAATTATGAAACATTGTTGCGTAGCACAGATTTAATTCTCTGCACCGTCTTCGTAATATTGTCTGACGACGACAAATAAAATGAAAAATATTTTTAGGTTATAAAATCTGAGTTATTCCGGTTTGAAAAAACGCTATCGGACGTCTCGCTATCTAACTGGTTACCCGAGAAGAGATTTTTGTCTTGTCTCATAAACAAGTTACAAATGAAGGTTTTTCTGTCTGTTTTCGTAACTAAGGTAATTTCTCGCCAGTTACCTTAAAAGAAATAGTTGTCACAAAATCAAATTAGGGGTTTGGGCGTACTCGTACCTACTGCGAGAAGGGAGAGGATGTGAGCATTCCGACAAAAGCAGATCGGAATCAACTTGAGTTTTTCTCGAATTTCGGATTCATATGTGGATGATATGGAATGAGGTGGTGGTCTTTATGGAGGTTGAGCGGGGTTTGGATAGTGATATCCATGATAAAGATAATTTCCATTCACAAAGAAATACTCCTCTGGTGTTGTGCCCGGGGATAGTTATCCGCCAGCATAAGGTTCGATCTTGTCATGATTCATACGCCGCCAGAAATTCCGTTTAGCGATGATGTGGAGTGGTGTCCACGCAGGGTCGGGAGTTTAGACCCCATTGGGTTTTCACAGCTCGGGATAACATATTGTAAATATTTACCGCTTTTCTAGTGACATTCTCCAGGTGAAGCCTAAAAGTCAGTGACCTGTCTATAGTCACGCCCAGGAACTTAATGGAATTCGTATATTCTAGATGTAAGCCATTTAATGTCAACTGTGGTAGATCATATTTTAACTTCCTGGTAACCAGCATAGTCTGCGTTTTGTGTGCAGCAAATCTCATTTTGTGCGATTTGCCCCAATCAGCCACCACTTCAAGGGCTTTGTTTACTTTACGCTCTATTTCGTTTGCCGTGCTTCCTACGCCTATCACCAAAATATCATCTGCAAACGCTTGGATGTGTGCTTCCAAATGTTCCGCCTGCTGTAACAGTGGATCAAGTTGGATGTTCCAGAACAAAGGACCACCAGGTGACCCCTGTACGCAGCCTTTATTTGTTTGTCTTTGTTCTGTTTCATCCAAATAGGACAGTGAGACAGATCTGCCTAATTTAACAGTGTTTTTGAGTGCTAGTAACGAATAAAAAATATACTTAATTGAATTATAGCAGAAAAGTACGAAATTGGTTGGAGTGTACGAAAAGGGGCACTGAGGAAAAAAAGACTTAGAAAAATTTGCCGCGGCAGAGCGGCCGGCGAAGCGCCAGAGACAATCTGTCCTTATTACGAGTTTAGGTCGTTCCTATTTACTCGTATCCTAACCAACAGAAGGACTTCGCTAAAGTATTTCGATGTCGTAGGTTAGGTTAGGTTTGAACAGTGACAACAACGCGCGAGCCGAGCGAGCGAAGCGAGCGTGCCGCGGCAGCGGCCGGCGAAGCGCCAGAAACGACTTATCAGTGCGGCTGACAACGCGCACATTATTGTTTTATACCCTTTAATAAATCTTCTGCAAAAATTAAACAATTATCTGCAGGATCTGCACCGGCAATTTTGGATTTGGATTCCTCGTCTCCCTCGTCCAGGATATACCCTGGCATACTCACGATCAACGTTTCCATAAACCGTTTTGACCCCCGATGGGTCTAAAGTTTTTTTTTCGGTACTTGTTTACGAGAGAGGGCGTTCTTATGAAGGAAAAAAGACATTGATTTATTTTTCACACCGTGTGGTATTCTGAATATCCCCCTTTTTATGTTGGGAATGGGTAGAGAGGATACTCAGGATCAACGTTTTTATATACCGTTTCGACCTCCGATGGGTCTAAAATTATTTTTTCGGTACTTGTTTACGAGAGGGGGCGCTCTTATGAAGGAAAAAAGACTGATTATTTTTCACACCGTGTGGTATTCTGGCAAACCCCCTTTTTTATGTTGGGAATGGGTAGAAGAAATACTCAGGATCAACGTTCCCATACACCATTTTGACCTCCGGTGGGTCTAAAATTATTTTTTCGGTACTTGTTTACGAGAAGGGGCGCTCTTATGAAGGAAAAAAGACATTGTTTATTTTTCACACCGTGTGGTATTCTGGCAACCCCCCTTTTTTATGTTGAGAAAGGGTAGAAGAGATACTCAGGATCAACGTTTTCATACACCATTTTGACCTCCGATGGGTCTAAAACTTTTTTTTCGGTACTTGTTTACGAGAGGGGGCGCTCTTATGAAGGAAAAAAAGACTGATTATTTTTCACACCGTGTGGTATTCTGGCAACCCCCCTTTTTTATGTTGAGAAAGGGTAGAAGAGATACTCAGGATCAACGTTTCCATACACCATTTTGACCTCCTATGGGTCTAAAATATTTTTTTCGGTACTTGTTTACGAGAGGGGGCGCTCTTATGAAGGAAAAAAGACATTGATTATTTTTCACACCGTGTGGTATTCTGGCAACCCCCCTTTTTATGTTGGGAATGGGTAGAGGAGATACTCAGGATCAACGTTCCCATACACCATTTTGACCTCCGGTGGGTCTAAATTTTTTTTCGGTGCTTGTATACTAGAGGGTGCGCAGTTATAAAGGAAAAAAGACGTTGATTATTTTTCACACTGTGTGGTATTCTGGCAATCCCCCTTTTTTATGTTGGGAATGGGTAGAAGAAATACTCAGGATCAACGTTCCCATACACCATTTTGACCTCCGGTGGGTCTAAAATTTTTTTTCGGTGCTTGTATACGAGAGGGGGCGCAGTTATTAAGGAAAAAAGACATTGATTATTTTTCAAACCGTATGGTATTCTGGCAACCCCTCTTTTTTATGTTGGGAATGGGTAGAAGAAATACTCAGGATCAACGTTCCCATACACCATTTTGACCTCCGGTGGGTCTATCAATTTTTTTTGGTCTTTTTGTAGGATAGGTCAGTCAACCCGATGCTTGGAGTCAAAGTCAGTCAAGGTCGAATATTCTGGAGTCAAGGTCGATGATTCTGGAGTCAAGGTCATTCAAGGTCAATTATCCTAGATTCAAGGTCAATGACCTTGGGGTCAAGGTCAATAATTTCGGGGTTAAAGTCATTTAAGGTCAATGACCTAGAGGACAAGGTAAGTCAAGGTCAATGACCTCCGGGTGCGTGCAGGGGTTTCCCCACCCTTATACTCCCACATCCCACCGGATCCCGAAGATTACTTATGGCGTAGTATTTTGGTGAAAAATTTTCTAAGTCTTTTTTCCTCAGTGCCCCCTTTGGTATCCTCTGACCATTTTTATAAATCTTCTTCACATCGTCAGAAAAGATACTGTCACTTCTGGTGGATTTTACATATTTATTTTTATAGCGAGGTCAAATTTTCGCTCTTAGTCTGGATCAATCCGCCACCATATGCTACGAGTACCTTGCCAGCTTGTCTTTGCATATACATAGTCTGTACAAAAAATAAAGGTTTTTTTTTATTAATACGTCGACTAAAGTCGATGTTGCTTTCAAATTTCGATATGCGCTTCTTCCAATCGTCGAAACACTTCTCAAACTCGATTTTTGTGATAGCCTTTAGCTTTTTAGCGATGCGCTTTCTAGCAAATATTAAAATTCCCGACATTACCAAAAAAAACTTCCATAAACCGTATTTTATAAAACTTGAAATTATGTCCCTGGTATCTATCTATGTATTCGAAATATGTAAATTTGTCAAAAATCACCCAGACTATTTCAACAAAGCGTCTGATAAATCGCTCAAAATTAGATCACAATACAGACAAAAACTCGTGGGACCAAAGTACAACTTAGCAATGCATCGTTCCAGCCCGCATTCTATGGCTTTAAAAATATTTAATACACTGCCAAATAATCTAAAAAATATAGAAAAGGAAAACTGTTTTTAAAACAACTAATAATTATTCTATTATCCATATGTTATTAGTGTTATTACACATTAGACGATTTTTAACGATAATCTGGAAATAAATTTATAAATCGTTCCAATACGAATAATAAAATTGCCATACCCTTATCAGGGTCATATGTATAACTATTATACTAAACATGTTAGTTAAGAACCGCATGTAAATTTCATATGTTGCAATAAATGATTTGACTTTTAATATTTCACACACATTTTTACACTTTATTTCATTTGTTACGCAAGATTTGATACAAATTCTTTGACCCATTTCTTTTAACTAACGAAAATCGCCAAGCTCATAAAAACACATCTAACCGCTGCTATAGACAAAGTAAGCTATGAATATAGCTGAAAATTTTATCGCACTTCAGGAGCATGTAAACCAAACCCGCGAAATTTTAAAATTCACATCCTACTTCGGTTCAAACAAATAAAACAATAATTTCACATATAAATGTCACAATAACTGCATGACACAGTCTCAGACTAAATATATTTTTTATTTGGTTTGAGGAGACAGTGAAGTGTTACTGCTAGTCTTACGCGTGTGTTAGATCAGGGTTAAAAGAGGCGGTTACTTTATCTATTTTCTACCAAAATATTACTGTTAGGATGGAAATCTTACTTTAAACTAATGCAGCAACCCTGATTCTAACTTAATAACAAAGAAACTCTTCAATCTGATCCTTTAAATGTTTGTGAGGGTAGTTACCTGACTTGAGGTTTCTAAATTAGTAAAGGAACCAAGTAAATAAGTTTATTTTGTATATTTTTTATACTTCATGGGTCCCTCGAGGGTACCACCATGTATTGCAATAATTATGCCACGTTCGCAAGGCCCTAGACGTTTTGAGAAGAAGTGGCAAGAAACTCAAGACGCCATCAGTATAATCTTTTGATCAGTCACCTTAATTTAGATATTACACAAAGTACTTAACTTTAGCAACATGGCAACGTCCACTCGACTTGGCTTCGAATATAAAAGTACCGACACTCAGCATAACTAGCTAAGCAAGACTCCAACGTTACTATCAGAATACCGGGAAAACACTAAGAGATACTGAAGCGAACACCAAAAGGCACTAAGAGAGCGAAGCCGCGCCAACAGACCGTTTTATACTGATTTCACAAGCTTCCACCATGCCTTACCACCACTGCTCGATGTAAATATTCCTAACAACCAATAGGGAACGAGCAAGATGGCGGGCACGGTGGTAGCTTCCATTTTACACAATTGTTAAACATAAAATCATCTTAAACTGTATTTCATACTTATTAGA
The DNA here is from genome assembly GCA_964007245.1 of Hypomecis atomaria. Classification (NCBI taxonomy): domain Eukaryota; kingdom Metazoa; phylum Arthropoda; class Insecta; order Lepidoptera; family Geometridae; genus Hypomecis; species Hypomecis atomaria. The sequence goes on from OZ023279.1 coordinate 19,466,805, forward strand.
ATTATTAGAACAATTATTGATACGTTTCAAGTAATCTATAACATTATGAAATCACAGTATTAAATAAATGGTATATGTAAACAACAATGGCCGACATTCGGAAGTCATGATTTAGTTACCAATAAGTCTTATATTACTTAATACATCTTGTAATCGTTATTAAATTAAATATTATAATAACATTATTGTTAGCTGCGCTTATTAAAGAGGGTACCTACACATAGTCGCAACACTCTTCGGTATTGCGACGGTGAGGAGTATATGGAATGAGGGAAGACAGAGAGATGGTTTTGTGCGACAGGCTGGAGTGGCAGTCTGTGATAGTGATCAGTGGTGTACGGGTGAGTCTGAAACAACTTTGATAAGCCAGTAGTTGGAGCAAGCCTTGTAAGTACTTTGAGTTTTGTAATGACTGCAGAGATATTGGAGGTCCGTATTATTGTCCAATGATGTATCATCTGAGTGTCCTACTAGAATCTGAGTGATGCTGTTGGAGCACTAAGCCCATCAGCTAACAATTCAGAATAGAGATCGGAAAAAAAAACCTTGTTTTTTTTCTAACTATCCACGCCACATAGTACAATACTAGTTGTTTTGCGACATCACTGCGTATATTGCATTGACAGTCGTTATACAACGGTAGGCAAATAAACTGAACTTGTTTAAACGAAATTAGAGCTTACTTACATACATGCATAATGCATGCATAATAAAATATCACGGTACTATTGAAGGACGCCTAAGGATGGATTGGGCAACATAATCCTGTCCAGTCATGAATTTATATTATATAATTGTTAAAAATTATCCAACCACTGTGATATACAAAACATAACATTTTGCAATACGAATATAATAATAGCGCTCGACATACCTACTTTTCTCTAAAGTACCTACCTACAAAAAATACTAAATTTGTCAAAGGCCTACTTAACAATGTACCTATATAAAACACATTAAAATATCGACCCTAAAGTTAAGGAGGTAAGACTACAGAATGTCAGTAGTATGAGGTAATACCAGCCGGACTAGGATATGCACCGCGAAATATTTCTTTCGACGTGTCAGAACGAGATGGCGTTATGGCTAAGTTTATATCTGTCACTTTTTCACACGTCGAAAAGGGTTCTTTTCGTGAATTTTCGCAGTCGTATGCTGGACTAGCTATTACAGCATTAGTTGAACATAGATGATGAGTACCTATGCAGTTTGAAGAATAGGTACAGACGCTTTGGAAGACATCAGCAGGTTCGTGCGTTGCACAAAGTTGATAAAAGGTCCGAAAATCAGTCCGAAGTTAATTGGTCAATTATTGATATAGTTTTCTCTCGGTTTCACATTCTTACACCAAATGATCATTCAACGAACTTCATGATCGGTGTAGCTAATTCCATTTAATTGTTTCACACGACACTTTTGATGGCTTTTCGTGGTCGTATGCTAAGCCAGCAAATGTCAATAAAATACCTACTAATTATTCATAATAATTTTAATATTATGTCTAATGAAATTTCATTGAAATTGTCTGCTTTGTTTCAACAATATATTTAATTAGGACCTCAAATGTACACTTAGTAGCAATAAAGAAATATGAATAGATTGATTACTATTCTAATATTGTGAAAAAGTGCGATATAGCTTCGTATTCGAGTCAATGTTTGAGTGAGATCGACAACTGAAGTACTAAACTACACAAATCAACTACGAGTTAGTATACGAGTATCACCTGTCTCAAGTTCGTTTGGTAGGTGTTGATAATATGAGTATAAAAATATATGTACCTACCTATCCATACACGATTTTTTCTTTCTATATTTTTCAAATTCCAGTTTGATTTTCAACATTAAGGTAAGCATGACATAAGTTACTTACATTTTCCACACAGATATTATAACTGAACTGATAAAAAAAATATTGCTAAAATATAATTCCATAAAAAGTCAAAGAGGTATACCTAATATCACAAAATACAGTGTCCGATGTTTTCGATCCCATTGGCTCCTGATATTTTCACAGTATGCCGTGAAGACGGTTATAAAACAGATTCCTTGTTATGAAATTCAATACCTCGATCAGTGTTGGCATACAAGAGTACATGAAAGTGGATGCGATAATAGTTAGAAATGATAGTCTGATAACATGTTTTTCAGCTCTAATGGAATGTCCTGATGAATCCGAGATGTCTCCTGTACTACCCCTACTACTACTACTACCCCCACCCAGGGGTCATAGCTGCAGACCACCAAGAAACAGAAGTGTACAGGAGGCAACCCAGAGTCACCGAGAAGAGCGAAGTATTCACGAGACGCGCACTATGCGCCAGTAGCCGCGCTCAGTGCGCCATGAGTCGCGCATAGTGTGCAACGAGAGGCACACTATGCGCCAGTAGCCGCGCTCAGTGCGCCATGAGTCGCGCATAGTGTGCAACGAGAGGCACACTATGCGCCAGTAGCCACGCGCAGAGTGCGCCACAACACTAGACCACGCGCAGAGTGCGCCATAACACTAGACATTGCGCAGAGTGCGCCATAACACTAGACCACGCGCAGAGTGCGCCACAACACTAGACATTGCGCAGAGTGCGCCATTACACTAGACCACGCGCAGAGTGCGCCATAACACTAGATCACGCGCAGAGTGCGCAATAACACTAGACATTGCGCAGAGTGCGCCATTACACTAGACCACGCGCAGAGTGCGCCATAACACTAGACCACGCGCAGAGTGCGCCATAACACTAGACCACGCGCAGAGTGCGCCATAACACTAGACATTGCGCAGAGTGCGCCATAACACTAGACATTGCGCAGAGTGCGCCATAACACTAGACCACGCGCAGAGTGCGCCATAACACTAGACCACGCGCAGAGTGCGCCACAACACTAGACCACGCGCAGAGTGCGCCATAACACTAGACAGAGTGCGCCACAAGAACCTGATAAGCTGCGGCTCGCTCGCGGAATTCACCAGACTGTCTCGAAGAAACTGCCGCTAGCAACCAGCCAGGCTGCCATGAAGACGGTGCAACCTGTCCTAGCAATCAAGCAAGGCCGCTACAAAGACGTTGCGACCTACACTTGCGCCGCGACCAAGCGCTCATGTACTCGCGCCGCTGCCAGGCGCGACCGCCAAGAGCTTCTGCATTCGCGTAGCTGCCAGGCGCGGTCGCCAAGCGTTTCTACCATGTGTGCTAGCACAGCCGATAAAATGTTCGTGACATAGATCTTACGAGATTAGGCACGAAATAGCCAGATATAGCGCGTTATATGATACACATTAATACACTAAAATAATGACAAACAGCTTTTCAAAATCAAAAATTTATCATAGCCGATTTATTAAATTGTATAGTATTATTTATAATGCTATGGCCACATCTGCGCCCTACGGCGAATCTTCGTCTGCGGACGATAATGTAGCCGGGTACATCGCGCCAACGCGAAGCTTCGCGCTAAGCTTCGGCTTGTCGCGACAATATTCGCTTGGGTGGCTACACTTGGGCTTCCCTGTCGCGCAGAGTCTAGTGTTGCCAACAACATTTGTTTATTTATTTACCATTCAATTGCACACCATTTGTACTAAAGGAGGACTTGGCGCTAAAAAGCATTATCTGCCAATCAACCCTTAGGTAGAAGACAATGGAATGTAAGCATGAACAAACGAGAATTATAAATTAACTAAGATCAACACAATATAAAATCTAAAACTAGTAGTTCTCCAAACAGTAGACTGCGCGGCACATTTTTATTAACTTAAAACTTCATAAGCCTATAATTTAGACCGATTTGGTTCATACTCGCAAATATTGTACTGCATGTAACTCTGCACTGCAAATGACAGAACTACTTCTCAACTCGAGAATAGAATTGCATCAGTGCCCTTGGGTCAGAGGATACCAAAGGTGCGATCTGGAGCAATCTGGGATGTAGAAATATATGAATCGGAAAACCTCTGCGCGCACCCAGAGTTCTCTAATTCGACTGACTGACTAACCTTGGCACTAAGGTCATCGACCTTGACTCCGAGATATATCGATATCGTTGTAAAATGAAATCGTTGTTATACTTACAAACATATGTATAAACATGAAAATACTTAGATGTGGTAGAACCGGCTTGTTTCTTATCTTTCTTTTTATAAATAATTATAGGATTAGGCCTGCTATTGGCTGTTTAAATGTATTTATACGATTAAGTTAATATTGTTTGTGCTGATAGCCTGTAAATAAATAAAATAAATTGAATAGCCATTTCGCAATAAGGAATAAAAGAATACAATAATGTCAAGGTGGGATTTTGTCAATAAAGTACATGATTAAAGATACAAGAGGAAGTATACATTTAACACTGTTGTTTAGTAATGCTGTTTGATTGTAAGGCATTGCCAATCTTCGTTTATGACGTTGTGACATTAAGTTATTATATACATGTGATTGCTGTGTGATATTTTTTAGTTGTATTGAATGGTTGTTTAGGCGATGCTGTTGCCGACATTTTGGAATAGGTACTGTTGCGCTATTTTTGACATGGAACTGCTGTGTGACATGTACCTAACTGATTTTTTCAATTCAATTCAATCGTTTTATTGCACCACAAATACATACATTTTTGACGAAGTTATGGCGGACTTTTCGGTTGCAGTATTTCTGACATCTTCATTTCATTAATATTGTTTTTTTTAATGTTATGTAATGTACCGAATTTTAATTAATTTATTGTCAAATTAAATAAAATGGATATTTGTGGACATCTTACACACGGCCCTGTATTGAAATATGATTATTTGCCTAATAGTTTTGTACTTACGTAATTAATAATTGTCATTTGGACGAGTTGAAGGGTGTTTTTCATAGAATATTTTTTTATGCCAATGTGTGTAGTTGTCCTTACCGAAAATGAATGACTATCTATCTATCTACAGGTGTAAATTATTCCGTACAAACATGATACATTATGTATGTTATTTACACAAATATGTAGAGGCAAGGAAGGTTTAAAATTTTAAGACGTTGAAAGTGAGGCTTAGAAGTATCCCTTTGTTTCAACCTGCAATGGCCCTGATGCATTTTTTGGGCCTTAAAAACACTTAGCTTTTGGAACTGTTGCCCCACTATTATTCCATACCTGAGTGACGACGAGATATATCTATTGTATGCTGTGAAAACGAATATATCCATTCATTCGCTGTCAATCTCAGAAGAACTAAAATTAGCCGATAGAGCTACTTGTGCGCGCTATGTGCCGGAGACTGTCGGCTTTTACACTGATACTCTCGGAAATTACATAGAAGCCGATTATTTTGTAATAAGTAATGTTATATTACATCATTAAATATAGATACGAGTATCCTATAATAACGTTTCTGGTGGTCGTATCAACTTTGTTTTGGTCAGAGCGACTTAAATGGGAACGATTCTGACAAAGGAACAATTTGTTTTCAAGTTCCATTGCTGTTCCGTAACATATTGTTCTCAATATGCGACGACTTTTATTCTTCCGTTTAACGTAACGAAAAGTATAATACTACAAAAAAAAAAGGATAATGTGCGAGATGCCATTACTAATATTATTCTAAGGATGCCATTGTGATCTCGTTGGCGACTATCAAATCTTCGAGACACCATGCCCTGGTCACTGATTATATCAGTTGAGGGCTCATCTAAACTAATAATTGCTGTCCACTAGTACTTGGGTGAATGTTGACTTAATACGGCTATGGATTGGGATCAAGAAGTAAATAAGGGATGAATACAGCATCTTTCCAAACGACAGGAGAAAACTAATTGTCACGTTAAACTACAGTTACGGTAACTCTCAAAATTAAACAAAAGACTAACTTAGACGACCATAAAAAAATGAGGATCTCGTCCCGAAGAAAAATCAATGTATCTTAAGTTTAAATGTAATTATAGAATACATTGTTTATATTTTTTTTTTAACGTTGAAACCAAAGCATTAAAACTAAAGTAAACGCTTTAAAAATATGTTTTTTTTAAAGAAAATAACTCAAAATGTTTCTTTTGTTGTATATTAATTTAAAAATCATTTTGTGACTGGTCATTAGAAATGTTTTGGTTACTTTTTTTATAATTCTCATTTTGTAATATTTGTTTATAAACAATAACGTAACATGATGACACCTAGTGTAAAGAGTTATTATTCTAGTAACGTGGTTACCACACTGTTATTACAATTGACTACTTGATGTTACTCTTGTCACAAAAGCTTCACAATGTGTGGAAAAATAAGTAGACATTGTTCTATAACGTGTGTGAACTATTAACATACATAGGACTTCTCTTTGACAAGCATGTTACGAGCGTAGCTTGGTATTCACATTTCGTATAACCAAAGAATATGAGGCTCTTAAATCGCTACGATTTGAATATCGACAGTTCTTTTTCTTTTACATTTCATTAATTTCAGGCACAGATTAAATAAAGGAGACTGTTATATAAGTCGTAAGCGCCACCACTTAATATATCTGTCAGACAGGTGGGAGACTGTGTGTGGTCAGGCTGTGACGTGACAACTTGAAGTTAGTCGTCACTTTTATTAACTATTATTTTAAGTTTTCAATTTTTTTTCTGCAATCTACATTGGTAGAGCTTCTACAAAATTAAACTTATTGCCAATATCGTTGCGGCTATTAATAGTCATGTAATGTTGTTACTATCAGTTTAAACTAAGGATGCTTAATTGTTTTAAACAAATGAACTAGATTCTTGATTGCTAGATCATTTATTTGTCAAAATTAAATAAACAAATTATTACTGTTGAAACTTGGTAGAGAGCCGCTTTCTACATATTTTGTTTCGAAACGGAGTTCGTATACGCCATCTGATACAGCGTTTATACACTTTTACACATTTAGCGATTTTGCCACGTCTCTGCGTTTCACTTAGTACAATTACCAGCTTCTCCACTATGACCCTTTTTTTTTTCACTGATACAGACCAGGGATTCAGAGAGGTTCGAATTCTTTATTTAAATTTATATTATTGAATGAAAGACAGTGAATTATTGTAAATCATTAATACTTTTGCAGTACAATTTACAATTTTGCTACAAATAACGTAAAATAAAGCTGTTTTTTGATATACACCAGAAATTTCTTAACCATTTTTTTTTTGTTTTAACTATAGCACGGTACGGAGATTCTTTTTAAATGTCAAAGAACTACTCATGATGACGTAAGAAAGGCTATTGCGATTCCCCCTGCTAAATGTTACTGTAAATGAAGGATGGAATTAGAATCACATAAATGCCGAGAACGAATACCGTTATTACTTATCTAACTTGAGAAGTAGTCCATTTTCAAAATGTTTCTGATATTTTTCGGCAAACACTCATGCTGATATCGGAAACGATTAAGCACACACATTCATATATTTTATGTGTATATATGTATATTATCTGATACAATAGAGATATATCTTGGTAATTACTTTGATAACTATAGAAATTTGGCATGAATTGACAAGAAATATTATTCCTACTGGTTCCAACACAGTATTTTCTTGAAGAGTGTTATCATGTTATATATTTTCAACAGATTTAAAACTTGATACATTGTATTATCCGAAACATTGATAGTTTAAAAGTAATAATATTTTTAATAATATGAAATGTATGTATACCAATGATATGAAACTAATATTTGGGAGAAATTCACTCCATATTATATCAACAATTTGATTTGTGTTTAACTGTTATACTCGTACAAGGACATCAATTATAGTATATCTTTATAGCTTGTTTATTTACGTACACGTGAATACAATAGGAACTTGGCTTAACTTATTAACACTAAGGAGCTTATTAAAATAAATATGTAGTGATGATTCAGTAAGTGTGCTATGTATTTTAACCCCATCTAATTTAATTGTATAATTGTTAATTATATAACTATTAATTTTATAATTGTTAATTATATGATTATTAATTAATATTTATGCCAGACAGTGAAATTACGAGCAAAAATAGTTTATATATTGTAGTCGGATATATTCTAGTTCAGAAATTCTTGGTATACTTTTAACAAAAATAAAATTTGTGATGGGTACAAATTTAACAAAGCAATATTTGGTACAAATTGCTTAGAGTTTATGTGAAGTACGCAATGCTGTCTCACTACCCGATATGCTTGATGCCAATTATGAAAGCAGAGTTACTAAAAGTGCGAGGTCGCACTAATGCTTCGGATGGCCGATTGTTAGCTGCGCTTATTAAAGAGGGTACCTACACATAGTCGCAACACTCTTCGGTATTGCGACGGTGAGGAGTATATGGAATGAGGGTAGACAGAGAGATGGTTTTGTGCGACAGGCTGGAGTGGCAGTCTGTGATAGTGATCAGTGGTGTATGGGTGAGTCTGAAACAACTTTGATAAGCCAGTAGTTGGAGCAAGCCTTGTAAGTACTTTGAGTTTTGTAATGACTGCAGAGATATTGGAGGTCCGTATTATTGTCCAATGATGTATCATCTGAGTGTCCTACTAGAATCTGAGTGATGCTGTTGGAGCACTAAGCCCATCAGCTAACATTATTATTCTAACACGGCCAGCCTGACAGTACTTCGTCCTCGAAGTACATACAACCTCATCTCCACCATTACACTACAATAAAACTTAATACCAAATTGTATTGTTGACGACATATTATTGTGTTTATTTTTTTTATTTCATATCATATTTTACTATTCTATTGAGATGAAACTTCTAATGCGACATCCAACAAGGTTGCGTTATAAGTTAAATTAATAAGTTAGATTTAGAAGTTAAATTAATCAAACAAAAACCAAAACACCTCGTCCATCGACGGAGAAAGTAAATACCGCGGGCTAACTTGACGCCAACGCCATCTACCTCTAGTTAAGAGTTAACTACTAAATTTCACTTCTTCTGCGCGGAGGGACTCCACGCACCATGTTTTTTTATTTTCAATGTCAAATGTATCTCCCACTCAAACCATCCAATGATTACGTGGAGAACATCTAACAAATCAATAACAATTTTATTATTTGTAGGATTCGTAAACAAGTTATCTCATTGAAGTCCATTTTAACGTCATATTATATGGACACATATACATTCTATGGACAACAAAATAAAAAGTAAACTGGGAGTTTACTAATTTGATTCCCCGTGTCACCACTACCCGGCTCCGACCGGCCCATCGGAAACGAACAGTAGCAGACACGAAGTATTTTCATTTTATCAAGTACCCACATACAGTGAATGACACTTAGTTATTTTTTTACAATAATTTTCTAAAAACAGTAGGATAATTTTAAACTATGATTATTTTAAGGCTATACAACATAAACGCTATTCTAAACATTTAACTAAGCACAGTCAGTAATGACGAATATCGTGGATCATATACATGATAGCATAAAACCAATCAAACAACAATATGACTCATACATTGAAATAGATAGATAGATTAATTCTTTATTGTTCACACCATAAAATACAAACAAAGAAAGAACAACTTAAAAAAACTAGTGGCAACAACAGGCGGCCTTATCACTAAAAGCGATTTCTTCCAGGCAATAAATAAATATTAAGAAGTCAAAAATATTACAACCTATTTAATACAACTATACTGACCTTACTTAGTTCCCGAAGTACAAAAATAATAAGTTTAAATAGTAATCTATTATTCGAGTATATTTGCATAACTTATATACAGTGTTATTAACTTCAATAAGCACTGCTATATTGATTCCCGTCTGACTATAATAACAGCAACATGTTTTTCTTTGTTCTTATTTTCTTTGTTTTTATTGGGCTACCCTCCCTGTAGAATACCTACTGCTTCCGGAACCTTTTACCGATAGCAATCAGCCGCTACTCCTGAGACATATCGGCACCAACAGTAGGTCAACTAGCGGTTACAAGGAAGAGTCCCCGGCCGCACTTTCTGTCATAGTCATAGTCTATGTCAGTAGTATTAATAGTCATTATTATCACAATCTAAGTCCCAGTGGCACGACTATGAACACTCAACCTACTCGCTGGCAATAGCCTCACCGTGCCACTGCCAAGTCACGGCCCATCAGCGACCTAAGCTACGTTTTTTTTTTCTTAAGGCTACCCTTCCTGCAAATCTAACCAACTAGTTACAGGAAAAGTACCTGACCGCACCGTTGTCATAGTCAGAGTCATGGCCGTAGTCGATATTCAGTCCCAGTACACGACTAAGCAAACGCAACCTACTCGCTGGCAATAGCCTCACCGTGTCACTGGATGGTCACGGTCCTCCAGCGATCTAATCTAATACACTATCTATTATAGTCAGACAATCAGCATTGTTTTTGTCAACATAATATTGAAATTGTTTGTCTTTTCTTGTTATTTTATCTTACATTTCGTTCTGTTTCACATCTTTTTCAAGACAACCTTATTTTAGCCATATAAATCGTTTTTAAAATTCTTACACTATAAGATGGTAAAGAAAAAGGATAATTCATATTCTCTTTGTGAGATCTGTTGACAAAATCTGTGATCCCGATGTTTTAGTTCAGTTTTACTTTTTTTTTTTTAATATACCGCTTGGTTATTCTGACACATTTATAAACAGTTGTCATTCAAACTTTCCAATATATATATAATTGTGTAATATGTATCGTTTTATGTCGTTAGGTAAAAATAATTACAAAATGAACAGAAACCTTCTGCAATATTTTTTAAGCAAAATTCTTCTGGTTTTGTCAACTGATCCCACCTTACAACATAGAAAAACTATGCAAAACATTTCTAATTATATATAACAGGGCTCAGCCCCTTACCTCCTTTATCATCAGAACACTGTATTCACTTCACTATTTTACTGATACACCTTACTTTTTCACCGATTCACTTTACTTGGCCAGGAAACCCAGTAGTTCTGGGACCTGGAGCCCCGCTGCAGAATTTCCCAGGCAAACATTGCCAGGAAATCGAGTAGTTGCTGCACAGGCAGCCTTTCAGCATGGATATGCAAAAAGCTTGTCGGGATTCTCTGAAATACAATGAACGGCATTAATGTGGGTCATTCGGCACCACTTCTGATGTTAGATCAGGGTTAAAAGAGGCGGTTACTTTATCTATTTTCTACCAAAATATTACTGTTAGGATGGAAATCTTACTTTAAACTAATGCAGCAACCCTGATTCTAACTTAATAACAAAGAAACTCTTCAATCTGATCCTTTAAATGTTTGTGAGGGTAGTTACCTGACTTGAGGTTTCTAAATTAGTAAAGGAAACAAGTAAATAAGTTTATTTTGTATATTTTTTATACTTCATGGGTCCCTCGAGGGTACCACCATGTATTGCAATAATTATGCCACGTTCGCAAGGCCCTAGACGTTTTGAGAAGAAGTGGCAAGAAACTCAAGACGCCATCAGTATAATCTTTTGATCAGTCACCTTAATTTAGATATTACACAAAGTACTTAACTTTAGCAACATGGCAACGTCCACTCGACTTGGCTTCGAATATAAAAGTACCGACACTCAGCATAACTAGCTAAGCAAGACTCCAACGTTACTATCAGAATACCGGGAAAACACTAAGAGATACTGAAGCGAACACCAAAAGGCACTAAGAGAGCGAAGCCGCGCCAACAGACCGTTTTATACTGATTTCACAAGCTTCCACCATGCCTTACCACCACTGCTCGATGTAAATATTCCTAACAACCAATAGGGAACGAGCAAGATGGCGGGCACGGTGGTAGCTTCCATTTTACACAATTGTTAAACATAAAATCATCTTAAACTGTATTTCATACTTATTAGAATTATTAGAACAATTATTGATACGTTTCAAGTAATCTATAACATTATGAAATCACAGTATTAAATAAATGGTATATGTAAACAACAATGGCCGACATTCGGAAGTAATGATTTAGTTACCAATAAGTCTTATATTACTTAATACATCTTGTAATCGTTATTAAATTAAATATTATAATAACATTATTATTCTAACACGTGCATTATTGATGCTTTGCTTTTCAATGATAAAATGATTGGTGGTGGGTTATGGAAAGGACTGACCGGGTCGTTTTATAGTTTAGTGTTTTCTATTTTGTACGATATTACTATATGCATTCATTTTGTGTAATATACTATAATCATAGTGTGAAATCTTTCCAAGATAATATTTTAGATCTTATTGTCTCCGAAAGAAAAATCTAAAATATTGTTGTTTTTTCTGGCATTGGAAATGTCGAAAAGTTTGTTGGCCGGATTTCTTTATGATAAAATCATAGACAAAAACATAAACTATTATGTTTTGGTCTATCGATAAAATTCCCATATATTTGATACCATTTGTTCCAAAACCCAGTATTCACATACTTTTATGAACTTAAACATATTTTTGGCAGAGTAATTTGCGGAATAACTGAAGACACCCAATCAAACCATATTGTGAAAGCAGCTTTGGAAGCCGTTTGTTACCAAGTTAGAGACATCCTGGATGCAATGAACGAGGATTGTGGAATACCTTTGCAATTGCTTAAGGTGATGCTAAACCAGCTTATTAATCTAACCAGTAAATTTATCCTGCTTTATCAAATAATAAGCACGTCATTTAGTCTAGGCGACGGTATTGGCACATAATATGGCTGATCACTGAAACTAAAGTAATTTATGATCATCTTAATACTTAGGTAACCACTAAAAATTGAAATCTCGTTATTTTTAAATGAAGAAAAATTAAATACTTGAGTGTTGAGCTATATGAGAAGTCCGTGACCAATTTATTATAATGAATTTTTGTCACGTGAAATTAACAGTTTCCCCTGTGCGTTGTTTGCCCCAGAGAGTAACACAATTGACATAAAATTTGTTCTTTCCAGGTCGACGGTGGTATGACGTCTAATGCCTTAGTCATGCAAATGCAAGCAGATTTAGTAGGCATAAACGTTATTAAGGCGGGATTCACAGAGAGCACCGCTTTGGGTGCTGCTTTGGCCGCTTACTGGGGCGTACAAAGCAAACCAATATCTCCTATACCCATGAGCGACGGAATCACTTATTTTCCCCGTATAAGTGATGATGAAAGGGATATGAGATATAAGCAATGGAAAATGGCTGTAGATAGATCATTGGGATGGGACGCCCAAAATTGAATGTTCTCAACATTTTATTATATTTTGTTGGTGTTATCTCGGGACTTATGTGTAATTGGTATTTACATATTTCGTTTTTGTAGAGTGAGATAGTCAGAATTTACTATGTATTTTTCTTTGAAAATTGAGTCAGCGATTTTGACAGTTTCGGGCGTTTTGTCGATTTTTTGTACTACTGTCACGCGTTTTTGACTTTATTATCACAAGTTTTAAGTGGTGTAAAGTTTAAGTGGTGTAAAGATTTTAGATATTATTACTTTTAAGTACTCGTAACATCAAACGAGATGTTTTTTTGTTACATGCTAAGTTTAATATTTTGGTTGGTTATAGGCGTTATAGCGTTCGTAATTATTTTAAGTACCATTTAATGCAAATCGATTTTTGTATTAATGTTTGTTTGAAAGCTCATAAAAGACATTAGAGTAAGAGTCGTTTATATCTGCCGAAGACATGTTTAATATTATTATTTTTATAATTTCAAGAGGGCAAGTGCCTTTATTAACAACCACTAAATATAAGACTTAAATAATCTAAAACTACATAAACTACTACTATTGTTGGTTCTGTAGTTTATGTCTAATAAAATAGTCTTATAATCAGAATTAAAAGATTCTCCCTTCGAATCCGGAATTCCATTTTGCTAACGTTAAGTACAGACTTAATCCTGCTGATCAAGTGAAAGTGGTAGTGATCAGGATAATCACAAAATGCTGATGGCTGGTCATAAAACTTATGCCGAAATGCCAAACATAGATTGCCCACATTTTCCACACATTAGATCGACTTATCGACTTTTTGATCAGAAATGCCACTGAACGCCGCTGCCACTTACTGGTTTTGTTTGGGAATACATAGGGAAAGTATTCTCCATTCAAAATTTGTGGTGGTATGTACCGATAAATAAAAACCCAAACATGAACATCGGCGATTTAAGCGTCCCATTCTACTTCGGCTAAGTTTATTCCTTGTACACGTAGTGTTGTACTCTGCAGCATCCATATTTGATGCCGTTATTCTGTAGTCTGAGTAATGAAGGTGCTATAATAAGGCATTTTAAAAACTTTTTAAATTGATAAATAACTATGTAACATACTGTGTATGTAATAGCAATTAATCAATTGTTTTATACTACAATTGCCAAAGTCTCAATTCAAAGATATTCTTTTATATATTTCCTTATATAATGGTTGAAATGAAATTTTAAGTTTTTTCTGGCATTGGCAGCTGGATGTTGGGGTATACATATAGCCGGTAGCTCCGACTAGTTTATCAATTCGAGTATCTGTTAGACCTACATCTGTCTTTTCATAAAGCACTGTCTGATACAGTGTTTTATAAGTAAAAAAGCAAGCCAAATTATTGCAAAATTGATTTTGAAAAGAGAAACGAGAAGATTGTACGTATAGATTAGATTCCGAAAAATAGTGCCTAGTTTCTGAATTTTGTTCTGCTTTATACCAATTTTTATAAAGTCATTGTACAAAACGAGATCGGTTCACTGATTTTTGAAGATGAGACACATTTGCGATAACTAACAAGTGAACATGTTCTTAAACAATAATCGAAACTAGACTGTTTTAGTTAAGATGAGTAACTTGTTACAAAAATGAATTGTTTTATTTTGTTGTCGATTGTTAAAATAAATATGTTTTAAAATAATTTGTATTGTTTAAAATTATTACCTTTACACAAATCTTCATAAGTCTTCTTAGATGTTTTTCACCATACGTTGCCTAAACTGAATGGCAGAAGTCGAAAAATTCAAAATCTAAGAGTTTCTCATTATGCTCTTGCACCAGTAGCTGCTAGTAGCTAGTAGCTTTGTTGCCAACTATCAAGTTTCTAAGTCAAATGGAAGTGGGTTAGGTTTTTGATCTATAAGTCAGTGAGTCAGTGATTCAGTCAATGAAACCCCGGTTTTTATACGTTAATATTACATTAACTGTAAGAGCAAACTTAGTGAAATTTTGAATTCTAGACTAGCTAAACAACTTTAGTAAATATGCTAAGTTTCATATATTTAGCTTAAATAGTTTTCGGGTTATGAAGGGGTCAAAAGTGTCTCGAAATGGTTCGTGTAACATTACACACGGCTGCTGCGTCGCCTTTTTCTTGGTCTTGGCTGGACTCGCTGCCGCGTGTCTAGAAAATAAATTACCTATGTTAATCTGGATGCTACGGCTCATTGCGATCCGAACATGCAGATTATCTCCCAGGTATACGGCTCGCGGGCTCAGTGCGCCGTGAAACACGAACCGCGCGCGCAGGTAGCGCAGCCCCTGCAGTAGGCCGCGCACAAAAAATCGCACCTCCGGCGCTAGCAGCGCGCCGCGCCGCGCCGCCAGCTCCGCCAGCGTCTGCCGACACACACCGCCGCGCGCCGATATACACATACTATTTATTGTTTTACGCATACAGTCATACAACCGAGTTCAATCGTGTACTACTACATTCAGATGGTTCACTCGAATCGATCTCGGTACCTATCAATACGTTTCGATTATTCAAAAATGGCACTGCCGATTTCAATAAAAAAAAAAAACAGTTCGAACCTACCTCGGGAGTAGGTATATCCTTTCAAACTGATAAAGTTTTTTTTTAATCAATTCACGATTGGTGAAAAATGATCATACCTAAACAAACGAACACAAAAATACTCGTAGTCGGTTAAAAATATACCTGTACAGAACTCGTGTAGTTACCGAGTTTCATCAACCTCCACCAGTGTGTGCTACCAGTGATGACTTACGGCACTGAAACTTGGTCTCTTACTATCTTCTTCTTCCTAGCGTCTGTCTCAGCTTATGCCAGGGTCCGCTTTCCTGCTATGTTTCCTCCACTTCGCACGATCTTTTGCATCTGACATGGCCAGTTGATTGAAACTTGGTCTCTTACTATGGGCCTTAATAAAGCCTAGTAGCCCGACAAACTATGGTGAGAATCGAACCAGGAATGAGGAGATGAAAGCCTATGTCCAGCAGTAGACGTCCTATGGACGGATGGAAAACTGGTTTGTAAACCGACAACATTTTGAACAAAACAAATAAGTAAGTATGCGAATGGAATCGAACGGTGAATGCTCGGCGCATCAAATCGACGTTTAAAAAGTACGTATTATGAGAGTAGCGCACGTACCCCGTGTCGGCGAAATTCCATTACTGCATACACGTGTGCGCCGTCCGCAAAAGTGCGGTGAAGGCGCAGTATGTGGGCGTCGCGGAGCGGCGCGAGCAGCGTGCGCTCGGCCGCCAGGCGCGCCGCAACCTGCGGCTGCTCGGCGCGCTCGCGCGGCACCGCGCGCACCGCCAGCTCTCGCGACATGTCGCCTTCCCGCACTACTTGCCACCAAGTACCAAAACTTCCCTGTACAACAACATAGGTAAGTATATGTCGCTCATTTAAAACTACAACGTGGCACAACGAAAAACTGGAATTTTGGGAAAACGACTTTGAAACTTTTTTATTCTTATAACTTTTAAAGTAAGATGGCTACAAAAAAGATTTTTATGCCCGTTTTAAATTTCACTAATAAACTATCAATTTCAGTGAAAATGTCATTGATTTATGCATATCTTTTTTGTAAAATTGTAGTTTTATAAAAAAAGTCCCTACATGTCACGTTCTTTCTCTAAAAATAATGAATTTACTGACTGACATAGGGTTATATCACGTTATAGGTAATAAAATGAAGATATTTTAGAATGTATTACAGGATAATAACACTGTGTTGAAATTATAATAAGAGTATTTATTGAAAAAAACAACTAGTTAAAGTGTAACTTACAAGTTTTATAATCAGTATCAAACAAACAAATAATACAATAATAAGTAAGTAGCGTCTTTTATACCTAAATTGAAACCTTAATTTATCAGTCTAAATAATCCTACGTCTAAAAATAACAATTTAAACTGGTGTCATGAATTATAGAAAGATTAATTATAGTGTCGTATATGGCAAAATTTGTAGCAAAAGAAAGGTTTAAATGGAAAAGTACTGCTAAAGTATCACAAGGTACTTAGGTTAAGTTAACTATTTTTATATTACTTATTTAATCATAAAACATGTTGTTTATAAAGGCAGCTTCTGTACATAGTTTATACTTATAATGAGACAGGTACTTCTTTTACAATAACCATAATGACTTAGGTATATTGACTATTTGTGAACCTATAAAATATCTAGGAAATGTCACAATTAATATTTTTTGAGGAACAGAACTAGGTACTAATATTAATCTAAACTAGGTACTTATATTAATCTAATGTTTATGATAAGTACTTTCTAAAATTGAAATTCATGCATGACAAAATCACGCATATTTTTAAAATAAGATGACCTACCTACTTCTAAAGTTAATTTGAGACTGATACTAAGGGAAGTCCCTTAATTACAGTATCAGTCTCACAAAACAACAAACGTCCATTGTTTTTCAATACCACCCAAATTCCAGTAATCTTCATATAATTGTTTTCGCTGTTCTACGGTAAAATTAATTTGACATTTAAATGAACAGTTATCTTTGCAAGGCTCCTTCATTTGACGTTCTGGCACAACTTTCGTAGTCCTGATGGAAGTGTAGGATTTTCCGGTTTTTCTTAGTTCTTTCGCGATACTTTTCTTCCACTTTTCTTCTCGTCTTTGTTTCTTCTTAAGAAGGGGTTCTTTGTCGGAGTAATTTCATTTGTTTTATTTTCAGTATTCTTTGCCACGACATCTTCACGAGCCTCATCCTGTGGTGTGTTTTCATTTTCTTCCTGATCGCATATTAAATCCGCAACAATAGGATCTTCAGATGTAGCTATGAATTGGTCTTTAGTGCTGGAAACACAATTTTCTATCCCTGCACTATTTATTAAGTCTTGTGACAATTCGTTTAAAGGTACTGTAGTCAGTGTTGTCAAGGTGTAAGTCTCTTCATCATATTCTGAACTTTCTTTAATTACCTACATTGTTGACGGTGAAATTCGGGTATCTAACGGAATCGTCGCTATCTTCGATGAAGGATTCCTCACCTGAGCTTCTAGATGAGCTGGAGCTAGAAGAATTACTACGCCGACGCTTTGCTGGATGATAATTTCGCCATTTCTATCATTCTTCATGATCGTGACCCCATCTTGAAAGAAAAAAAAAGCTTTATTAGTAAAATATTATTATAAACAATGAGACAAAATGATGAACTTCTTAATTTAATAACAATATTTCAAAGATGTACCGCGACATCCTGTTATAAACGAAGCGTGAATTTAAATAAATATAAAAGTTAATTGCATACAACGTGACATGCTAACACAAGCTATTTTATTTTCGTAATTTTCAAAGGAACAACGTGCTATTAAAGTGATGAGCAAGTACGATCAATTATTTTTTTAATACTAAAATGCTACAAAATATGTGTGACACATTATAGAATAAAATAAATAAGTAATAAAATAACTTACCTTTACTCCAATAAGGTGTCATGCAGGTCGTGACACGTTGTTGTCTTAAACCGCGAGCAAATACTCTCGCGCGCTGCACTGACACACTGAGGTGGAGCGGTGTAGTAATAAACTTAGCTGCCGAACGGGACAGCGCTACATCGTGACATGTCCTCTCTTTTCCTCATACATTTGTCAGTATTGGCTTAAATTATACCACGTTTTTGCACTAAATAGATTCGGGTACGGTGAATAAAATGGTGTTAATAACACAAAACCGAGTTATGCCACTGTGACACGTTGTAGTTTTAAACGAGCGATGTGTATAATTTAATCGTAATTACATAGATAAATAAATCGTTTATATTTATAAATTAATCGTTTTTGTTAGTCTCGCTAAAACTCGAAAATGGCCGAACCGATTTGGCTAATTTTGATCTTGAAATATTTGTGG
This sequence comes from Hypomecis atomaria, assembly GCA_964007245.1. Taxonomy (NCBI): domain Eukaryota; kingdom Metazoa; phylum Arthropoda; class Insecta; order Lepidoptera; family Geometridae; genus Hypomecis; species Hypomecis atomaria. Next base: position 19,485,806 of record OZ023279.1, read on the forward strand.
AAGCTAAGGGATTAAATCTTCCCTTAGCGGTGAGAAAATTTATAAAATTTGCGAGTAAAATAATAGAATCATCAATTTCATTTTCCCATACACAATGCTTGTCATGCTTGCATGTCAAAGGTGTCAGTGACAGATGGTGAGATGAAGTTCACCAAGTTAGTTATGACTGACGTACGGTTACCATAGCTGGCACCTGTTTCACGACTTAAAAAAAAAAAAAAAAAAAAATTAGACAAAGAATGCTGTGTGGTATATACTCGTACCATTAAATTCCGTTCAAGTTCAATCCGGCAATAGCCACCCAATGTCGTCATGCGAGTCGCAGTGGGCGAGGCTGCAGCAGCTGCGTGGCGTCGCGTCGCGTGGAACGCATCCTCGCTCCCCGCCAAGTCGACGCTCCCCGCATGTTATAGGTAGGGTGTACCAGTCCCAAACCAGTTAAGGACAAATTTTGACTTTGAGGTTTTCTCTACGGTTATTCTTTTAGTATTATTCATGAATGTTGATGCAATGTTGTTAATCGTTTATTAAAGCAGCGATTTTGATAAATTATTTAATTCCTGAAATTTTTGTTTTTTTTTTATATTTAATTAACATTACCAAAAACGGGAATTTGCCTAAGATTGACCAGTGCGTTCCTATATATAACCACTTTTTGCACCAATAGTTGACCAGTGAAATTTATGACGAAAAAGGGGACCTATTTGAAAATGAAACACTATTTTACTAGAAATACTTTTGCTGTCATCCAACCTTTTTGTGACTTTCCGGTTACCCAGTTTTCAGGTACATTTTGCGCTATTTCATAAGCAATCCCCTCCCCCTCGTAAGGATATCTGATAAGAACCGGCAAGACTTTTCCCGATGCGGAGAAAGTTCCTAAAGCAGTAATGCTTTCTTTTTCTTTGTCTTGTATTTGGTAAAAATTAGCCATTCCTTTCGGACCCAGCACTAATCCTGACGAAGGACAAATATTAAATCCAGATTCGTCAGCATTTATGATTCTATTAGGGTCATCAAGTATATCTACAGCATTTTCTGTTTTTAAGAATTCTTTTAAATCAGAATGCCATTTCCGAAGACTTTCTTCCGTTACCCTGCTCCGAGCAGAGTTTATACTTTCGGCATGTCGCAGTAATACATCTGGATGTCTTTTTAGAAACCCATCAAACAACTTTCGTCCAGGAATCCCATTTTTGAAAGATTTTTTTCGGCCATCCTCTTGTATAATTTGGCTAACTGTTTCGAATAGACGATTTTTTTGCTATCGGGATTCCTTTTTTAGCATTATCATTGATACACTTTACTAATAGTGACTCTTCGGTTGGGGTCAATGCTGTCGCTGGTCCCATTTTTCGCTGTATGGGATATCTCATTTTTAATTCATTGATGAGAGTTACATGAGGTATATTGTATTTTCTACATGTCGCTCCTATTTCAAAAGGTCTTCTTCGCTATATTTAAAAAATGTCTTTTTATGGGCCATTTTACATCTAAATAAAAAAATCTAAATTGAAATCTTATCTGGTCATACATAGGTACACGTACTTAGTGCCAATAGTTGACCAACTGGTCAACTACTGGTCACACCATACTGAAGGTTTTGATGACACGCTTAATGATCTAAATGATGTAAATCTAAAACATATCTATGAAAAAATAACGAAAAAAAAAATATCATCGACACCAATTGCAAACCAGTTGGTCAACAACAGGAATCCAGTACAAAACGTGTTCCAGTAGTTAACCACCCTTGAAAATACTGGTAATTATCATTATTTATTCAAAATAATACCTCATAGCACTCAAATATACATTATATTTTCAATAAAACACAACTTCATGGTAATAATTAGGAAATAACTGGTGATAATAGAATATTTAATTAACCACGTCGACTTGCACTTCTAACTGTGATGGCGGCCGAAAGGCAAATGAACGAGACACTGCAGATAAAAAAAGAGCAGGGCAGCGATATTTTTATTTAATTGTCGCAAAATTTATGCTTGAAAGGTTCCTTACAGTCCAGGCAACATAACAAAACAATTGAATACTGAGAAAACACCTACAGTTTCTTATTTTACTTATTTGAATAAGCGATTGGTCAACCACTGGTTCCTGGTTTGGGACTGGTACACTCACCTGATATTTTCCTTACTCATAAAAAAAGGGTTACATTTGTCCACGGAAGTCGCCTGATGGAAAACGATGTCGCAGCAGGAGATGGAATATGCATTTAGAGCTAGAAGATTCCTACGTACCATGTATATAAGTAATATGAAGTTTCCATATGCACTACATTCCATTCACGATCCACGATGGGACCTACCTGGGCCAGGCGTTCCACCACCCGGTACCTAGTGCCGTCAGTGGCGTCCACCAGCTCGGTGGGGGCATTGGGGGCCGACGTTGTCTGCATCATCTGAAAAATTCAAAATAAGTATTCATTATTAGTTGAACTTATTACACTTGCTAAATAGCACTATCACTACACATAATAGGTTGGAAAAAGTCTTTTCGCATTTAGTATGTATGAACTTGTAATAAAATCTCTTTGGATATACTATTTGTATCTGGCTGGTTTTGGTAACATTGAAAGTTTAAATTTTAAAGAACAAAATTCCAAATTCAAATTACGAAAATGTGTGATTTTTATTTGTTTTTGGTACCTACTTTCAAGATGAGTAAATCTAATGAAGAAATTCGAAACATTTTTAAAATTTTACTACAAAAAAGGTAAAAATGCAACGCAAGCCGCGAAAAACATTTGCGATGTTTATAGACCTAGTGCAGTATCTGTGAGAGTAGCACAACTTTGGTTAAAGCGTTTTCAATCCGGAAATTTTGATGTCAAAGACGCACGTAGCTCTAGTCGCCCTATTACGGATAAAATGGATGCCATTTTTGAAAAAGTGGAGCAAGATCAGCATATCAATAGTTACGACGTAGCTGAAGAACTGGGAATTGACCACAAAACAGTTTTAGTGCATTTGAAAAAACTGGGTACACAAAAAAGGGTAGCTGTGTTAACAAACCAATATTAAATTTAAAAAAAAAGATACGCTTTTGCCAAACTTAAGTTTTCCTATTTCTACGTAGGTGATTGGGTAAATATTAATTTTAAATAATATACTTGCACCAGTGGCGGCGCTTGCGTAGCTAGATGCATAAAGGCCCCGGTGCATAAAGAATGAATCGGGCCCTCACCCCGGTTACAGGGATAGAAGTATATAAGGTCACATTCGAGCATGCCGGAATTTCGTTATAATTTCTCTGTAAAGTTGGCGAATGGAACAGTCTCCGTCAATTGAGAAAAGACAAGACTTCATAGGTAGGTCATTTCATCTGAAACTGATCACATTTCGTGAGTATAGTCGTTTCATTCTATGCTAAGCAATATCTGATTGATTATATTATAATTGTGATATTAGGTATGTCGAGTACATTGTTAAAAATAGCTTCGTATCCGTGGCCTTGGATTTAAAGAACGCGGATTTATTTCTGTACTTGAATATTTATCCGTTGCGCTGTTTCGTTCGAAGCCTTAGTATACTCGTTAGACTCGTTCAAAATTCAGCATTTTTGATTTCATAATTTTACTTACCTTAGTTAGTTTTACTGGAACTCGTTAACAGCGCTATTTCGGTCAGTACAGTACAGTATAAAAATACCTTTACGGGTTATTGGAAATAAAAATGTAGAATCAATTAACTTACATTACCCGACCACGAACGAGCTCACGGCATTAAACAAAGGGCTGAGTGAGACCTCTGCCATCCGTCACTGTGGGGCTCATAATTGGGTGTCAGTTTTAGGAAGACCACTCCGCGCTGCCCCTTCATAACTATTAACAAGTAGCAAGTTAGCCCCTCATAGCCGTAGACACATGTATGTTGGCTCGAAGTTAAGTGCATTGCCGTGTAGTGGCGTTCGCACGACAGCCTGACGGATGGAGCGGGGGCGCGCCGCATCGCATCTTGCCCTTAGTCTTTTCTTCTACCTAACTGAAGCAACATATTGGGATGGCGAGCGAGATAAGGAAAACACTTTAATGTTTTTTTTTTTTTTAATTATGAAACATTGTTGCGTAGCACAGATTTAATTCTCTGCACCGTCTTCGTAATATTGTCTGACGACGACAAATAAAATGAAAAATATTTTTAGGTTATAAAATCTGAGTTATTCCGGTTTGAAAAAACGCTATCGGACGTCTCGCTATCTAACTGGTTACCCGAGAAGAGATTTTTGTCTTGTCTCATAAACAAGTTACAAATGAAGGTTTTTCTGTCTGTTTTCGTAACTAAGGTAATTTCTCGCCAGTTACCTTAAAAGAAATAGTTGTCACAAAATCAAATTAGGGGTTTGGGCGTACTCGTACCTACTGCGAGAAGGGAGAGGATGTGAGCATTCCGACAAAAGCAGATCGGAATCAACTTGAGTTTTTCTCGAATTTCGGATTCATATGTGGATGATATGGAATGAGGTGGTGGTCTTTATGGAGGTTGAGCGGGGTTTGGATAGTGATATCCATGATAAAGATAATTTCCATTCACAAAGAAATACTCCTCTGGTGTTGTGCCCGGGGATAGTTATCCGCCAGCATAAGGTTCGATCTTGTCATGATTCATACGCCGCCAGAAATTCCGTTTAGCGATGATGTGGAGTGGTGTCCACGCAGGGTCGGGAGTTTAGACCCCATTGGGTTTTCACAGCTCGGGATAACATATTGTAAATATTTACCGCTTTTCTAGTGACATTCTCCAGGTGAAGCCTAAAAGTCAGTGACCTGTCTATAGTCACTGTAGTGTTGCGAACGGGGAAGCCGTTTGCAGCACCACAAGTTAAAAGAGAATTGGAGAGGAACCCGTAATGTTGCAAGCGGGGGAGCCGGTTGCAGCACCACAGGTTAAGAGACTTCATAGAAACCTAACCAACCTAAGAGTCCTACCTAGTGGATAGGATTCCTAACGGTTCGGAGATTAAAACAGAAAACTAACCTTAGTATTTACACATTTATTTACACTAACACGCACTGCACTTATAGTCAATTAAATCTTCAAGAAACGGAGAGAGGGAGAGAGAATTTTGAAGGTGTCCTTGGAAAGTTAGCCAAAAGGGAGAGGGTAGCACTCGTAGAACCACGCTGGAGGCTGGCCGAGGATTTTCTAGAGCCTGAGCTGGACCCGCCGATAGTGTGGCGCCAGCCAGGTAGCGCTAGGCGAGCGCTAGCGTGAAGACATCTGTCGACTGAGGTGGAGGCGCCGGCCCAAACCGGCCGACAGGCGCCGGCCCAAACTGGCCGACAGGGTTCGAAGTGAGCACCAGCCCAGTGCTCCAGGGTAGGGGTCAGTGGCCCCAAAACAAGAGATCCTCCTGGAATCAAAATCAAAGGAACCGGAGCCTCTCACCCTGCCTGTTACTCGACGCTCATGCCGTATACAGGACTCGTCCACGCAAACTCAATTCAAACTTATTACATTATTATAGGGAAAAAAAGGTGTCTTCCAGATCACTTCCCACTCAAGACTGCCCAATTTTTCAAAACAAGGATCGCTGATCCTGTCAAAGAAAAACATTTCAAAAATTTGAATTTCATAACTAGAATTATAAGTTGGCAGTGTTATCATTGGAAGAGTCTGAATGTAGAGAAGCTAACAAAAAGGTTAGTTTCTCTACATTTCCACCAAAGTCCTTTGTTTAGTACAAGTTTTTAAGGAATGGCCTGTGATTCTACAACGTGGGCAGAAATTATAGAAATTAGGCGTAGGAATCGTCTGCGGTTGCGAGTTTAAAGGGTGAGATTCCTTAACGACTTCACTTGCTTTCAAAACATTTTTAGAAAATCCAGAAGTTGAGGGACGATAGTTAAAATCCTTTGCCCAGGAAGCATCATTATGGAGAGGTTCGTGAAAACTAGAATTCTTATCCATACAATTCTCATACAATTGACAAACATTAATCAGCTCGTTAAGAGTTTTTACTTCCTTCAAAGCTACAAAAATCGAATAACAAGGTCGAATGTTACGCAGAATCATCTGTAACTTTTCTGCATCTGGTAACTGTGTTTGTAGGCGGGAAAACATACCCGATATTATCGAAACAAAAACGGCTATTGACTCGTCTTTTCCTTGAGTTCGCTTACGAATCGCTTCCAAGAGTTTATAATCGAAGTCAAATTCACCAAAGTCTCTAATCAACAAACTTTTGATTTCATCCCAAGACAATGAGTCATTTTGAGAGATTTGAAACCTAAGCCAATGTAAAGCATCACCTTTAAAGATTTCAAAAGCATGTTTGACAATACTTTCATCAGAAATGCTTTTAGATCGACGGAACTCTTCCATCTTTTGCAAGAAAGAGCGAGGGCATGATTTTCCATCATATGTCAAACTTTTAAAATCAACCATGACATTAGAATGAGAGACTTGAGTATTCTTTGTTAAAGCATTGACTAAGGTAAGCAACACTTCTTGTGGTAGAAGTATAGATTGTGTAGAATTCGAAGTGCTTTCCTGTATTGTAGGTCTATGCGGAACAGAATCAGCCTTAGAGAATAGTATCTCAGGTTGATGATCTCTATGTTCAGTTCGGGGCGAAACCGAAACTGATCCAGAGGGAGAATCGTCATAGTCTTGAGTATTATCAATACTCGGTAGATGCTCGAAGTTGCAGCCGTTTGCAGCACCACAAGTTAAAAGAGAATTGGAGAGGAACCCGTAATTTTGCAAGCGGGGGAGCCGGTTGCAGCACCACAGGTTAAGAGACCTCAGGAGAAACCTAACCAACCTAAGAGTCCTACCTAGTAGATAGGATTCCTAACGGTTCGGAGATTAAAACAGAAAACTAACCTTAGTATTTACACATTTATTTACACTAACACGCACTGCACTTATAGTCAATTAAATCTTCAAGAAACGGAGAGAGGGAGAGAGAATTTTGAAGGTGTCCTTGGAAAGTTAGCCAAAAGGGAGAGGGTAGCACTCGTAGAACCACGCTGGAGGCTGGCCGAGGATTTTCTAGAGCCTGAGCTGGACCCGCCGATAGTGTGGCTCCAGCCAGGTAGCGCTAGGCGAGCGCTAGCGTGAAGACATCTGTCGACTGAGGTGGAGGCGCCGGCCCAAACCGGCCGACAGGCGCCGGCCCAAACTGGCCGACAGGGTTCGAAGTGAGCACCAGCCCAGTGCTCCAGGGTAGGGGTCAGTGGCCCCAAAACAAGAGATCCTCCTGGCGCCCAGGAACTTAATGGAATTCGTATATTCTAGATGTAAGCCATTTAATGTCAACTGTGGTAGATCATATTTTAACTTCCTGGTAACCAGCATAGTCTGCGTTTTGTGTGCAGCAAATCTCATTTTGTGCGATTTGCCCCAATCAGCCACCACTTCAAGGGCTTTGTTTACTTTACGCTCTATTTCGTTTGCCGTGCTTCCTACGCCTATCACCAAAATATCATCTGCAAACGCTTGTATGTGTGCTTCCAAATGTTCCGCCTGCTGTAACAGTGGATCAAGTTGGATGTTCCAGAACAAAGGACCACCAGGTGACCCCTGTACGCAGCCTTTATTTGTTTGTCTTTGTACTGTTTCATCCAAATAGGACAGTGAGACAGATCTGCCTAATTTAACAGTGTTTTTGAGTGCTAGTAACGAATAAAAAATATACTTAATTGAATTATAGCAGAAAAGTACGAAATTCTTTTTACTTTACACTATCACCACAATTGTTTTTGACGACATTTTTTTTATGAATCTGATTCGAAACATTCCTACCATTCACCGATCCATTCACCTGTTCTCCAAATCTGGTCCGGTCCATCTATTTCGTAGAATTTTTATAAATCTTCTTCACATCGTCAGAAAAGATACTGTCACTTTTGGTGGATTTGACATATTTATTTTTATAGCGAGGTCAAATTTCCGCTCTTAGTCTGGATCAATCCGCCACCATATGCTACGAGTACCTTGCCAGCTTGTCTTTGCATATACATAGTCTGTACAAAAAATAAAGGTTTTTTTTTATTAATACGTCGACTAAAGTCGATGTTGCTTTCAAATTTCGATATGCGCTTCTTCCAATCGTCGAAACACTTCTCAAACTCGATTTTTGTGATAGCCTTTAGCTTTTTAGCGATGCGCTTTCTAGCAAATATTAAAATTCCCGACATTACCAAAAAAAACTTCCATAAACCGTATTTTATAAAACTTGAAATTATGTCCCTGGTATCTATCTATGTATTCGAAATATGTAAATTTGTCAAAAATCACCCAGACTATTTCAACAAAGCGTCTGATAAATCGCTCAAAATTAGATCACAATACAGACAAAAACTCGTGGGACCAAAGTACAACTTAGCAATGCATCGTTCCAGCCCGCATTCTATGGCTTTAAAAATATTTAATACACTGCCAAATAATCTAAAAAATATAGAAAAGGAAAACTGTTTTTAAAACAACTAATAATTATTCTATTATCCATATGTTATTAGTGTTATTACACATTAGACGATTTTTAACGATAATCTGGAAATAAATTTATAAATCGTTCCAATACGAATAATAAAATTGCCATACCCTTATCAGGGTCATCTGTATAACTATTATACTAAACATGTTAGTTAAGAACCGCATGTAAATTTCATATGTTGCAATAAATGATTTGACTTTTAATATTTCACACACATTGTTACACTTTATTTCATTTGTTACGCAAGATTTGATACAAATTCTTTGACCCATTTCTTTTAACTAACGAAAATCGCCAAGCTCATAAAAACACATCTAACCGCTGCTATAGACAAAGTAAGCTATGAATATAGCTGAAAATTTTATCGCACTTCAGGAGCATGTAAACCAAACCCGCGAAATTTTAAAATTCACATCCTACTTCGGTTCAAACAAATAAAACAATAATTTCACATATAAATGTCACAATAACTGCATGACACAGTCTCAGACTAAATATATTTTTTATTTGGTTTGAGGAGACAGTGAAGTGTTACTGCTAGTCTTACGCGTGCATTATTGATGCTTTGCTTTTCAATGATAAAATGATTGGTGGTGGGTTATGGAAAGGACTGACCGGGTCGTTTTATAGTTTAGTGTTTTCTATTTTGTACGATATTACTATATGCATTCATTTTGTGTAATATACTATAATCATAGTGTGAAATCTTTCCAAGATAATATTTTAGATCTTATTGTCTCCGAAAGAAAAATCTAAAATATTGTTGTTTTTTCTGGCATTGGAAATGTCGAAAAGTTTGTTGGCCGGATTTCTTTATGATAAAATCATAGACAAAAACATAAACTATTATGTTTTGGTCTATCGATAAAATTCCCATATATTTGATACCATTTGTTCCAAAACCCAGTATTCACATACTTTTATGAACTAAAACATATTTTTGGCAGAGTAATTTGCGGAATAACTGAAGACACCCAATCAAACCATATTGTGAAAGCAGCTTTGGAAGCCGTTTGTTACCAAATTAGAGACATCCTGGATGCAATGAACGAGGATTGTGGAATACCTTTGCAATTGCTTAAGGTGATGCTAAACCAGCTTATTAATCTAACCAGTAAATTTATCCTGCTTTATCAAATAATAAGCACGTCATTTAGTCTAGGCGACGGTATTGGCACATAATATGGCTGATCACGAAACTAAAGTAATTTATGATCATCTAAATACTTAGGTAACCACTAAAAATTGAAATCTCGTTATTTTTAAATGAAGAAAAATTAAATACTTGAGTGTTGAGCTATATGAGAAGTCCGTGACCAATTTATTATAATGAATTTTTGTCACGTGAAATTAACAGTTTCCCCTGTGCGTTGTTTGCCCCAGAGAGTAACACAATTGACATAAAATTTGTTCTTTCCAGGTCGACGGTGGTATGACGTCTAATGCCTTAGTCATGCAAATGCAAGCAGATTTAGTAGGCATAAACGTTATTAAGGCGGGATTCACAGAGAGCACCGCTTTGGGTGCTGCTTTGGCCGCTTACTGGGGCGTACAAAGCAAACCAATATCTCCTATACCCATGAGCGACGGAATCACTTATTTTCCCCGTATAAGTGATGATGAAAGGGATATGAGATATAAGCAATGGAAAATGGCTGTAGATAGATCATTGGGATGGGACGCCCAAAATTGAATGTTCTCAACATTTTATTATATTTTGTTGGTGTTATCTCGGGACTTATGTGTAATTGGTATTTACATATTTCGTTTTTGTAGAGTGAGATAGTCAGAATTTACTATTTATTTTTCTTTGAAAATTGAGTCAGCGATTTTGACAGTTTCGGGCGTTTTGTCGATTTTTTGTACTACTGTCACGCGTTTTTGACTTTATTATCACAAGTTTTAAGTGGTGTAAAGTTTAAGTGGTGTAAAGATTTTAGATATTATTACTTTTAAGTACTCGTAACATCAAACGAGATGTTTTTTTGTTACATGCTAAGTTTAATATTTTGGTTGGTTATAGGCGTTATAGCGTTTGTAATTATTTTAAGTACCATTTAATGCAAATCGATTTTTGTATTAATGTTTGTTTGAAAGCTCATAAAAGACATTAGAGTAAGAGTCGTTTATATCTGCCGAAGACATGTTTAATATTATTATTTTTATAATTTCAAGAGGGCAAGTGCCTTTATTAACAACCACTAAATATAAGACTTAAATAATCTAAAACTACATAAACTACTACTATTGTTGGTTCTGTAGTTTATGTCTAATAAAATAGTCTTATAATCAGAATTAAAAGATTCTCCCTTCGAATCCGGAATTCCATTTTGCTAACGTTAAGTACAGACTTAATCCTGCTGATCAAGTGAAAGTGGTAGTGATCAGGATAATCACAAAATGCTGATGGCTGGTCATAAAACCTATGCCGAAATGCCAAACATAGATTGCCCACATTTTCCACACATTAGATCGACTTATCGACTTTTTGATCAGAAATGCCACTGAACGCCGCTGCCACTTACTGGTTTTGTTTGGGAATACATAGGGAAAGTATTCTCCATTCAAAATTTGTGGTGGTATGTACCGATAAATAAAAACCCAAACATGAACATCGGCGATTTAAGCGTCCCATTCTACTTCGGCTAAGTTTATTCCTTGTACACGTAGTAAGTTGTACTCTGCAGCATCCATATTTGATGCCGTTATTCTGTAGTCTGAGTAATGAAGGTGCTATAATAAGGCATTTTAAAAACTTTTTAAATTGATAAATAACTATGTAACATACTGTGTATGTAATAGCAATTAATTAATTGTTTTATACTACAATTGCCAAAGTCTCAATTCAAAGATATTCTTTTATATATTTCCTTTTATAATGGTTGAAATGAAATTTTAAGTTTTTTCTGGCATTGGCAGCTGGATGTTGGGGTATACATATAGCCGGTAGCTCCGACTAGTTTATCAATTCGAGTATCTGTTAGACCTACATCTGTCTTTTCATAAAGCACTGTCTGATACAGTGTTTTATAAGTAAAAAAGCAAGCCAAATTATTGCAAAATTGATTTTGAAAAGAGAAACGAGAAGATTGTACGTATAGATTAGATTCCGAAAAATAGTGCATAGTTTCTGAATTTTGTTCTGCTTTATACCAATTTTTATAAAGTCATTGTACAAAACGAGATCGGTTCACTGATTTTTGAAGATGAGACACATTTGCGATAACTAACAAGTGAACATGTTGTTAAACAATAATCGAAACTAGACTGTTTTAGTTAAGATGAGTAACTTGTTACAAAAATGAATTGTTTTATTTTGTTGTCGATTGTTAAAATAAATATGTTTTAAAATAATTTGTATTGTTTATCATTATTACCTTTACACAAATCTTCATAAGTCTTCTTAGATGTTTTTCACCATACGTTGCCTAAACTGAATGGCAGAAGTCGAAAAATTCAAAATCTAAGAGTTTCTCATTATGCTCTTGCACCAGTAGCTGCTAGTAGCTAGTAGCTTTGTTGCCAACTATCAAGTTTCTAAGTCAAATGGAAGTGGGTTAGGTTTTTGATCTATAAGTCAGTGAGTCAGTGATTCAGTCAATGAAACCCCGGTTTTTATACGTTAATATTACATTAACTGTAAGAGCAAACTTAGTGAAATTTTGAATTCTAGACTAGCTAAACAACTTTAGTGTTAGGTTTTAAGTATTTTAATGGTATTTGTTTTTTAAAATATAAGTATTTAATTTGACTCTGATATTAATCGATTATTTATTTTGATTTGGAGACTTTGATTTGACTACCTAGTCGGTTGAAGGACTACCCGACTTAAAATTGGAAGGGGAAAAAGCATGGCCGTAGAGGAGCGAAAGAAAGTCGGCAGTCTGTTCGGTGAAGCGGTGCGATGTGCACCTCCAGTGTTTACACTGTTACTCTGCCCAAATTCATATAAGCTATATATAAGTGAGATATGGTTTATAAGTGACGTTTAAAGGAAGTACGAAGTGAAACAATAAACCAATGATTTCAAGGATATGGAGTTTTTCTTATAATCAGAAGTGGGATGACCTACGTGCCACATGCGGATCATGGTCAACGCGGAGTACCCGAGCCCGAGTATACTCCGTCTGCAGATCTAACTGTGAGTTTGTTCCTTTATGATATCTACGAAGTCAAGAGCTCTTTTATGCCTAGCAAACTACATAATCATCGACAGCTGGCTGTAGGCAAAGGTCCCATACCTTTGTCTATCGGCGCTTAATAAAAGTAAAGGCATAATAGCATTATATAATAGCGTATTTGACATAACTGTCAGAAATAAATTCATACAATTACAGTATTAAGTAGCGGGTACTTTAAAATGTTAAGTGCACCTTCAAAAATACATCTTGGACCCTTTAGCTGGCTCTTGCAATTTTTGCAGATGGTTAAATAAATGTAAAAGTAATTTATAAATACTCAGTCGGAACAAGTTTTTAAAAGAACAAGATCTATCACCTGTAAAAAAATGTACGCAGTAATCTATTGCAGTATTTTATGTTTGTACAAATTTGAATCATGGGTAATTATCATTATAATTAAACAAAAAAAAAACAAAGAACGTTAAAGTTCCAATCTACCTGCAAGTATTAGATATGTGACAAAATCAACTAAGATTATATTATATTTTTGAATCTGTGAATTTTAGTGCGAAATTGATAGATTAAATAAAAATACAACTACCTTACTGTGCTGGAACTAATTCAACCTTTTATTTCCGAAATGGAACATCGGGTAAGGAAAAATCGTCTCATAATTGTAGCTGTTCAACAGACGTATTCAGAGTGTTCATATTTGCCAATTAATATTGATTCTTTGTCCCCTTTGAGATTTCGCGTAATTTAGATTGACAGTATAAGATGAATATATGCGTTCCAATTTTCTAATTATAGATCTAAGATTTTATTTGAATAATTTCATTTCATACAATTTATATGGATACCTACATTGACAAATAGCGTATGATAGCATACAATCGTAACCGATATTGCTCACAGTGGTAGGTATATGAGAGAAAATGATTATTTCTAGTTACCTACAAATTCGTAATAAAAATATTAATTTACGTATTAAAGATACATATTCCATTTTAATTTTAGTAGACTTGATAACTTAAAATTGAAAATGTGTGTATGTTTTACTATTTATTGATATTGATAAAAGAATGGGGAAATAACGCTTATACAAATAATCATATATTTATCAGATAAATAATTGCTATTGATAATTTATTGTAGTTAGAGTGTACTGTACAGCTTTTTAATAGTCCTATACTGAACGACGGGCTTTGAGACGAAAAGTGATTAAAATAATATATAAATATTGATTATATCAAAATCGAATTAGAAAAGACAAGATCCGTGGAAGAGATAAAGCTACCAAATATGGCTCTATACGTTGACTAATTGCAGTGGACGTTATAAGGCTTTGATAATGTAAATTTTTATTCATGGAACCGTTTAATTACAATGAAAAAAGTGGACTTGCATTCAGTTTTGTTTACCTCAACATTCTAATGGTTAAGACCAAAACTTCGATCGGACACACTTGAATCTATTTTACCGTTAATTGAGTTTACTCACTGCAAATAAACAAGTTGCGAATACTTGATTTTGCAATCATCTTGGTATCCACAGTCTAGTGTTATACAACCTCAGCAGACTTATAAAATGACTTCGCATAATTATGGCTTATTCATTTTGGCCTTTGTTTAATTAAACTCCAAAACAGGGTGAGTTTTCTTGAGAAATCATTGAGAAAAGAAATGTGTGTTTGACAACAGCAAAAAAAAGAGCTTTCATTCACAACAGTATGCCAAAATGTATTAACTGATATTCATTGCTACCTACTCGGATAATTCAAATTCGAAAAATAATAGTAATGAATGATTTAGTGGTTTAAAAAATTAAAAGTTTGAAATAAATAAGTACCTATAATTGTATTACAGAAACATAAAACAAATAACTGTAAGCAGAATCATTAGCATTGGGATAAATTATGGTGTATTTTATTACAATAACGACAAAATACATTATGTTGGGAAAAATATGTAATGAAATTATATTTTATAGATAGCACCATATTCAATGTAAATCATGACATGACATATACCATGAGTAGTAGTCAAAGGGAACACTTCTAACTATACCTAGTTGTGAAATTCTAATAAGTATCGGGGATCAGTTTATAAGATATAAGAGGAAAACCTAAATCTTCGTCAAAATAAACGGGTACCTAATCAACCAATCAATTCTTGATTTGTGGCTTCTGGGGTACCTAATGAGTGTGAAGCCTTGAATAATGTTGTAAACTGAAGAAAATTTGATCACCTACCTACATTTTGTGAAAGTAAACATAAAGTAACATTATACACACTAGTGAGTCGATTTAAGGTCCATGTACACCAGATACAAAGCTATATTGGACAAGATTGTTTTGCTAAAAGCTCATATAGCTATAAATTGGAAAATACAAATATTACAGGATTCACAAGATAGAAAAGATCATAGGCAGCAAATGACATTATCACAGTAATGTTTAACTTTGTTCATATTCGTTACTGTTATTTTCTCACTTGATTATGGAAAAACATTATATTAAATTGATACACATACATTTAAGGGTCACAATTAAAATTTAATGAGTTTGATTCCAAACATTGCAAGAATATACGAGCATTCACACTTGTTCGTACAAATTTTGACTAGTTTTTTTTTATTGGCATGGAAAATCGCAAACTATGATTATCGGGTCGTCTCATTTGGTTCAAGGCAATTTTTTTAAATATAAAATATCAATATATTCATATTATGTGTATAGAAGCTATATAATATGGATCAGATTTAAAAAAACACCGTTTAGTTATGAAAATAAGTACAAAATTTATAAAAGAAATTAATCATGTTTATAACTATAACTAAACGTATCTAATCTGGGTGAAATTGTTGTAGTAACGTTGGAGCAGTGTCACCCTATTGATTAGTATTAATCATAATGTTCAGTACGACGTTGTCCCTCATGGCGTTGTTATTTGATGAGTGATACAATTAATAAATATAGCACTTGCACTTGCTTGAAAGATAACTTTACCTACCTAAAGTGTCTCTGCAGGTTTAATATTTAAAAAAAAAAAGGTAAATATTTGATTCAGGGGAATACAATGGAGATTTAAATTAAATTAAACAGTTAAATGAACCATTAATGTGATGATTCGAATGTTCAAATAAGTAATAGTCCTCTAAATTAAAAAAGGAAGGAATGCAATACTTGAATTGACTGCACGTCGATACTTCAGGCTACAGATGAGTATTCTGTGAGAATTGCTTCACAGCCTACACATAATAACTTATCTTTAAGATAAAGATACCAATATTTTAGATATGGCAGTTTCAAATATTCCAGTAACATTATTGGAATATTGCCAGTATTTTATGAAATATTTATAGAATATAAAGAAACAAGTTACAAGAAATAACTAGACATTCTTATACTAGTCGGTGTCAATGGATTCACGAAAAATTTGTGATAATGTTTTCAGTTGAATAAACAAAATTTAATTCATCAAATAAAATCGATGAATCTGCAAAACATTGTTTTGTCTGTTTATAATAACATCGTGTAAATTATTTTCATGGTAATTATTGATGTTGCCATGATTTGAATATTAATGTGAACTTCACATAATATTAAAGGAAAGCAAATTTATGCTGCTTACTGTGTCAGTGCAACAAAATAAATAGTCTTTGTTCTTCAAAACATACACACCTAATCAATGTGTAAATTATGGTAGCTACACAAAGATTTAAACTTCCACAGTGACTGGATAGATATCTTCATGTTTTGCAACGTAAATTGAGTACCTAACAGTAATCCATACTAAAGTTGGCACTTTATAATGTTGCAGTGAATTTATAAAGCGCACTAATTGAGTAAATAGGTAATCGAAGAAAATTTAGAGCAGTGACTTAATTATATGAAATGCAAAAATAGAACTGGTTTGCATTTCGGTTGTAATTTACAACTATGATTAGCGTCATAATTTGAATATCATTTTGAATTTCATGTTGTAATGGCATTACAGTATCTCATGGAACAAAATGCAGTTTTAATGGTATGTTAATTTTGTTCACAGATATTCCTGATACGAGAATGGAACAGGCTCGTATCACACATATAGTTTCATATTCGTAATTCAAGAATGGAATAGGCTTGCAATGTGAATAGTTTTCTACCGTATGAATGGAATGGGCATACAGTTTATAAAAAAAAAAAAAAAAAACAAAAATGGGTCTGCGGAAACGGAGTGGCTTACGCAGCAATGGATAAATAAATAATAATTTTATTCAAGTATAACAGACTCAACATTTAAAAAAAACCATGTTATCAGCGACAATAGCGGCTGGGTGACATGGCGCGGCCGGGCGATATACTCGTAGTTCTTCTGTGCGGGCAGCTGGAACGGGTAAAACGGTTTTGGGCGCGGCTGAAACAATACAGTGCCGCCAGGCGATAGCGTGTGACTAAGGGACACGACGCGGTTGGGCATCTGGAGCAGTTGGCGCCTGGAGCAAGCTGGACACCTGAATCAAGCTTGGTGCTTGGAGCAGCTGGATGGTGCCTGGAGCAGCTGAGTGGTGCCTGGAGCAGCTGGGCGCCTCGAGCAGCGGAGCGCCTCCAACAAGCTGGGCGCCTACAACAAGATGGGTGCCTCCAACAAGCTGGGCGCCTCCAACAAGCTGGGCGCCTCCAACAAGATGGGTGCCTCCAACAAGATGGGTGCCTCCAACAAGCTGGGCGCCTACAACAAGCTGGGCACCTCCAACAAGATGTAGCAGCTGAGTGCCTGTAGCAACTGGGCGCCTTTGACAGCTGGCGCCTGTGGCAGCTGGCGCCTGTGGCAGCTGGCGCCTGTGGCAGCTGGCGCCTGTGGCAGCTGGCGCCTGTGGCAGCTGGCGCCTGTGGCAGCTGGCGCCTGTGGCAGCTGGCGCCTGTGGCAGCTGGCGCCTGTGGCAGCTGGCGCCTGTGGCAGCTGGCGCCTGTGGCAGCTGGCGCCTGTGGCAGCTGGGCGCCTGAGGCAGCTGTGCGTCGATGGCCGGCGGTCATCGGGGTGCCAAAGCGCCACAGCGACAGTGTGGCGCTGGGGGCTCCAAACCACATCCGAATGTCGCACGGTGACTCACCTCACCGTAGACGGCATTTGGTCTCGACTTGCCTGTCCTGCGACCAGCAAATCACGCGCCGAAACATACAAAAAGTGATTCCAAAAGTGATACCAAAAGTGATACCAAAAGTAATACCAAAAGTGATACCAAAAGTGATACCAAAAGTAATACCAAAAGTGATACCAAAAGTGATACCAAAAAGTGATACAAAACGTGATAAAAAGAGTGATACAAAAGTGATGAAATTAGCGAAAGCAATTTTGCTAAAAACATTTAAAAATACATACTTAAAGATCTATATTTTATAAGAACGAAATTGCTTTGCATTGCGAATTGATTTCAGCCATATGAATGGAATCGGAATACGACTAGTAAGAAAAATATATATATGTTTGTTGCGATAAAGGAATGGAATACGGAGCAACACAATTGATTTATTTATAAATAATTTGATTGATTCGCAATGTAGAAGTAACCAAATACAGTGTATTGATAAAATATAAGTTTTTCAAATATAACTTGTATTAAAATGTTATATTTTCACTGTTACATCGATCGATTAATTATAAAATCTATATTATAAGAATGGAATTACTTTGTATTGCAAATCGATTTCTAACAAATGAATGAAATTTAAATACGGCGAGTAAGAAGAAAAAATGTTTACCGCGATAAAGGAATGGAAAACGCAGCAACATAATTGATTTTACCTATAAATTATTTTCAAAGATATTCGATTTGTAATGTAAAAGTAACTAAAAACACTGTATGGATGTAAGTTTTTCAATATGATTTGACAGTTTCTGTATATAAGTTTGATGTTTTTCACCATTTAAAGTAGACTAAACTCATTGTCATGGTTTTGTTTTCATCAGTTGCATCTTTCTTTCGCTTTTGACTGGCCATGTGTTAGGTTCTCCTGGCAACGTGCATGAGGACATGCACGGGGTCAGGACGGACGAGTGTTAGGTTTTAAGTATTTTAATGGTATTTGTTTTTTAAAATATAAGTATTTAATTTGACTCTGATATTAATCGATTATTTATTTTGATTTGGAGACTTTGATTTGACTACCTAGTCGGTTGAAGGACTACCCGACTTAAAATTGGAAGGGGAAAAAGCATGGCCGTAGAGGAGCGAAAGAAAGTCGGCAGTCTGTTCGGTGAAGCGGTGCGATGTGCACCTCCAGTGTTTACACTGTTACTCTGCCCAAATTCATATAAGCTATATATAAGTGAGATATGGTTTATAAGTGACGTTTAAAGGAAGTACGAAGTGAAACAATAAACCAATGATTTCAAGGATATGGAGTTTTTCTTATATTAGTAAATATGCTAAGTTTCATATATTTAGCTTAAATAGTTTTCGAGTTATGAAGGGGTCAAAAGTGTCTCGAAATGGTTCGTGTAACATTACACACGGCTGCTGCGTCGCCTTTTTCTTGGTCTTGGCTGGACTCGCTGCCGCGTGTCTAGAAAATAAATTACCTATGTTAATCTGGATGCTACGGCTCATTGCGATCCGAACATGCAGATTATCTCCCAGGTATACGGCTCGCGGGCTCAGTGCGCCGTGAAACACGAACCGCGCGCGCAGGTAGCGCAGCCCCTGCAGTAGGCCGCGCACAAAAAATCGCACCTCCGGCGCTAGCAGCGCGCCGCGCCGCGCCGCCAGCTCCGCCAGCGTCTGCCGACACACACCGCCGCGCGCCGATATACACATACTATTTATTGTTTTACGCATACAGTCATACAACCGAGTTCAATCGTGTACTACTACATTCAGATGGTTCACTCGAACCGATCTCGGTACCTATCAATACGTTTCGATTATTCAAAAATGGCACTGCCGATTTCAATAAAAAAAAAAACAGTTCGAACCTACCTCGGGAGTAGGTATATCCTTTCAAACTGATAAAGTTTTTTTTTAATCAATTCACGATTGGTGAAAAATGAACATACCTAAACAAACGAACACAAAAATACTCGTAGTCGGTTAAAAATATACCTGTACAGAACTCGTGTAGTTACCGAGTTTCATCAACCTCCACCAGTGTGTGCTACCAGTGATGACTTACGGCACTGAAACTTGGTCTCTTACTATCTTCTTCTTCCTAGCGTCTGTCTCAGCTTATGCCAGGGTCCGCTTTCCTGCTATGTTTCCTCCACTTCGCACGATCTTTTGCATCTGACATGGCCAGTTGATTGAAACTTGGTCTCTTACTATGGGCCTTAATAAAGCCTAGTAGCCCGACAAACTATGGTGAGAATCGAACCAGGAATGAGGAGATGAAAGCCTATGTCCAGCAGTAGACGTCCTATGGACGGATGGAAAACTGGTTTGTAAACCGACAACATTTTGAACAAAACAAATAAGTAAGTATGCGAATGGAATCGAACGGTGAATGCTCGGCGCATCAAATCGACGTTTAAAAAGTACGTATTATGAGAGTAGCGCACGTACCCCGTGTCGGCGAAATTCCATTACTGCATACACGTGTGCGCCGTCCGCAAAAGTGCGGTGAAGGCGCAGTATGTGGGCGTCGCGGAGCGGCGCGAGCAGCGTGCGCTCGGCCGCCAGGCGCGCCGCAACCTGCGGCTGCTCGGCGCGCTCGCGCGGCACCGCGCGCACCGCCAGCTCTCGCGACATGTCGCCTTCCCGCACTACTTGCCACCAAGTACCAAAACTTCCCTGTACAACAACATAGGTAAGTATATGTCGCTCATTTAAAACTACAACGTGGCACAACGAAAAACTGGAATTTTGGGAAAACGACTTTGAAACTTTTTTATTCTTATAACTTTTAAAGTAAGATGGCTACAAAAAAGATTTTTATGCCCGTTTTAAATTTCACTAATAAACTATCAATTTCAGTGAAAATGTCATTGATTTATGCATATCTTTTTTGTAAAATTGTAGTTTTATAAAAAAAGTCCCTACATGTCACGTTCTTTCTCTAAAAATAATGAATTTACTGACTGACATAGGGTTATATCACGTTATAGGTAATAAAATGAAGATATTTTAGAATGTATTACAGGATAATAACACTGTGTTGAAATTATAATAAGAGTATTTATTGAAAAAAACAACTAGTTAAAGTGTAACTTACAAGTTTTATAATCAGTATCAAACAAACAAATAATACAAAAATAAGTAAGTAGCGTCTTTTATACCTAAATTGAAACCTTAATTTATCAGTCTAAATAATCCTACGTCTAAAAATAACAATTTAAACTGGTGTCATGAATTATAGAAAGATTAATTATAGTGTCGTATATGGCAAAATTTGTAGCAAAAGAAAGGTTTAAATGGAAAAGTACTGCTAAAGTATCACAAGGTACTTAGGTTAAGTTAACTATTTTTATATTACTTATTTAATCATAAAACATGTTGTTTATAAAGGCAGCTTCTGTACATAGTTTATACTTATAATGAGACAGGTACTTCTTTTACAATAACCATAATGACTTAGGTATATTGACTATTTGTGAACCTATAAAATATCTAGGAAATGTCACAATTAATATTTTTTGAGGAACAGAACTAGGTACTAATATTAATCTAAACTAGGTACTTATATTAATCTAATGTTTATGATAAGTACTTTCTAAAATTGAAATTCATGCATGACAAAATCATGCATATTTTTAAAATAAGATGACCTACCTACTTCTAAAGTTAATTTGAGACTGATACTAAGGGAAGTCCCTTAATTACAGTATCAGTCTCACAAAACAACAAACGTCCATTGTTTTTCAATACCACCCAAATTCCAGTAATCTTCATATAATTGTTTTCGCTGTTCTACGGTAAAATTAATTTGACATTTAAATGAACAGTTATCTTTGCAAGGCTCCTTCATTTGACGTTCTGGCACAACTTTCGTAGTCCTGATGGAAGTGTAGGATTTTCCGGTTTTTCTTAGTTCTTTCGCGATACTTTTCTTCCACTTTTCTTCTCGTCTTTGTTTCTTCTTAAGAAGGGGTTCTTTGTCGGAGTAATTTCATTTGTTTTATTTTCAGTATTCTTTGCCACGACATCTTCACGAGCCTCATCCTGTGGTGTGTTTTCATTTTCTTCCTGATCGCATATTAAATCCGCAACAATAGGATCTTCAGATGTAGCTATGAATTGGTCTTTAGTGCTGGAAACACAATTTTCTATCCCTGCACTATTTATTAAGTCTTGTGACAATTCGTTTAAAGGTACTGTAGTCAGTGTTGTCAAGGTGTAAGTCTCTTCATCATATTCTGAACTTTCTTTAATTACCTACATTGTTGACGGTGAAATTCGGGTATCTAACGGAATCGTCGCTATCTTCGATGAAGGATTCCTCACCTGAGCTTCTAGATGAGCTGGAGCTAGAAGAATTACTACGCCGACGCTTTGCTGGATGATAATTTCGCCATTTCTATCATTCTTCATGATCGTGACCCCATCTTGAAAGAAAAAAAAAGCTTTATTAGTAAAATATTATTATAAACAATGAGACAAAATGATGAACTTCTTAATTTAATAACAATATTTCAAAGATGTACCGCGACATCCTGTTATAAACGAAGCGTGAATTTAAATAAATATAAAAGTTAATTGCATACAACGTGACATGCTAACACAAGCTATTTTATTTTCGTAATTTTCAAAGGAACAACGTGCTATTAAAGTGATGAGCAAGTACGATCAATTATTTTTTTAATACTAAAATGCTACAAAATATGTGTGACACATTATAGAATAAAATAAATAAGTAATAAAATAACTTACCTTTACTCCAATAAGGTGTCATGCAGGTCGTGACACGTTGTTGTCTTAAACCGCGAGCAAATACTCTCGCGCGCTGCACTGACACACACTGAGGTGGAGCGGTGTAGTAATAAGCTTAGCTGCCGAACGGGACAGCGCTACATCGTGACATGTCCTCTCTTTTCCTCATACTTTTGTCAGTATTGGCTTAAATTATACCACGTTTTTGCACTAAATAGATTCGGGTACGGTGAATAAAATGGTGTTAATAACACAAAACCGAGTTATGCCACTGTGACACGTTGTAGTTTTAAACGAGCGATGTGTATAATTTAATCGTAATTACATAGATAAATAAATCGTTTATATTTATAAATTAATCGTTTTTGTTAGTCTCGCTAAAACTCGAAAATGGCCGAACCGATTTGGCTAATTTTGATCTTGAAATATTTGTGGAAGCTTGTTGCGGAATTCTTTTAAATCAGAATGCCATTTCCGAAGACTTTCTTCCGTTACCCTGCTCCGAGCAGAGTTTATACTTTCGGCATGTCGCAGTAATACATCTGGATGTCTTTTTAGAAACCCATCAAACAACTTTCGTCCAGGAATCCCATTTTTGAAAGATTTTTTTCGGCCATCCTCTTGTATAATTTGGCTAACTGTTTCGAATAGACGATTTTTTTGCTATCGGGATTCCTTTTTTAGCATTATCATTGATACACTTTACTAATAGTGACTCTTCGGTTGGGGTCAATGCTGTCGCTGGTCCCATTTTTCGCTGTATGGGATATCTCATTTTTAATTCATTGATGAGAGTTACATGAGGTATATTGTATTTTCTACATGTCGCTCCTATTTCAAAAGGTCTTCTTCGCTATATTTAAAAAATGTCTTTTTATGGGCCATTTTACATCTAAATAAAAAAATCTAAATTGAAATCTTATCTGGTCATACATAGGTACACGTACTTAGTGCCAATAGTTGACCAACTGGTCAACTACTGGTCACACCATACTGAAGGTTTTGATGACACGCTTAATGATCTAAATGATGTAAATCTAAAACATATCTATGAAAAAATAACGAAAAAAAAAATATCATCGACACCAATTGCAAACCAGTTGGTCAACAACAGGAATCCAGTACAAAACGTGTTCCAGTAGTTAACCACCCTTGAAAATACTGGTAATTATCATTATTTATTCAAAATAATACCTCATAGCACTCAAATATACATTATATTTTCAATAAAACACAACTTCATGGTAATAATTAGGAAATAACTGGTGATAATAGAATATTTAACTAACCACGTCGACTTGCACTTCTAACTGTGATGGCGGCCGAAAGGCAAATGAACGAGACACTGCAGATAAAAAAAGAGCAGGGCAGCGATATTTTTATTTAATTGTCGCAAAATTTATGCTTGAAAGGTTCCTTACAGTCCAGGCAACATAACAAAACAATTGAATACTGAGAAAACACCTACAGTTTCTTATTTTACTTATTTGAATAAGCGATTGGTCAACCACTGGTTCCTGGTTTGGGACTGGTACACTCACCTGATATTTTCCTTACTCATAAAAAAAGGGTTACATTTGTCCACGGAAGTCGCCTGATGGAAAACGATGTCGCAGCAGGAGATGGAATATGCATTTAGAGCTAGAAGATTCCTACGTACCATGTATATAAGTAATATGAAGTTTCCATATGCACTACATTCCATTCACGATCCACGATGGGACCTACCTGGGCCAGGCGTTCCACCACCCGGTACCTAGTGCCGTCAGTGGCGTCCACCAGCTCGGTGGGGGCATTGGGGGCCGACGTTGTCTGCATCATCTGAAAAATTCAAAATAAGTATTCATTATTAGTTGAACTTATTACACTTGCTAAATAGCACTATCACTACACATAATAGGTTGGAAAAAGTCTTTTCGCATTTAGTATGTATGAACTTGTAATAAAATCTCTTTGGATATACTATTTGTATCTGGCTGGTTTTGGTATCATTGAAAGTTTAAATTTTAAAGAACAAAATTCCAAATTCAAATTACGAAAATGTGTGATTTTTATTTGTTTTTGGTACCTACTTTCAAGATGAGTAAATCTAATGAAGAAATTCGAAACATTTTTAAAATTTTACTACAAAAAAGGTAAAAATGCAACGCAAGCCGCGAAAAACATTTGCGATGTTTATAGACCTAGTGCAGTATCTGTGAGAGTAGCACAACTTTGGTTAAAGCGTTTTCAATCCGGAAATTTTGATGTCAAAGACGCACGTAGCTCTAGTCGCCCTATTACGGATAAAATGGATGCCATTTTTGAAAAAGTGGAGCAAGATCAGCATATCAATAGTTACGACGTAGCTGAAGAACTGGGAATTGACCACAAAACAGTTTTAGTGCATTTGAAAAAACTGGGTACACAAAAAAGGGTAGCTGTGTTAACAAACCAATATTAAATTTAAAAAAAAAGATACGCTTTTGCCAAACTTAAGTTTTCCTATTTCTACGTAGGTGATTGGGTAAATATTAATTTTAAATAATATACTTGCACCAGTGGCGGCGCTTGCGTAGCTAGATGCATAAAGGCCCCGGTGCATAAAGAATGAATCGGGCCCTCACCCCGGTTACAGGGATAGAAGTATATAAGGTCACATTCGAGCATGCCGGAATTTCGTTATAATTTCTCTGTAAAGTTGGCGAATGGAACACGTCTCCGTCAATTGAGAAAAGACAAGACTTCATAGGTAGGTCATTTCATCTGAAACTGATCACATTTCGTGAGTATAGTCGTTTCATTCTATGCTAAGCAATATCTGATTGATTATATTATAATTGTGATATTAGGTATGTCGAGTACATTGTTAAAAATAGCTTCGTATCCGTGGCCTTGGATTTAAAGAACGCGGATTTATTTCTGTACTTGAATATTTATCCGTTGCGCTGTTTCGTTCGAAGCCTTAGTATACTCGTTAGACTCGTTCAAAATTCAGCATTTTTGATTTCATAATTTTACTTACCTTAGTTAGTTTTACTGGAACTCGTTAACAGCGCTATTTCGGTCAGTACAGTACAGTATAAAAATACCTTTACGGGTTATTGGAAATAAAAATGTAGAATCAATTAACTTACATTACCCGACCACGAACGAGATCACGGCATTAAACAAAGGGCTGAGTGAGACCTCTGCCATCCGTCACTGTGGGGCTCATAATTGGGTGTCAGTTTTAGGAAGACCACTCCGCGCTGCCCCTTCATAACTATTAACAAGTAGCAAGTTAGCCCCTCATAGCCGTAGACACATGTATGTTGGCTCGAAGTTAAGTGCATTGCCGTGTAGTGGCGTTCGCACGACAGCCTGACGGATGGAGCGGGGGCGCGCCGCATCGCATCTTGCCCTTAGTCTTTTCTTCTACCTAACTGAAGCAACATATTGGGATGGCGAGCGAGATAAGGAAAACACTTTAATGTTTTTTTTTTTTTAATTATGAAACATTGTTGCGTAGCACAGATTTAATTCTCTGCACCGTCTTCGTAATATTGTCTGACGACGACAAATAAAATGAAAAATATTTTTAGGTTATAAAATCTGAGTTATTCCGGTTTGAAAAAACGCTATCGGACGTCTCGCTATCTAACTGGTCTTTGTCTTGTCTCATAAACAAGTTACAAATGAAGGTTTTTCTGTCTGTTTTCGTAACTAAGGTAATTTCTCGCCAGTTACCTTAAAAGAAATAGTTGTCACAAAATCAAATTAGGGGTTTGGGCGTACTCGTACCTACTGCGAGAAGGGAGAGGATGTGAGCATTCCGACAAAAGCAGATCGGAATCAACTTGAGTTTTTCTCGAATTTCGGATTCATATGTGGATGATATGGAATGAGGTGGTGGTCTTTATGGAGGTTGAGCGGGGTATGGATAGTGATATCCATGATAAAGATAATTTCCATTCACAAAGAAATACTCCTCTGGTGTTGTGCCCGGGGATAGTTATCCGCCAGCATAAGGTTCGATCTTGTCATGATTCATACGCCGCCAGAAATTCCGTTTAGCGATGATGTGGAGTGGTGTCCACGCAGGGTCGGGAGTTTAGACCCCATTGGGTTTTCACAGCTCGGGATAACATATTGTAAATATTTACCGCTTTTCTAGTGACATTCTCCAGGTGAAGCCTAAAAGTCAGTGACCTGTCTATAGTCACGCCCAGGAACTTAATGGAATTCGTATATTCTAGATGTAAGCCATTTAATGTCAACTGTGGTAGATCATATTTTAACTTCCTGGTAACCAGCATAGTCTGCGTTTTGTGTGCAGCAAATCTCATTTTGTGCGATTTGCCCCAATCAGCCACCACTTCAAGGGCTTTGTTTACTTTACGCTCTATTTCGTTTGCCGTGCTTCCTACGCCTATCACCAAAATATCATCTGCAAACGCTTGTATGTGTGCTTCCAAATGTTCCGCCTGCTGTAACAGTGGATCAAGTTGGATGTTCCAGAACAAAGGACCACCAGGTGACCCCTGTACGCAGCCTTTATTTGTTTGTCTTTGTACTGTTTCATCCAAATAGGACAGTGAGACAGATCTGCCTAATTTAACAGTGTTTTTGAGTGCTAGTAACGAATAAAAAATATACTTAATTGAATTATAGCAGAAAAGTACGAAATTCTTTTTACTTTACACTATCACCACAATTGTTTTTGACGACATTTTTTTATGAATCTGATTCGAAACATTCCTACCATTCACCGATCCATTCACCTGTTCTCCAAATCTGGTCCGGTCCATCTATTTCGTAGAATTTTTATAAATCTTCTTCACATCGTCAGAAAAGATACTGTCACTTTTGGTGGATTTGACATATTTATTTTTATAGCGAGGTCAAATTTCCGCTCTTAGTCTGGATCAATCCGCCACCATATGCTACGAGTACCTTGCCAGCTTGTCTTTGCATATACATAGTCTGTACAAAAAATAAAGGTTTTTTTTTTTATTAATACGTCGACTAAAGTCGATGTTGCTTTCAAATTTCGATATGCGCTTCTTCCAATCGTCGAAACACTTCTCAAACTCGATTTTTGTGATAGCCTTTAGCTTTTTAGCGATGCGCTTTCTAGCAAATATTAAAATTCCCGACATTACCAAAAAAAACTTCCATAAACCGTATTTTATAAAACTTGAAATTATGTCCCTGGTATCTATCTATGTATTCGAAATATGTAAATTTGTCAAAAATCACCCAGACTATTTCAACAAAGCGTCTGATAAATCGCTCAAAATTAGATCACAATACAGACAAAAACTCGTGGGACCAAAGTACAACTTAGCAATGCATCGTTCCAGCCCGCATTCTATGGCTTTAAAAATATTTAATACACTGCCAAATAATCTAAAATATAGAAAAGGAAAACTGTTTTTAAAACAACTAATAATTATTCTATTATCCATATGTTATTAGTGTTATTACACATTAGACGATTTTTAACGATAATCTGGAAATAAATTTATAAATCGTTCCAATACGAATAATAAAATTGCCATACCCTTATCAGGGTCATCTGTATAACTATTATACTAAACATGTTAGTTAAGAACCGCATGTAAATTTCATATGTTGCAATAAATTATTTGACTTTTAATATTTCACACACATTGTTACACTTTATTTCATTTGTTACGCAAGATTTGATACAAATTCTTTGACCCATTTCTTTTAACTAACGAAAATCGCCAAGCTCATAAAAACACATCTAACCGCTGCTATAGACAAAGTAAGCTATGAATATAGCTGAAAATTTTATCGCACTTCAGGAGCATGTAAACCAAACCCGCGAAATTTTAAAATTCACATCCCACTTCGGTTCAAACAAATAAAACAATAATTTCACATATAAATGTCACAATAACTGCATGACACAGTCTCAGACTAAATATATTTTTTATTTGGTTTGAGGAGACAGTGAAGTGTTACTGCTAGTCTTACGCGTGCATTATTGATGCTTTGCTTTTCAATGATAAAATGATTGGTGGTGGGTTATGGAAAGGACTGACCGGGTCGTTTTATAGTTTAGTGTTTTCTATTTTGTACGATATTACTATATGCATTCATTTTGTGTAATATACTATAATCATAGTGTGAAATCTTTCCAAGATAATATTTTAGATCTTATTGTCTCCGAAAGAAAAATCTAAAATATTGTTGTTTTTTCTGGCATTGGAAATGTCGAAAAGTTTGTTGGCCGGATTTCTTTATGATAAAATCATAGACAAAAACATAAACTATTATGTTTTGGTCTATCGATAAAATTCCCATATATTTGATACCATTTGTTCCAAAACCCAGTATTCACATACTTTTATGAACTAAAACATATTTTTGGCAGAGTAATTTGCGGAATAACTGAAGACACCCAATCAAACCATATTGTGAAAGCAGCTTTGGAAGCCGTTTGTTACCAAGTTAGAGACATCCTGGATGCAATGAACGAGGATTGTGGAATACCTTTGCAATTGCTTAAGGTGATGCTAAACCAGCTTATTAATCTAACCAGTAAATTTATCCTGCTATATCAAATAATAAGCACGTCATTTAGTCTAGGCGACGGTATTGGCACATAATATGGCTGATCACTGAAACTAAAGTAATTTATGATCATCTAAATACTTAGGTAACCACTAAAAATTGAAATCTCGTTATTTTTAAATGAAGAAAAATTAAATACTTAAGTGTTGAGCTATATGAGAAGTCCGTGACCAATTTATTATAATGAATTTTTGTCACGTGAAATTAACAGTTTCCCCTGTGCGTTGTTTGCCCCAGAGAGTAACACAATTGACATAAAATTTGTTCTTTCCAGGTCGACGGTGGTATGACGTCTAATGCCTTAGTCATGCAAATGCAAGCAGATTTAGTAGGCATAAACGTTATTAAGGCGGGATTCACAGAGAGCACCGCTTTGGGTGCTGCTTTGGCCGCTTACTGGGGCGTACAAAGCAAACCAATATCTCCTATACCCATGAGCGACGGAATCACTTATTTTCCCCGTATAAGTGATGATGAAAGGGATATGAGATATAAGCAATGGAAAATGGCTGTAGATAGATCATTGGGATGGGACGCCCAAAATTGAATGTTCTCAACATTTTATTATATTTTGTTGGTGTTATCTCGGGACTTATGTGTAACGGTAGCTTGCTTGCATTATCATATTTTCTGTAAATAAACAAATTCGATTCAATTAATTCATCAATTGATCGAAAGTGTTCATGGCTATTTTTAAATCATTTTACCCATATTTTTGTGGCACTTACCCTTAACTTTTGTCAACTAGATAATTTTGATTCCAACTGATAGTTTTTAATACATGGAATATGTCATAATAGCAGGCTCTCCTACTTATTTTTGTTCATGGATACTTAGCAAGTCGGTATGAACAGGTGAGTAAATATAGGTATAAGTAGCTACACCAATCTTATAACTGGTCAAGATAAGTATTATGAGATAGTTTATTTACAAAATTGATTGTATAGGCTTGCCTGCAAAATACTGCTCATTAGATATTATTGGCTTGCTTCAAAGTTATAGAATATAATTTTAAATAATATTTTTATTGCAAGCCGGTAGTCAGTAGCTGGTTCTGCAGGTCATTCAAAACAGGAAAGGAAAACATGGAAACAATATTATTTACCTAGTTACGAGTATCAAAAAGAGAACGTAAAATTAATTTAGATAAAAATTAGCATAAAAACACTTTTCGATAGGCAAACTATGTACCATAAGCATCTAATCTAATTCTAAGTGGGGGCGATAAGTCCTGCACTGACGTCCCGCATGGGGTGTTTTGTGCATTTCCCCCTCCAGCGTCTACCCGAGCCAGCCCAGCTCCTTAAAATAACGGAGCGTAGCTACTGGAAGCTACTGGAGCAGTTATACCATAAGCATGTTCATAAATAAATAACATTTGTTTCAAAAATTTATCTTGTCTGGTGATGATCATTCTTCTACGTCTCTCTTCCTGTATGGAGGCCCCGTGAGGTATAGGTATGCATCAATAAAACCTGATAAGTTAATTATTATTGTTTCAAGTCATGAAATTCATGTAACAACATAGCTACTGGAAGATGGATGTAAACATTTATTGTTAGGTTTCTTTGTTGCATTTAGTTTTCTTTAATTTTATTGCATAATATGTATTTTGCAATCAAAATGTTTGCTTTATGATGTACAAAAATAAAAGTCAGTTTCACAAATAAAAGTATTTATTCCACATCTTCATTTTCAACATCGTCTCTTATGAGAATACCATCTAGAAACCTGGCTGGTGCAAGTATTTCATCCTGATGCCGAGCCCATGCTAAATACCAAACAATTGTCATAATATGCGCGCAGCATCCAACAGTCCGCCTACCTATAATACAGGAACAGTAGTATTCGGATATTCTTTTGTTCCAATCATTCCTCTCACTATTTAGGTCCAGCAATATGTAAGTATAGTACATTTTGTTACTCTGATACCTGGATTTTATCCTCCCTCTTAATAAAACTGAATTTATATTATAGTTCATTAAGTCCGTTTCAACTTCTACATTAAATGTACCGTTTTCCCGGATATGTTCCCCATAGTATGAGCGAGCTTGTTTAATTTGGTAGATTCCGAGTGCAAATAATACTAAATCTCGCATTTCCATTACAGGGAACACATCTAGTTGAGGATGCTGAGAATTTATTGATACAAAATTGGCTCTTTGTCTATTAATATTATGTTGTGTAACATATTCTGCCAATCTGTTTGGTACATGGAACCTCTCTCGGGCTCTATTCAAAATGGCTTGGGCGTCGAGATGATCGTTTATCACTGGATGAAAGCATGTGATAGATCGTACTCGCTGATCACATATAAATAGGTATCTATATGATGCATGATTAAGGTAGTAAACTAAGTCTCCCACTAATAGACTAAGTAGTTACATTAATGTATTAAAATTGTAACAAATTTAACTAGATTTTTGTTAAATAAACTGACAGGTACTAGAATAATGCAGTGAACGGAATATATGACAATATGTTACCTTTATTAATGTGTTACCACAATAAAAGAAGCGCTGGAGAAGAATTGAATTAATGATCCAGGAACTTCAGGCGAACAGAAAGTGAGGCGCAGGATTCAAGTGGAAAAGAACTTGCTTCTTTCTTGTAAAATCCACAAGCTGAAATTAATTAAAACAATAGATAAGAATTCTATGTTGCAGTCACATAAACAAAGTCAGAAAGACATGAGAATTAACAAAATGTTTGTGAACATTCAAGGTGCATTTCAAACAATATGCTGAATGATATTATTCAGATTATCAAGTTATTCTTAACTCAAAAACTACAAGTATTTATAAAATTAACCGTCGAGATTTGCAGAGAATGAGCGATTAGAGAATTCAATCACATACAAACAAAGGATCAAAGAACGTTTGCTTGAATTAGCAGTGATAAGATGTAGCACCAATTTGTTTTAAAAAGGAATGATTGCAGCCAGGGATTGTTGTTAAAACTGATGAAATACTTCGAGAAAAAGCTACTGAATAGAAGTTAAAATGTTAAAACATTGTAGATAAATACCTTTTTCGCTTTATCCGAGGTTATGTTTGCGTATTTTTTGTGTTTTGTTCCAAACAAAACTGTAGAATGATTTAGCTCGGTTTTG
Source organism: Hypomecis atomaria (assembly GCA_964007245.1). Taxonomy (NCBI): domain Eukaryota; kingdom Metazoa; phylum Arthropoda; class Insecta; order Lepidoptera; family Geometridae; genus Hypomecis; species Hypomecis atomaria. The sequence continues at coordinate 19,517,912 of OZ023279.1, forward strand.
TCGTTATTTCCAAAAGAAGCTTTCTGGCAGGCTCTAGAAAGGTCAACTAATGCTTTCAGTCATTAATTGTAACTGAAAATCCATTTGGAAACTGCATTTGAACAATAACTGCACTGAATGTTGTTTCGACACTTTTAGTTTATATTTATGCAGATTTTTATAAATAATCACAGCACAATTGCTTCTTTGAAACATATCTTTATTCTTGCCGAAGATATATTTATCATTTGTATAGAAAGAGCACTAATATTTAAAGACTGTTTAACATTTTAATAATTTTCTATTACATTTGTTTGTTGACATTTTTTAATTGCTGAGAATCAGGGTTGCTAGCTTATGATTTGAAAAAAACAAGAGAACATTTACGGTATAATGTTTTGTTAATTAACTTTTGGTCTAGGATAACGCGGGAAAAGCGTTAAAGGTAAATAACAGACCAAATTGTCTATAGTTTTCTGTATATTAATCATTCTAAAGTTTATATAGTACGCGAAGAAAATAGAATTTGTATGTGTACCACTTACAAGAAAACTGTTTAAATACCGATTTGCTTCTATGAGTGGGCACACAGTGGAGTTGGTTGCAAAGTGACATTAGCTGTGATTTCCTGGATTTCTGGGATTTCGAGGATATGGAGCTTATGAAGCCGATGACAGATTTCGCAAACTTTCAAGAGAACGTGGATTAAGGGCTTGTCAAGGATATTAAGAACAAGTGACGAGGAAGAAAAACTGAGGGGAACGCGAGGGAAATGGGTCAGTAATTGTTGAGCGTTGGTAGAGTGAAATACTCTACCGGGATATCGCGTGTATTATTCTTGGATGAACGGGATAGTGACTCTTGAGCGATTATAGAGTGAAATACTCTACCGGGATATCGTGACAGTGAATTTAATTCGGAATAATATATTGTTTTACTCTACCGGAATATCGGAAATTCTTACGGGACATCGAGTCACTATTGCGAACTCGCATTGGAAGAGAACATTCTCTATCGGGATTACATGCTAGTGAATTTAGAACTTTAGTATAACGTTTTCGATAGTGATTTAACTAAGTATTTTAGTGTTTCATATTTAGTGGAAAACGAGTTGTGTTTGGATTGTTTCTTTTACTAAGTCTTTAGTAAAAGCCGGGTGAGTCAATTCTGGTTATTCATGAGTTGTAAAGAGATCTAAGAATCTTGCTAGATTCCATTACTGAAGTTTAATAACGAAAATGTTCAAAATTTGCAGAATCAGAGTTTTGACTTTCAATATCATTTTGTTATCTACTTTAAATGTGACATGTTTATTTCTTGTTTGAATTGAAATAATATTTTAATACTTTTCCCTTTGTATAATGATTGCTCTATTTTTATTATGTGCGATTATTTTTACTTTGCATTGCGAATTATGTATGAACTCATTGTTTAATTTTATGATTTTGTTTTGCGGTATGCGACCTATATTAACTAGTTCATTTTTGATAATGAACTTAATTCTAAATGTTTGTTGTTAACATTTTTAGTACCTATTCAATCAAAAGATATCAAAATTAAGAGCTTACTAAAGCCTAATAACATTTGAAGGAAAAGTCGTATGTTTGCGAATATGATTGAGAATTATTTACTACAAATAATTTTACAGTTCGATCCTGTAAAAAGAAATGTGCACTGTTTAGTGTAATTTAATTCTCAGTATTGCTGGAAATTAACTTTTTCAAGTTAGTTTTACTTTCATATTAAATTCTGTATTCTGAAAGGAATCTGAATGTTCTATCAAAGGATAATTGATACTTCAAGAACTTACAGAAGTTTTAAGAATTGGCTTTGCTCATTCAAATATTTCATCATCAAATCTTACATTCTTACTCACGAAAGTTGAGTTAGCTTAAAGCTGAGATTTATGGCATTAAAATTTAAATCTGTATCGGGCTAAAGTACCGAGGAACACAGTATCTGCGAGGATCCTGAAAAAGGCCAGAGAACCGTTCCACGTTAACAGAGAGACAAATTAATGTCTATAAACCAAAAGCTTGTTGCTATTCCAGAATTAGACTTATTACTAAGTGAAGTCTTTCTATAAACTGAGAAATATAAATTTGTTAAACACATTCAGTTGTCCTTGGTGAGCGTTCTGATTTTAACGTGTGGGAGACTTTAGGTAGAATCTATATTGTTTAAAACTGTAGGATTAATTAAAGTACGTATTGTAGGTTTAATCAGTACTTATGTTTATTTTAATCGTTGTGAATGTATTTCTAGATTCTAAGATGCTGTACAACATACTTGACAGACATTAAGTTTAATTGATAACAATCAGTCCACTATATAACTTTGGCCCTTAAAGTCCAGTTCATTAAAAGATTCATGAAATTTGAATCTTGTATATTTTTTCTATTAGATTGGTGTAAAACACCTTAATGATAAATTGACTGTCTGATTATGGTCATTTCAAATGTTGATATTAGATTCCTTTTAAATTCAGTCCAGTTGTATTTTAAGACTGTAAATATTTTACCTTAATATGAATTTCATAATATAATTTTTAAATAATCTGAATGGCATTGTTATTGTCCAATTGTAATCAATTTAATGAATGAAGTTTGAACTATCCAGTACAAATGATACTGAGAGTTCTAAAGTTAAATTTTGCTCTGCTTAACTAGTAGATATCATCTTATCTAACTTCTAAATAAAATAAAAATAAAAAAATGCCATTGTTGGTGGAAGTTGGAAGGCTGTGAGGGGAGGTAAAAGGAGGCCTTTTGGGGGGACCCCCCCCCCAACAACCCTTTAAATAGGGATGCAATCTTTTTATAGAAAAATATGAGAACTATCATCAGACAGTCATGACACATAAAATACCAAGTAAAGCCTCATTTATACTATGTGCATTCACTGTAATCTCTTTCTAGTTAACATTGAGCATTTAAATCTCCGAATAACATTGTACAGAAGTAGCCATAATTGCAATAATCTAAATTTACCTTTTAGCTTCCAACTTTTCTAGTAGTATGAAGTTTAATTAATTCTAAAATTTAAACATTTAATTAGGTAGATATTCCAAATCACCATCACCTGAGTTCTGCGGTTCATAACGTTAGGGTTACACTAAACGATCACTGGCCAATCTTAGATTTAAGTAATTTAGTAATACTCGTATAAAAAGTAACATAATGTCTTAATAAATATTATATCAGCTTACAAGCGACTTTTATTCTACCTGCTACTGGGTTAGAGTTAAGATTTGTAGTAGGTTAGGGTCTTCTTTAGACAGCTTTGCGAGACAATAAGGTTAGACATTTAACATTAGATAGCATTACATATAAAAAAAAACTAAGCTGTATTTAAGTAGTATAGCTCCTTAAGTATAGGAATATATATTTTCTACTTATAGGTATAGGAAGCTTTAGATATAGAGATATTTATAGTTATAGCTAGATAGAAAAGGGGTTTATTACAATTTGGTGCCGTGACCAGGATTCGGACTTAGGTTATTATGGATATACAGTTATTATTTTCATTATTACAGTTCAATATATCTCGGAAAAAAAAGATAATGCTACTCTGGTTATATTTACCTATATATATAGGTACGTTTGAACAAGTCGGTTTAGGGTATAAGTAGGTCAGTGTTCAGTAGTCAGACTATCTGAACACAATTTGCTGTTGTGGAATGGAAACGAGGTGATTTGGAATATAGTAGTAGTTAGCAGGAACATACTTTTAGGTTTTACATACTGAAAAATGAGTTAAACTTTTGTCACGTGAAGTAGGTTTTATGAAACTTATTAACAGTCTAGGGAATTGGGGGTCGATTTAATTTACAACGGTTTCATTATTGTTAATGAAGTAAAATAATATGAAGTTTCACTACAGAATTTTATCATATATCGGTTTAATTATAAGTTTAACTTATCAGTTCATTAATCTGGTATTTTTCAGTTCTAGCTTTCGTGTTTGAATATTCGTAAATCAATAGGTATAGTCTGGCCAATAAAAGTGAGTATAAACAAATACCAGGCCTTTGCACTTTAGTTTCCAGGATCAGAATTTTGCATGGAAAAAAGTTCTATTGACAACTTAATTCGACACTCACTTAAATCTCTATGAATACCAGTTACATGTCTGTGATATTGTGTAAATGTACGATATTTTAAGTATTTGGTTGCTATGGGAATGAGATACCATTGTACTTTAGAGGATTCTAGATGGTTTTAAACCAGGTTATCTATAATGCTCAATGCTCATACAACGTAATGTAAACATGTAGGGAACAACCGCGGTTTTTTATTGAGAATTGTGATTCTAAGCTAGTTGTCGTGAGATGTAAACTATTCTTGTTGTACTTGGGTTAGTAAGCTCTTAATAACAATAATAACGTCCTTATAGTAAAAAAATAATAATAATTCAGCTTTCGATAAATTAAATATAAAATATTTTAATTTTTATTGAAAAAAAAAACAGTGATTTTGAATTGTTGACTGGCAACACTGGTACATCAGAATTTCAAATAGCGCGAAATGGCTTGTTTGTTTTTGACAATTTTTAAATCATAAAATATAATTTTACCGGGTATTAACGTGTTCTACTGAAGAAATGAAGAAAGGAAAGAATACCAGCGATTGTTGGTCAATGTTTAGAGAAGAAGAAGGTATGTTAATGTCTTGTTATTTTTGCATTTTGTTTGGTTACAGTATAGCTCAAGTGTTTGTTTTTGAAAACTTTTGTTTGTGAATTTTGACTAAAAACATCGATTTTATTTCAGGATTTTCAGCGGTATTAAAGATGCTGCTATTCTGTGCAGAGACGACAACTCGTTGTGGACAAATTAACCCAGATAAAGAAGACTGAAATTAACCTAAAGAAGTTGAATTAGAAGTGATTTATCAAAACGTTTTGGTGATTTACTGCCAGTTGTGAAGTACCTAGTAGTAGGTTTTGTGATGTTATCATACCTACTTATAATTTTTGAGTGAAACAATAGTTAGGTTTATTTGTTGTGAACTCAAAACTTAACAGTTACACTGTGGTAGATACAAACTTTACCAGAATCAGTTTTTAATTTAGTTTACAATGTATCAAAACAATTTAAGTAATAAAAGGATTGGAGGTTGAGATGAATCAGACACAGACTATGCAATGGTATGGTTTTGGGTTTGTAGTAAAACAGTGTAAGTACAATAAAATATTATTACTGCCATTTATTATGTTATGACTAGGGAAAATATACTTTGTTTTGTTGTTAAGGTCAGGCAGACACTTTTTGGATTTAGTAAAGTAATGAAGTCCGGTTTATAATTTCAATTTGGTAGACGGGGAGGTTGTACAACTGTAAAACGTGTATCGGATGTTTATAGCCAGATGCTTACTGTCTCATTTATATTTTATATTTGTAACACATTTCATGTAAGGTATGCTAACAATGAATTGCCAATTTTATGTAGATATATGGTAGTAATATTTGCAGCTTAAAATGTTTAGCCCTATTTGTATAATTCAGAAAAAGCATTTAATCAGCACTTTAGATATTTTGTAGGCAGGGGGTTGTGATGTTTATTTTTTAAGCTATATTAGCTGCTAACATTGGTCTAGATATTTTGTAGGCTGGGGGTCGTGAAGTTTATTTTCTAAGCTATATTATAGTCGCTATCATTGTGTGGTTTTACTTTTTATGTTTTTGAGATTTTTAGTTGTATAAGTATCTGATTCTGCTATTACCTGAAATAATAGTATTTGTTTTGAACTTTATAATGAAATGTATGTGTGGATTCTGTAATAAATAATCATTATACTCAGGTTAGTTTGGGGTTAGTGACCTTTTGTCTGATATGATTGGTTCGAGCCGGTCAGGTCTGCGGGAAACATAGATTTATTTTGAATCGTGACAATATCTTTGTAGGCATGTTACACAAGCAGGTATATGTACTATGTATGAGTTCTATTTTATTCAAAGACTAGGTTACATACTTAGAAGAAAGAATTGCTTCTAGAGATAAGGCCGCCTTGAGCTACACTAATAAGATTTTCATGTATTAATGTTGTCTTATTTTTACTGTGTACAATAAAGTGTTTTCTATTCTATTCCATTCATATTTAAAGCTTTGTGAAAGTATTAGGATATCTCTGAAATGTGTAGTTATGTATGATGTTTATGTTTTAATTGTCTCGACTCAATCTAAATTTTGATGTTTCAACGAGATGAATGTACTAAGACAAATTTTGTTATTATTAGCTTTTGCCTGCTGCTTTGCTTGTGTAATATTTTGACTTCTGTATTCAATCAAAATCAATCTGCTAGTAACTTATATTTTTCTGGAATAAAAGGTAGCCTATATCTCTCAGATTTTTGGTTTGTAGTCATGCCAAAAATCAGGTTGGTTCAATGTAAATACAGACAAATGTGGTAAACTAACCAAAACATTTTTATATATATTAGTAAACGAATTTTCATGTGTACTTATTGTTTGATTGTAATGTACCATCGTATTGTTCATCTTTATTATAGGTGAGCTTTGTCAATTAGGTAAATGTAAGTAAGGAAATCTAATTCCTAAATTATTATTTATTGTATCTTAACTTTTGTATTTACACTTAAGGTACTTAATATAATAGTTTAAGTTGGTTAATTTAAAGATTTGTAAATTTAAAAGTAATGTATGCGATTGCAAATTTTGTAAAATTTGTAAGTATTTATGCGATTGCAAATTATAATTATTTACAAGATTTCGAATTTGATGCTGAATTTTCAGTTTGTTATAGTTTAAGAATTTGTAATTTAATAGTTTGAAAATTTGTAAGTTTTGCTATGTAATTTATTTTTACAGCTTAAAGGTTTAAATGCAATTTAAAAGGGTAATAGTTTAAATTTTATAAATGTATTATTATGTTGTGATAGCATTCTTTGTATTAAGATATTGTTAGATACGGACGTAGGGGGTGGAAATTTCGTCTTTAAAAATTTTGTATAGTAAGTGAACAAAATTATGTACATTTTCTCGTTATCAGAAATATATTAGGTGTCTGAAATTTTCGTTAAATTATTGTTATTTTTTTTTATGAACGTTCTTTGTTATAAGATATTTATTTTAGGCCACTAAAAGTTTCGTTTAAAATATTGTTAATTTTTTTGTAAATGTGAATGGCAATGGGGTAGTTTTATTTATTTTCTCTTAAGGGTATATATGCAAACATTGGAACGCTCTTAATCTTGCAGAGGTAGTGCTTCATCTTCAGAGGTATGTTACTATGAAAGCCAATGGAAGGGGTTTGTTTTGATGGGTATGCAGACAGTTCTGAATGGATGGATGACAGATTGTGGAATTTCAATAAAATTTGGGTTCACAAACTTAGAAATTTTAGGATTGGAAAATTTTGAATGAGAATGAAAGTAGCTGTAGAGAAAAGCATTGCTGGGGGGCTATGAGCGGTTTGTCAATGTTCGATTCTGGCAAAACACTATTTCAATTCGAACCTCATGGACGGAGGGATTTTGTTAGGTCTAAGCAAGCGTGCCATCCCGCCAACTAAAGTAGTTGACCCCATGAGGATCTTGCACTCTACAATGTAGGAACAGAGATTATAAGCCACACTCCACAAGCGCCAAAATAGAGATGGTTAGATTGGTAATTTTAAACTCATCGTGGAACTCTGGTTTCATGCGAAGTTTTTTTGATTTTACGTACCAATCCCAGTATCAGCCAGGAGGGTTTTGTTAATTTTTGTAAACAGAAGATTAGTTTGCAACTCTAAGCAAAACCAAGACACTATGTCTAAGACGATTCACACCCGACTTTCCTCTCAGTTACTGATATTGCAGTGGGATCGAAGAAAACTGTTGCATGAACGATTTGTTAAAAACCTTGAGTTGAGATCTAAGATGATCATTTCGACGTTGGTTTAAAAACACTGAAATTATATTGTGATAGGGATAAAAAGAACACACTCACATTCTAATACACATAATTGTATTGCTGGAATTCGAATCTTGATGGATACAATATTGCATTCTTGTTTAAATTTAAATCATTGAACGCGATTGCTCTGAAAGAGGTTCAAAGTCATTTTAAAATGAAGGAAATTTGCTCAGATTAACAAATTTATTAATCTTCTCAAATTGGGGGTCGCTGTGATAGATCGTACTCGCTGATCACATATAAATAGGTATCTATATGATGCATGATTAAGGTAGTAAACTAAGTCTCCCACTAATAGACTAAGTAGTTACATTAATGTATTAAAATTGTAACAAATTTAACTAGATTTTTGTTAAATAAACTGACAGGTACTAGAATAATGCAGTGAACGGAATATATGACAATATGTTACCTTTATTAATGTGTTACCACAATAAAAGAAGCGCTGGAGAAGAATTGAATTAATGATCCAGGAACTTCAGGCGAACAGAAAGTGAGGCGCAGGATTCAAGTGGAAAAGAACTTGCTTCTTTCTTGTAAAATCCACAAGCTGAAATTAATTAAAACAATAGATAAGAATTCTATGTTGCAGTCACATAAACAAAGTCAGAAAGACATGAGAATTAACAAAATGTTTGTGAACATTCAAGGTGCATTTCAAACAATATGCTGAATGATATTATTCAGATTATCAAGTTATTCTTAACTCAAAAACTACAAGTATTTATAAAATTAACCGTCGAGATTTGCAGAGAATGAGCGATTAGAGAATTCAATCACATACAAACAAAGGATCAAAGAACGTTTGCTTGAATTAGCAGTGATAAGATGTAGCACCAATTTGTTTTAAAAAGGAATGATTGCAGCCAGGGATTGTTGTTAAAACTGATGAAATACTTCGAGAAAAAGCTACTGAATAGAAGTTAAAATGTTAAAACATTGTAGATAAATACCTTTTTCGCTTTATCCGAGGTTATGTTTGCGTATTTTTTGTGTTTTGTTCCAAACAAAACTGTAGAATGATTTAGCTCGGTTTTGTCGTTATTTCCAAAAGAAGCTTTCTGGCAGGCTCTAGAAAGGTCAACTAATGCTTTCAGTCATTAATTGTAACTGAAAATCCATTTGGAAACTGCATTTGAACAATAACTGCACTGAATGTTGTTTCGACACTTTTAGTTTATATTTATGCAGATTTTTATAAATAATCACAGCACAATTGCTTCTTTGAAACATATCTGTATTCTTGCCGAAGATATATTTATCATTTGTATAGAAAGAGCACTAATATTTAAAGACTGTTTAACATTTTAATAATTTTCTATTACATTTGTTTGTTGACATTTTTTAATTGCTGAGAATCAGGGTTGCTAGCTTATGATTTGAAAAAAACAAGAGAACATTTACGGTATAATGTTTTGTTAATTAACTTTTGGTCTAGGATAACGCGGGAAAAGCGTTAAAGGTAAATAACAGACCAAATTGTCTATAGTTTTCTGTATATTAATCATTCTAAAGTTTATATAGTACGCGAAGAAAATAGAATTTGTATGTGTACCACTTACAAGAAAACTGTTTAAATACCGATTTGCTTCTATGAGTGGGCACACAGTGGAGTTGGTTGCAAAGTGACATTAGCTGTGATTTCCTGGATTTCTGGGATTTCGAGGATATGGAGCTTATGAAGCCGATGACAGATTTCGCAAACTTTCAAGAGAACGTGGATTAAGGGCTTGTCAAGGATATTAAGAACAAGTGACGAGGAAGAAAAACTGAGGGGAACGCGAGGGAAATGGGTCAGTAATTGTTGAGCGTTGGTAGAGTGAAATACTCTACCGGGATATCGCGTGTATTATTCTTGGATGAACGGGATAGTGACTCTTGAGCGATTATAGAGTGAAATACTCTACCGGGATATCGTGACAGTGAATTTAATTCGGAATAATATATTGTTTTACTCTACCGGAATATCGGAAATTCTTACGGGACATCGAGTCACTATTGCGAACTCGCATTGGAAGAGAACATTCTCTATCGGGATTACATGCTAGTGAATTTAGAACTTTAGTATAACGTTTTCGATAGTGATTTAACTAAGTATTTTAGTGTTTCATATTTAGTGGAAAACGAGTTGTGTTTGGATTGTTTCTTTTACTAAGTCTTTAGTAAAAGCCGGGTGAGTCAATTCTGGTTATTCATGAGTTGTAAAGAGATCTAAGAATCTTGCTAGATTCCATTACTGAAGTTTAATAACGAAAATGTTCAAAATTTGCAGAATCAGAGTTTTGACTTTCAATATCATTTTGTTATCTACTTTAAATGTGACATGTTTATTTCTTGTTTGAATTGAAATAATATTTTAATACTTTTCCCTTTGTATAATGATTGCTCTATTTTTATTATGTGCGATTATTTTTACTTTGCATTGCGAATTATGTATGAACTCATTGTTTAATTTTATGATTTTGTTTTGCGGTATGCGACCTATATTAACTAGTTCATTTTTGATAATGAACTTAATTCTAAATGTTTGTTGTTAACATTTTTAGTACCTATTCAATCAAAAGATATCAAAATTAAGAGCTTACTAAAGCCTAATAACATTTGAAGGAAAAGTCGTATGTTTGCGAATATGATTGAGAATTATTTACTACAAATAATTTTACAGTTCGATCCTGTAAAAAGAAATGTGCACTGTTTAGTGTAATTTAATTCTCAGTATTGCTGGAAATTAACTTTTTCAAGTTAGTTTTACTTTCATATTAAATTCTGTATTCTGAAAGGAATCTGAATGTTCTATCAAAGGATAATTGATACTTCAAGAACTTACAGAAGTTTTAAGAATTGGCTTTGCTCATTCAAATATTTCATCATCAAATCTTACATTCTTACTCACGAAAGTTGAGTTAGCTTAAAGCTGAGATTTATGGCATTAAAATTTAAATCTGTATCGGGCTAAAGTACCGAGGAACACAGTATCTGCGAGGATCCTGAAAAAGGCCAGAGAACCGTTCCACGTTAACAGAGAGACAAATTAATGTCTATAAACCAAAAGCTTGTTGCTATTCCAGAATTAGACTTATTACTAAGTGAAGTCTTTCTATAAACTGAGAAATATAAATTTGTTAAACACATTCAGTTGTCCTTGGTGAGCGTTCTGATTTTAACGTGTGGGAGACTTTAGGTAGAATCTATATTGTTTAAAACTGTAGGATTAATTAAAGTACGTATTGTAGGTTTAATCAGTACTTATGTTTATTTTAATCGTTGTGAATGTATTTCTAGATTCTAAGATGCTGTACAACATACTTGACAGACATTAAGTTTAATTGATAACAATCAGTCCACTATATAACTTTGGCCCTTAAAGTCCAGTTCATTAAAAGATTCATGAAATTTGAATCTTGTATATTTTTTCTATTAGATTGGTGTAAAACACCTTAATGATAAATTGACTGTCTGATTATGGTCATTTCAAATGTTGATATTAGATTCCTTTTAAATTCAGTCCAGTTGTATTTTAAGACTGTAAATATTTTACCTTAATATGAATTTCATAATATAATTTTTAAATAATCTGAATGGCATTGTTATTGTCCAATTGTAATCAATTTAATGAATGAAGTTTGAACTATCCAGTACAAATGATACTGAGAGTTCTAAAGTTAAATTTTGCTCTGCTTAACTAGTAGATATCATCTTATCTAACTTCTAAATAAAATAAAAATAAAAAAATGCCATTGTTGGTGGAAGTTGGAAGGCTGTGAGGGGAGGTAAAAGGAGGCCTTTTGGGGGGACCCCCCCCCCAACAACCCTTTAAATAGGGATGCAATCTTTTTATAGAAAAATATGAGAACTATCATCAGACAGTCATGACACATAAAATACCAAGTAAAGCCTCATTTATACTATGTGCATTCACTGTAATCTCTTTCTAGTTAACATTGAGCATTTAAATCTCCGAATAACATTGTACAGAAGTAGCCATAATTGCAATAATCTAAATTTACCTTTTAGCTTCCAACTTTTCTAGTAGTATGAAGTTTAATTAATTCTAAAATTTAAACATTTAATTAGGTAGATATTCCAAATCACCATCACCTGAGTTCTGCGGTTCATAACGTTAGGGTTACACTAAACGATCACTGGCCAATCTTAGATTTAAGTAATTTAGTAATACTCGTATAAAAAGTAACATAATGTCTTAATAAATATTATATCAGCTTACAAGCGACTTTTATTCTACCTGCTACTGGGTTAGAGTTAAGATTTGTAGTAGGTTAGGGTCTTCTTTAGACAGCTTTGCGAGACAATAAGGTTAGACATTTAACATTAGATAGCATTACATATAAAAAAAAACTAAGCTGTATTTAAGTAGTATAGCTCCTTAAGTATAGGAATATATATTTTCTACTTATAGGTATAGGAAGCTTTAGATATAGAGATATTTATAGTTATAGCTAGATAGAAAAGGGGTTTATTACAAGCAGTTTAACAAGGCTGATGCGATTTTAAAATTAGCCATTCGATTTTTAGATGCTATGTTGAAATAGTCTCCTCTGAACAATTTAAAATCCCGTTTAAAACGGCCATTCACAACTTCGACCACCCAGCGACATAAGGTAACCCATATGGATTTAATTGCTCTTATGGTAGATAATTGCTTTTCGCCTGCTTGTATTCCTTCAGGTTTATGGACATGAAAACCCAGATCAGTCAAAAGCCCTATGGAATCGCGGAAACCCCTATCTAAAATGAAAATATCATTTTGCCTAAAATAGGACCTAACTAGTGAGTTTTCGCTCTGAAAAAGATCTATCATTATGGCAGCGTCTGACTTAGTAGCTGCGTAAGGTCTAAATGCATCAATAATATGGCCATCACAAGCTACCATCAAAAAAGGTTTCACCAAATTGCGATATTTGTGCAAACTGTAACTTTTTTTTTGAAACAAATAATTAGATGATTTCTGCAGGTAAATATATGTACCATCACATAATTATTACTATGGGATTATTGTCCTGTGTCCCAAATAAGCCCTGCGGTATTAAAAGGTTACGAGCACTATGTTGATCTCTAGTTATTTGACCAATTCCTAAATGTGTAGGGACATAAAATTCGGTTAAACAATCTCTTGCCTTTGCAACATATTTTGCAACTACCGATTTTGAGGTCAAAAATAGGGATGCCATGCGAGCGAATGACTCACCAGTTCTTAGTTTCACTAAATACATGCCTAGTGCAGTTTTGGCTTTTTTGCAGATTCCTTCAATCTGTGGTGTGCTATTGAATAAAAATAAAAATTTTGCAATGTTTAGCCCTGTCCAGTAATGGCATACATTATCTGTAGTATTTTGAATTGTTTCAAAGTTAATTACACATTTAGCTGGTGCTGTATGCAATAAATTGAGCATACTATCTATTTGACTGGCTGTAAACATTGGTGTAAATTCAAATTCATGCAATAAGTCCCAATTATACAGCATGGAGTGCTCACGGCAAACTCTTGCTCCTTGCGTAACAAATATTTTATACTGAGAGAGTATGGCTCTTCTCAAAAATTGTGGCACTCTTAAAACTAGTCTATATCAGGAACACGCATTTTTCCGAAGCGAATCAGTAAAAAGAGAATCAGTTAGGCGCAGAATGCCCGATTCTCATAATGCCCAAGACGTACTCTATGAATGCCCAATTCTGACAATGGCTAATTTTTAAAATTCCTAATTCTCAAAATGGTAAAATAAATTAAATTGGGAATTTTATACAAAAAAGTACATTTTCTATACCTACTTACATATAGATCCGGTAGCTAACTGTGACCACCTCTTAAGGGCGAGTTTATAAAGAAGAATAAGTTTACTATGGGACCAACCAAATCCAAATGCGCGAAGGAGAGAAAAAGTCCATTGATAAATAAATCAACAAAATGCACAGATATTTTTACAAAATATATGGGACAGCTGATTTTTTTCGCGGGTTATGGATTTTGTTGGTCCTATAGTAAAAGTTGTTCACTTTTATGTACTAAACTCGCCTTTCAGTTGCCGATATTATTTTTCAATAAAAATGGCACAACCGATTGCAATCTATGTAAAGAAAAAAGCTCGCTCAACCTGTGGGTGAATATGGATCCAAGCATTGTATCCAGTCCATTACCTATACCATGTTCGGATTATTGTTGGTTTTTTAAAAACCACTCAAGCGATTTCTATAAAACCTCAATGGGACCACTTCTACTATGGTCTAAGTACTAAAAAGTACTAGGTCAATACCTAGGTAGATAAATCAGGTAGGTAAGTAGTTACTCACATATTTACTTTCAAGTGCTTTGAAAGAATTTCTTAGCGAAGTATTTAGGAACTGGACGGATTCATCCTTATAATTCGTTTTTAAAGTTCTCAGTTCTATTCCTCCGAAAGTTTCAGTTTCGTAACTTTCCTCGGGAAAGATTTTCTTTTCAAATGTGATTGTGCCAACTGCTATTACAGTCAGTTGTTTGATATAGGTGACTGATGTTTCCCCTGAGTGGGTAATTTGGAGCGGAATGATCCATTCGATCGGCTTTTCCTGTAAAAATCAGAATTTCGTCGAACAACCGTTTTATTTAAATAAATAATTGCTAGAAGCCATCGGAGGCATCGGATAATTTTACTCCTTAAGCGTTCTGTGTTCTCACACTCAGGCACAAAACAATGACTCGAAGTCTCTGGTGTGCGAGAATAATTAGTCAAATTAATTACATCTCGTGCTCGTTGCTTGTTCATGAATGGGTTGATCAGACCAAGAATTAGTTTCTGAGCTTGGCATAGTCACTGAACTGGACGGGAGATCAGCGTGTTCTTGAGTTATGCTGTGGTCAACAATATTCTCGTCTATGTCAGGCTGAGCAGAAATTACTTGTTCCGTTGGTACAGACTGCAGTACATTTCTATGCGCTCTTAGCCAACAGGCAGTACAAGCCCAAACCTCGGTTGGCATCTGCAACAAGAGACTGATATACTACTTATACATATTTTTAAATACATACTTATATAGATAGTAACTAAATAACACCCAGACACAGAGCAAATATCTATGTTCATCACATAAATACTTGCCCTGGGTGGGGATTGAACCCACGCCCCTTTGACCCAGAAGTTAGGGTCACTAACCACTGAGCTACCGAGGCAGTCAATATGTATTTAGTTTGAGAAGCTCTTCATTATACCAGACTTTTAACAACTCTTTTTTAAAAAGTTTAGAGGTATTTAGAATGTACATAATAATCTGCCAAGTACGAGTCGGACTCGCGCACAGAGGGTTCGGTACTGTATGGGAGCCCCCCTTAAATATTTATTTTATTTTATTATTTATTATTGAAGTGAATATACAACTAAATACTCTGTGAAAATTTCAAGCACCTGTTACCATTATTAATATAGAGCGAAAATGGCAAAAAATCAGGTTTGTTGTATGGGAGCCCCCCTTAATTATTAATTTTATTCTGTTTTTAGTATTTGGTTTTTTTAATAGGGTCCCATTTTTACCCTTTGGGTACGGAACCCTAAAAAATAACTTTTCAATTTCCAAAGATAGATATAATAATAACATTATATTTTTATAAACTACATTTGACAAAACTCATTTAGGTACAAGAAAAGCAGGTGATAGAGCTGCATGCATCACATATGAAATAATATCATCAGCATATTACCTGATGGGGAAATATTTGATTTTCCAAGTATATTCTCTCAATAGACATCTCTGGAAGACTGCGACGACGGCGTCCTGTGCGTGTGGATAGTGAGGTGCCACAAGCTATACACACACTGGTATGGCCTAATTGTCTATTGGACATGTAGTTGGCATCATCACTACGATTGTTGGCTTCTTGAACAACTAGGTGCGCACACTCCTGACATAACTGATCAGTGTCAGTAATCTGCAATGGTAATTAATGGTATCAAAAATTATATCAATGGCTTCTTATGACTTAGACATAGTAACATCATTTCATATGTTCAAGTACAAAGTAATACAAACGAAAACTATACCTCACGACCACACCATTCTTCTAATATTGAAACCAAATCACCATTCAAGTTGACGGCAAGGTATTCGTAGTGCTGATGTCGTATCAGAATATGGCAATTAATACAAACAGCCATGGTGTCTGAAAAGAAAACGAACAAAAACATATGAGTGGTTAATAAATTAAAGCTCTCATGATAAAGGCATAGGCATCAATTCTATATCATCATGAAGTGACCTTTATATCTGAATTTTAGGGATATAAGCTACAAATATTGCACTTAGATAAATATTTTGTGAGTAGAATTCCAGATCATTGTGCAAGTGTGAGGATCGTACCTAGATGTAGATAGATAGATTCGGCGATCATCATAATCTTTCACAAGCCCTTTGGATTACATTATACGAAGAATAATAACGTTAATTTGTGCGATTTGCCCCAATCAGCCACCACTTCAAGGGCTTTGTTTACTTTACGCTCTATTTCGTTTGCCGTGCTTCCTACGCCTATCACCAAAATATCATCTGCAAACGCTTGTATGTGTGCTTCCAAATGTTCCGCCTGCTGTAACAGTGGATCAAGTTGGATGTTCCAGAACAAAGGACCACCAGGTGACCCCTGTACGCAGCCTTTATTTGTTTGTCTTTGTACTGTTTCATCCAAATAGGACAGTGAGACAGATCTGCCTAATTTAACAGTGTTTTTGAGTGCTAGTAACGAATAAAAAATATACTTAATTGAATTATAGCAGAAAAGTACGAAATTCTTTTTACTTTACACTATCACCACAATTGTTTTTGACGACATTTTTTTATGAATCTGATTCGAAACATTCCTACCATTCACCGATCCATTCACCTGTTCTCCAAATCTGGTCCGGTCCATCTATTTCGTAGAATTTTTATAAATCTTCTTCACATCGTCAGAAAAGATACTGTCACTTTTGGTGGATTTGACATATTTATTTTTATAGCGAGGTCAAATTTCCGCTCTTAGTCTGGATCAATCCGCCACCATATGCTACGAGTACCTTGCCAGCTTGTCTTTGCATATACATAGTCTGTACAAAAAATAAAGGTTTTTTTTTATTAATACGTCGACTAAAGTCGATGTTGCTTTCAAATTTCGATATGCGCTTCTTCCAATCGTCGAAACACTTCTCAAACTCGATTTTTGTGATAGCCTTTAGCTTTTTAGCGATGCGCTTTCTAGCAAATATTAAAATTCCCGACATTACCAAAAAAAACTTCCATAAACCGTATTTTATAAAACTTGAAATTATGTCCCTGGTATCTATCTATGTATTCGAAATATGTAAATTTGTCAAAAATCACCCAGACTATTTCAACAAAGCGTCTGATAAATCGCTCAAAATTAGATCACAATACAGACAAAAACTCGTGGGACCAAAGTACAACTTAGCAATGCATCGTTCCAGCCCGCATTCTATGGCTTTAAAAATATTTAATACACTGCCAAATAATCTAAAAAATATAGAAAAGGAAAACTGTTTTTAAAACAACTAATAATTATTCTATTATCCATATGTTATTAGTGTTATTACACATTAGACGATTTTTAACGATAATCTGGAAATAAATTTATAAATCGTTCCAATACGAATAATATAATTGCCATACCCTTATCAGGGTCATCTGTATAACTATTATACTAAACATGTTAGTTAAGAACCGCATGTAAATTTCATATGTTGCAATAAATGATTTGACTTTTAATATTTCACACACATTGTTACACTTTATTTCATTTGTTACGCAAGATTTGATACAAATTCTTTGACCCATTTCTTTTAACTAACGAAAATCGCCAAGCTCATAAAAACACATCTAACCGCTGCTATAGACAAAGTAAGCTATGAATATAGCTGAAAATTTTATCGCACTTCAGGAGCATGTCAACCAAACCCGCGAAATTTTAAAATTCACATCCTACTTCGGTTCAAACAAATAAAACAATAATTTCACATATAAATGTCACAATAACTGCATGACACAGTCTCAGACTAAATATATTTTTTATTTGGTTTGAGGAGACAGTGAAGTGTTACTGCTAGTCTTACGCGTGCATTATTGATGCTTTGCTTTTCAATGATAAAATGATTGGTGGTGGGTTATGGAAAGGACTGACCGGGTCGTTTTATAGTTTAGTGTTTTCTATTTTGTACGATATTACTATATGCATTCATTTTGTGTAATATACTATAATCATAGTGTGAAATCTTTCCAAGATAATATTTTAGATCTTATTGTCTCCGAAAGAAAAATCTAAAATATTGTTGTTTTTTCTGGCATTGGAAATGTCGAAAAGTTTGTTGGCCGGATTTCTTTATGATAAAATCATAGACAAAAACATAAACTATTATGTTTTGGTCTATCGATAAAATTCCCATATATTTGATACCATTTGTTCCAAAACCCAGTATTCACATACTTTTATGAACTAAAACATATTTTTGGCAGAGTAATTTGCGGAATAACTGAAGACACCCAATCAAACCATATTGTGAAAGCAGCTTTGGAAGCCGTTTGTTACCAAGTTAGAGACATCCTGGATGCAATGAACGAGGATTGTGGAATACCTTTGCAATTGCTTAAGGTGATGCTAAACCAGCTTATTAATCTAACCAGTAAATTTATCCTGCTATATCAAATAATAAGCACGTCATTTAGTCTAGGCGACGGTATTGGCACATAATATGGCTGATCACTGAAACTAAAGTAATTTATGATCATCTAAATACTTAGGTAACCACTAAAAATTGAAATCTCGTTATTTTTAAATGAAGAAAAATTAAATACTTGAGTGTTGAGCTATATGAGAAGTCCGTGACCAATTTATTATAATGAATTTTTGTCACGTGAAATTAACAGTTTCCCCTGTGCGTTGTTTGCCCCAGAGAGTAACACAATTGACATAAAATTTGTTCTTTCCAGGTCGACGGTGGTATGACGTCTAATGCCTTAGTCATGCAAATGCAAGCAGATTTAGTAGGCATAAACGTTATTAAGGCGGGATTCACAGAGAGCACCGCTTTGGGTGCTGCTTTGGCCGCTTACTGGGGCGTACAAAGCAAACCAATATCTCCTATACCCATGAGCGACGGAATCACTTATTTTCCCCGTATAAGTGATGATGAAAGGGATATGAGATATAAGCAATGGAAAATGGCTGTAGATAGATCATTGGGATGGGACGCCCAAAATTGAATGTTCTCAACATTTTATTATATTTTGTTGGTGTTATCTCGGGACTTATGTGTAATTGGTATTTACATATTTCGTTTTTGTAGAGTGAGATAGTCAGAATTTACTATTTATTTTTCTTTAAAAATTGAGTCAGCGATTTTGACAGTTTCGGGCGTTTTGTCGATTTTTTGTACTACTGTCACGCGTTTTTGACTTTATTATCACAAGTTTTAAGTGGTGTAAAGTTTAAGTGGTGTAAAGATTTTAGATATTATTACTTTTAAGTACTCGTAACATCAAACGAGATGTTTTTTTGTTACATGCTAAGTTTAATATTTTGGTTGGTTATAGGCGTTATAGCGTTCGTAATTATTTTAAGTACCATTTAATGCAAATCGATTTTTGTATTAATGTTTGTTTGAAAGCTCATAAAAGACATTAGAGTAAGAGTCGTTTATATCTGCCGAAGACATGTTTAATATTATTATTTTTATAATTTCAAGAGGGCAAGTGCCTTTATTAACAACCACTAAATATAAGACTTAAATAATCTAAAACTACATAAACTACTACTATTGTTGGTTCTGTAGTTTATGTCTAATAAAATAGTCTTATAATCAGAATTAAAAGATTCTCCCTTCGAATCCGGAATTCCATTTTGCTAACGTTAAGTACAGACTTAATCCTGCTGATCAAGTGAAAGTGGTAGTGATCAGGATAATCACAAAATGCTGATGGCTGGTCATAAAACCTATGCCGAAATGCCAAACATAGATTGCCCACATTTTCCACACATTAGATAGACTTATCGACTTTTTGATCAGAAATGCCACTGAACGCCGCTGCCACTTACTGGTTTTGTTTGGGAATACATAGGGAAAGTATTCTCCATTCAAAATTTGTGGTGGTATGTACCGATAAATAAAAACCCAAACATGAACATCGGCGATTTAAGCGTCCCATTCTACTTCGGCTAAGTTTATTCCTTGTACACGTAGTAAGTTGTACTCTGCAGCATCCATATTTGATGCCGTTATTCTGTAGTCTGAGTAATGAAGGTGCTATAATAAGGCATTTTAAAAACTTTTTAAATTGATAAATAACTATGTAACATACTGTGTATGTAAAAGCAATTAATTAATTGTTTTATACTACAATTGCCAAAGTCTCAATTCAAAGATATTCTTTTATATATTTCCTTATATAATGGTTGAAATGAAATTTTAATTTTATCTCAAGGTATTCAGCTGGATGTTGGGGTATACATATAGCCGGTAGCTCCGACTAGTTTATCAATTCGAGTATCTGTTAGACCTACATCTGTCTTTTCATAAAGCACTGTCTGATACAGTGTTTTATAAGTAAAAAAGCAAGCCAAATTATTGCAAAATTGATTTTGAAAAGAGAAACGAGAAGATTGTACGTATAGATTAGATTCCGAAAAATAGTGCGTAGTTTCTGAATTTTGTTCTGCTTTATACCAATTTTTATAAAGTCATTGTACAAAACGAGATCGGTTCACTGATTTTTGAAGATGAGACACATTTGCGATAACTAACAAGTGAACATGTTCTTAAACAATAATCGAAACTAGACTGTTTTAGTTAAGATGAGTAACTTGTTACAAAAATGAATTGTTTTATTTTGTTGTCGATTGTTAAAATAAATATGTTTTAAAATAATTTGTATTGTTTATCATTATTACCTTTACACAAATCTTCATAAGTCTTCTTAGATGTTTTTCACCATACGTTGCCTAAACTGAATGGCAGAAGTCGAAAAATTCAAAATCTAAGAGTTTCTCATTATGCTCTTGCACCAGTAGCTGCTAGTAGCTAGTAGCTTTGTTGCCAACTATCAAGTTTCTAAGTCAAATGGAAGTGGGTTAGGTTTTTGATCTATAAGTCAGTGATTCAGTCAATGAAACCCCGGTTTTTATACGTTAATATTACATTAACTGTAAGAGCAAACTTAGTGAAATTTTGAATTCTAGACTAGCTAAACAACTTTAGTAAATATGCTAAGTTTCATATATTTAGCTTAAATAGTTTTCGAGTTATGAAGGGGTCAAAAGTGTCTCGAAATGGTTCGTGTAACATTACACACGGCTGCTGCGTCGCCTTTTTCTTGGTCTTGGCTGGACTCGCTGCCGCGTGTCTAGAAAATAAATTACCTATGTTAATCTGGATGCTACGGCTCATTGCGATCCGAACATGCAGATTATCTCCCAGGTATACGGCTCGCGGGCTCAGTGCGCCGTGAAACACGAACCGCGCGCGCAGGTAGCGCAGCCCCTGCAGTAGGCCGCGCACAAAAAATCGCACCTCCGGCGCTAGCAGCGCGCCGCGCCGCGCCGCCAGCTCCGCCAGCGTCTGCCGACACACACCGCCGCGCGCCGATATACACATACTATTTATTGTTTTACGCATACAGTCATACAACCGAGTTCAATCGTGTACTACTACATTCAGATGGTTCACTCGAACCGATCTCGGTACCTATCAATACGTTTCGATTATTCAAAAATGGAACTGCCGATTTCAATAAAAAAAAAAAAACAGTTCGAACCTACCTCGGGAGTAGGTATATCCTTTCAAACTGATAAAGTTTTTTTTTTAATCAATTCACGATTGGTGAAAAATGATCATACCTAAACAAACGAACACAAAAATACTCGTAGTCGGTTAAAAATATACCTGTACAGAACTCGTGTAGTTACCGAGTTTCATCAACCTCCACCAGTGTGTGCTACCAGTGATGACTTACGGCACTGAAACTTGGTCTCTTACTATCTTCTTCTTCCTAGCGTCTGTCTCAGCTTATGCCAGGGTCCGCTTTCCTGCTATGTTTCCTCCACTTCGCACGACCTTTGGCATCTGACATGGCCAGTTGATTGAAACTTGGTCTCTTACTATGGGCCTTAATAAAGCCTAGTAGCCCGACAAACTATGGTGAGAATCGAACCAGGAATGAGGAGATGAAAGCCTATGTCCAGCAGTAGACGTCCTATGGACGGATGGAAAACTGGTTTGTAAACCGACAACATTTTGAACAAAACAAATAAGTAAGTATGCGAATGGAATCGAACGGTGAATGCTCGGCGCATCAAATCGACGTTTAAAAAGTACGTATTATGAGAGTAGCGCACGTACCCCGTGTCGGCGAAATTCCATTACTGCATACACGTGTGCGCCGTCCGCAAAAGTGCGGTGAAGGCGCAGTATGTGGGCGTCGCGGAGCGGCGCGAGCAGCGTGCGCTCGGCCGCCAGGCGCGCCGCAACCTGCGGCTGCTCGGCGCGCTCGCGCGGCACCGCGCGCACCGCCAGCTCTCGCGACATGTCGCCTTCCCGCACTACTTGCCACCAAGTACCAAAACTTCCCTGTACAACAACATAGGTAAGTATATGTCGCTCATTTAAAACTACAACGTGGCACAACGAAAAACTGGAATTTTGGGAAAACGACTTTGAAACTTTTTCATTCTTATAACTTTTAAAGTAAGATGGCTACAAAAAAGATTTTTATGCCCGTTTTAAATTTCACTAATAAACTATCTTCTTCCTCGAGGGCATAACGCCTGAAGCATGGAACAGAAGCGTGGTGGTGCTATTCTTTAAAAAAGGTGACAACACCTTATTGAAGAATTACAGACCCATCTCGCTTCTGAGCCATGTTTATAAGTTGTTTTCAAGAGTCATTACGAATCGTCTCGAACGCAGGCTTGATGACTTCCAGCCTTCCGAACAAGCCGGTTTCCGAAAAGGCTTTAGTACCATGGATCACATACATACGCTGCGGCAGGTTATACAGAAGACCGAGGAGTATAACCAGCCACTTTGCTTAGCGTTTGTGGACTATGAGAAAGCCTTTGATTCGGTCGAGACATGGGCTGTGCTTGAGTCTCTTCAACGATGCCGTATTGACTATCGGTATATCGAAGTGTTGAAGTGTTTGTATAATAACGCCACCATGTCGGTCCGAGTACAGGAAGAGAGCTCGAAGGCGATCCCTTTGAAAAGAGGCGTCAGACAGGGAGATGTGATATCTCCGAAACTGTTTACTGCCACTTTGGAGAACGCCTTTAAGCTCCTGGAATGGAAAGGATTTGGCATCAACATCAATGGCGAATACCTCACTCACCTTCGGTTTGCCGACGATATCGTGGTCATGGCAAAGTCGATGGAGGAACTCAGTACGATGCTCGAAGGCCTAAATCGAGTCTCTCAACAGGTGGGTCTTAAAATGAACATGGACAAGACAAAGGTCATGTGTAATTCCCATGTTGTACCCACCCCTATTTCAGTTGGGAACTCGGTTCTTGAAGTCGTTGACTCGTACGTCTACCTAGGACAAGTAGTCCAGTTAGGTAGGTCCGACTTCAAGAAAGAGGCCAATCGCCGAATCCAACTCGGCTGGGCAGCGTTCGGAAAATTGCATAGCGTCTTCTCGTCCGACATACCTCAGTGCCTCAAGTCGAAAGTTTTCGACCAGTGTGTGTTGCCAGTGATGACTTATGGCACAGAAACGTGGTCTCTAACTATGGGCCTAATTGGTAAGCTTCAAGTAGCCCAACGAGCCATGGAGAGGGCTATGCTCGGAGTTTCTCTGCGAGATCGAATCAGGAATGAGGAGATCCGTAGAAGAACCAAGGTTACCGACATAGCCCAGCGGATTGGCAGGTTGAAGTGGCAATGGGCAGGGCACATAGCGCGGAGGACTGATGACCGATGGGGTCGAAAAGTCCTCGAGTGGAGACCACGTACCGGCAAGCGCAGCGTAGGACGTCCACCCACAAGGTGGACGGACGACCTCATTAAGACAGCAGGATCGCGCTGGATGCAAGCCGCTACCAACCGGTCTTGTTGGAGGTCTTTAGGGGAGGCCTATGTTCAGCAGTGGACGTCCAATGGCTGAAAAGAAGAAGAAGAAGAAGAAGAAGAATAAACTATCAATTTCAGTGAAAATGTCATTGATTTATGCATATCTTTTTTGTAAAATTGTAGTTTTATAAAAAAAGTCCCTACATGTCACGTTCTTTCTCTAAAAATAATGAATTTACTGACTGACATAGGGTTATATCACGTTATAGGTAATAAAATGAAGATATTTTAAAATGTATTACAGGATAATAACACTGTGTTGAAATTATAATAAGAGTATTTATTGAAAAAAACAACTAGTTAAAGTGTAACTTACAAGTTTTATAATCAGTATCAAACAAACAAATAATACAAAAATAAGTAAGTAGCGTCTTTTATACCTAAATTGAAACCTTAATTTATCAGTCTAAATAATCCTACGTCTAAAAATAACAATTTAAACTGGTGTCATGAATTATAGAAAGATTAATTATAGTGTCGTATATGGCAAAATTTGTAGCAAAAGAAAGGTTTAAATGGAAAAGTACTGCTAAAGTATCACAAGGTACTTAGGTTAAGTTAACTATTTTTATATTACTTATTTAATCATAAAACATGTTGTTTATAAAGGCAGCTTCTGTACATAGTTTATACTTATAATGAGACAGGTACTTCTTTTACAATAACCATAATGACTTAGGTATATTGACTATTTGTGAACCTATAAAATATCTAGGAAATGTCACAATTAATATTTTTTGAGGAACAGAACTAGGTACTAATATTAATCTAAACTAGGTACTTATATTAATCTAATGTTTATGATAAGTACTTTCTAAAATTGAAATTCATGCATGACAAAATCATGCATATTTTTAAAATAAGATGACCTACCTACTTCTAAAGTTAATTTGAGACTGATACTAAGGGAAGTCCCTTAATTACAGTATCAGTCTCACAAAACAACAAACGTCCATTGTTTTTCAATACCACCCAAATTCCAGTAATCTTCATATAATTGTTTTCGCTGTTCTACGGTAAAATTAATTTGACATTTAAATGAACAGTTATCTTTGCAAGGCTCCT